>OY987256.1:45064716-46264716 GCA_963920725.1 Rhamphomyia laevipes
CCAAAGTCCTAAAAAATTATAAAGAATTGACTTAGTTTTTTAATTATTATAATTTAAGGTCGAATAAAATTAAATAAAAAATGAAATATTCACACTTACATGGCAAACTGTGCAATGATATCGTGTTTCGACTGCTGTTTTACAATTATTACAAGTGTAAACGAATTTGTCTTGTCCCTGATTGTGTAATTCGTATAACATATTAAGTGTGCTGAATTGGGCGCGACGTAATGACGAGAATTCATAATGTTTGTCTCTTGCCATTGTTAGGAAAGTATCACGACCATCCATGAGATCACAGTTCATTAATGGGTCAGGGTCTTGAATTGGCTGTAAAAATAAATATGAATGTTAATTCAAATTATCAAATTTTAAATTATTACTTTTACTTTTAAATCAGATGTCGATTGGACTGATTGCAATTGTATAACAAAGAATACGTTTTTGTATTTTTTAATCAATTCTAAAAGCTTACTCAAATATTTGCAATTCTGAGTACGATTTTCATTTAACGTTCGATTTTTACACAATTTCGGCGTATTATATTTTTCTTGTTGAGCAGCAATTACATTTAGGTTTCTTTTTTTCTCTTCTTTTTTATCTAAATTTTTAATACATTCTTCGAGCTCACCTGGCCAAAAATCACCTTCGAAATATGGTAAATCTGCTGGTGAATTTAATTTATCTTCCATGGCTTTTGAAATATCTTTATAACCACATATGGTACCTTCGATTATACCTTTGTCCAACATTGCCTTATACCATTCTTGAAGTATTTTTGGTTTTGGAATTTTCTGGTTAGGTGGATGGCAGTAAAATATATAATCATCACCTTCAGATGGAGGACATGCCCAAATATGGGCCATTGTGAAACCTAATTGCTTAACATAATCCATATAACCGAGTAGAATTTCTTGATAAACAGCTGTACGATATTGCTTTGGTGTAAAGAAATGCACTGAATCTAAATAGGCAATGTAAACTCGCCGGGTATTTGGTGTCGGACATTCAGAACCATATTCTTGGACATGCATTCCAAAGAAACATACATCAACACCATTAATTTCTTGGAAAGCTAATATAACTTTGACGCGATATGGAAATTCGCAGCAAAGTTCATTACTTTCAACAAATTGACGACGCATTCCTGGTTTTACTTCAACTATTTTATCAGAACTCGAAACAACACGAATATGAACTTCACCAGCACCGGCTTCTTTCTTTTTTAGGAAATTATTAACTCGTGTTTCAATATAAATACCAAGTTTTGTTGTGGGTAACCGTTTAGCTGAGAATTTATTCTCTTTTCGTTTTGTACCTTTCTTTTTCATACAATTATCGCAGACAAAGCCACCGGGCCATAAATTCTCTAAATATAATACACAAATTTGATGTTGTTTACGTTCACATTTATTACAAATCACAAATGGTTCCAACTCTAAATTATCATTTTTCGTTTCTTTAAATTTATCTCTTTCAATAGAACTATAAAGTATAATTAATGTTATTATGAATTTATTTATTAAATTAAGGATTACCATTCAGATTGAACACTATTATTAATACGTATATTAGAATCCCCAGATTTTTTGTAACATTTTTTACATAAAATTAAACTAAGAATATAATTCAAAAAGGTTATATAAATTAAAGTAAAATTATAACAAAAAATTACCTTTTGTCATCTAAACTATAGTATTTAGATTTTTTGGGTATCATGTTCATGCAAAGTTTATCCGAACAATAAAGTACTTGAAGGGTAAATTTATATTTCTGACCACAGCAATATCCAAGCGCTTGCATTACTGTATTAATTTGTTTATCAAATACTTCAGATAACTATACCAACAATGATAAATATTAATAAATTATCGAAATAATTTTGTATGTTTCGTAATTACCTTTTTAAAGTATTGAGAAACTTTTCTGTTCTTATGATTTTTTGACCAAACATTTTCGAAAATTAACCAAACATCATCAATATATTTCCATGGATCGGAATATTTTCCACATATGATATCATCTTTATTAAAACCCATTTCAGTTATCACTATTTCAAAAGAACTTGGTTGTGTCACTGGTTTATTTGTATTAACTGGTGTCAATGGTTCTTGTTCTAATTTTTCTAATGTGGACTTTAGAGCTTCTTTTAGTTCTTCATTTTTTAAATAATTTAAAAATGAAACTGTAGAAGTAGATGTTCCATTATTTATATTTGGTATATTTTTGTCTGTGCAAGATGATTGGACTTGCGAATTATCGTTGATTACAGATTTCGGATTAATTAGCAATACTTCATTATTTATATATGATGCATTTTGTTCATTGTAATCATCTATTCCTTCTAAAAGTTCTATCTCAGAATTTCTTTCTTGTATAGAGAACTGTTCAATTCCATCAACTAATTCTTTAAATGAATAAATCTGCATTGGCTGCTGAAATTGTGTATTGTCTGTGTTTACTAAATCAGCGTTTTGATTATAATTTAAAAAATTTGAATCAGCTGATTCGGTTTTATTGTTACTAACAGATTGCAATTCATTGTCTATTAATATTATATCATTTTGATTGACAGAATTTGGTTTATTTGTATTAACTGGTGTCAATGGTTCTTGTTCTAATTTTTCTAATGTGAACTTTAGTGGTTCTTTTATTTTTTCATTTTTTAAATAATTTAAAAATGAAACTGTAGAAGTAGATGGTCCATTATTTATATTTGATATGTTTTTAACTGTCCAAGATGATTGGACTTGCGAATTATCGTTGATTACAGATTCCGGATTAATTAGCAATACTTCATTATTTATATATGGTGCATTTTGTTCATTGTAATCGTCTATTCCTTCTAAAAGTTCTATCTCAGAATTTCTTTCTTGTATAGAGAACGGTTCAATTCCATCACCTAATTCTTTACCTGTATAAATCTGCATTGGCTGCTGAAATTGTGTATTGTCTGTGTTTACTAAATCAGCGTTTTGATTATAATTTAAAAAATTTGAATCAGCTGAGTCGGTTTTATTGTTACTAACAGATTGGAATTCATTGTCTATTAATATTACATCATTTTGATTGACAGAATTTGGTTTATTTGTATTAACTGGTGTCAATGGTTCTTGTTCTAATTTTTCTAATGTGAACTTTAGTGGTTCTTTTATTTCTTCATTTTTTAAATAATTTAAAAATGAAACTGTAGTAGTAGATGGTCCATTATTTATATTTGATATGTTTTTAACTGTCCAAGATGATTGGACTTGCGAATTATCGTTGATTACAGATTCCGGATTAATTAGCAATACTTCATTATTTATATATGGTGCATTTTGTTCATTGTAATCGTCTATTCCTTCTAAAAGTTCTATCCCAGAATTTCTTTCTTGTATAGAGAACGGTTCAATTCCATCACCTAATTCTTTACCTGAATAAATCTGCATTGGCTGCTGAAATTGTGTATTGTCTGTGTTTACTAAATCAGCGTTTTGATTATAATTTAAAAAATTTGAATCAGCTGATTCGGTTTTATTGTTACTAACAGATTGCAATTCATTATCTATTAATATTACATTATTTTGATTAACAGAATGATAATTTGATGGTCCAGCTATTGGTTGTTGATTGTTGGTAACTTTGGATGTTCTGGTTTTAAATGGACCACAAAAAATACATTCAACTTCCTCACAGTATTTTTTATGTGCCAAAATTTTAATTACATCAGAATATTCTTTCTTATTATTTCCATCATAATTCCCATTAGAATTAATTATACTTACGTACTTTTTGCAATCTATAACATCACATGATGTTCCATATTTTTCGAAACATTGTTCAGCATGCAAAATTCTTTTAAATTTGGATAGAATTTCCTCTACTATTGATTCTTTTTCAAGAGGCTGTTGATTTTGATATTGTTGCGGCGATTCAATATATATATTTTTACAAATTCTGCAAGTGGAGATTTTATTCTTTGGTGATTGCGCACAATTATTGTAGTGGAACAAAAGCACTTTTGCGAAATTGCATCGTTTTTCATTGCATTTTTTACTATCTTGGCAAATGTCTATGTGTATTTTTAATTTTTGAAATATACGACAATCTTTATGTCCACAATTATTATCGTTCGGATGAGTTCTTTTCCATTCTAAACAATTATTAGCATGTAGCAAACCTTGTAATTGATTATAACAAAACTCTATTTTTGCGTCGTTTTCATTTTTTTGCGTAGTAAGACTCATTTTCGCTATGAGTCGTTGTTTTTTCTTATTATGTTGATTTTTTTTCATTATTATTTTTTTTTCGATGTTTTTTTTCATATTTTTTTTTTTTTCGATATTTTTTTTCATATTAATTGTTATAAGGAACTTTACCTTAGAAAAAAAAGCTGTTCAGCAAACTTTGGACAAATTTTTTGAAAGAGAGACTCCAATGGCCACAAGCACGTCTACAGATTGTGAATAATGTCATAATTTATTTCTTTATTTTGTGTACATATTTTTAATTTTTGATTGAATTCCTAGTCTTTTTTATGGTTTTAAATGAATTAATAAAGTTTTACTTTCGTTTTGTTTATTTAAATATTCTTCTTTTTTTAACATTTAAGGACTGAAAGAAAATTATGGTAACCTATCTTTGCTGTTTATATGATTTCCTATAGAAAATAGCAATTCACTTTGCGTCGTTTTGATTTGAGTCGCGATTTTTTGGAACGTATCTACGACGCAAAGCGAGGTCTTGTGTATTGAAAATATTTTGATTTGATTTTAAAATTATCAAATTTAATTTAATTTATTTTGGTGCCATATATTGGAACATGCTAAGTTTTATAATTTAACAATAATATTTATGTATAAAATTTGCAATTAGAAATATTAAATTGATTTAATTTAATTTATTATATATTTATTAAAAAAAAACATAATATAAAGATTCGTGTTTTAAATTTTTATTGATGAATAAAACCATGGAAATTGTCTTATGTAAAATGTAAATGTACTACATATAAGTATCATAGTATAAATTGAATATGCAACATAGTTATGTTAACTTCAACTACGATATAACATATAATGCTAAGTAAAAATTAATATTAATAAAATCTGAATGTAAAATGATTGTTAAAAGTTTATCCAAATAGAGACTGTATAATTTAAATAATTTACAATGAAATATGTTTTTTTGAAAAAAAAAAAACAAATAAGTAAAGGTTCAATAATAATAATAAAGTTTCAAATAAAATGTTCATTCTATAATCATGTTCCAAACAAGCTGAATATAACTTTATTTCAAGATATAACTAATTAATTTGTTAGCAAATATATGGTATATATTATCTATGATTAATATGGAATTATAACATACCCTCGATTAACGCGGCACTTCAATTGCGCGGTTTCTCTTTTACGAGGAAATATATTTGCAACATATTTTAAATAACGCGGGTAAAAAATTTGGTTTTACACAGAAATTTTTTTTTATGCGTTTTTTTTTACATGTATATGTTACAGTAAATGTGTAAACAGCAGTCAATTCATGCATTAACTAGTAAATATATGCATTGACGTTAGACTTTAGTGAAAGCATTTTTATGATTTTTGTTTCACCACTATTATGGTTTGAACCTTGGGTTAATTCACCACACACTATTCTAAAACTTCAAAATTAATATATCAATAATCAATATACATATACTTTCTGAATTAAAATATAGATACTTTCTGAATTACATTTGGAAAAGGTGGAAATTATATGAGAAAGGTTTGAATATTTAATAAATTATTAGAGATATTTCAAAATAAATTTTTTTTGTGAATAGATTTGCTAATCAAAATAGTGAGTATATATGTTACAGTTAAAGTGTACACAGCAGTCAATGTGTACACTAAATTATATTCAAACCTTTCCCATATAAAATTTCATAAAATTTCCACCTTTTCCAATATAATTTATTAAATATTCAAACCATTTACTAGTTATACTCACTATTTTGTTTATTGACTGCTGTGTACACTTTAACTGTAACATATACATTATCGAGTCAATGTACACATTTGCTAAATTGACGGTTTTACTGTCACATATACATCTTAGACTTAGAGCATAGAATACAGGAGCAGAAATAGTATAGTTTTGTTCCTACAAGTAGATTTTTTTTAGCTTTAGAATTCGCAGATGATGTCAAAAAATGTTTATTAAGAGCTTTTTTGAAAAAATAAAAAATGTTATATTTATTATAAATTTTGTGATTATTACGGACTATTACTAAATATTATAAGGAGTTACAATCATATTTTCAATAAATATTGAAATAAAATATTTAAAAAATTGTGTGTTGTGAAAAATTGTAATTCCAGTATAAATATGAAATTACGGCAAAATGGCGCAATCACACTTTTCATGTAAATATACAAAATTTAATGGTATAATAATTATAATGATGCGATTTTTTAATTAATATTGTTTTTAAATTTAAATTAGTTTTAAAATGTAATACATTTAATTCAAATAAAAGTATAAAAATATAAAAAAAAATTTTTATCATTTTGTTGTGAAAATTTTTCAATGGAAAGCTCTTTTCTACAAAAGCTTTCAATTCTGTCATTTTGTAGGCAGTGCTGTAGTCAGGGTATTTTTTTATGAGGCCTGTATAATTTTTGTTATGAAATGTAAAAAAAATATATATTTTATTTTTCCTAAGGAAATGGTGATGAGGAAGAAATGGCTTGAAGCGGTAAATTTACATTCGAATCAGTTTTATACCACATTTAGAGTGTGTGCTATACATTTTAAGGCGGAAGATTTTAAAAATCCTGATTGTTTAGGAGGAAAATTATTATTAAGTACAGTAATTCCATATAAACAGCTGGTAAGTTTGTTGGATAATACATATTAGATTGAAATGTATATTAAATACATATTAACAATATTATACTTTTTACATTTTTAGGGAACCAGTTAGGAATTAATAAAAAAAAATATTAATAATGTTATTCTTATTTTCTTACTTATTCTTTATAATATTGTTTTTCATTGTTATATTTTTTTTTCATTATAGTTTTGCTCCATAAAAAAACGTATCAATAGGGCTACCTCAAAAGTGATGTGGAAACGGCCTCGTATTATATAACCAATATATTTTCTAAATAACTAAAATTCAATATTATTATAATTTCATATTCAATTTATAAAAATATAATAATAAATTACATTTTTAATTTAAAATTGTGTTATATTTATTTAAATTATTATTTATAAAATAAATAAACAAAAAAAAAAAAAATTAGAATAACATTTCAAAAAAGAGCTTTTCTCAAATAAAAACAGCTTTTATACCTGGGCCATCATTTCTGGAGACGTCACCCTGAAAAAATATCTCTCTTCCCCCTACAAAAAAATCTACCATAATATATACTATAGCTGCTCCTGTATTCTATGCTCGTATACATACTTTTTTTTTGGTTTCGAAAAAAATAAAAACGGGAATATCCCGCTACGAAAGTGTACATAAGAAAATCGAAATGTCATTTTTGTGCTAGGTTTTGTTATTGTTACATAAAGTGTTGAAAATTAATTAAAGGGTTTTAAAAAGCATTGAATAAAAATTTGTTACATAAATTTAGTAAAGACAGTAAAGATAATTTAAGTACATAAGAATAATAAGAGCGTTAAAAACATTTTTATAAAAAACTGGATAAAGGTAAGTGAATTTGAAATTTAAAGAAAATAAGAATTTTTTAAAAATTAACCCACAGATGCCGAGATGCCGAAAGTTACGGATTTATGAAAAGTTATTTCGTTGGAGATTTAAATAAAAGTTTATGTTAAAATATTTTATTTGCAATGGAAATTTCTTTTTATTTTATAATATATGAATATTTTATTTTTATTATTTTGTTAAATTTATATAATAAATGCTTATTTAAAAAAAATTTGTTTTAAAACCCCATTTTGTATGAATTTCTTGTTTCCATTAACACGGTTTCGTTTTATGCGCAGGTTTTTAAAAACCGATCTACCACGTTAATTGAGGGTTGTTACCTGTACTTTAAATATAGCTTTTAGATAACTTTTTTAATTTCCTTATATATATCGGGGATTCACAATTTATTATGAATGAACAAAAAATGCATTTGCAATTTACGTTTTTAATCAATGGTTTAAATTATTTTAATTTTATATATACATACAAATTCTCTACAATTATAAATATTTTGTGGAAAGAACAGTATTAACTTTATATGATTATGATTCAATGGTGTAATAGATTTAGAGATGATTCATTTAAAACAAAAATAAAATGTATAGTTTTTACTTACTTTATTTTATCTTTATCTTTATTTACCCCACAAATATTTATATAGGTATAAATAACAAGAAAACAAGAAAATCTCAAACTAATTATTAAAATTAATTTATAATTTTATAATTTTACTTAATATAATATATATTTTCAAATATAATTAATTTTGATTTAACACTGTAGTTCTGTAGTCGTTTTATTGGTTTTATTATTAATGAAATAAGAATAAACAATCCAAAATCCAATACAGCTGATTCGAAATATATTTTTTTTGACGTCCGAAAAAAAAATGAAAGCTTTACGATGTTTACCAAACATGATAACATCATATGAAACCCATAAAAGCTTGCATTACACAAACAGCTCCATCTATTGCAAAATTTAATTATCATAAATTGTAATTTAAATCAAATAGAAATAGAAATTAAAAAGACAACTTCTTCTAATAATCGTAATGAAAAAATATTATAAATTTTATTCTATTCTTAAAATATAATTAAAGAAAATATATCAAATGATTCCTTATTGTTCCAGAATAATAAGAATGAGTATTATTTTTAGTCCATGTCCATATTAATCGGCGACTTTACATTAGGTATTTCTTAAAATACTACAAGCGGGCTGGAAATTATGAAAACCAAATGTGATTTATAATAGATTATTTCGGAAGATATTCACCCCTATTCTGAAAAATCTCGTATTTGAGATTCCCTTCGTTGTTACGTTTCACTTTCACTTTATTGTAGTATGCTGGAAAACGATCGGACACTACATTATCAATATAATTAAAAAAAAAAAAATTATAACAGGTAAGTAACAAGTAAGTAAATAAATATTAATATATAGTTTTATTAATTTTAATGCGAGTAATTTCAGTAAATTTTCATAAATAAATAAAATTGTGTTTTAAAAATGGATTCTATTGCATTGATGCAATAATAATAGTCTAATAATATGACTTTTATAATAATAGTCTAGATCTAGAAGACTATTATTGCATTGTTTATTTAGTTAAAGAATATTTATTTTCTGTTAAAGAATATTTTTTTTTTTTAAATTCCATTTATAGTCGGTCTAAGCCTAATATGATATATAACATAAAAATATTGTTTCCATCATAGATAAAAATATTCATTAATTAAAATTTATCCATTCGAATGTATCTCTAATAGGTGGAACCACTTTATTTAATTCCTTTTCTTTATTGTCCCAAACTTCTTTTAATTCATCCGGCGAACACTTTATGTATCCTGTTGCTATTTATGTATATCTTCTTTGGTTTCTAGCAATTCAAATAAATATTGAAATTGCTTCCTTGATTTTAAATACTTTTGTAAAATCACAAAAAAACACATAAAAGTTAAGTTTACTTACATTTTAGATTTTCTTAATGCGACAAGTTGCGAATTTCAAATATATGACAAAAGATTCACTGCTTCGATTCGATCGTTTTACAGAATAATCTATATACTTTCACGTTGGTAATGCAGTTTCACGAGTTTCCCCACACGTATTCCAGAATACTAATCATACGAATTTGTAACTTTTAACGTAACGCCTTTTTTCAGAATAGACGTGATTATAGAGAATTTAGAACATTTTTATTGCAAATTTGAAGCTCTCTAACTACTAATATGATTTTCTACCGGACTTTAAAGGTTCTTAATTACAGATTTATATTAAATGCAACAACATTAATTATAAATATATGACTTTAAAGATTAATTAATATAACAAACAGTGAGACGTTATTTTAAATAACTTTTTTCAAATAACTTTGAAATTACACAGAGTTAGTTATACATGATCCTGAATTGAACCACTAAAACTTAATGCAGCCAGTACCAGTACACTATGCGAACTACTTATTGTCACCTTTCTGCTAAACATATTTTAATAATTATATGAATTTTTTCAGCTCGAAAGTTTCTGATGATCATTACAATTACAATATCAAGATTGCAGAGTATTTCAAACAAACTAATTTTTTTTTATACATTCAAATATATTTTTCTTTTAAGTTTTTTTTTTTTTTTAATTTTTCATTATAATTATAATATTTTATAATAGGGCTTTTTTTGTTGTTGTTTCATTAATTTCAATATAGCTAAAACTAAATAATAATTAGAATAATAATAAATATAAATTAATAAATCGTTCGTTTTGAAAATGCAACTTTATGAATTTTCGAAATTCAGTTACAAAAATGTACTTTCTTTTTTTTCATAATTTTTTATGTATCATACAATATTTTTTGTTTTACTATTTCGAAAGAATTATATATATTATTATTATTAATTATTTATTAAATTTTCATATAATTTATTATTTATTTTTAGATTTATATTTATACTATAATTAATTATTTTTATTTGTTTATGCTTTTTTTTTTTATTTTCGTTATTTTCCTCTCAAATTATTTTGTATTAAGGCTTAATAGGCTATTTTTTATTTATAATTATAATTTATATTTTAATGTATTTTATATTTTGCTTATAAATTTCACAAAAAAACAAAAAAATTAAAATGTTCTTTTCTAATAATTTATTTTTATTTAAATTTTTAATATAATATATAATTTTTAGTGCCTAAAAAACTAAAATATTATTGAAATTATATTATTAATAAAATAATTGTGGTAAATTAAAGAGTTTCTTTTTAATTATTACCAATAATTATAATTTTTATTTCTCTCTGTTTTTTTTATTATATATTTTTAAGTAAAATTTGGATTATTTAAATAATTATAAATTATATTTTCGTAGAGTTTTAAGTTATATTTATACTGAAATATTTATGTTACTATTAAATTTATATATTTTTTTATTCCTGCGATTCATTTTGTTTTTATACATTTATAATATAGAATGTTTTAGTAAAAAATAAATAAAAGTTCAAAATAAAAATTGATTTAAAATTTGATTTTTCTACAATTAAATACATATATATAAATTTTTTAGTATATTTAAATTGTTTTTATTTAATTAATTAATATATTTTCAAATTATTATTTATTTATTTGAAAAATGTCAATAATATTTTTTTTTAATTGCGTCCATTTTGATTATTTTGTTTTTTAAGTAGAATGTTTTTTATTTATTTATTTATACAATTAATATAAAAAAATTATTTTATATAAAACTTTTGTTTATCTATATTGTTTTTTTTTTTTTACTAGCTAGCTACTTGCGAATTTTTTATTTTTATTTAGTTTTTACAAAATTATTACATTTCTTATTTACATTTTCAAGTACAATATTTTTGTTAATTATAATTATATATTTATATTTATATATACATTTTTATTTTGTTTCATAATTTTATAATATATTATTTATTTTTATAGTGCAAGTCTCTAATTTAATCATTTCTACAATATTTTTATTATTAAAGTTTGTTAAAAAGTCTACACATTTAAAAAAAAAATACATTTAATTATAATTCTAATTCTAAATTATTTTAAATATATATATGTAATTTTTTATTAGAAAATAATTTTTAGTTTACAAGAAATTCTTCATATTTATCATAAGGTTTTTTTTTTGTTTTCAATTTTATTTTAAAGTATATTTTACAAAACACTACAATAATTATAGTAAATTTATAATACAATTTATTAGATAAGTTTTTGGGTTGTTTTTTGAAGTTGATGGCAGTTACAAATAATTTTTTTACATTTATTATATTTTTAATATTGGTAATTTTTTATTATGAATTTTATATTTATTTATTTCCACAAATTCTTTATTTATTTAATAAGGTGCGTATCGAATTTTAAACAATTTTATTTACTTAAAAAATACATTATTTTTTTGAACTTATTATTTTTCATGAAATTAATAAATTAAAAAGTATATTATATTACATTTTTAGAATATTTTTTTATTTATTATATTACATAATTATTCATATTTTTAATTTAGTATAAAATAATTTTCTAATATTTATGGTCTCAAAATCAGCTTAATTTGTATTTATTATTATTATTATTTTAAATAATTGATTATAATATAATTTTACAAATAGAACAATAACAGCACAGCCAGCGTCTTAAGATATTTAAATTTTAATTTTAAAAAATATAATTTTAAATAATTTTTATATTTATTTAATATTTTTGAGAATATAACATTTCCAATTCCTATTTGCCATATTAAAATATGTTCTCTAATCTAAATATGTTTTTTTTAAGGCTAATTTGACCGAAAAGAAATGATAGAATTCATAATAAATTGACTGAAAGTAAATTTACCGGAAAACTGTTTATATATTAGATTTATTCATTTTATGAATTTGGTTCCATCAAAAATCATCTACTATATATAGAGGGTTCAATCGTATGATGCATTACGAAACCTTAAAGAAAGTTGAAGATTTACTACAGAAAAGAAAATGTTCAATTACTTTTTGAATAAATTTTAAAAAAAATTATAAGTTAATTTATTTTATACAGTTATTGAGCATTTTTATCTGTAAAATGGCCATACGATTGAACTATCTTTCTATGTAGATGATTTTTGGTTCAAGTAATTTTTTAAATTTAATAATCAATTAATTCTGCACTCGGTCAATTGTGTGTCCACTAAATTATATTTTCGTTAATTGTGCATTGGGTCAATTGTGTACCGTCAATTTACTTTGGATCAACTGTGATTTCGATCAATTGTGAATTCGGTCAATAGCCACATACATTTTTTTTGTTTTTTTTGTTAGTTTTGGTTAATATTTATTTTTTTAAATTTTATTTGTTTAAGTTTTTATTTTAAATTATTTTTTTATTTATTTAAGACGCGTGTTTTAAATCTGTTAATTTTTTTTATTTTAAGGTGAATTATTTAAAGTGAAGAAAGTTAATTTATTTTTTAAATTTTTGATAGGTTCTATATTATTATAAAATTTACAAAACATTATTCATTAATTCTCTATGTAACTAAAATTTATGTACATTTTTTTTACCTGTGGTTATTTATTTAATGAAACCGTTTTTTTATTTAAATTTATTAGATTTTAAACAAGTTTCAAATATAAATCAATACAAAAATTGATTTAATTTGATTCTTATATTCAGAATATTATTTAATTTATAAAAAAGAAATTTAATAAATTTAATTGTATGACGATTTCAAAAGTTCGTTTTACACGGTAGTATAAATATTTTTTATAGAACCAAACTAGAATATTTATTTCACTCTAAATGATTAATTCTTTATTTAATTGTGATTTTTAAAATAGATTTGTAGTATATTCTGGGCAACATAACTACCATTTCAATGATAATGTAATCCAAAATATTTTTATAAATTAAATTTCAGATAATTAATATATAAAAAACCTTCCCATATTTATTTAAATATTGTATTTTCTTCTTCGTTCTAGGCTGGCTGGAACGCACATATTAATTTTAGAATACCAGTTGTGTGATGAAAAATCGAAACGAGATATCATTTTGAATTAAGGATCTCTCTAAAACTGTAGATTATTTAATATATTATTTAATTATAATTATTATATGGTAATGAAAATCTACAATTTTCAATAGGATATTTAATTTCTTCATTGTTTAATTAAATGTAAATTCATTACGATAATTTATTTCTCTTGTCAGGGTTAAAAATAATAAGCTGGAAAAAAAATTAAGAAAATAAAAATTGCATAAAAAAATTAAAACAAAATTCAAATATAATTAAAACAAATAATATTTTTTTATATATATCCAAATAATTTTTAAAAATACATTAAAATTTTATAATAATAATTAATATTTATATATAATGTGTGTGGTGTATATAAATTGGCCGGATTCTCTATAATCCTTGAAATTACGGATTTCGACAAAACCTGCCAAAAAAATCTTTAAAATTGTGTGTAAACTATTTTATTCGTAATTTCGAGCAGAATTTTTCACACTTTTAAAAAATGACTTTGAAAGATTCTTCGAAATCCGTAAATTTAGACTGTTAGATCATCCGATTAAGAATATAAATTACATTCGAAATAAACACTTTTATTATAAAAACTTCTCTCTTTTAATTTTCATTTTATATTTCATAATCGTTTACACTAAAATAAAAATATACTACTTAATTAAATTAATTAGTTTTTCTCTACAATTTTCTGTTAAATCGGAATTTTTTTTTATATTTTCATTTTTTTAATATAAAATTATTTAAATATTAAAATTGATTAAATAAGTTTCACTACGAACGAATATAATAATTAATAAAATTAAAATTTAATTAACTTATAAAAGACTTATTTTTTTAAAATCTTTTTTTTTTCAATTTTACAAGGATTTCTAAAATCTATATTTTTAAATTAATTATTTAACAGCCTACAAAAAAACACATATTTATTTTATTGGCTAAATTAAATTAAGAGAACTTTTAAAAGTACAAAATAAACAAAAAAAAAATCATATCTAATAAAAATAAACTTAAAACGAAAAAAAAAAAAAATCTTAGATGATAAAATTATGTAATTAACTTTTTAAATTATCTTAAAATTTATTATTTTATATGTCGCCGTTTTAAAAATCATTTAAATATACAATTCTTTTTTTAAATTTTCCACTTCTGTTGGCTGCAAATTTATGATTTTTGAGTTTTTTTTAGCAGTCGTAATTTAAAATTGTAGATTGCAGGAACAACTAAACAAAAATTCAATTTTTAAAAAAGAAATTAGAAATTAATAAGGCATTTATTTTATACTGAAAGTTTGGATTGGATTTCTTAAAGAGAATGTGAGATATCATTTATTGAATAAATTGTAATTATCGTAAAAATTCATATTTCTTTTTGGTTTCAATTATACTTATAGAAATTTTCTTAAAATAAAATAATTTCTACAACGACTCTTGATAATTTTGTAATTTGATTTCTTTTATAAGTTAAAAAATATGAATTTTATTTATTGCCAATCGTTTTTAAATAAAAATATCAAACATAATTATTGACTATTTAGAATTTTACTAAATCGTTGTTTTATTTTATTTATAAACCGTGTTTTGTGTATTTTTTAAATATATATTTAAAATTAAAAATTATTTATATTAATGCACCCTTTTTTTAATATTAACAATGTAATTCTATCTTTTCCCTTTAATTTCATCACAAAATTTCTTGGAATTTTATTATTATTCATATTACTTTATTTCTAACTCATACGTGCGCAGCATATTGGGAGGTGGTTTCTTGTCAAGTTTCTCAAAAAAATAAAAATAAAAAAAGGAATTAAAAACGAAAATAATTAAATATTTATATTCTAAATCTAATTTTCTTTTATATAATATATAGAACTGAATTTATATATTTTTATTTTTTGTTTAGTAAATATTTCAATTTTTAATATAATTATTTATTAATATTTATAGTATAAATTATTCACATTTCATTTAATATAAAATTATATAAAAAAAACTATTATTTTGAAAATTTCTTATCAAGACAAAAAAAAAACATTCTTTTCAGAGAAACATTGATTTAATTTATTATATAATATACTAAAAATATAAATGTTAATTTTAAATGAAATCGTCATACAATTTAATTTTATATTTCAAAATTGAAACAATTAATTAAAAAATAGAAAATACTATTTCTAAATAATTTTTAATTTATTTTAATTATTTAATAAGATAATGAAATCATATTATATTCTAAAAATTATAACTTTAATTCTTAATTTATTAATAGTAAATAGTATAATAAAATAAAAAAAATAATTAAAGGAAAAAAACTTAATCAATTTTTTATATTTTCTCTTGTGTTTTTCATAAATAAAGTTATAATCATAATAATAATAATTAAAAAAAACCTAATTTTTTATTTTATATTTTTCTTCTCATAATAATAATCAAAAAAAATAATTTAAATTATTTTATTAAACTAAAAAAAATTTTTTTTAAAAAAAAAATTATCTATTGGGATTGGTTTTTATTTTCTTTAAAGAGGAAGAAAAATTAGGGAATTATTTCAATGTTGAGAGTTAATAAAAATCTAATTAATAATAAAATTATGTGAACAAATGTTATCATCAAAAACATGAAATTCATATCAAAACATATAGGACACAATCTAAATTTTGTATAAATCAAAAACTTTATTGCGTTCTACGTAATTCTAGAAATAATTTTTCTTCACAAATAAAAAAATGCCTTTATTAAAGTGGTGTAAAGGATTTTTTTTTTTTGAAAAGGAGGATTTATTAAATTTTCTATTTGTATTTTTTTATTTTTTGGTGGAAAATTTGGTGGATGGAAGATAAAATATTTTAATACATTTTTGTTTATTTCTAGAACTGCGTCAATAACACGTTAAGCTTTTGAGAAAACTAATTTTTGACTTTTTCAAAAATCTGTTGGAATTTCAGACTCATTAACATATTTATTATATATACATATAAAAAAGTAATAAATTGAAAAATTAATATTAATAATTTAGAAAATTAATGTTAATTTTTTGTTTTTGTAAACACTAAAATTTAAAATTTGTAATTTTATTAAATAATTTTAATTTTAAAATAATTCTAATAAATTGTGAATTTGATAGTTTTTTTTTTGTATTTATTTTTTTATTTTCTTTTTTTTTTTTATTTTTAATTTTTTTTTTATTTTAATAATTACTTAATTTAATTATACATTTATTTTTATATTATTTTTTATTTTAAATTTGTTAATTATAAAAGTTTAATTTTTTGTTTTGTTTTACTTTTCTATTTTGGTTTTTCTTATGTAACTACTAAAAAAAAATGTCGTTTTTATTATTTACAAATATATAAAAAAAAATGATTTTTTTTACATATATTTCAGTTTTTTTTTAAATAACTTTTTTTCCCATTTTTTAGATTTTTATATTTATACTTTTTGTTTTTATATAAAAATGTCTCTAAAATTTAAACGAAAATTTCTTGATTATATAAATTTTCTTTTCTTGATATAAATTGAATACAGTGTGGATATTAAAGGTAGTAATACATTTATATAAAAATAAATATCAAGAAATGAAAATTTGTCTATTTAAAAATTATTAATTTAATTAATAATAAAACTAGTTATACTATAGTTGCTCTACAAATTTAGTTAATTGATCTTGTGCCGTTAATGTATCACCTGCACCACCATTTCCTGGACCACCAACACCAACTTGTTGTTGTTGATCTACGACTATTCCGGGTCCACCACCACCACCTTGTATTGGTGATTGATGCGGATGCATATGATTATGCATATCAGGTTGTGGTGCTGGTGAATGTGATGGTAAATGATGTGGTGATGGTTGGGCACGTGGTGATGCTGATGGTTGTGCACGTGGTGATGGTGCCGATCGTGGTGATGGTGTTGGTTGGGGACTACGTATTGGAGGTGGTGATCGTACTGATTGCATTAATTGTTGTTGTTGAAGGGATAATGGTGTAGGTGGTCCCATAACATTTTGATTTGGTTGGCCTTGTAATAATTGACCACCTTGTGTCATAACCCCACCAGGTCCAACATTTATACCACCACCAGGTCCTTGTTGTAATTGCTGGGACATTTGATTTGGTTTAAGACCTTGTTGTTGCATTGTATATTGATCGACCGGACTAAAACCACCAGGACCAATACCACCACTATTTACATTAACACCTACGCCACCGCCTCCACCACCTGGAAACCCAACTCCACCACCACCACCCATTTGTGGAGCACGTGGACGTTGCGGATATGGTGGGGCGGGATAATTATTTTGCATTTGCATTTGACGAATCATTTGTTGTTGCTTATACCAGGCCGGATTTTGAACGGGCTGTAAATTAAAAAAAAAAAAAAAAAGTGAATTATTGTGTATTAGATATCACAATAAGCCTTATGGCTGCAGTGATTAGGGCTAGATGGGTCCTCCCTTAATATCAAATCTAATCTATTGTGAAGTTATATTATATCGAATGATATTAGTGAAACAATTTCATGTTTTTTATATTAAGGTAAATTCGTAATTTTGATTCTAAAAAGTGCATATATAATTTTATATCCAAAAATATCTCCTCATATTAAATCAGTCCAAATTTGAAATAATTTTCAATTAACCCAAACTTCAAAATGTATTTTTTAGCCACATACTTTTATACGCGCTTTATTTGTGTGCATGTATACCTGAAAATCTTACATATTAATGATCAACAGAGGCGGTCATATTCATGGTCCAAAAATAATTTAAATATAACATAAAAATATTTAGGCAACAGTTAAAAATGACTATGAAAATGAAAACGATAGTACAAATTACTAGATATTTTAGAGTTTCTGCAACCTTTCAATAAAATTGAACGACAATATTTATTAAGTGATAATATAATTGTATTATAAATTGTAACGAGTCTTTTCGGTATTTTACTTTTGATTCTGTATAATAAGTTAATTTTTGACTATTGAATAATTATAAGAAATTAATTTTTGAAATTCATATCTTTATCAATAATCAACATCTTTCACTTTCAATTTGTGGCACAAAATCAGTAATTCTTGTTAACCAGACGATTCTAGCGGAATGTGTAAGAATATTAAATACTCTACTAAAATCCTGTCAGCTTAAATTAAAAGTTCAATTTGAAAAAAAAAAAATTAATAACTACTTACCGGTCCTTGTTGTTGCATACCGCCAGCACCTTGCATCATACCAGGGTTTTGCATTGGCATACGATTGTGTGGTACTTGATTCGAATTCATAACAACCTGATTTGGATGTTGTTGCTGTTGTTGGCTCATCATTTGTTGCAGATGACCACCTTGCTGTTGTTGTTGTTGCTGCTGCTGCTGTTGTTGTTGTTGTTGTGGTCCACCAACACCAACTGGACCAACTGGTCCAGCAACACCTTGATTTGGCATTGAACCACCACTACCACCACCGGCTCCTTGATTTTGACTCTGCTGACGTTGTTTTATTATCGCTGCCATAATTTGTGGATTTGCTTTTAACATTTGTAAAATTTGATGATGTCCCTCACTAGATGGATTATTTTTAATTTTCTGCATGATTTGTGATAATTGTTGCGTATTTAGACCAGGATTAGGTTGTTGACCAACCATTGGAGGACCAGATGGTCCTTGAGGTCGCATACCACCAACACCGCCCATACTCATGCCAGGTGGCAATTGATTTGATCCACCAGCATTTACCATTTGCATCATGTTCTAAGATAATATTTTATATAATTTTTTTTTAGGAATTTTATGATTATGATAATAAATACCTGAGGTGGCATTTGATTTTGTTGCATCATTTGCTGTTGATTTTGTGGTCTCAAACCAGGTTGATTTCCATTATTTGGATATCTATTACCCCATTGTTCCATTGACAAAAGATTACCGCCAGGACCAGGACCACCACTCATTGGCAGACCAGATTGTTGAACACCCGGTTGATTAGGAACTACTCCGACACCACCAAATGATCTTTGCATAACTGGTGCTACCATTTGTGGACCACTTGGTACAACTTTACCAAAACCACCGTTTGGCGGAACTTGTTGACGTGCTGCTTCTTCTTGGACCTAAGCAAAAAATTTGCATAATATAAGTTGGAAAATTTATATTCCAATTTTATTAATTTATTTACCTGTTTAACAACTTGTAACACATTTGGTGATGGTGTTTGTAGACCTGGTTTCATACCAATACCAGGATGATGCGGACTAGTCATTCCCATTGAATTTGAAACTGGTGATGGTACTGCTGTCTGGGGACTCATACCACCAGCGCCAGTTGCAGCTACAACAGCAGCACCCTGGATTGATGGTACACCACCGGTCGGAAGAGATTGCGTTGGTGCAACAGTTCTTGTATTCATTACAGCCATACGTCGACGTAAAAGTTGAGCTTGTTGTAATCTGTTTTTAAATTAATATTTCAATTAGTTTTATTATAATTTAAGTTTAGAGTGTTAATTTAAAATCATTTATGTAGTACCTTTGTTGCAATTGTTGTTGTTTTAATTTATGCTTAATATTCGGACAGAATGGCACTGGACATTTTGCCTCTTGACAATGCTTGGCATGGTAACAACATAATGCTATTAATTGTTTACAAATTGGACAACCACCATTTGTTTTTCGTTTACAATTCTTTGTATGTTGAACGACTCGTTTCATCTTTTGACACGATGGTAAACGGCAATTTGCGTCACGACACTGGCATGCATGCACCAAAGATTGTATACAACGTTGAATGGATTGTTTGCGAGCTTCTTGTGGATTGGCTTTTGTCATATCAGCAGGTGATGAACCATCATCTAAATCGAATCCAAGTTTCTCCATTTTATGTGGATGACCGACTTTATCTTTACATACTAAACATAGATCAAAGTCCTGGAAAATTTAATAAATAATTGAAATGTATTAGTAATTCAAATCTATTTAAAATTAAATAAAAAATTAATATTTACACTTACATCGCAAACTGTGCAATGATATCGTGTTTCGACTGCTGTTTTACAATTATTACAAGTGTAAACGAATTTGTCTTGTCCCTGATTGTGTAATTCGTATAACATATTAAGTGTGCTGAATTGGGCGCGACGTAATGACGAGAATTCATAATGTTTGTCTCTTGCCATTGTTAGGAAAGCATCACGACCATCCATGAGATCACAGTTCATTAATGGGTCAGGGTCTTGAATTGGCTGAAAACAGTTAATATAAATATTAATTTAAATCATCTACTTTTAATCGTGCATTAACACTTACTGCTAAACTAGCAGCCGATTGTGCTGAATGCAATCGTATAACAAAGAAAACTTCTTTGTGTTTTTCCATTGTTGCAAAAATTTTCGCACTTAAATCATTTCCATTTTGTTGTTCATTGGATTTTTTATTATTTTTACGTTGCGCAGCTTTTGATTTATTCGATTTTTTAGCTTTCTTTTGACCTTTCTTTTTACCATCACCACTAGCTTCATCGTTATCAGTAACTGAGAACATCTAAAAAAAAATCCAATATTAATATATAAAATTTTAATTAAGAACAATATACTAAAATATATTTGGACTTTGGAATATTTACACTTACAGCATTCGCTGCAGCTTCTGCAGCTTCAGCTTGCTTTCTTTTCTCCTCTTCTTCTTGATCTAATTCTTTAATACTTTCTTCGAGAACATTTGGCCAAAAATCACCTTCAAAATATGGTAAATCTGCTGCTGAATTTAATTTATCTTCCATGGCTTGTTTTAAAATATCTTTATAATCTTGTATGGTCCTTTCGATCATACCTTTGTCCAACATTTTCTTATACCATTCTTGAAGTCTTTTTGGTTTTGGAATTTTCTGATCAGGTGGATGGCAGTGAAATATATAATCATCACCTTCAGATGGCGGGCATGCCCAAATGTGTGCCATTGTAAAACCTAATTGCTTAACATAATCCATATAACCGAGTAGAATTTCATGATAAACAGCTGTACGGTATTGCCGTGGTTTAAAGAAATGCACTGAATCTAAATAGGCAATGTAAACTCGCCGGGTATTTGGTGTCGGACATTCAGAACCATATTCTTGAACATGCATTCCAAAGAAACATACATCAACACCATCGACTTCTTCAAATGCAAACAGCGCTTTAGCTCGATATGGAAATTCACCGCAAAGTTCATTACTTTCAACAAATCGACGACGCATTCCTGGTTTTACTTCAACTATTTTATCAGAACTCGAAACAACACGAATATGAACTTCACCAGCACCGGCTTCTTTCTTTTTTAAGAAATTATTAACTCGTGTTTCAATATAAATACCAAGTTTTGTTGTGGGTAACCGTTTAGCTGAGAATTTATTCTCTTTTCGTTTTGTACCTTTCTTTTTCATACAATTATCGCAGACAAAGCCACCGGGCCATATATTCTCTAAATATAATACACAAATTTGATGTTGTTTACGTCCACATTCATTACAATCCACAAATGGTTCTAATTCTAAATGATCATTTTTCATTTCTTTAAATTGATCCTTTTTGATTTGGCTGTAAGCAAGCACAAGTTTTTTTTTTAGTTTTTGTCAACAATAAAAAGTAATTTGTAAATTATTAAATTATACAGAAATTTATTTTTAAATTAGCGCGCAGACGAATGATTTTGTTTACATTAAAAAATAAATAAATATTTATTTATTTTAAGATTTTCAATTAAAAATAAAAAAAATATATTTATACTATAGTATTAAATTACATAATTAAATTCCTCAATTTCTTCTAACTCGAGTTAAAAATATTGTAACTTTTTAGTTATGATTAGATTTTATGAATTTTAGCTAAATTTTGTAAAATATTCTTAAATTTACAGTAATTTATTAGTTAACTAAAAGGTTTCTATAACAAACTTAAATAATCAAAATATTACTGAATATTGATCAACGAAAAGTTTGTTCAAATCAAAGAAAAATTTGTAAAAATTTGGATAAAAATTCGGAAACTAAAATGATGAGGAATATTACAAATTAGACAACATCAAATCAATAATGAGTTCGATTTGGGGCTGATTATTCACCATACATAATTTTCTAGAAAATCTCTTTTATAATAAAAATCACATTAATACTTTGGAAACGGCTTCAACCTCCAAATATTTCAAATTTTACTTTATTATTGAATGCAATAAAGTTCCTTTCATGTTAGCGCTCTTTTTTGAATAGTACAAATGGCCATAGAACCCAACTATTAAAAGTTAATGTGCAAAAGACCGTAATCCATTCAGTTTTGGAACAATCTTACTCTATTGTCGTTAACACTTACACCAAGATTTTAAAATTAAAAAGTAATTTGTTTCTCCTGTAAAATTTGGTAGATGTGGGTTGAATTGTACTGAAACTATGCAGTAAATCTCCTGTCCATGCAAGAAATTGGAATATTATGCAAATTTGGGAGATCAATTTATTGTGAAAGTATAATAGGAGCAATTTTAATACATATATTATTGAGTTGAGTAATTTTTAACATTTGATTATCATTAATATTTATTTGTTTTTAATTGCAAAAATAAAAATATTTATTAAATTTATCAATGTAAAGCTATTTTTCAATCTGCTTTATTGATTTAATAATTATATTTTCCTGTTTGAATAATCAGACCCGTGCATATAATATCAAAGAATTGTCTTAAAGTGGTCTTAAAGTATTTTTATTAATTCGTTGGCATTAAGAAATTATATTATTGATACAAAATCGTGAAAGCTAAAAAACATTTAATTTTTGGTTTTCTGGATACGAAAGATCTGCAATCAAATCCGAATTTTACAAATATCTTAATTTTCGATTTTTTTTTTAGCTATTCGGTTTCAATTATTCTAAGTACAGTATATCTATATGCTATTCGAGATTAGCTTAATAATTATCTATCTCCACAATTCTCAATCTTAATCATCGTGAAATATAGATACATTTTGACATTTGCTTCCATTTTATTTTTCATATTAATTCAAATTCAAGTAAACTATTTTTGAAAAAACAACCGATGACAACTACTTTAAATAATCTTACCATTTCATCGAAAAATTAACATAAATCGTAATCTTTATTGTATATCTATCTACATTAATTTTATATTGTAATCTTAGCTAGACTCGAGTAGCATATGGAAATAAAATTTTTATATAATAAATAAAATTAATATAATTTATACTCACGTTTGTGATTGCAGCGGATCATCACCCAGTGTTACTGTATCTCCGGGAATATCATTAAAACATTTTTGGCAGAAAGTGTATCTATCAGAAACAACACCATATGCCTTTAGACTATATATATATATTTTTTTTCACAGATTTGTTATTGATATTTTTTTTTTAAAAATATTAATTAAGTAGTAAGGATTAATCCAAGCATTTTTGTGTATATTTTGTGCAGGAAGTCATAAGCGTTTATTTTTGGTAGATTAATATTATATAATATTTTTTTGAAATAGAATTTTTTTTAGGGATGAATGCGAAAAATAAAAAAATACATGAAAATAAAAATACAATATATTTTTGTTTAGTGCATATTTTACATTAAAAATAGAGTGTAAAATAAAAATGAGTATTTTTTAGTTATTATTAAAAATATATGTATATATAAATATATTTACAAAAAAAAAAAAAAAAATATGAGTTGATGATGAAAGAAATACGAACCAAAAACAAGAAAGAAATAAAGAAAACTAGCTAAAAATAAATTAAACTAAAAAATAAAACTTACCTATTTTGATAACTATAATATTTAGCATCCCTAGGAATTGTACAAAGCTGTTTACCATAACAGCACAGTACTTGAGGATTAAATGTATATTTATGACCACAACAATATCCAAGTGCTTGCATAACTGGATCAATTTCTTGTTCAAATACTTCAGATAACTATTAAAAAAAACAAAAAGTTAAAAGTTTTAATAAATTTTCGGAAATTTTGTATATCAATTTTTTTTTCATTAATTTACCTTTGTACAATATCGATAAACTCTTGATGTTTTACGATTATATAACCAAGCATTTTCGAACATTAACCAAACATCATCAACATATTCCCATGGATCAGAATATTTTCCAGTTATTAAATTATTTTTAACTGTACCCAAATCCATTGGTTTTTTAACAATTTCAAAATAATCTGGTATACCTAATGTAATTGGATCAACAGGTGTCCGAAATGGCAATGATTCAGGATCTTGTCGTATTAATTTTTCTAATGTTGGCATTAGTGCTTGTTTCAGTTCTTCGGGATTGAAAACTTTTTATTAAAAAAAAAAAAAAGAAAAACAATAATTAAATGATAATATTTATAATTAAATTTGATGAAGTATATCAAATATTTGTAATAGCTTAGGAAAATATCGTTGACAAAAAAAAATCCATATAAATTATTCGGCGATATTTCATAATTAAAAATTAACGATTTTTCGAAGATTTTTGATTATTTTCGGGCGTAGTTTCATTCAAAGCTTTTGGTGATTTATCATTTTTATTTTTGGAATTTAGTTATATTTTTTTCTGCGATATTTCCCTAAGCCACTTTTTTAACATGTTAGGAAATTTTTTACAATTAAATTCATATGTTTTCATAAAATGTAAATATTGTTTTCGATATGTTTTACATATCCTTCTTTAGAAGTATGTTTATAACATTAATTCTTATTTATGATTCGATGCAATCATATTACTATTTTAACAACTTTCTAATTCGGAGGAAACAAATGTTTCAAAATAGTTCGGGAATTATATTAGATATTTTCTATATAGTACAATGAAGTTCGGAATTCTGATTATAATTAATTAGATTCAGTTGTATAAAAGCTACAGCACACACATATGGTAGCAAGAACGAAAGTTTGATGGAAACGAACAATTGAAAAATAATCACAATTGTAAAGTTTTACACAATTTTATAGATATTTCCTACAAGGAAATACGGCCAAAAAATCTTCATACATTTTTTTGTGTTAAATTATTAAAAGTATTTTGGGACGTATTTTGGTACGTATATATTTATATATTATTTTTTTTTAAACAAATAAAATGAATCAATATACTTACTACACTTTTTCTTTTTATCTGATGCATCCCGTAATATTGGTTCCGGTACAATTGTTTTAATATCAGTTTTCATTTGTGATGGTGACATTGGTTCATCTTTTATTTTAATATCTTTCATATCATTGCCACATTCATTTTTAATCAAATTACCATCATGTTCCATTGGTTCAGTTTTAATTTCTTGTTTTATTTGACCAATACCACTACCATCATTATTTGCATTTTTACCAGTACCACAACCAGTTGATGATGTATCCATTTGACTATCATTATCATCCATATCTCTTTTAATATCATCTTCTTGTTTTATAGAATCTAATTTGCCTTTTTGTGGACCACCACTACAATTATTATCTGGTGGTGATGGTGGTGTATCATCTTGATCACGTTGTGCTGCTTCTAATGCTGCCATTTGTGATGATAAATTACTACTAGATGTTGGTCGATTTGATGGTAACGACATTGAATTACTATTACTACTATTACCACAACCACCAATACCACCACCACCTTTACCAATACTATTATTTTGTTGAAGTGTTGGTGTTACAGATGGTGTAACATTTGTTGATGAATTATGTTGTTGAATTGGTGATGTCATTTGTGGTGGTGTTGATTGTTGCTGTAATAATAGTTGTTGCTGTTGTTGATGATCCTGTTGATTTATTGGTTGTTGTTGTTGTAATAATGATGAAACACTTGGTGGATTTGGTGTACTTACTTGTATAGGACCATTTGACGATAATGATGGTGATGGACTAGGTACCGGTATCATTGATGAATTATTATTTGTTGTTATAACATTACCTAAATGATCTAATGCAGTTGATGATGTTGGTGTTGGTGGTAAATTATTATTACCACGTGATAAATTATTAAATGCAGATGAATTTGATTGTTGCTGTTGTTGATTTAATTGTCCAGCAGAACCAAATGGTGATGGTGTTTGTGGTAATATATTTTGTTGTTGTTGTTGTTTTTGGGCGGCATGTTGACTAGTTGTCTGCTGTTGTTGTTGCATTCTTGCTTTCATAATATCATTAAATTGATTTATATTAGCAGCTGAATGTACACCACTTGGTCCATTATTCATAAATTGCTGTTGCTGTTGTACACTAGAACCAACTGTTAAACCGCTGCCACTACCAGACATTTGTTGTTGTCCTGGAAATGGCGATAATACTGGATTTTGTACAACTAAATTTTGTTGTTGTTGTGATCCTGGTCCATTACTATTAGGACTTGGTCCTGATGGTCCAATTAATTGACCACTTTTACCACCAGTTTGTTGTTGATTTGGAAATTGCATTCTTTGTTGTTGCTGTTGTTGTTGTAATACATTAATCATACCACCACCAGGTGAATGTGAACGCATAGCAGCTACTGCTTGTGCTTGATTAATTAAATTTGGTGTTGGCCCACGTTGTATAACCATACCAGTTGAATTTGGTGGTCCACTAATAATAGTATTATTATTACCACCTACTAATTGACCACTATTACTACCCATTGGACTAATCATACCAGGTAATACATTTCCACTATTTGGACGAATTTGTTGTTGTTGCTGTTTACCTGGATGTCCAGGTGGCAATGATTGAGAATTTGGACCAGCCTGTGTACCACTACCACTAGCACTACCAACACCACCACTTTGTTGTTGTGCAGCTTGTTGTTGTTGCATTAATAATTGTTGTTGTTGTTCTTTACGTTTTTGTCGTTTCTCTTCTAATTCTTTTTGTATTTTATAAATTTTTTCAGCTAATAAATGATAATACTCAGATCTGGAATTTGCCATTTCATACATATCACGTTCAACTTTTTCAGCATATGATACTAAATTATGCATACGTTTATCCATCATTGTAGCTGGATCTGATGTTGGAAATATCGCTTGAACTAATTTATGTACTAAATGATTACGTAAATCTGTTGTTACAGAACAATGCCAATCTTTAGTTGTACCTGTTGTTGTTACTGTTGATACTGATGGCATACCAGTTGGTAAAATATTATTATTATTAGTACTTGTTGTAACAACACCGCCAGCTGAAGCAGCTGCATTTTGTGCTGCAGCAGCTTGTTGAACTTTAAGTTGTATTTGTGCAGCTAATTGATTACCAGTCATTGGTTTATTTGTTGATATAACATTACCAGCAGCACCATTACCACTAATACCACCAGAAATAATAATATTATCAGAATTATTATTATTATTAGCACCACTACTAACACCACCGGTTGTATTATTAAACATTTGAACATTTACGGATTGTGGAATGTTTGATTGTTGTTGTTGTTGTACTGATGTTTGATTAGGTCCACTAGAAATTGGTACACCAACACTAACATTTTGTTGTGGTCCAATTGAAGAAGACATTTGTTGCTGTTGTTGTGGACCAACAACATTTTGTTGTTGTTGATTATTAATATTAACAACATGTGATCCTCCAGGCGGACCAACTTGTCCTAATATTTGTTGTGTATTATTATTAACACCACCTGGTCCACCAACTTGTATATCTTGTTGCTGTTGTGCCATTAAAAGATTATTAGGGATATTATTTTGTTGTGGACCACTACTAACACGACCACTACCTGGTACAATAACTTGAACACCTGGTGGTGGATTTGCCATACGTATTTGCCCACCAGACATTTGTGATGGTGGCGGTTGACTATTTGGTAATATATTAGAACCTGATGATACACCAGGACCAATACCACCGCTACCACCACCACTACCAACAGAATTTTGCATAACTAATGGGTCGAAACGATTTTGCTGTTGTTGCTGCTGCTGTTGTTGTAATTGTTGTTGCAATTGTTCTTGCTGATTTGGTTGCTTTTGATTTAATTGTGCAGGTGATGGTGCACCACCACCTTGAGCATTTTGTTGTTGTTGTGATTGAATCATTACACCACCAGGTCCACTAACATGTTGACCAGGACCATTACCACCAACACTTGATCCACTTTGTACATTTGTTGGACCAACAACAGTATTTTGACCAGGTTGTTGTTGTGTTGTATTATTAACACCGGACGCACCTGGTGGCCGTCTATCACCTTGACGAAATGGTAAACAAATACCACAGTCAGCACGGGTACATGATTTCCAATGTACTAAAATTTGTCGTGATGAAATACAATGCGGTACATTACAATCTTTATTTGATTTACAGTTAGCCATATGTGCTAATACATCTTTCATTGTTTTACAATGTGCAATTGGACATTTTGTTGGATTATTTGGATTTTCATTTTCCCGACGTGTACATTTATGAGCATGCAATAATAACATTAATTGTTGTTGAATTTGTTTCTTTTTATCTAAAGCAACATTTGTTGGTGGTTGTTGCTGTTGCGATGGTCCTGGATTTTGTTGTTGCATTTGATTTTGCTGCTGTTGTTGTTGCGCTAAAGTTTGTGCTTGACCACGCTGCTGCTGGACCCCAGTTGATGCAACAACTGATTGTGGTGGTGGTTGATTTAGGCCTTGTTGTTGTGATTGTTGCTGTTGTTGAGATGGTCCACCACTAACTAATCCATCATTCCCAACTACTCCCCCTAGACCAATATTGGTACCAATGGGGCCCCCAGAACGATTTCCCTGTTGCTGCTGCTGTTGTTGTTGTAGTACTGCAATATTTGGAGGTACTCTTTGTTGTGAAATTGCATTTACAATCATTGATTGTTGAGATACAACACCACCACCAGCCGATGTATTAACAACATTAACACTTTGTTGATTGGGATTACCACCACCATAATTACCATATGGACCATTTGGCCCAACACCACTATTACCACCCATGTTATTTATTTGTGCTAAATTAATATTACCTGATGCTTGTTGTTGATTAAATTGATTACTAACAATTTTCACAGATGGTGGAAAATTACCAATTTGTACGTTTGGATTTAATCGTGGTCCACCACCACCACTACTATTCATTAAATGTGGATTAGATCCACGCATCATATGTTGATTTGGCATTAAACGATTACCAACAACAGCACCCATTATTGGACCGTTTTGCATATTTTGTAAATTTTGAGGATGACCACTACCCCCAACATGATGCATACCTTGATTACCTTGTTGTGGTCCACCAACCACACCTTGAACATTACCGCCAGGGCCCAATAATGGATTACCGCCACCAACACCACCACTTAATTGTTGTTTTAAATTATTTGTAACCATACCACCGACACCAGTTGACATACCACCCATATTACCAATATTACTATTTGTTAAAATCACATTACCCATTCCACCTTGTTGGGCGATGCTATTCATACCTGATTAATAATAATAAAAAAAAAAAACATAGAAAAAAGAAACAAAACATAAATTATAGTAATAAAAATTTAAGTAATTTATAAAATATATTCTTATAATGAAATTACTAAATTATAATTTTTATCACAAAATTCTTTAGATTTAGTTAGTGTTTATTTTACGTTGGTTTACATTTAGAAAAGGATATTTAATATTTTAGTTATTATTTGTATTTCTAAACTTTCTAAATTATGTCATATTTTTTCATCAATACATTTTTATTACTATTTTTTTCGTGTCCGTTTGTTTAAATCTTTTAACTATACATTTAATTTCAATACAATATGTTGTATACAGAAAATTTTAAATTAATTTGATCTCAAATTTATTCATCATCAATATTTTAATGGTTTTGGTTAATAACATTCATTTTATTAAAATGCCTAAACACTAAGAATTAACTTTCACAACTAAAAATATTAAATCAATAAGTTGAATACAATAATTTTACACAAACAAAAATATTCCCTTTTACGAAATTAAAAATATTAAAATTTTAATTAAAACATTCAAATTGTGTGGACTAAAATTAATATATAACTAACAAGTACCAGTAATAATTTATTTATAGTATTTTCTTTTCACAAATAGGACATCCTACATGTTCTACATTATTAGCTACTTTCAACAAATATGTGAGTTTTAAATGTATGTGGAAATATTAGACTTTTATCTTTGTTCATTTCATGTGTTTCAAATTTCTTGAGACAATTTAGTGTGAACTCAGGTATCACCTGCAGATGTTTACCACGGAGTAAAATTTTAAAGTTCTCTGTGGTGGTGGTACCGTAAAAGTCAATAATTGATTTTTTTTTTTAAATTGTAAATTTTAATTTCCGAAAAATCAACATTTAAATTTTATATAAGATTTTAATTACAATCTGGATAGAATTTTTCACAAAAATATATAGGTTTTAGGTATTGATTGTGATCTACGAAGCCAAAAGAACTTATTTGGTTCTGAAAAAAAATGTAGTATATTGTAAAATATGTCCACCACTTTAATGTGAAAAGAAAATACTATTTAAATTTTACATTATGAAAAAAATCCTTATGAAAACCGATTTTTTGATTTTTTTCTTTTCGTTTTTAAATAATTGACACTAATCATTTGTCTCTATAAATAACGAAAGAGACATTAACAAAAAATACATTAATAAATAAAAAAAATCATACCTGGCATACTCATACTTTGTGTACCATTATTTGATATTGACATCGGCATCATACCAACACCACCAACCCCCATATTTGGCATAGATCCTTGTAATCCTGGTGGTGATTGTAAATTTGGACTTTTATTACCTAATTGTCCCATATTTAATTGACCACCAACAAGAGCTTTATTATTCTATAAACAAATAAAAAAGAAAAAAATTTATAATAATTAAAATTTTTTATTTAAATTTTGCATTAAAATATAAATTTTTTTGAAAATTATTGTCAACAATATAAATTTGTTAATACAAACCTGTTGTTGTTGTTGTAATAAATGAAATTGTTGTTGTTGCATACGTAATGCAACACTAGTTGGTACACCAACACCTGGACCACCAGGTCCATTATTACCACCACCACTATTTGGATCATCTCCATTCATTTGTGATCCACCAGGACCAGGACCTTGTGCTGGTGGTTTATTACCAGTTAATTGATCTGGCCAACCACTACCAGTTGATACTAATTCATCAGGTAAATTGTCCTCTAATCCAAATATATCCAAATTTGACAAAACATCTATTTTGGTAGGGGAATGGGCGATAGAAAAACAAAATGGTTAAATTAAAAGTAATAATAAATTAAATTATGTAAATTACCTTGATGATCATTAGTTGATTGTGCAAATCTTTCCATTTTCACCCGTTTTTGTGGCGGCTCATCCAGATGATCCGCCATGGTGAATGTTTGTTTTTTCGGTTTAATTTTTGTAATTTATTTTTATTTTATGTAACCAAAAAAATTTTGTTTATTATTAAGTTTTTTTTTTGCTAAGATTTCTCTGCTTCCACAAAAAAAAAACTATTGTCTGTGTTTTTTAAAGAGTTTTCATGAAGATTTTATATTTCTAATTAGTTTTTTTTTTATTAAATATTTTAGTCAATATTATATTTTAATTATTTAATAGTTTTTTTTTTGTTTTGATTATTATACATTTATTTATACTGAGAGAGGAAAATAACATTTTAGTTTTATTTAAATACGATAATTTTTTAATCGTAATTTTTGTTTCACCAATCAAATTTATATTTATATTAAATACAGGATAATATTTTTTTTAACATAATTTTATTTTTAATATAAGTGTAAAAATTTAGTTTTTCTTCTTGTGATTATTTTTTTTTCTTGTATTATAATTCTATTAACTTTGGCACCAGCAAAATATTATTATTATTTTATAAATTTCCCACATTTTTATTAAAAAATTTAATTTTGATTTTTTTTTCTTATATATTTTACTAGTGCTGCAGGTTGTTGTTAAAAACTTTAATGCTATTATTGCTAGTATTAGTTGTTATATTGTTTCCTGAGCAGAAGATGATGTTAAACGCGCCACTACTTGACAACAACAATAATGACAATAATGAAGAAGAAAATGATGATGGAAACAATAACGACGACAACGACAACGGCAACAACAACAACGACGACGAAGACGATGAAAGTTGTCCTCTTACCAAATGATTATTATATCCAAATAATAACGATTGATTTTGTCCATCAAATCGTTGATCATTATTATTTATATAAGAATTTTTATGAAACAACATAATTAAAGAAAATTAATTTTATTTTTTTAAGCTTTTGAGCCTTTTTTTAGATGAAGAGCATTTACATTTTATTAATTTAATTATTCATATATTTTTTATTTTATTATAAAGGAAAACTTAATAAACTCTCATATTTGTTTTATTGGTGAATTATTAAAACATTTGACATATTGCAACAGTTTTTTTCATTGTAGGACCATAAATAATCATTTTTTTATGGATTGTTTCTATATTTTTTGTTTAATGTTTTTTTTTTTTTAATTTTTAGGATTTGTCTTCACGTCACTTTCCACTTTTTAATAATAATAAAAAAACATTTTTTTTTTATTTTTTTTTAAAATTCTTTCACTTTTTTTGTTGTGTTTTTTTTCTTCTAATTATTATTTAATTTTTTCACCAAAAAACTTATCTGAAAATTTAGTATTTTATTTTGGATTAAAATTTTTATTTACAAAAATTCTACTTTTTTATTGACGCCGTGGAAACAATGAAGAAAAGTAAAAAAAAAATGTGAAAATTTTGTTGTGCTACCAAAAAAAATTAATGTTTTGAGTAAAAAAAAAAAAAAATTGTGTTTTTATTTTTTCAGGATTAGAAAAACTATTTTATTATAGTTTTCTTCATAAATATGAAGTAAAAATAATTCATTTTCGGCCTTGAAATATAGTGGAACGAAAATGGCTTTTTTCCCAAGTTTTTCCTTTAGTGGAAAAGAAAAGTTTAGACTTTTTATTTCTGAAATTATTTTTATTTTAAAAAGTTAGTAAATATTTTTTTACCGCGATCACACTGAAGAGCGGTGGTAAATATTAAAAATAAATAGTGTTTTTGATATAAAAAAATTAAATCAAAATGGAATCGGGTAATTTGGATATAAAAAAAATTAAGATTTTCCCTCTGATTTTTTGTTTTGGAATTAAACAATAATTTTCTGGAAATTATTAGAGATGCAATTAAATAAATATTTCTTTGGATTTCTTTGTTTCAAGAATAGTTTTCGACTGAAAATTTACTTTAAATTACCATAAATTTATTGAAATAAATATTTCATTAAATTGGGTAAATTGCATTATGTATTTGTTTTTTTTTTTTGTGGGCAGAAGAAAATCTTGTGTCTAGTATATTTAAATTATATTTTCATTTTATTTTTCCAAAATAAAATAATAATAAAATCCATTAATACAAGAAGGCTTTCATTAAAAAGGCAGTAGTATAGGAAATAAATAAAAGTATCAGCAACAGCAACACCAAACATCAGACGACGGGCGATCACATAAAATCCGAGGAATAGAAAAAAATTATTAAAAATTTTGATTTTTCGTTTTATAAAAAAATATAAATTTTATTTTTTATATTAGAATATATTCATCTCTTTTTAACGCGCACAATTTTCTATTTATCTATTTCAAAATTTATCAATTTTACGAACACACACATAAAAACACAAATAAATATCAATTTTATACAGCGCCTCTTGCGACGATGTTAGGTAGCACAGAAAAATATATTTAATATATATATATATTCATATATATATACGAAGAAAATGTTGAAAATGAAAATGTTGGAAACACAAAAATTAATTAAACACAAAAAAAACAATTAAATTCAAAAATATTTCATAAATTTATCAATTCAATTGATTTTAATTAACACATTTCACTAATTACAATTATTTTTTTTAATTAATATGTACAAAATGATGCCAGAAAAATGAAACTTTTTCTCATCTAGACCAGCGAAAATTCAGAACTCCGATTAACCAACATGGCGGAGAAATGTTGATGTGAAAATTTTTTTTTTATTTTATTTTAGTTTTTTTTTTTTACTACGCTTAAGCGAATTGTTTTTGGGTTGGTTGTCATATGTCCACGTGATTAAAGTTTATGATTTCTGATTGGCTAAAATGTAAATTACTAGCATTCCACTAGATGGTGTAATGTGTATTTTAGTAAATAATTCAGTGGTGCCAGCATAAAATATTTTTGGGTTAATTTTATTTGATATGGAAAGTATTATTTTTGACGTATTTTGTAAAGCAGTATTACAGTACTAAATTATTTGTATTGAAAAATATGTTAGATGGTGCTTTTGAATAAAATTATATGGTTAGCAATAGATGGCGATATATTAAATATTGTGTTGCGTTTAGGGTTAGTTCAGAAATATTAATTTAAAGGTTTGGATATTAAATGATATTTCGTAATTCGAACGGATTACTAATTTGTAAATAATTTCGGTAGAAGGCGCAAATTAAACAGTGTTTACTACTGTAGTTTACTAATTTCTTCGATTTAAAATAAGATTCTATTGTATGTTAAAGAATGTAATATTAAACAATAAAATAAATATTTTAATGTCACCATAGTAATTTTTATATGAATTGAATTAAATTTATCATACAGGTTAGTTTCGCGATCTACTTGTAAGTCAAGCTCAATGAGTCTTTATCAAAATTTCGAAATGATATAATATTCTTTGAATTATAGTTATAATACCTATTTTAAAATATTAACGGCGATATTACAATATATTTTACCTTTAGATTTTGAAACATGTTTTCAAATTTGATAAACTCATAGTTATTAAAGAAAGGGTTAAAAAAAACATTAAATCATAATTTTTAAATGTTTATTATTCAATTATTTCCAGTATGAATTGAAAAAATTTGAGTTGTACACGAGATAAATATCGTAGTATTTTTAGATGACTTTTATAAGACATCCGAAGTTCAATTTTAATGAAGAAATAATAAGAATAATTAATAGTTTTATTTATTTGTAATAGAAAAAATCAGTCAACAAAAGAAGAAAGTCTTTTTTTACTATCAAAATTAATTACATGCTCTCATTTTATCCTCTAATTATTGATTTATATTATTATGCCGACAATGTTAATTTTTCTACCAAAAATAATACTGAAAATACGACCCAAAAAGTCAATATATCATTTTAATGGTTTCACTTGCGTGTGCAGAAAAAAAAATCAAAGTAAACAGACATATAAAAAAATTCGCTTATTTCTGATCCCTTTTTCTATTTTTTTTTATTCTATATGAGACCGCATTTTTGTTTTTTTTACCCCTGTAACCCAATTTTACTAATATCAACATTATAATATATTGGCAAAATTACAGGAATAGACTTGACCATATTATATCGAACCAGTAGATTAGATTAGATGAAGGAGAAAAAAAAAAACGGAAAAAAAGGATCAAAGCCGGTTAACAGCATGGTTTCTTATAGACTTTTCGACACTCTCTGCAAGTGGTGTCCTTTTTCGCATATAAATTTTCTTACAAGATATGATACTGACTCTCTGGCGGTTTGGTTTTTAGTTTCATCATCAAATTACATGTCCAGTTTTGTTGTATACATATATAAATATAATAACAACTTTTCGATTGTACATAATATTTTATTTTGTTATATTTGAAATTTATGGCTTAAAAAATAAAATAAAAAGGTATCATGTATAGGACTATAACTGTGCGGTGTTTGTATAAAGAGGATATATTTAGGATTTTGGCTTCTATAAGAATATTACATCGTATTATTAATAATTACTATTTTTTTTTTTTGGGAACAAGTGTATACTGATTTAGACGGTCATAATTTTTAAATCATATTTTACTTTATTTTTTTTTAAAAAAAAAAACACTTTCTTTCATTTAATTTATTAATTTTGTGTAAAAATTCAGGTGAAAGAAATTAAAATAAATATTGAAAATATAGAAGGAATTTTAACAGACTTTCTGGTAAGTAATTATGTCGCCATGTTGTCTAATTATAATAAGATATTGTCACATTTAAAGAGAAATTACTTAAATTTTATTTTAAATAGTTTTATTAGTTCATTTTTAATATACTAATTCCATATCCTTTTGACTTTTGATACATACCTGGTACTCCTTTCAAATTGACAACTTGTATGGTACTTTTGATAATTGAAAAATTATTTTGATTTAGTCATATTATAGTTTGATTTAGATATGTAATTTGTAATATGAAGAGCTTAGAAATTCGAAGCAATTATTCATACCTGGACCATTAAAAAAGCGTACAACAATAAAACTGCTTTAAAAGAAGATGAAGAAAGGTAAAACGACAGTTCCTTGCAATCTTAAGAAGCATCTACACACAATTGAATCATCATAGGTTCAAGTGTGTAGGTTGTGTGAATATGAAGACACAACGGTTGTGAAGCATTGCTAGGTAAACGGATTCGATACTTCGAATGCTACATATTATCACTCCTTTCAAAACTTGGCGGTGGTCACTCAAGCAACTGTACTGCTTCAGTAACAGTACGGATTTAGTCAGTGATGTATAATTAGAAGGGACATCACAATAAACTATATGGCTCAGGATTGTATGTGGCCCCGTTAAAATAAACCTTTACCATGCAATCATTTTAGTTTATTTGGAACATCACAATTTCACAATAGTAAATAAAAATTGATATGATAAAATATTAGTAAATAACTTATTTAATAAGCTTAACAACCCTCCCTAACGACCGGGGGTTATATTAATATTAATATATTAACTTCTTAGAATACTGACATTTATATCTCACAAAAATTTTATCACATTATTACAAATATCCATCATTTTTAAGTCAATCAATAAAACACTTTGTTTGAATACAATAATTACTTAGAATAATATTAGCGCCTAAATATATGCAATTAATAATTAAAGGGTATTCGTTTATTATATCAAATTAAATTTAAATTTAAAGGGTTTTTAGTTTAGTATTTTTTCATTTCTTGTGTGGAATTTGTTTTTGCTGGTTTTCTAAAAATTTAGCAATTTGATTTATCTATGATTTTCTATTTAATTATATAATTATAAAATATAATTTCGTTTATTTAAATTTTAATACATTCTTCTCTCTGTAATAATAACACAAAATTAAAATTAAAATTAAATAATTAAATTTTATAATATAAAAGATCAATAATAGAAAGCATATAATATGAGATATCTAATTCACAATATACGGAAAATTTAATTTACCATCATCGTTCCGGTATCTTTACATTATAAAAAAAATTCCTTCTAGCAATTTTTACAAAATTTAATTTGAACATTCCATCTAATAACTAAATTATTAATCAAACAAAATTAAATACAATTTTTTTTATTATTATTATATATTGAAAAGATCTTCCATAAAATATTGCAAGTCATTTTGATATAAGAAAGTAATCATAAAAAAATTATAGTTAAGATGAGATCAAATTGTCTTTTTAAAAATTACCGAATTCCATTTTCGTTTTTTTTTTTGGTGGGCTCAATAAAAATTTCCCAAATAATTAAAACGGACGGCGCTGCTATTGATTTACAAAACCACCAACATTTTTTTATTATTATTATTGATCTAATAAATTCTTCTTGGCTTGTCAATCTATTGAAATAGGTAAAAAAATTATGAAAAAAACTAAAGAGCTTCTAGTATTCATTTTCAGGCCTACTGAATATTCGTCTCTAAATTATCTTTGATTGAAACATCATTGATTAAAAGCAAAATAAAAATTACGTAAGTTATTTTTTTTTATTTCGAGAAATTTGAAACATATCTTTTTTGTGTGGGTGACGAGACGAATAGAAAATTGATCCTTAAAGTAATCGGAAACTCTTTCTTTTGAAGTATAAACTGTTGTGTATGTCTAAATCTAGATGAAAAAGGAAATTTAAAGTTTCAAATTTATATAAAAATGATAAATAAATATAATCGAAAATGTGAGAAAATTAGCGAAATTTGATATTTTTGGTAATTCGATGGGAATATGTGAGGTTATATTAGATTATTGATGATAATGATGTTTTTATTAGGATCTATTAGGTCGATTTTTTTTTTTGCGTATACTTTAATCAGCATTACTCCGCTCAGTGTAAGTATTAAAAATATAGTTTGAGTTTTAAGAAATTTATTAATCAATAAAAGTCGTAGAAAATTATGGATTTGGTGTCATTGAAGTTCTGACTATACCCAAGGTAAGGAATCTAAAGAAATAAATTAAGTAAAAAGAACAAGTAATTATTAACTAATTCTACTCAGTCACTATCCAAGGTAAGTTTAGTGTATAGAAGAAGTCAAACTAAGTGAAAAAAAAAACATTAAAATATCAAGGAGAAGATGACGAGCCTTAAAAAGACTAGTTTTTTGTGAGGAAATACTTATTTTTAAGCTTTTGTACAATGTACAAGTAATGAAATTTTGGAATTCAAATTCTAACAGTTGACATCATTTAATGACAACTCACTATTAAAAGCCATTAGCTTGATCTAACTATATAAAAAAAATTAGAGTTCAGAATTCATATAACATATTTGAGTCTAAATTACGATATAATGTTAAGAAACCTCTTTCATTAGAAAGAAAATGCCGATGACAACTGAGTTTATAGACCGGATTTTTGTAATTTCAGTCATGCAATTTAAATTCCCTGAGAAATTCATTATATTTATGTTTACCAAATATACTCTATCTAGTTCTAGTGGATTACAATAAAAAAACCTATTTTTTTTGTGATTTTTGAATACTATATCCTTATTAACCGCATACTCATCTTTGATTATATCTTCCAAAATCTTTGAAAAAATTCCATGAAATCATATATGAAATATTGTCAATTACCACGAAAACATCCTATTTCTATTTTTATTATTATATTAAAAATTACTTTAAATAATCAATTTGATGCGCATGCTTAATATATTAACTTGTTAAAAAGGATATAAATTATACGGTGTCCTTATTTTTTCTTGATTTTTATTACACTCGTCTATAGAAATGGGTTGAAAATGTTCAATTTTTCGCTCATAATCTTTTTAAACCTTATATATAAAATTGCACCAGGAAAACTTAACATCTCTATATATATATAAATTATATTTTTATTATTTTAACTATAAATATATTCAGTAAAATAATATCCTTAGAAAATTGTCCTTTTCCCAAAACATCAAAATAAATATACAATAAATTATCAGTAGCTAAAAACACATGCAAAAAAAAAAAACAATTACAAACAAAATTTTTATAGATCATTGTATTATTGACAAAATACATATAAATTTCCAAAGGACTCTGTTTTTATTATCCTTGTTTCTTTATACAAATTTGTACAGGACAATAAAATCATAAAATATTTAAAAAAAAAAAAAATATGCTGTACAATCCCTCATTATCGTTCACAAATAACCAACAATTATGTGCGACTTCTGTGACCATTCGACAAGTTTTTATACAATCCTCAATAAAATAAATAAAAAAAGGACGATATTTTTATTTTTTTGAAAATATGTCAAAAAATGATAACAAAAAAAGATTTTTTTTTATTTTTTATCAATTTTATATCTGATGATCTACAAAAATTTTATAGTTTCTTTTATATAAAATTGATATATTTTGATATAAAAGAACAAATAAGGACAATTTTTGTTGTTGTAATAGAAAAATAGGATCTCCGTAATTATAGAATCTTCGTGATTTATATTTGTTCTGATCGATATATAAATTCGGGTTAGAAATATTGAAACTCTGGGTAATGAAACTTCAGAACAGATGAACCAGGATTGTTATTATTTTATTAATATAATTGGATAAATATTAGATAAAATATAATTAAGTGTTATTGTAAATTGGAAATTTAGTAATATAAAAACTTGTATGAAACTTATGGCTGGAGTCCTGGAGTTACTCTCAAAATATGCAGTGATAACGTAATATTTACGACGGCGTGGTAGGCACTATAAGTTATGTTAATGCTGATTTTAATCAAATCTAAATAATTTAATTTATATTTAAATAAATTTCTTCTTTCTAACACTTATAATCCGCTAAGACCAATTAATCTTTAATGAATCTTTACATGAATCTTCACCTCCTTGTGAAAAAAGATTATGTTATAGATGAGAAATCGATCGAGTGTCTAATGCTAATCAATCTTAAATGCAAAGACGAAGATCGTTTTATTCTTGCACTTTCTCCACATGCTGATAAAAAGTTTACTATCCACAGTTGATTAAGCTCTGATGTTTAAAACAAGCAGTTAAATAAAAATAAAAATAGAATTAAATTAAAGCTTGAACAAACAAGTTACCACTAACATAGAAGTCATCTGGTAATTCAATTTTTAATGGCATTAAAAATTGAAAAAATAGAAAATAAAAAGAAAAAACAATTAAATTAACAGGTTAACACTAGCTAAATGCTTCGTATTTCTGCAAAGAACGATTCTACTTCTCTCTGCTGTCATTTGTAAAATCAAAGAAAATTAAAATTAAAAAAAATCTTAAAGCACAGACAGCTATTTACACATCGATCTCTTCACACAGCGACATAAAAACATAAATTGCGTATACTGTTAAATGATCGATGTGCAAGCTTCTATAGAATCTCAGAACTTTCCTGTTTACTGGATCCCTTACCTTTTATAAGTTTAGAAATCCTTTATCTAAGTAAATCATCCTTTGCGCAATTATTTTCCATCCGCTTCATTGATTTTATTGGAATTTTTTCGGAAATCGTAAAATTTATCCCATTTCAATTAATTAGAATCTTTTTGCATAATAATTATTGTAAATTAATTTAATTATGCTGACTATTTTCTTTAATTAAAATAATAATTTTTACAAATTTTGTATTTTGATATTAACAATTTTTTCGATAACAACAAATTATTTTCTTTAGACTATAATGTCATATAGAAGACACCAAAAATACAAACCATACGCCCAGCGGGTGTCCTTTATGATTTATGACAAAATTTTCCTATATTATTTATCTTTGTTTGGCTATTTCGAATATTTTTACAACAATAAAAGATCATACAAAAAAAAAAAAAAAATCCATAATACCAAAAGTTTCTATGTTATTTTTAAAGAAATTCATTCTATAAAATTGCAAAAATTCGTATCTAGTAGATACAATTTTTTTTTAACTATATTTCATTTCTTTTGATATAAAAAAAACTTATTGAATTGAAATTTCCAAAACTCTGTTTTACTTAGAGAGATAGTAAAGTACATCCTTTTTCGAAGGATAATCAAATATTTTACAATAGTTTCTATTGAATTTTCGTTTTAAAATGTGTAGTGGACATAGACTCATAGACAGTAATAATAATGTCCTTTTTTTTTGATCAAGGGCCAATAAAATTGAACGTGAGTCTATTATTTATTTCATTTCAATAAATAAATTTTTTATTTTATTTAATATTTTTCTATTTTTATTGATAATATTTATCTTCACTCCACAAATGATCTCTTTGACATCTTAAAAGAAAATTATTTGTTTTGGTTTTTATAAAATCGAATCAATTTATAAAATGATAAATTTTTGAAAATTTTTATATTTTCTATTGTGGTTTTTATAGATACGTTACCAAAAAAAAGGTCTACCTCCTTAAATAAATAATAGTAAATATTTGTATATATTTTTGTTTGATTATTTGATGTTAAATTATTATTTTGGTACTTATAAATATTACAAAAGTGATTAATTGTAGTGTAGAATTCACCTTTGGTGGTGGTTTTTTTTCTATATATGATTTCTTCACCTTATAACCTTTCATTCATAAATTACACATGAAATATAATATTTTGTTTGAAGAACCAAAATGTATCTTTAAGAAAAATAAAACATAAAAGATAAATTTATATGAAGTGAAAAATTTGAAATTTAATATCAGAAATAGTTTCGGTGATGAGAAAGTTCACTGTGCAGTAAACTGTATGTAAATATAGTGAAAAACAAATAAAGAATTTAAATTAATTCAAGTTATAATGAAAAATTTAAATTAATTGGATTTTAAATTTACAATTTTATTGTAGTTTTTTTTTTGTTAATTACATAGTTGAATCTTGTGTGTTTGGAGGAGAAAATCTTCAGAGTAGTTAACTTTTGACATTGAAAATGTTGAGATTTAGTTCAAAATTTGTTATTTTTGTATTATTTTTGTAATAGAAATGCAATGCTTTAAACAGTTTCCGATAAATCATTTTAAACAAAATATTTAAAAAATGAGAAATGCAATTCATTTTATAAACTTATGATAAGTTTCGAGTAACGACGAATGGTATAGAAGATAGTAAGTATTATTCAGGATAGCCTAGTATAGCTACTTACTTACTTACTCGACGCTACAGATTTAGGAAAGGAAAGAAAAGAGAGTTCCTATAGAGGATTTGGTCCTGAACAGCAATTCTTCAATTTCTGGTTATGTTAAAAATTCATACATCCGCTTCCATCAAAGTTTGGGCTTCTATTTTCTGCGTACTTAAGTTTGTACTTAAAGCAACCTTTGTCTTAAGCACGACATGAATAGTCAACGAAGTATCTGGATCCCATACTTTGTTACTAGGTGTAGGTCAGCCTCCTGATACAGTTCAAATAACTCGTGATTACAGTGAATTCTACAAACTTAATTAATGTTGACTTGACCAAAGTATCTGCTCTTTGGGAACTTTTCTACGCTTTACAATATTAAACATCATTTACGATTGGAATAATTTGGCAAAAGGAATGAGGAAGTGTATTTGAAACTAAATACCTAACTTCAAAAAAGTCGAAGTTATTTTTTGAAAATGAAAAGCCAATGGTCAGATTAAATACGGGAATTATCAAGGGAATTTTTATTCTTAGGAAACATGGAATAAGATTACGAATTACTCCATCCTCCCCTTGTCGGGAATGTAAGAAGAATGAGGAAACAATGAAAAATTTGTTAGGCTATTGTCCCTCATTCCAAAATAAAAGATTTAGGTAGTTTCTTTATAGAAAACATTGAGTAAGTGGGTAACTGAATTCGGCCAATATGATTTAATTTATCAAAGAAATTGGATGAGTCGATAAGCTATGATAATAATGCAGCGTTTGACTGTACGGTATAGAACGTGCTCAAAATTCTCATTCATTCAAAACCAACCAAACATAATCTAAAGCAAATACTGCGTCAATTAATGCGAATATAATCTTCTTACATTGTTTAGACGTTGAATGGTGAGTTTTAGATCTGACATTTCACTTTCATGAAATCTTAACCAATAATTTAGTAACTTCCACTGACTCATAATTAAATTTATTACATATAATGATATTTAACTAAAAAAATTATATTAATTAGAAGGCCAAACGCTGCCATTTTCAAACTTATAACTTTTAAAACTATTTATATTTACACAAATTAATATTTTATTTATTGGACATAATATAATTATTATTAAACATTTACTATCAAACCAATTTATTCAATTCATCATTTTCCCAAAAAAAAATAATATAAAAATTTACTTTATACCTAGCCAAAAATTACATTAAATTAAGGATAATTCTTAATCCTTTCAATATTTTATTTATATAGTTCTTCGAAATTTTATATAGTTATTCACTGGGTATTTATGAATTTATGGTAGGTGGAAAATTTGTATTTAAATTTACGAAAATCCAATCAAAAATTTTACTAAATATTTTTATTTTTATGAATTTCCAATTTTTTACCTACTATTCTTCGGTGTTATTGTCATGTGTACCCTTTAATATTTAAAATTCATAATTTACAACTGCTTAGCTAGAAAAGTCAACAGATTAAATTCATAAATTTTTTTTTTTGGTAAATTTACAGAAGGTAGTTTTTAATGCCATCATATTTGATGATATCCTTTTTTAATATTTTGACCAATATTTTAGTCCTCTGTCATAATTGTGTGTGGTATATGTTAAAAATATGGTAAAAATTTTTACTAATCCGTTTCGATGGTCAAATAATGTTTGTTATTTTGATTCTTTTTTATACGATTGTGTTAAAAAGGGGATTTTTTTTTTGGTTGTTGATGTTGTATTTTGAAATATGATATCCCGCTGAATATTATGGTCAGGGGTATCGATGTAATTGGATTTAAAAGGATTATAATTTAACACAGAAATATTAATCCTTGTTAGCAATATAAGAGTAAAGTATTTTACTTTACAAACAAACATTTAGAAAAACTTTTTGCTGTTAAATTATAAATAATTTCAAATATTTTATTTTTAATATTTAATATAAAAATTTACTAATTTATATTTAAAATTTATTAGTTATAATCAAAGATTTTAAAATATTAATTGATTTGAAAACAAATCATTCTTTTGTACAAAATGAAATTCTCGGAAAATTATTATTAAATTATGACCTATTGGTAGCCTCCAAAGTAAAATTTATTGTCGGTTCTTTTAGCTACTCTTAAAATATAGATCAATAAAAATAAATCTACCTGTTTTTTTTATTTCATTTTAATTGTTAAGGATATTTTTGTTCTTAAATATATATAATTTTATTTTTTTATTAATTTATTAGTTATCCTGGACAACCACATGTCCTTTTGCAGAATTTAATGTAAAATATAATTTTGATAATTTTATAACTTTTCTAGTTTTTATACATCAATATTTATATTTATAGTAAAGGTAAAATACAAATTTATATAAATGATTTTACCTGTATTAAAAAACTTACCGAAAATCAAAATTTTGCCTGATTATATGTTCGAAAATTATACTGTAATTAATTGTCAAATTCATTAGATATTATCAAATTTCACAATTTAAATCCATTTTACAAACTTCCAAGAAAATAAAGTATTGTTTGTTATCAGAAAGAGTTTGACTCCCTGCAAATTTCAAGAGTTTGAAAAACCAACGAAATTACTATTAACTTAATAATTTGTGTCGGCTGAAAGAACTCTACTGAAAATGATTTATTTGTAGCTATAATTAATTAGCCTTATCAAATTTCTGGGTGGTTGGTTCGTTAGATTGAGTGGGGAGTGGCTAAAGGTCATAGTGTACCGGAGCCCGTTGGATCGGTTGTATTCCCAGTCGAAAACTACTTACGTCTATATCATATCGGCCCATGCCACTTACCATATGAATGAAATTACACGGCGATTTCACTTTACCAGCAGATTCCAATAGATTTCTAACAACATTCTAAGTGTTTAAAGTGTTATACAATGAAACGAAGGGATAGTGACACATACAGAATGTTCCAAGCATTAGTTCTCCTCTGCCCAGGTCTTATTTATTTCATTTATTTATCTTTTGCCGTGCTTCTTAAGTAAAATGTGGTCAGTAGCAAATTTATTAGTAATTTTGTATCTAGAATTGGAAATGAAAAGATATACTGAAATTAAAGTGATGGTCACATTCTGTTTCCAATATCTGATACTAAGTATAATATAATCCCTTAACTTTAGCGAAAAATGATTTTGATTTAAAAATTTCATCCCTTAGGGCTTAGGCTATGACATGAGTAATAGTTCTACGATTGTAAAACTTTAACTTTAATTATTGAATTGCTTCTTTATTTCTCCTTAACAAAATATTCGTATAATTTAATTCTAGACTGTATATCAATGAAATTATGTTTACCAGTTGGTTTTTAATAATTTACATAGTAAATTTAATATAAATTTCTAACAGAAACCCTTAATAAATCCTTTTAAATATATATATAATTAAAATTCCTAAATAATATGTTAATACTAAATATATCTTACTAATTTCCAAAAATTTTCTTTTTATATAATTAACGAATTTATGAAAATAAACAAATCTCATTGCGCATTTATAATTTACACCGCCAAAATAAAAAACAATAAAAAAACTTTAATAAAATATATTAATAAATAATAATTAAGGGTTTTTATTTCAACAACAATAAAACTACCAATTTCAATTTTCACTTCAATATACTTAAATATTACTTAAACTTTTAGAAGTTAAATATATATATTGTAATATGAAATTTTCACCAACCCATTTAATCACATATTTCCACTTTTATACAATTTTCATATTAATTTCATATTTCCCACCCAAAAAGATACAAAAACATATAATAAAAAAAATGTAAAACCAACAAGAAATAATAAAATTTACTGAATTTTTGATAAAAAAAATATAACAATTATTTCGATTAAAATGGCCCTAAAGGGCTCATGTTTATTATAATAAATTTGATAATAATATATCAATGAAATTTATGTATTACTTTACAAAGAAAAAGCAGATGAGATTTTGAAAATCATCTGCCCAAGTACATAATTACAAATTACATACTATTTCATAAATTTCTCCCCACACCAGGTAAGATAATCTCAATAGGCAACATATCATCTCATAACAAATCAGAGATAAAGTATAATCCAAAAAAAAAAAAAGAATGAAAAATACATACAAATTACAAATCAGGGCGAATATTTAACCAACCCCTTACCAACCCTCTTAATGAAGGCCGTTTAGAAGGAGGTGAATTGAATTCAAAAAAATTATAATCAACATGGGTGTATGTGTGAATTGTAAATTTAATCGACATGAAAAATACAAGGATGTGAAATGATAATATATTTTGTATTAGTTAATGTATTACAAAAATTAGTAAAATGGTTGAATAGAAGTATCTAGGCTTAGAATATAAATGATAGTTCGGTAGAGATCTATACAGATCAATTTTATCTAAATTTAGAAACTAAACTAGATTAAACACTAATTTGAATTGTCACATAGAAGTTCGTTATAATTAGTCGATTCTGCTCAATTGAAGAAGATATTACATAGCATATGAAAACTTTTTCTTTGCAATGGCTCTACAGCGAAAATCGGGTCTGGACTGGACATCCAATCCAAAAAGAGATTTTATAGCATTTTATTGCAATTTGGACCTACTAATTTTATGTGAAAAAAACATTGAATCGATACAATATAATGGCTTTTAATAGTGAGATATTTGTTGCCCGCAAATGGTCCGAATCGTTAGCATTTTTCCCATAGTCTTAAAATCATTATTACATATTGCAAAAATTTAATCACTGGTACTCATTTAAAGCTGAGTCAACTTAGAGCGACATAAATGTCTCGGTCTGGAATTGAATCCGTGACCTACTGAATCATAGCATAACACACTACCACTACACCACCGTAATCGCAATTATTCAGAAAAGGTTGAGAAACTTGGGTAATTGATTTTTAACACTGTCGAAGTCAAGAACACAACAGAATATTGGCTAGAAACTTGAATATCTATACCGATTCTAAATTAGTTCGTAGTACTGGAGGTGCAAGAAATTTACTAACGCAACAAACCTTCAATATATTAAATTAATTTTGTACTTTACATATATTAAATTACGTTTAGCATTTGATTTGTTCTGCAATAAAAATATATTATCTTAGTTGTAATTTGAGAAGTTATTGTTACAGAAATAATTTTTCAAGAACTTCTATAGGAACGTGCAGAATTTTTATTTAATTTTGAAACTACATATGCAGCTGTGATATTGTCAGAAAATACGCTATGCGAAATGTTTTTCGATTTAATAGTTCCATTAAATATTTATTATTTGAAATTCATTTTAATAACAAAAATTATGAATCAGCTCCAGAAAAAGGACTGTTTTTACTACCCGTGTAAAATATTTTAATTTTATATAATCCAGGCTAATTATTCAGAAATTTCACATACAGGTAAGATGATTTTTTTCGGAATTACCAGGTTTTTTGGTAATTATTCAAATTTTAAATGATTTTTTATTAAGATTTTACAATTTGGCTAGTAGTGGCATCGATAGGTAGTAGTAGCCTCTGATAATAAATTATAGCCATTATGAAAATCCTATAAAAAGTTAAATGATAAGAGCAAATTAGTAGCCGCTATAGACCCAGTGTACCAACCACAAAATAGCAGTAACTGAATTCGATAGTTCTTGCTAATTAAGTATGATTATCTGTTATTTGTAATTAATTAATTCTAAAAATAGGAAACTAAAATTACCAGAAAAATTGATTGAAAATACTAATATAAATTGTAAAATTATTGTATTCAGTATTTTTTTGAATAAATCTAAAACTATATTCAAATATAATAATATTATTATTATTATTAATAATAATAATAATAAACATAAAATTATATACAATTTAAACGCACACGCTTCATTCAAACCCCTAGTTAATTTGTGGGATGCGTGTGAACGCAATTTATTTATTATAAATAAAAAATTATATATAAAATCATAAAAAAAAACTACAAGATACTTTTTTTTTTTTTTTACTTTATTCGTATTTATCTCTGTTCCAAAATAAATGAAATCATTTTTTTTTTCTGGCTATCCTTTTTTTACCAATCATATATTCTTCATCTTTTATCTCAACCAAAACATAAAAAGTACACCAAAATAAAAATTTGTGTAAAACCAACAAAAAAAAAAAAACAAAATAATAATCCCGGGTGTCGTATGGTAACGCCCAGTTAAATACAGTTATTTCATTGGACCGCATGTGCTTAACAAAAAAAAAAACAACAACAACAACAAACATTCTGTAGCATTCAGATACATTTTTACTTTTTTTTTTTGAAAATACATAAACGCGCGAGATATGATGCTCAGTTGTATCTATAAAAATTCTTGTTGTTGGTAAACATAAAATTTTCTAAGTTTAGTTTTTTTTTTGATTTTGAAAAAAATCGAGAGAAATATATTTATGAAAATGCGTTCAATACATTAAAAATTATATATAAATTAATAGTAAATATATCTTTAAGATACACATAGAAGAGCATAAAAATTGAAATTCGGTACAGCATCCAAAATAAAAAAAAATTATGTATTATTTTTTTTTTGTTGTTTTGTGAAAACGGGGTCGAATATCTAAGTATTTGTAAAATATTTTTTTATATATATTTCTGTGTGTTTGTAATTACAAAGATACGCGACATAAAAATAAATATTGTATCTTAAAGATTTATATAAATATTTCTTTGTAAAGGATATAAAATATAAAAACAGGAAAAAAAAAATCATTAGAATTGTATTAGTTAAAATGAAATAGAAGAAAATTTTTATTAAAGGATATTATGATCATCATCCCCGTTTAAATTTACTAATACAAATAAAAAAAAATTGTCTAATTTTTAACTTACAGATAGAAAAATATGTTTTAGAAACATTTTTTTTTTTGGTAATTTTTGAGTATGCTAGACATTTTAATGTAATACCAACAATTTTGTTTCTTTCATTAGTATTTGTATATTGAAATCTTTTGAAAATGAAAAATATATTTATATTTCACTACCACACACATAAATCTACCTACATAAAAATATGTAAAAGAGAGATTTTTTATGGGTTTTTGTTTGAATGTTGGTTTATATCTTTTGTATGCTGCTTTTGTTATGCTGCTGAGTAGCATTAGGCATTACAAAACAGAAACGAATCAAACAAAAAAAAAAAATCTTTTATAGATTTTTTTTTTTTTGGTTTGTTATGTTGTATGTGTTGTATCGGTGTACGGTGTCGTTCTTATACTGTTGTTGTTGTTGGTTAAAATTATGCTTTTGCTCCTCGAGGGCAAAAATAGTAAAAATAAAAAATCAGTTTCCGTTCAACCGTTTCGGGATTAAGTGTAAAAACACAAAAATTTTCTCTCAAAAAAAATAAAAAAAAAAAAAATAAAGAAAAATTAGAAATTCTTTTCACTGTAAAAGTACAAATTAAATAAAAAAAATGTCATTTTAATTAAATATATATAATTAAAAATTATTATAAAATTGTGACGTAACACTTTTTTTTGTAAACAACGAAAAACTCTGACGTATTTGCGATTGGTGGTGTGTGCCTTAATACAAAAAATTAATAAAATAATCAAGAAATTTCACAAATTTTTTTTTTTTTTTTGAAAAAGTGCAAAAGAGAAATAAAAATAATTGGATTATTAAAAATATTTTTTGTTTTTATTCAAGTTTTGTTGTTTTGGTTAATATAATTACATGTAATTTCCAATGTCCGATTGGGGAGAATCCTTGTTTGCCATTTTAAAATTTAATATTTCGTATAGAAGAGGATAATAAAAAAAAATAAAAAAATAAAAATAAAGTTGAAAATCGTGTGCCATCTTTAAACCAAAAAAATATAACAACAAAATTAAAAATATTTTTATGGTAGCTACTAAACAAACCAAACCTCAGCCACCACCAGGAGTAACAAAAAAAAAAAAATCAACATAAAATTGAAAACATATAATTTAAAATTTTTGTATTTTGATAATATTATTTTAACACATAAATTGAAATTTCAATTAAATAATTAATTAATTAATTAAATAATATTTAAATAATAAATAAAATTGTGACAAATAATGTGAGTTTTTGTGTTCTTCAAGTGACAATTTTAATATAAATTAATATTTTATTTTTATTGTGAATCAAAAGTGTTAAATTTTATTGGATTTGATTTAAATTATTGAAAAATGAAGAATTTGTGACAATTTTAAACAAAAATTTTAATATAAAAACAATTTCATTTTTGAACTTTATATAATTTACTGTTAACAAACAGTAAAAAAAAAAAACAGAAAAAAAATGATTGATTCAACATTTAATTATGGTTTAACACCATTTGGAAATAATGGAATTAGTAATAGTAATAATAGCAGTAGCAATAATAGTACAACTATTGGAAATAATAAATTATCAATGGAATTGAATCGAAATTCATTAACAGAAAATCAGGTAAAAAATTTAAATTAATTTATAATTTTAATTTAGATATTAAAGAAAATTTTAATTATTAAATATTTTATAATTTTTGAATATTTCTTCTTAAATTTAAATTATAATATTAAATTTTTATACGATTCCATGGTGAGTTCAAGAGAGACGATACAATGATTTAAATATTGCACAGTGTCTGTACTTTATATCATTTAATTATAAGTTGTTATACGCAAGTTATCCTATGAATTATTCTTCCTGCGATTGATTAGATAATTTTTATTCAGAAAATTCGTTGTTGTAGTTGCCCAGTTGCACACAATTACTGATGGTTGTACATCCCAGGTTATAATACCTAAAACTAACATATTTTAGGTATAGTTTATATGTTGCAGCTAACAAAATCATTCCAGAATTTATAATAGTTCTTCCTTCTGGTCCCTTAGCTGCGTATACGAAATTTTCAACAAATGGCGGTTACAGTTCCCCACTCTCCAATTGTTCATCGTAAGCTTCTTTAGGTCTGCCTTAACGTCATTATAGAAATCATTTGATTTCCCTTTTCTTATTTTACCGTCCAGGTTGGATTCGAAGATTAATTTAGTTGGATCATTTTCAATCATACGAACAACATGTTCAATCCAATGCATTTTTAAATTTTTAATATCTATTAGGCTATTTCGCTACTAATTCATTTTCAAATGCGGTGAAAATCAATAAAATTTAATAAGTATGTACTTCCATGATTTAAAATACACATCAAATATTTGAATTCCAGGACAAATTTGAAATATCTACCTTTTAGTATACTTAGAATTTCTTATTACTTCTTTTTTAATGTCCTTAATTACTCAAAGGTAATTGTAGGGCCTTTTATCAATTTACTGAAATTATATATTTTTTTTTAATTTTTTATTATTAACTCCACTAAAATAATTAATATATTTTCTTTATTTCTAATTAGTCAAAGAATTTTGATTAAAAATTAATTAATTTCTATTAAATTACCTTTAAAATTATATACAGTGATATATTCATTATTACAATAATTATTCTCTCTGGTCTTATAAAAGGATCATAATTAAATTTCAATTAGACATAAATGTTTCATAAATTAATAAAATATGTATTTATAATATTTGAACTTAACTATATCATTTCAAACCTGTTCAATTAATATTATAAAGCCAAAAACCAATAATTATTTAATTATTTTTATTATATATTATTTTACAATAAATAAATTTTGATTTGTTTGATTTAATTAAATAAAGGCTTAATTACTATACGCCTTGAAGGCATGTCGTATATTTTATTGATTTTTTGAACTAAATATAATTTTGTAAAGTAATAATTTTAATTATATTTTTTTTCCTATAATTTCTTTACAGACAAAACTTAGTACATCAATTGATTATAAACCAATAATGCCAACAGCAACGACAGGATTATCATTAACACATTACAATAATAATAATAACAATCATTCAGCAGCAATGACGACATCTTCATCATCGTCATTGTATAAATTGAATATGATGTCACCAACAACATCACCATGCCGTATACAAACAATACATCAGCCACATCAATATCCACCACAACCATCATCAACTGGTTCAGCATCACCTAATTCAAATTTATCAGCAAGTGCATCACCAACAGTTTTTCCATCACCATCGTCATATTCATCAAGTAGTTCATCACAAAATGATTTAACTAGCAGTAGTACTAGTAATGGTTATACTTGGAATACTTATGCTGGACTATCTTCTAGGTGAATATACAGAAATATAAAAATTTTTAAAAAAATATTTTGGTCTACTGCTAATATCGTTAACTAAAACATTTTCTATCTATTTTTCTTGATTTCTTTTTTATATATATAGACCACAATTTCCATATGCACAATATGCTTCCGATTATTATGGTAATATGAGTATGACATCAGCTGCTGCTGCTGGTGCATGGTTTTCAACACAGGATCGTTTATATCAAGCATGGCCTGCTGCTGCTGCTGCAGCTACTACATATGGTTTTCCAAATTTAGATGATATTGCATTTCAAACACAATTACAACGTCGTAGTATTCGGTGTACATGTCCAAATTGTACAAATGAAATGTCTGGATTACCACCAATTGTTGGTCCAGATGAACGTGGACGTAAACAACATATTTGTCATATACCAGGATGTGAACGTTTATATGGTAAAGCAAGTCATTTAAAAACACATTTAAGATGGCATACTGGTGAAAGGCCATTTTTATGTTTAACATGCGGTAAACGATTTTCTCGATCAGATGAATTACAACGACATGGTCGTACACATACAAATTATCGGCCATATAGTTGTCCAATATGTGCAAAGAAATTTTCACGTAGCGATCATTTAAGTAAACATAAAAAAACTCATTTTAAAGATAAAAAAAGTAAAAAATTAAATGCTGCTGCTGTTGCTGCTACCGCTTTGGATAAAGAAAGTAATACAACAGGTATTGGTAACAGTAATATTAAAAAGGAAATAATCAATGAAACATTAGGTAAAAATAATATTGAAACATTAAACAGAACAACGATTCGAAATGAAGAGGCTAACAAAAACAATAGTTCAAATAATAATAATAATAATAGTAATAATAATAATAATAAAATCCAAGACCACCATCAACGAAATTCAAATTCACTAAATATGAATAACGAAAGTACAATTAATAATAATAATAATAATATTTTAAATGGAATATCAGGAGCATCATTATCATCGTCAGTTAATCATGAAATGAATTTCTTAAAAACTGAACCATCAACAACAACATCATCTACCTCACATACAGATATACCCTCAGGTTATCAACCATCATCAGCATATTCAATGTATCCACCACCACCATCACATCATCAACAAAATATTTCGAGTTCTACAACATTTTTTCCACAGAGCCATCATCATCATCAACAAACAATGAGTTTATTTTATAATCGAAATGATATGCAATCAAATACAAATAATTTAACTACCTCCATTACATCAAATCCAGCTACCACAACTGCATCTATAAATAGTAATACATCTGAACAAATTGCTAATACTAAATTACAATTTCCGACAACATCATCAACAAACATTGTAGGTGGTGGAAATGATTTACAACACAATCAACATAATTATAATGCCATTACATCATCAAATTCTAATGATATAACTAATCATCAGGAAACTGGTACATTAATTCATTCAGCTGGATCAACATCAATACCAACATCGTCATCATCATCATCAACATTGCCATTATCAAGTGCTGTTAGTTATGATACTGCCTTACATCATCAGGTTAGTTCACATGCAACAAATTATCATCATCATCATCATCAATTCAAATGTCCAGATTATACTACACCATATGCTGATTTTGGACAAAATAGTATGATGTCAAGTTATCATCATCATTGGCCAAATTATCATCATCCACAAATGAATTATTGAATTTGATTGTAAGAAGGACAAAAATGTTGTATGTAAAATTTTAATATTTATTTCGATCGATAACTAGACAGACAATTACAATCGTTCGATAATTAGATCATAACTTTATGAAAAATGGAAAATATTGTATTTATGATCGTGTTTTAAATATTTATATAAATTATTTTTTTATTTTTTTGGTGGTTAAATAATAATTATGTCAATTTTGTGATTTGATCTGTCAAATAATTTTAAACCACAGCCATTTTTAATGCTATATTATTATAAAGTAACTTTCTGTTAAACAAACTTTCAATTACTTATAAATTTTAATATTTTAAATACATTATTTTATGTGATGTCATAATTATTTTAATCTATATTTTCTTATGTAAATATTTATAAATTTTACTTATATATACAATAAAATTATAAAATTTTAAATTAAATATTTTAAAAATTAAATTTATAATTATATATATTATAAAAAATTAATTATAGAACATAAATTTTAATGTATATTTTTATTGTTATGTTATAGATTAGAAAAAAAAAGAGATTAACAAAAAAAAAAAAATTAATAAAATAAAATAAAAAAAAAAAAAACGGAAATTTTTTTTTTGTTTGATTTATTAAGATTTTTATTTTTAATTAAACTATAAGAAAAAAATTCCGATTTGATTATAAAACTAACAGCTCACTCGCCTCGTAAGTCCAATGCATAAATGATGTAAGCCTAAAGTGCAAAATTAATGTATTTTTTCCATTAAAAAATTACACAGCAAAAATTATTACGAGGAGTTAACTATAAAGTGTTGAATGATTGTATGACTGGTCGATAAAATTCATTTTAATGAAAACAATTTTCATTTATATTGTCAAGAGTAAAGATCCAAAAAATTACTCATCCCTGCCATCAGTCAGTTGGAGGGAAAATGAGGAGACATTACAGAACATAGGCTATTTATTAGTGAACCCGTTGTACCACCCAGTCGAACACTGCGTTATTACTATAGACTATAGAGTGTCGAACCAGCAGCATTGACTTATAGTAATTCCTAAAATTTGAGGCCAGTAGGTCCAGAGATTTGATTTTTTTTTTTTTTGCAAATATTCCTGAATGCACTTTGTTATAACAACCTCCGAAATTTCGGCTACCCCTTAGGTTAACAACAATATTTTTTTTATGTATTGTCTTAACGCTTATAAGATGATTTTTTTTTTTTGCTAAACGTACTTATATTTTTTGTGATTAATTAAAAATTTCAATCGTTTTAGCAATTAATTTAACAGCAAAAAAAAAAAATTGATATTGAGTTGCGCCGCCGTGTGACCATCCCAAGTAAAATACCATCAGAGGAAAAACATTTATTATGAAAAGCATAAAAATAATATTGAGTAAATTTAAAAAAAAAAAATATTATGTTGAAAATTATGTTAGTTTGTATATATACGAAATATAATTAATATAAGAAAAATATTTGATGTGGTACGCATGTTCTGTTCCATCATAATATACAACAAAAAACACAACCAATTTTATAGATGGAAAAGATGGCGGGAAATAAATTTTATAAACATATTTTTTTTTTTTATAATAATTATTAAGAAAAACTTAATTTTCGATAAGAATCTGTAAATCGAAGCACTTGATTGCAAAAAAATTGTATAAGAGACAAACCCGATTTAATAAAATATTAAGTTCTTGTAAGTAGTGGTCCGACTTGTAGTTTTCGTTTATCATATGTATTTGAAAATGTAATTGGAAATTATGAAAATATTGTGTGCCAAGTGAATAAATTGTGTCCGAAAATTTTCGTATGGTAAATGATGAGTTTTCTGATTAATTGTGTATGTCATTAGTTCTTTTTCTTTGATGGCGTTACAGACTTATTCGTGCCATAGCCGAATGTACAAAAGTCTTCCAAAATTCATGGTTACCAGCTGCTGCTATGCAATTGTTCATACTAAGCTTCTTTAGGTCTGCCTCAACGTAATTCATAGTCATTGTTATTGTTTGCCTTTTCTTCTTTCACCGTCCGGATTGGATTCGAAGACAAACCAAAGCAGTTATTGTAAATGTATCCGTTTTATAATGACGATGTTGCATCAGCATATTCAATGTATCCACCACCACCATCACCATCAGATTATACAGTTCTGTGTTGCACCTTGTCCTCTTCCAAAGCTAATCTTTGCAAAGTCCTAAAAATAGTCTACGAATAACTCTTTTTCTAAACACGTTTTTGTCTTTTAGTTTAAGACTAACGTTTTCATCTTTAGTTTAAGATTAGCGTCCGCATATTTCGTATGCAAATCATGTGAAAAATTAGATATAATTCTTAAATTAAACACAGTTATTGAAATCTTAAGGAATCTACAGAATTATCAATTTGATAGTTTTGGAGTATTTACCAAGAACGCAATAATACAATTTTTCAGATTTCCGAACGAATGATATTGACCTAATAGTATCCTGACATTTCCTTTCAAACTACCGAACTAAATGGGAATAAATATTCTTTGTATTAAGAATATAGGCAAGTTTTGGTAACTACACTTACTATCACTATTTATAAAGAAACTAAAGTCAAGGTATAAAATATAACAAAAATCCGTCAAATCAAAATTTACTTTTTTGTAAAATTTAACTTTAGTAATTTTCATTTTCTTTTAATGATGATTTGTAAAAATTAATAAAATTAACTACGGTTTTTAATGCTAACAAAAATTATTAATATAAATTTAAAACACTACATTAAAAAATAGTAAAAAAAGCAAAATGTTATGAAAATTTCATAAATGTGTGATTTATAGAACTAACAAAAACACCAACCATTTTTTCATATTACAGAAATTTCATTAAATTTTTCGAATATCGCAAATCAAGATATAAAATTTTTCCATTTATACTTTAAGATGAACGGAAAAATATTTTAATTTTATGTTTGGTGCGTATAGGAAATTTTCAATAACTTTTCATATCATGATATACGCTAAAAGATATTAAGAAAATTGGCATGACCAAAAAAAAAGACTTGTGACGACGACGTTATAAATATAAAATTAATTAAATTTATTGAGAATCGATTTGAAAAATTAAATACATCGTCGTCGGTCGATATTTTATAAGCTTTGATATAATCGCCAGTTAACAGAAAATGTTAATATTAACTGTACGAGTACGAACACGTAAACTAAAATAATTAAAAAAATAAAATTATGTTCCCAGCAATGAGATTTAAAGATTGTGTTATGCTTGGCACAAATTTTTTGAATAGTTCATTAAAAGAACAACTCTAATAAGAAATTAATTAAAAATAATAACCTGACAATTTCGGTTCACCGAATTTTTAGCTTCCAATCCAACTGTAAAATACTGGCTTCTAAAAAAAAAATGATAAATTACTAAAAATATAATTAAATTTTTTTACAATTTTTTTGATAAATGTCCTTTTTAAATTTAATCCTTCAAAAATACAATACAAACTTGAATCATAAAAACGAAGCAGCTTTTTGGTTAACAATTTTCTAATTTGCAATTTAGTATTTTTATGCAAGTTTTTGAAATATTTACTAAAAGCAGGTCACAAATTGACATTTTGTAGTAGCTAAAAAATGGTCACAAATTGAAATTCCCCTTTTTTGTAACGAAATATATTTTGAATTATAGAAGTAATTGGCATTTCCAAGTAATTGCCAATAATATTTTTAATATTTTGCTTTAGCTTAAGAGCAAGGCTGAATAAAAGCATTTGATTTGAGGTTTTAAGATATACTAGGCCAAGAGTTTCTGCCAGCTAGATTTCTGTTAGGTGTATTAAGTTTCCAAAGATTAAACTACGTTTAATGAAGATGTTTACTAAAAAAAGGATCAAGGATATTTAAATGAAAAGAAACAGTAGACAAACATATCGAAAGCAATTGAAAAATGTTTAATTAATGATTGAATTATAGATCCTAGAAATTTATGATATTTGAACAAAATATTTTTATTATTCTCTTTAGATTTTTTTTTCTTTTAAAAATATTACGACAAAATACCTTAGTAGCCTAGAGAAATGAGATGTAACTAAACTTGCTGTATTGCATCAATTACTTAATCAATCCCATTTACCACTGGATTTATTATCATTTATCTAAGGATTTATTAGCATTAAACTGAATTTCGCTCCTAGTTCACAATAATATCTGATAATAAATCTTAATCCGACACTGATTATAATTTTATATTTCTATTCGCGTAAATAGGATGTCATTTCCTACGAAATAACTTTATAAATAGCAGCTTTTGATATATTATCAGGTCTAAAATTAGCTAAGTTTTGTCGACAGCAAAATATATATAAATATATATAATAATGAAATTATGAACAAAATTTGATGAATAAAAATAGAAAATTTATATTTAATATTTTCATAAAATTATGATATATATAAAGGGGTGGACAACGAAATTTTGTAAATTTTCACTATTCCCAAATAATTAGTACCACACCTTCAAAAATCATTTTTTTATATAGTTTATTTCTTTATTTTTCGGGAAATATCTCCAGAAGCTTTAAGAAAGATATTATACTTCAAAATATTATCTAAAATAGAAACAAAATTTAACATAGAAATATCTTAATCTCATTGAACTCCGCCACAAACTTATTCAGTCTGTAAGTTTTGAAATTTCAAATATTTCATCATAGAAACTAACACATAAATTATTAATTATTCCACCCTTTTACAAAAAAAATTAGCTATAATCTATAAGTCCGCCTTTATTATGTCGCTTTTACATAATATTAAATGAACATTTTCCATTAAATATTAAAATTTATATAATAAATATAAATTATATTTGAAACAATTGTTTAATTAATATTTAATTTAAATTTCAATATAAATATATAGAAATAATAATTTAAATTAAATTTTTCCAAATATTTTATATAAAATATGACTATGACGGGTCAGGGCATTTTTGGGAGCCTCTTTCGAATTATGGAATGTAATTATAATTTACAGTAGTAGGAATTCGAATATCGACTATAGACTTTTAACTTTTATATTGAAGGAAACTGAGAAATGCAGCAAGTGGCAGGTGAAAAATTCACAGGACCAGGCCGTTCTGCGGATTTGTTGTTTTAAAATTACCAAAACAGTGCGATCCAAACAAAATTATTGGAACAGGTGAATATAGGTATGAAACATTCAAGGATGTTCATATATGGCCTATTTAATAAACAAGATACGGGGAAATGCTTGGAATTAAAAAGAAGAAAATCAGAACAGGTAGTCTTCCGCACATCTACACAGTCTTGGACTACCGGAAAATTAAGTGTGCAGATTTTGTGAAAGCGAAGACTACAAAACGTGAATGCGAGGCGCTAGCGGGAAAATACACTCAGAATCATGGTTCATGGACTGTTTTATCAGCACGGCAGTACGTGTCTGGACTATGACGGTTAATTAGAAAAGAGAAATCATAAAAGGGAAATACAATAAAATGAAAATCTCAATAGGACCGAATAAAAATAATTTAAATTAAATAACAAATGTTCCTCGGACAAAGTGAAACCTTAACGAATTGCTTATATTTATATATATTTTAAACCTAAATATAATAGCAGTAAAATACAAAATATTATGTCATATTTATGTGTTATTTTATTGATAAATTTTAATCTGTAATATTGATATGTTAAAACGCCCTCTCGTGACACAAAAAAATCTAATCAAAATAATCAAAATGCATGTCACAGGTAAAAATGAAATATATTTTTTAATTAAAATATCAACTAAGTGAAAACTGTTCAACAGTGAGGATGAGGAGTGGGTAAAACAAAAACCTCATTTAAAAATTATATATAATAAATGCTTACGTAAGTAAATTGAGTATAATTATTATAATTTTCAGTTATTATCAGCTTAAATTGCCAATTGCTATCACTCTTTATAGACTTAAAAGATTTTTTTCACATATATTTTAAATTTTAGGTCGTTTTTTTAAAATATTTGTCTAACTAGCTCTATAATTTGTTAGTAAAAATGAAGTCGGTCAGTCGCTCATATTTTTTGAAAGAACTATTCATATTTTGATAGTTAAAATGGTTAATTTAAATTTGACACAACCGAATTGCTAGACGTTCGGCTTATTTGTAAGCTAATTTAGAAAATTCACATTTTTACAGAACTGTCAACTGTCAGTCAATAAATGCAATTTTGTTATTTGGGTTAGTTTTAATTTTAACAGTGACAACCAAACTATACATATCATAACAGCAATTCGGCTTACTGTAATATCGCTGCACATCACAAATTTGTAATTCGACATGTCATATTGTAATTATTATAACAAACTCACTAAATTCCTTAGAATTTTATTTTATATATTAAAATAAAATTGATGTCTGGCATTAAATTATCTGGCTATATGATGATTATGTCTTATAATATATAATGAAATTCTGGCATGATTGGTGATTTAATTATAATTAAGAGGATGATCAAAATATAAATTGGCAAAGTAAAGGTAAACAAATGACGAAATGATTGCTTTTTAAACAAGAGAAAATTATTATTATAATAAGAAAATATATTTTTTTTTAAAATTAGGTTATTTTTATGTGAAAAGTTTAATGTAACGAAATAAAATCCAATTTTTTAATTTAATTATTGTTGATGATAAAATATATTGTTGTACTAAATTTTTTGTAAACCAATTTTCCATAATCGAGTATTCAGTAAGAAAGTCTCGTTAATTGTGATGGTGAAATCCATGTGTTCTAAGTATAACCAAGCAATGGTTACTCAAGTAGTACTCCTGAATTTATTACCATTTATATTTTAAGTTGAACTTACCATTTTTAATTTGTAGCCATAAGTAGAATTATGTTGACTAATAAATATATCTTAAAAGTGTATTTCCGTGTAATTTTGGTTCTTTGTAGTTGATGACCCTTTCTGGCTGAATCCCAAGCATATCTTTAAATATCTTTCTAATGATTAATCTAATTAATTAACTTATAACTTTAGTATAATATTTTAATTAGCAATCTCGTTTGAGTTAGTTACATTAAGTTCAAATTTAGTTGAACGATTTTTAAAAATCATAAATACATCCTTAAAGTATTTCTCTCATATCTACTAAATTATCCTTATTTTCGATTGCAGAGTTAAAAATTATATTAAAATTTGATCTATTGGTTCATCATTTATAATGCAACAGCAATTTCAAATTAATTTTTACTTGTATAAAGATTTTTTTTTAAATATACAATGATTTATTATAAATTTAATAAAAAAAAGGCTAATAATTTATTTTTAATTAAATATTTTTCATATAGTTTCTCACGATTTAATAAATAAATATAAAAAAAAATCTTCCTTTTTAGTTATTGACCACCCAAAATGGTCAAAATGCACTTAACCAAAAGTCAATTAAATTTCTATACAAAATATTAAAATCGCCCTTTTCAATTGCAATACGATTTCTCTTTATAATTTCACTTCAAAAAAAAAATTTAATTAAAACTTTGAAAAAACATATGATTTATGATTATTGAATAAGAAAATATCTGAACAAAAAATATTTACTATATGAAACTGATTATTACATCTTCATTAATTTTTCTCCCCAAATCAAAATTTTTTACGAAACTCAAATTATAAAAATGATTGATTTTGTTGGGGTTAAATGACCCCCTCAACAAAAAAAAAAATATTTTTTTTTATTCGATTTTAATTTTTTTTATGTAATTACATAAACGAAACCAATTAAAATATAATTAGATTACAATAATAATTAAAGAGTTGTTTTTTTCTGGTATTTCCAATTCCACATCCAAATTCCAACTAGAAAAATATGTGTGATTTTATTCATTTTAATTTTCATCCTATAATTCACACAATCTACAAATCGATATATAAATTAAAATGAAAAAAAGAAAAAAACATAAATGAAAATTCAATCAATCATAAATCAATTCCTGATTTAACCCTTTGGCAATTTGTTCACCATATAAATTCATTTACTTATACGATAATTATACATAGAAAGAGGAATAATCATAAATTTTTTAGTATGTTTTTTTTTTCACTTGTTGCGATCCTCGAAAATTTATTTGTTTTTAACATTGTTATAAAAGAGATAATACATCTTACACCAGCCTGTCAATCAATTTTTCTAAAGATTACAGAAAAAAAAAATGGACATTGATGAGCCGAACTGAAAGAAAGAAATATATAAATAAATCTTATATGATATTCAATTCATCGACTTTATGTTTTATTGGTGGAAAAATTATATAGTCCTTTTCGACATCACCCTCTTTATATAACCGAAACTTTAATGATACACTCTTTATAATTTCTAACTTTAATGATAGATCTATAAAAATCAAAAAAGAATTGCAATCAAAAATTCAGACACACATTTCACCGTCATCATGAAAATGAATTGATAGAGAGCAGCAGATATAAATAAAGAAGAAGTATATATAGAATAATATTCCAGAAGTTATCATCAAGGATTTGAAGATTATAGTATTTTATAGAAGATTATAGTTAGTTAACTATCGCATCTATATTTATTTATATTGTGATTTTAGGTTGTCAAATGAATATGTGAAAATTATACAAGTTTTAGCCCATAAAAGTGATATATTGATGATGGGATATCCTTGTCTGTTGAAAATATATAACCAAAGCAATATTTAACTTTGATAAATATTATTATATTATTTTATTTATTTTGAAGCAACAGATTGAAAAGATTTTGTTTTGTGAATTTATTTATTTTCGGTGAATCACAAAATTTAGCCTAGAGCATTTTAATTTTAGCAGTGCTTATGATAAAGTTTTGTATTTCTGATATACATATTTAGGTAAAGTTTTCGAATAATTTTGAAGATTAAGATGCATGAATGGACTAATTATAGTTTCGGAACGTTAATAAGTTAAATATCCTTCAAAAACCAGCCATATCAAACTATTAATTGAATTTAAAGAAATTATATATTTTCAATTTATGGTTAAATCTATGATTCATTTGAGATTTGTCAGACTGGAGAATACAGGAACATTGATTTTTAAGATTTACATCAATAAATGCTAAGCATTATCTTCCGAGAAAGTATAGCATATAGTTCAATATTTTGTAATACGATGATGTCATAGTCAAAAAACGAAAACTGAAATTATGTATATTAAAATTATTTGGTTTTACAATTTATTCTGCAACGTGCAGCTTCTCAGTGAAGTTTACTACAGTTACACATTTGGACAAATAAATATATAACGTGGCCCAGTAAAATACCTTAACACTTCCTGAACCATCATGCAATTTTCCATAATTTTAAATAGACACTTATTCTGTGATCCTTTTAAGAAATATTATGTGTAAGCAAGTACTAATATTTTAAATGAAGGAAAGACCACACAAATGTAAGAAAATTAGCTTAGCTTCCTCTTTTGATGGATACGGTTAAAAATATGATAATATTTGACATCTTATTCTATAAATGGTTAAGTTTATTGTTATCTGAACTGTAAGATAAATTACTACATGCAAAGGCCGGTAACAATATTCTTCATTCTGCATTCTAAGATTCAAAATGCAGAAAATTTCATTTATATTAGAACTTAATAATATATTTTATATGAATTTTTATTTTAAAATTTTTAAATTTTACACATTTTTTATTAAATATTTTAACAAATATTTTCACCTTTTAGTTTTTATTTTGATTTGATTTTAATTGTAGGTTTTTGAAATTTTGTAAATCAGGAGCAAAACATAGAAAATTAAATGAAATGATAATTATTTCAAAAGATTTATTGATTATTTTTTTTTATAATTTTAATAATAGTTAAAAGTTTTTATGTTCTCGTCCGACCAAATGGAAAAAACGTAACAAAAAACTGTAATATTTTATGTTGATCAATTTTCTTGTCTGCGCAATATTAAATATTTCATTTTTTGTCCATTTTTTTTTATTATTTTTAACCTATATTATTTAAAAGTAATAAATTTTATATATTTCAGTTTTATTGATAGTCCACCATATAAGCACATTATAATTACTAACCTGCGCACCGATATCAGTTCTATTCAGTAAACCTAATTCAAAATCCTTTTCGATTTGTTTTTAATTTTGAAAAAAATATTAATATTGTGTGTGTGTATGTTTTTTAAGATATGAATTTATAAATACTACTACATCATGCACCTAGAAATATGTCTTTTAACTGCCTACGTCTTATTTTTTAAAGGGGTAAAAACATTTGAGGTTTTTGGAATATGTTAGGTTAAGTTTAGACTAAAGGTTGACCATAAACAGTTCTAATCACTGCATTCATTTAGTTTATTGTGATATTCTTTCTAATTATTCGACACTGACCAAGCCCGTACAATTGATGATACAGTACATTTGCTTTAATGACAGCCGTCACATTTACGAATGAACTAAAAAATTGCCTTTGATTGGTCGGAGTTGGCTAGACATCAACGTATCACAGCCACATAGTATGTGTTCTGCTGTTTTGTCCTCATGTTTACATAACCTACACACCAGGTCTGCTAACAGTTCAATGGTGTGTAGAAGCTTTTGAGGTTACAGTGATCTGTAAGGAAGTCTACAATTTAGTAAAGGAAGCTTTCTTCTACTTAATTTGAAGGCTCTGTTGTACGGTTTTTTGATGGTTCAAGAATGAATAGGATCGGATGTTTTAAACATTCATGCATGTTCCAGTTAAATTCTTGAGATTGGCGAGTATTCTTCTTAAAGTATAGCTGCTTTAGACAGCACAGAATTGTTAAGTTTTACGTTTTACCTCTTTATAAGATCACAATTTCACATAATACAATTTTTCTTATTTGTGAAATTAGGAGATATCATTTAAATTAAATCTATCAAATAAAACACTTACAAAATGAAGTTATTCCCAAGTGCAGTGGACTGGTAAGACTGCGCTAATCTAATTATAATGATTGTAATTAGTAAGGGAATACTGAACTTTCGTACGATCTTCATAACATTTCAACTATTTCAGAAATTTCTATTACAAATAAACGGTTTTACACCGAATTTTGAAAACTGATCAACAAAATACACTACAATTTAAAGTTTTCCTTTATTCTACAACTCCAGTATCTCAAAAAATCCATAAATGTAAATTAACGATTATCACCAGAACCATAACTAATCACCCCCTTGTCAATAATAATAATTTCTATTTTTTTTTTGTTTTTCTTTAAAGAAAATTATTTTCAATGGTTTTTATAAAAGTTTATTTTGTTTCTTCATATTTTTTTTTTTTTTGAAAATTTTTTGATTTACGGGCAATTTTTTTTTTCACCCAGTATATCTGTCAGTATATTGATTGAAGACTTCGTGATGATTTTGAATGATTGCATTCAATAGCTTTATAAGTATATATAGAATGGGATTAGGGTTTTATAACAAGAAATTTACCACGAATACTGGAATAAAAACAGTAGCTAATAGCTTTCGATAACCAGACAGCGAAAAAAAAGAACAAAAACAGATTAAGCCGCTAATATTGGTGCACTATGAAATGCTCAGTGATGATTTGTTCAAAATTGGATTTTTATATATTCGTTTTTTTTTTTTCTTTTTAGTTTGGGAATTTAACAAGAGGAGGTGGATTTGTATAAAGTAGAATGATTTGTCGTGAAATTTCAATTACAAATAAATATGATTTAGAAATAAATGAAAAAAATAATTAAAGTATATTACAAATTATATTTTGCGTAACGTTGAAATTATATATGTATTTTAGATATACAGAGGGGAATGTGTGACGGACTCATGCCCATCATAACACTTCATGTTTCACATGTAATGGCAGTTCACTGAGCCACATCCGTTTTTTAGACCGAATTTAGGATTAAAATATATATGAGACAGAAATAATATTACCGAAAATGCTCCGTCGTGTCAAATTTATTCATACAAGATGCGCAGCTTAGCCACTGCTTATTAGTTTTATATACTAACAATATTTATTAGTAATCAATGAACTTGTAATAATCAATGAACTTGTTTTTTGCAAAATATTTTTAAAATTAATTTACCTATGTTCCTTGAAACTCATTGTGAGTGAACACTAAAATCAATTTATCAATTGTTTCTTATCATTTTTAACAAACATTTATTATGATTATTTGCAATTTTATTGGACAGATGGACTAGGATGAATAAAACTGAACAGCGTTCACGATTTATTTTTAAATCCTATATACAAAAATTCTAACCGCTCGATTTATGTGGATATAAATTATGTGGACAGGACATAAGTTTTTGCAAAATATAATTTTGTGGAAAATATAATTTCGCAAAAAGACAAAATAAATTTGTACGTCACAATCGATTTTTTTTTCTTCAAAGGAACAGTGGCAATAAATTTTGTTCAAAATAATTTTCGAACATAAAATAAAATTTTCATTTTTTATATGAAAATCATAGAAAATTTAGGAATACATAAAGTATAATTATGTTGACAGGTAAATTGGACAATCTTGGACGCTACACAACAAATAGCATACAATTTATACCAAAATTTTATCGATAAAGTTTTTTATTTTTAATGGCTTTTAGTTATTTTATGGAGATTATAAGAGTTGAAGGAATTGTGTTTCTTGAGGCACGTTTCGTTACCTTAGGTAACCACAGTACAATACAAAGATAAAACTGGTAAACTGAAATGCCAAGTAAATAAAATTGATGACGATAACTATCAAAAAAGATGAATGATAAATATTAGTAATATAAAATGGATAAGGTGATCCTTTATCAGAGGATTTACCTTAACATTTTTGGTGTAATGCTGTGGTACCGTAATTTGTACAATTTTGAATTCAATTTAAATAATTGAGTTTCTGATGGATCGTTAAGTGACCGGAAGACTATGGTAGATTGTAGATATATGGAAGTCACCATTAATTAGTAAATAAGTTTTAAATATGTCATTGAATATACTTAACACTAAACCATGTAAAATTGTATTATATGAAATTGTGAAAGAAATAATGAGATAATATAAGATACTACCTGAAGCTGTTATATTTTATGTTAAGTGTTCAGAATGTTCCTGTCCGAGATACTATTACAACTTGAAGGGAAATAAAATATAATTTAGACTCCATTTCAATGAAATTTCAGCATAACTCTATCATTGGAAAAGGATAATGGCAAGTTGCCTTTAAGAAAATTTATACTTATACACTGCAATTTATAGTGTAAAATAATATAACTACAAATTTTATTAATATCAAATAAATAGACTACGATATCTTTAAGTAATGTTGCTTCTTGCTTGATAACATTTCCCTATCACCTATTTTTTTCTGTTACACATCATAAAATTAACCAAAAAAAAATAGAAATTCCAATCTTTTAATGAATAAAAAACTCTATTAAAAATTTACAATTTCATCTTCTACTCAAGATCGCCTTTAACTGATTTTCAATTCATTCATTAATAATTTCGTTTTGGTATATTAACTATTCATCCAAATAATATCTTTTAGAATGATTTAACATTTTGCATTCATAAAAACCTAATAAAAAATTATTTATATTTTTTTAATGAACATTAGTTTTTGTAAAGTTATTCCTGCCCTTATAATAATTATCCTATCAAATAGCTCGCAAAGGTATTTTATGTTAAACAAATATATTTTCTAATTGATTCTGACCAATAAAGAAATCTATCGATAATTATTCCAAAAATATATCTTTTTTTTTTTTTAAAGTCTATTGAATGGCGGCGCCAAGTTTCGGCATAATTCAAAAAAACTAAAATTTCAAAACGAAAGGTCCACCAAATAAACAAAATGTGCGTATAAAGAAAAAAAAAGAATTTTAATGAAAAGCCTGGACTTTTAATTTTTTTAAATAAAATTCTCTTTGAAGTTTCCTTATTATTATTATGAAAAGAATGAAAACAGTATTGCGACTCAACGGACGGACGTACAGCTCACAAAAAATGATAATACAAAAATCAAATAGACAGTGTAATTACGATGACGTTATGCTTTTCAAGAAATCCGAAAATGAGAACAAATATATAATGTGAAAAGAACTATAAAAAATGAAATCCAACAAAACAAAATGTTTTCTGAATAATATTCTGAACAAAATATTATCCTTCTTTCTTTTTTTTGGTTGATGATGATTTTTAACAAATGTTATGATTACCCCGCATCCTTTTGTACACATTTTATTATGTGTATAGTTAACCCAAAAAGATAACATGGAACCAGCCATAGTAAAAAAAATATTACACATTAAAATATTAGGCTTAAGTCCACCTTTTTTTCGGTTAATCGACTTTATGCTAACAGGTGTCAAAAGGCTTTAAAGTATTAATGACTTTGTTCCCGAAAAAAAAGTCAAAAGGCAAAAAAAGAACATTGACTTTTTTTTTTTTGGTACTAGTCAGAATCAGTCAGTCAAATTTTGTTTTGTTTCTCGTTTCCAATTTTTGGTATTTATATAAGTCTCTGTTTTTAACCCAATCGATGTCGGATTCTGTTTTAAGTTGTGTTGCTGTTAGTGCCAAAAAAAAAAAAACCTGATGACTTAAAGTGTATAAATTGAGAATATTTCATTTTTATTATTTTCTTTGGGTAATTAGAACTTCAAAAAATAAAAGAAGATAATTTTTTTGAAAAAAATTTTTTTTTTAGTTTGTTCTGATCATCTCTCAGATCAATTACTTTGGATCCGAGATATTCCATACATAAAAAAATGACCATCTTTTGTTTGATAGATGAAATAATTTTTAATTTTGGGATATGGAAATGGCGCCAGTAAAATCATTAGAAACAGAATTTTTATTTCATTTTTTTTTTGTAAATCATTAACTTTATATTGGTAACTTTATGGTTTAATACCTGCATGAATAGTAAAAGTTCTCTTTGATGCTTTTAAATTTTCCGTCGTTTTTGAAAGGTATGAAATTTATTTTGGGAAATTGCAATTACACTAACGCCAAATGATATTTTATTTATATAAATAAGATCTTTAATTTAACAAATAGAATCCACTTCATTGAAATTTTCATTTAATTTCCTAGAATATTAAAACCATGGTTTTCTTCTCAATAAATTTGTTTTGGAATTACATATTCTATACTTTTGGTTAAACCAGAAACAAGTTTATCCATTATGGTACGGTGCATCAAGTTTCACTTAAACTTTTAAGTAATATTGGACCACTAAAAGTTAGGACAACTAAGATCTAGGACAACTAAAAGGCGAGCAATAAAAAGTCTTGGAATTAACAGTATAAAAACAACAACACTGACATGCTTCCCTTATATCAACAAACTTAAACAGCATCTATAATAGTCGCTAAAAAACTTCGACTAACTGAAGATCATACTGTCAACAAGGAAGTTAAATTACAGAACCTTTTCGACCATCATTGTTATTTCTTCTTCTTCTTTGGATTAATGATGGTTTTCACTGAAGCAGATATACACTTTTTGTTGACATTAATTGACAGTACTAGCTTAATCAAATCTGTGCTACTCTCTCTTAAATCTAAATTTGGCAAGCTACTGAAAACTGAATAAATTGTGTATCAAAGAATTTAAAATTAAGTGAAATATAAGGACTAGAATTTCGATATTTCGCAACCTACAATTCAGATACAGATCAAACACAATTTCATAATCTGCTAAAATTACAACATATTTAAAACTAATTAAAGGTTTTATAATTTACAGCAAATTTTAATCATTCAATTCAAAACTTCTTTTAAATTCAACAATTTTTCATTTCAATTTTAATTCTAAATTTTAGTCTGTCCTTCATTCTAACCTAAATATTCGAATTTCGGAAAAAAAACCATACCAACAACAAAATATTAAATGATCCCACATAATTAAAGTAACCGATTTGCTGTTTTTGGTTTGTAATCAAAGCCGCCAACAACAAAACAACCGACATCGAAAACATACAACAAGCTGTTCTTATACGGTCATCATCACTTCAATACCAGAAAGTGAAACGAAGAAGAGGTCATTATTTTCTTTTTCATAATTGTTGTTGTTATTCTTAATTTTTTTTTATTTCATTGAAATTGTTCGGGTTTTCTCATCTATATACGCAACTCGCAACACCATATAATTAGTATACTAACTTTATGAATATGCCGGTCAGCAGCAGCACCCCTACAAAAAAAAATTAACTACAATATGAATTTGCTTTCATCCCAAATCTAATTCGAAATATTGCAATAATAAAAAAAAAGGCAAACAAAAAAGAAATCGAAAAAAAACCCTTTTTCCATAGTCTAAACAAACCTCTAAACAGAATCCTTAATATGTAGCAGTTTCCATTTCATCATTTCTAGATAGTTTAATTTAATCAATTGTTGTTTTGTTGGATCTTTTGCGAGGGTTTTTAATTTAATTTTTTTTTTTTGTTGATTTTTGTTTTAGCAAAATTTACGTGATAGCCATTTTATGTTGGCGGGTTATCACCAATCCTAAAAACTTATTGAGGGATTCCGAATCATATACACAAAAAAAAGGGAGAGTGATCTTTAAGATGAATTTTTTTTGAAATGGTTCATTTCTTGTATAAGGTTTTGTTGTTGTTGTTTGAATTTTTAAATTAAGTTTTTTCTTTTTTTTTTGTGTTTTTGGTTGAAAGTCAGTGGATATAAGTAATATCATCGACGGTCAGCTAACGATTTGTCTAGACGCGATTACATCTGGTGAGAAAAAGAAATTTTATGTGACTTGTTTGCTGATATAAAATTCTTCTTGGCGAATTTCTATATATTGTGGGAAAATTAAAATTTTATGGGCGAAAATTTTAAATAAGAAACATTTATTTAATAATATTTTTTTTTATAAAATAATTTGATTTTACATTTATTTATTGATATATAAGATTAAATTTTATTGTACGTAATCGTAAATGTAACTGATCAAGAAACCATTTTATTATATTGTGTACGCATCTGTAACATATGTGTCGTTGTTGAAATAATACATCGGTATTTTATTTAGTAGGTTATTTAGAAAGGGGTGCCACCCGCAATACCGGCTGATATTTAATAGCAAACTAATTGACCCTTGTATCTCTTTTTATAATAAACCACTAAACACCTCGTTATTCTAACCATTTAATTCCCTTCATGAATCTAAAAATGTCCATTATGGGAATCCTCAACATTTCCTCCAAGTTATCAAATTTATAATTCCAAAACTTTCTTAGTTTGCCTGCAGAAGTGGGCAGTCGTAGACTTGGGCGTGGACAGTCGTATAACATATGGAGTTATTTCTCTACCACCGCTATAGATGTACAGATATTAGACCCAATCTCTTGATCGGTGGTCTGGACAGTTTTCAGTCAAGCAATCATGATCATGAGCTTAGGTGTTTTTTTAGTGTTAACAGCAATTTCATATTTTTCTCATTTTTCTTACAGGAGTCTATAGTGGCCAATGTCATATTCACTTTACGCATTGTATTTGATTAACTATTGACCTATATCATTAATTATCGCAGCAAATAAAGAAGATAAATAGTTTATTATAAATGGTTTCTTGATTAGATTAGATTAGTGGATTGAATGGGTTGGATGTTGGATCCCTTATCAATGATTATAAGCATAATTATTAAATATAACTAAAAATTAACACTCATTTGGAATTGTTCGAAAACCAAGTTTCAATTATCTTATTGAAGAAATTGGTAAGAACTTACCTCTAAAATGTGTTGCTTGGAAAACCGGATTTATAGCTAAATCAGATATTTAGAATTAATTTTGGAGCTCCAATTTCAATGGCAAATGTGAGTAGAGTCAAATTTAATTATGGTAAGGTTTATCAGATCAATTCTAAATTTTTTATAAATAATAGCAAATTAAAATATATTGTTGCTTATTACATAAATTTTAATTACAACACAATAAATTTTTCAACCATTATCAAATTATTTTTCGATCAAATTCATTTATTAATTTTAAATTAATAGTCAAAGTTATACACAATATTTGTTTCCACTTAAAAAGTTCATTAAAAGGTCCATTTAATTCACTACTTTATTTCTTATTTCATTATAATATTAAAATCTTAGTATAATATAAAAATAATAAAAATTTGAAATTATTACAAAATTATATAAAAGAATTTTCAATTTTGATGTACTTGGCGCTTAAAATATTTTTAACATCGTCATCGCATTCAATTTTATGATTTTTTCAACAATATATAAAAATACACCGCCAAACTATAAAGCATAGAAAACTAAAAAAAATCGCTCAACTTGTCAATTAGTTTTGTTATATCTGTTTATAATCGACATGATTACCAAGCAACTATGAGAACAATTCAAATAGATATTTTTATTTATTGTTAACCAATGTTTCGGATCTTTTGTTTGAAAAGATTTTCTGGAAGCACTTTCGATAAGCCGCTCAATATTTTTAGTCTTTTATCTGAAATCTTCAATGAGGACATTTCATTTAACTCTGGTAGTGCTGGGTGCTGGCTATATATAACATCAGTTAATAGTGCTGAGTTGTTAATATTTTATTCATAATAAATTTTAGGGAGCACTGCAATAATTAAATTTTATAAGATTTCATATTTCAAAATTCACTGATTAATTTTTGTCTATATAATTAAAAATAAACTGCTCATAAAATGTGCATAATTTTGTAAACCAATCAATTAATCTTATACTACCACAACATTAGCGTTATGAATCTATAGATCTAGAGTAAAATAGAAATTGTTAAAATGCGAATTATCTTAGATTCCTTTATATGTATCCATATCCGCCAATTCAATTTGATTCTAGATTCTAGTTTAACAATCTACATTCATCTTTTTTTTTTTCATTTTACGAATAAATTCTGCAATTAAGTTAACTTATGTACAAATTTATAAGCTTCTGGAAAATAATAAAGTTATTCTGCTCTAGCTTCATATTCAAAGTTAACATCATTTTTTTAACTAGTCTACAGCCAATTAATATGTTTAATTCCAGAGTTTTTGAGCAGCTTCTCTAAAAATTAACTATTCTAATATAAGATTAAACATTACGTTTACATTGAATTTCTGCTTTACTAGAACAATTTTAATAAAAATAACATTCCACCCTAAAATATTACAAGAAAAACTAGCCTATTCAAAAATGTAGTGGCTTATAGTTGTTGATTGTCAATAATATTACAGACGCAACTCAATTTTATTACGCGCTGATCTATTCCTGGCACCTGGATTTTTATATAATTATTTTCATTCACTTGAATATGAATTTTGTGTATTATAAATTGTACACGAGGTCATCGCTGCGCCGGTAGTATATTAAATTAAGTTAAAAAAATGTATATACTTACAAAACCCATTTTTAAAGCTCACGTACTTGATCGATTGAAGCTGATTGCCCCGTCAGTCAATCAATTGAAAACTGTCCGCCATCATACATCTACAAAAGACCGACAATTTTATTTTGTTAAAGGAATTCACTATAATAGAAGCCCCCAAAGAATAAGTTCAAGAGGACACAAAAGTGCATCAAGTGTTGTTGGTCATTATTTGATGTATTTATGTACGTTTAGAAGCTGGTGGGTTACATTATATTTTAACCCAGGCATCAAAAGATCATTGATTAAGATTTTCTATAGATTTATTGTAATTTTTTCGCTTTTTATGAAATATGTTATGGATTTCTAAAAATACCGTGCTCTCTGTTAATTAAAAATAAAATTGATTATTTTCAAAGCAAAAATTGCTGCAAAAAAAAAAAAAATTATGAAAAGCTATAAAATGAGTTTCGCCCTATGTTTGTTGGACGGTTTTCTGTATATAGATTTTATAAAAGAAAATTAAAATTTTACAGCTTTTACTCTAGGAATTTTAGATTTCTTTTGCTATTATAACAATGATACGGAAAATGGACTACTGGTTATTATATGTTCCCAGCAATTATACATGATATTAAAGTTTTTTTTTTAAAGATTACAATTACGTACTTTGAAATTTATATATTGTAGAAATAATATAGTAATTTAGTTACTGTTGTACTGCTAATAAAAATGTTTATTGTTGTGTCAATAAATTAAAATTGGAGAATTTTACAAGAAATATTAATTATCTTTGTTTGCGTAACTAAATTAGAAATCATATCTTTTACTTCAAATGCGATAAATCACGATTTTTATATAGTATAGTGGATAATGATAATGTTCATTGAAAGGTTGTTTAAAATTGACTTCCTAGTTATTTTGTAGACCATTAGTTTATGAAAATATAATGTTAAAGTTCAACATTTTTCAAGTTATTTTTATTTATAAACTTTGGTAGAAAAGTTGAAATTTTTTGGAAAATTTAAATGAATATTATTTTTAATATTTGTCTTTTATCTAATTTGGTCAACTTTCGGTCGATCATCAATATTACCAGCAATAACCTAAGAGTCTGAATTGGTTTGAATTCATAATTTTTAAAGCTTTTAAATCCTGAAAGATTTAATTATTCATTTCAGGACTAATATTAAAATTATATACTTACGATGTGTGCTTGTTTTAACATTTACTTATACGCTGCTTGGTTAAAGCCATCAAAGTTCCATCTTTCCATCTGAGGTTAGGACGAACCCTTTTCCGGCGCCCATCAGTATTTGAATTGAAACCCATTTTGTTTGGAGCATGTTTCGATCTTCTTGCTACATGTCCTAGTCCTAACCATCGAAGCTGTTTTTTTTTTATTTTGTGGACAATATCGGTATCGTTGAATAGTTCATACAACCCACCACTTACTTTTTCCTCTCCAAAAACTGACTTCACAGATTGGATCATAGATTCTCTGCAGAATATATTCATAGTATAATTAAGAAGTTAAAGAACAAAGCTGTAATCTTAAAAAGACATTAAATAAATTTCACATCAATATAATAAAATTTCGCCTTCTCATTTATATGCTTCTCCGAGCATTTAACCCTTTTTTCAAAATATAACTTATTATTAACCAATAAACATTTTTTTTTCTGTATTATTATTATTATCAATAAATCACCACAATCCACTTAACTCTATACTCCCTTAAACAAAGCCATTTTATCATTTAACTAGCAATCAATTTCAAAATCATATCCTGGTATACTGTCATTTTATGAGAAAATTATTATCTATTTCATAAAAAAAAAATTACCAATTTCAATAGTAAATAAAAACATCCATAAAAACATAATTTTTTTTTTGCACAAACATAAAAAATTGCATATGTAACAATGTATTTGAGTCCATTTCCTTCCGGTAAAAAACCATACAGTTTTTTTTTTGTAAACCATCAAGTATCCTGTAAATCACTCGAAAAAAATAAATGATTACACAATCATCCATAAATGAATATGAATTTATTTATTATTTTATTTTTGTAAATAAATAACTGAAAAAAATGAACAACAAATTTTGTGAAAATATAGTGGGTACCATGACAATATTTCTAAATGTCCTGATTTTTATTTATATATATATATTTCAATTCTTTTTTTTTATCCCCCACTACCAGTAAATCTTCAATCGCATCTAGGATAATTCACTGTACACAATTCACTGTGGTGATAATTCAATGTTAGTTCAATTCATTATGAAAAATTTACATAGTAGGTAGACTATTTTACGTAAATGTCAATTAGAGAGAAACTGAAATTAGCATTCTATTTTACGTAAATGTCAGTGTACAGAAATTAGCATTCTATGGTGACATTTATATAAAATTGCGCTTATGTCACATACGATGTTATGTTTGGTCAGTATTATTATAAACATACATTAATAAAGGTAGCAACATAGCATAAAGTTCAAGCCTTTGAGATGCTGTGTTATAGGTGAATGTTAAATTTGTTTTTAGAAAACCAGTATAACTAATGATGAAGTTCTAGGAATGTTGCAGAAATATTGTGATTTTGTTGGGTACAAATAAATATCGTAACCGTGCTACGACTTCCAAATTTTCAATTACTCCAACTAATTGAAGAGTACAATATAAAAAGCAAATGTAGCATATTGGTACAAAACATATATCATGGTTTCGTAAAATTCGAAGTTGGTCTGGAAGTGCAGAAAGAGACTGAGGAAGTGCAGAAATATGTAGAGAAGAGTACGGCAATATCATCGCAAATATTCAGTAAACTTCTTATGTGATCACCAACTTTTAGAAGTGGATAGGCAGCAAAACAAAACTAGAAAAATTTCTACACTATGAAAATTCTCCATATTACATTATTTAAACTGAATTGTGCACAGTGAATTATCCTTGCTTCTTTTCAATCCTTATTATGATGACAATAAATAAAATATCTGCAAAGCGACTATTTATATTCAAAATAAAAAAAAAATCAAATAAAAAAATACAAATAAACTACACTCGAAATTTAGGGTGAACTACCACTCTACAGAATCAAGGACAATGAATTTTTATTTTGTCATACGAAATAATGACACATTACAGAGATACGTATAAATGGATACAAGAATTGATAATAGAAATAAAAATAAAAAACATTGAAAATTTATTTTTAGTAACATATTTTATAATATAGAAGAGACGAAACGTAAGCAACACAACATATTTAAAGATATTCGAAACTTTTAAGGATATCCTTGACATATCCTGTCGATTATTTTAATATACATTTATTCGTAGTTAGTTTTTTTTGTTATTATAAAAAAATTGTTATTTTATTTATTATTGTATAAATTATTTTATAGTTTATTTTGCAGAAAAATAAAAAAAAAACATTTTTTATTTGTATATCAGAGATTGAAAATGTAATTTTTAAACTATATATATGTAAAAAGGATATAAACGTACATATAAAGATCAAGATATTAGATCAGATTTCATAGGGTAATATGAGAAGGGAAATCATTGATATATTCGAATAGTGTTTTATATCAGATAAGAGAAAGTGTATTGTACTTTATGAAATGTGCTGAACAGGTTTTTGGTAATTTTTTTCAGGTTGACAGCAAAGCAGAGTGACAAAAGTAAGATTATATTTCAATTAAATTATGAGAATTTTGAACTAAATTAAAGTAATGGATAAAAATCTGACATATTTATTAAGAATAAGTACGATCTGTGGATACTGTTTCTTTTAAGGATATCGTGAACTAATATAACTTATGTCATTCCCAGCTATTCGTCCAAATAAGTTTGAATCACAAAATAAGAAAATTCATTTATATTGATTGATTCTGTGATGGGAACCACTATGCATTTAACCAGATTTAGGCCCATTGTACCCCTTGAACTCTTCATGTAATAAAAGTCGTGGTCGTTTTTCAACCGTAAACAAGTTTTTCAACCGAAACAGAGAACTGGTTTCCAACCCTAAACCCTTTCTTCATATACAGTTGGTTCAGGTCGAATAGGTTCAATATTCTCGCGATCGTCTCCGCATGCTCTACATATATTAACTTCGGATTCGCCGAATCTTAAATTTTTTATCTCTAGCATGGGAGTCTCTTGTTAGAAGTCTCATGTTAGATATGTTGAGTTTTTGCTACTTTGAAGGTATTTCTTGGTGACTACTTGCCTCTGGACTATCTTTGTTTATTTTTCTTTGTTACAAGCTTACGAGACCTGGAAATCAATTCATTTATTAAGGTCTGCGAGCTGTGGTTGATACAACCTTGCCAAAAGCTTTGCACCGGTTCTGGATAGCTCGTCGGATTAGTAAGAAGATAAATACAGACAATTGTGTAGTTATTATTTTATTCCTGATGGTCTTATTCCAAATTTTTTAACTCATTTTTTGTGGATGATCTATACATAAAGAATGAGCTCAAAATTATGTTCGGTTTTAAACAATTATCGTGCAGGCAGTGTGTGTATGTAAAATAGCAATATTTCCAGCTATACAAATTCAAATTTTAGCAATTTTATATTTCACATAATGCCTAGCTCTCAAAACTTATTTTGGCATTATACAGACAATAAAGACACTTAAACTTATTGAATATGTTTAGTACACCACTTTTTCAAAATCTCAATAAATTTAAAGAAGATTATCGAATGCAATTCGTATATAACCTAAAAATTATAATTATATACTATAAAGTCAACCAAGTTCATGTAAACTAATCTTAATATAACATTAAATCTATAAAGAAGTACTAATAAAAAATTAATTTTATTTAAATATAAATTTTTTATAAGAATTTTTTTTTATATATAATTTTTTATACAAATCAAATATTAATTTAAATTTTATTTAAAGCTCACGATATTATTAATTTGACCTCGAAAAATTATCGACAGCTTTTCACAATATTTAAAAACTAAAAGCAAAACCTCCATCAGAAACACTGTAAATGTAAATTTTTATCTATTACTAAAGATCTTTATAGTATATAGAAAGAGAATTTGAAATTAGTGGTTTTCCTAGACCTAAAACAAATATGATGTCATAAATATTTCATTAGAATTGTTAATTTTAATGGAAACAATTCTTTTTGACTTAATTTTTATATTTTTTAATTAATATTTGAAAATAATGAATTTTTTTCGGTATTATATTTTTAATAAATTCTGTAGAGCTTAACCTAAATCATCAAAATTTCAAAAAGAAACCGAATAATAATTAACTCAGTTTTTAAAAATATTATCTTTGAAAAGCAACCCAATTTCTCATCATTAAATTAATTCCAGCTTAAAATTAGATAAATAATTAACTGTATTTATAGTATTTTATTAAACCAAAGAAGACAAATTCTTATATAAAATTTAGGGTTAAAGCAAAGTATATTTTTTATTTTAACCCTTAAATCTAAAACCACCCCATAAATATTATTTGTTACACCCTTTTTTAGCACAAAAATACGCACAAAAGTTTACTTTTTCTAAAGGAAAATCTACCTTAAATATATATATACAGTCATGGTCACATAAAAGTTACCATCTTTAACTTATATCAATATAGGGAACCGAATACTTTTAACACAATACCTTAACAGCACCAGCATTAGAAACGAAACAACACAACCGAAAACCTGATAACAAATTATTTGTAACAATTAACTAAACTGATTGTATGGCTTAAGCCTGCTAGCTCAGTTGGTTTCTCAATCAAAATTTGCCCAACTTAGTTAAACCTAAAAAATGAAAATGATTGTGAATGATAATTGTTATGAATGTTGTGAATGAAAATTGATAAATATTATTGTGAATGAAAATAAATCAGCTGATTATAAAAATTAATGACACATTTATAATATGGAGGATCAGATGCGAATCAATAATTTTCGGGTTTTCCTACTAAGTTTTGAAATCTATATAAATATTTGTATTTGTATGTGTAAACTAGTATCAAAAGTTAAGCTTAAGCTCTAAAAATCTGTGACTTAAGTTACACATCACTTTAAAGAAGCTTATCTTAAGCTTGCACTGAGAAATCAGACAATTTGTTAAACCCAAGTTTAAGATATGACAAAGGCTTAAGTTTTCACTGTGAAATCGACTATTAGAAATATTTTGACACTTACAAATATGTAAAGAAAAATATGAGATTAAATTAATAGGTCCAATTTGTACATTTTAATTTTCTTTCAAATACTTTTAGTTAACATATATAATTAACTCTAAAAATGAAAAGTATATAAAGTACCAAGGATTCGGCTACCAAAAAATAGGATTTAAAAATCAACTAGAGACTTTTATCGAATTGCGTTCTTCTGAAGTTTGTAGTAGACATATACATACCGATAGACAGACATGAGGACAAAGTGAAACCTTAAGACATTTTTACTAATATAAAAGAACCAAAAGAAAAAAAGAGGATTTTTTTCAATTGAGTAATTTTATTTGGCCACTACTGTATACAACACACAAAAACCAATATTATTGTAATTTTCGAATAAATTTTGGTTTGATTACCAAAGATCAATAAATACTAATTTTTTTTTAGATATTTTTGGTTACTGTATTGTGCGTATCCCACACATAAAGGATTTAAATAATAAAGTTTGAAAAAATATATTTTAGCTAATCTGCAAAATGATTTCAAATAAAAGCAAATTACTGAATACTGAATCAGGAAAATTTTCATCTAAAATTGGTAGAAACAACAACAACAAAAAAAAACTGTTTATCTTTGTCAACAAATAATAGTAAACTATATAGAAAATAAAGGGTTAAAAATTCGTAGAACTGGAAAATTTATTCATATCGTTTGAACTTACTAGCAAATAACTTTTATTTTAATATCGCAAAATTTTCAATTTTCTATTTTAAAATTATATGTATAGAAAATGAATTTTTTTGTAAATTTTGTTTTCTTGGGAAAAATTATCTGAATAAATTTTATTCGAATGAAAATGTCAACAAAATTTTAAAAGTTATTTTTATAGAAAAAAAAGTTTTTTATTTGTATATTAAAAATTATTATTATTTTGTTTTGAATTTGAATTTGAGGGTCTAAGTTAGAGTTTCATTTTTAATAAATGAATAAATTCTAATTTATAACATCGGTGTCGTGATCTGAAATAGTTCCGAAATATGAATAAAATGTTAAATTACATCTAGTTCGTACGTAATAAATATATTTACAAACATTATAAACATGGTCATTCATTGAGAATGTATAACTTGACGGTGTTTTGTTAGTTTGGTAGTTCTCCTGTATACGGGACTCAAAGTAGTGCTTTAGCACCGTTTAACTACTACACATTCTCGTGAAGCATAACATGGTTTAGATTATTTTAGATCCATCTTATGGCATTAAGGAAATGTAGGCAGTTTACTGGCTAGATCGTTTAACAATAGTTAACGTAGTATTTACCAAAATATGTCTGGCCCTTGCTAGGGTTGTGACTTGCAAATAAATTACGAAATTATATCTTTTTCTTTGGCATTCATACAGCGACAACAGTTTGCTCACCGATTAGCCAGTATACACAGTTGTAGTTCTATCAATGTTTTCTCTATCTTGTAATTCGTGGAAATCTTGAAAATTCTATGATTTAAGGGCAACAAGTATTATAGAAAGCATAAGTTTGTATGAGAATGCAGACAAAAATGGCTTTCTCTTAGTCTTAGTTGTAAAACGGACACAATGCGTGAACCGAAACAAATTTCTATATTTTATCGTGGAGAGGAAAATAAAGCACTACCGCAAGAGTGGAAGAGGAAAGATATATTGTGGTGATTAAGAAGAAGAAATGTCGTCAGAGTCTTTATGAGAGTTCCTTCATGTAATACTTTGTACATCAATTATAAATGTTTAACAAATGTCAATAATATTGGAATTAGATGAAAATAATATTAAGATATAAATAGTTCACTGATACACAACACGATAATTAATGAAGATTATTGGAGCTGCGACACATTAATGAAAACTGTTGTTATAAAGTGGCGCTGGTGTCCGGCTACATTTAATATTTCGTTCACTAGGTAACTCATTATAATTATTATGTTATATAGACATGGGCATCGTATTGCACTGTCGTCCCTCAAAAAACTAATAACCATTAAACTATTATTTCGGCTGCACCGATTTTCTTTTATCCGGAATCCGCATTTACATTTTATAGTGGAAACTAAATTTATACTTAATCTGCCTAGTATTAGCTGATTCTGAATGAACACAGATCCTTTGATGTATCATTTTACTATATTATTATCATTATATCCTTTTTTTTTATATATTTTTAATATTCGTTTGTTTTTTTGCGTGTGACTTTTTGCGCTATTGAATTTCCAATTTGCTACCGAACAAAACAATTTATTCGCTTTCTACTATTTATTTAAAATAAGATTTTCTTTAAAGTCATCTACAAAAAAAAAACTTTATAAAACAATTTTAATCGAGCTAACGTAAACATTAGAAATAAATTTTCTAAAGAATAACAGTTTTTGTTTTGGGTGACACATTTTCCATTTTCTCACCCCAAAATTTTGAAAACACAAAATTTCTGTAGATGCGTATAACAAGCAACAACAACAAAAAAACCAATTGAATTTCGTACATAAGACACGTGACCTTTAAAAATCATTGAAAATTACCCACGAAAAGGATGTGATTTTTGTTCATCATTGCTTTTTAGATTTTATAAGCGATTTTCTATTTTGTATATATAGAAGAAGAAGTGAATTGAAAATCCTATTTTAATTTTATTAGGGGTTGGAAAATTACTGTACGTATATATATACTTAATTTATTATATAGAAACTAATGATACACGCGTTGATTGAATTCGCAATGATTTACAAGGTTGACAGGAACAACAACCGCGTAACGAGATCAAATTATCCGTTCAACACAACAAAAAAACTTACTTTAAAATTTGTCAAAATAAATTTTAATATTAGAACGTAGGAGGATGAAATTTTCATCTCTTGTTATATTGTGTAATTTGTGACGTACAAATATAAGTGGAAGTGGTAGGAGAGATTAATGATTATGATGGTTATGGATTGTCCTTTGCAGAGGATATAATTTTCTTTATGTTAATTTGTTAGATAATGTTTTGACAAATGATGTTTGAATTTTTTGTTTGTATATATAGTTTTATTTGATATTTTATAGAATTTTCATAGTTGGATTTTAAAGTTTGATTTTTATATAATTTTAAAGATTTAAATATAGTAAGCTACATGTGTTCACAAGAGCGACAGTAGCGTAGTGGTGGATTGTTATGTTGGTCCTGGTTATAACTCATCGATGTTAAAACTCTTTAATTTGTCTCAATTTTAAATAAGTACCAGGAATAATATGTAATTATAGTTTTAAGACTGAGAAAAATGCTATTAGTTTAAGGCCATTTGCTGGCAACAAATGTTTCACTACCCATTAGCTTGTTGCAATTAATAGTTTCTGTACTATTAAGAAACTGATGGTTCGGAATCCATACTAAATTAGTATGTCTAAACTACATTAAACATGTCAAGAAATTTCTATCATTGAAGCCCTATATGCTCCCAAGTAGGATGAAGAAAGAAAAAGTGTATGCATAAAACCAACCCAAGCGCCAAGCCATACCAAAATAAAGGGTTGCCAATGTTTAAATAATGTAATTAATTATTTAACGTTATATTTTCTAGATGTTTAATATTGCAAATGACGAATCTGGCTTCTTTATTAGTCGCGAAATACGAAAAGACAAAAAGCGCGAAAAAGAACATCCACCTGGAAGTAATTCTGATTTTTGTGGAAACTTTCAGCATTAAGATGCAATCTTTTTTGAATGCTTGGTGACCTTTTAATGAAGATTTTTTCCACCTTTTTTAAATATATATATATGTAAATAAGATTAAAAATTTGATTTAGTAAAGGATCAATTAAATGATTCTCGGCCGAGGCATGAATTTATCCGTAGCTTAAAGAAAATATTTGTTAAATTTAGATGTTGAAAGTGTTAAAAGTTAAAATTTAATTAAAAATAATAAACAAATAATAAAATTAAACTATTAAAATATTTGCAGATCTTCCAATTTGGTTTATATTTTTATGTCCTTTAAATTTTTAGTATTTAATAAAATAATTACCAATTAATCAGGAACATTCTTAACAAGTGAGTCTTTTTATAATCTCATTAGTGACGTTCCATCACCAAAAAGTAAAATATAATTCTAGGAAATTTGTTATAAAGTAATTGATCCTTTGAGGTTATATTCCCTTTTTTAGATTATTATTATTATTATTAGTATATTATAATCTCAAAGGACAATTTAATCATCATGAAAATTCTTTTGTGGTTTTTATTTGTAGTATACGTATACATATAACACCCCTGAAAATGAAATTTTCGTTTCATTTCGACTATTTAAATAAGAATTTAATAAAATTTTCCACAATTTTCGAAAACATAATTATTTCGATTAGTTTTGGTGGCGTTTTTTTTAGAAATAACAAAAAGGATATTTTATACAAAATAGTTTATTGTATGCTCATTACCATTACAATTTTATCAAGAATAATGAAATGTGTTTTTTTTTATTGTAATGGGGACACAATATTTGTTAGCACGTCAATGAATCGTTACTGAATTTATGTGGTGTTAAATTACACTGTTAAAAATTATTGAGTTGGATAAAATTAAATATAATTAGAGAATATATTTGAAATTGAATGTAATAACTTTAATTGACGTTGACCTATATATCATTAACATGCTTGGATTTATAGTCCTACTCTGGCTGAAATTTAGCTTCATCAATTGCTCTACAACGATGAAAATAGCATGTATGCGAGCAAGATGACCAGTACATTGCGATTTAATGTATCTAATAATTTTATATGTCCATTGTTTTGCTGTTCAAGCTCAGCATTTGATCTGATTTAGAATTCTCCGAGATAATTTTACGGGAGCAAAGTTTCAGCTCCATATGTTGCTGCAGCTTTTTGAAGCGTATTATACTTTATCTATTTCTAGAAATAAGTATAAATTTAAATACGTAGTATAATCCTGTATAACTTTAGAAATTTTATTATTGGTTCTTAGTGCTCTCGAGTTTACAAAGCTATTGAGTTTTAGATGTAATCAACAAATTTCTTCTGCGGTCTTCTTTTAACATACATATCAATTTTTGATAATTAGCTTGTTAAAAATTAATTTTGTATATTTATGAGAGAATGAATTGTCAAGGGAAATTTGATGTCAAATTAACTTCGCTATTTTCATAGTTTGTCTAATTTTCATTAACCTTCAGACCGATTTTATTTATTTGATTTTCCAACATGATAAATTTTTACCTAATATTGATATTTGGTGTTTTTATTATCACGTCATCAGCATATACACCAATTTGTGGCATTCCATATCTATTTTCTTTACAGCATATTCAAGAATTAGACGAAATATCAAAACTGCTAAAGCTTTATATAAACAAGAAAATTTATTTTTATGAATTTTTAGGTATTTTGCAGATTTATTAAACCACTTGCAATTTTCGAACTGTTTGTTGTTATAAATAAAGTTTCACAGTTTAGTTCTTCAGATTGTTTGTTATTCTTAACTTATGTGGCTTAGGGCCGTTTTTTCAATGAAAGTTTAAACTTAAGTATAACTAAACCGAGTTTAAATTTAAACTTGGTTTAAATTATGATTCGTTTGCTCAATAAAAATTTATCCTAGGTATAACTAAACTGAGTTTAAATAAAGGAAATATTTATTTCCCAGGGAAATTTAAGTTTGCTATAGCAATACCGGCAACTTTGACAATTGATTTTTTTTTAAAATTAATACTGCCTATTTGTTTATGTTTTTATGGTTGTGAATTTGTGGTAAAATATAAATGTAAAATAATTAATAAAAAAAAACAATGGAGTCCCGAAAAAGATGCCCAAAGTACAGTAGTGTAGAAATAGATAAATTAATTAATAGTGTAAAAAAATATAAAAATATAATTCAATGCAAAAAAACAGATACTATTTCTTCCAGAGAAAAGAGAAAAAAATTCATTTATTAAATTTAGCACGTATTGTACAGTTCTTTTTGACAACCGAAATCTAGCAAAGAAATCAAAGTCATCCCATTTATTAAAATGGTCAATTATTTCATTAAATGTTTTTGGACGCCGGGCTTAGTTTAATGTGTTTGTAAAATTTAAAATGTCCTCATCAGAGCTCCAACATATCTTGGTAATCTTCCATTTAAAATAAATATTTTAAATCACTTTTCTTAATAATAATTTCTTTTCACAATTAATGCCAAAACAATAATGTCACAACAAAAATTTTTTTCATAAATTTCACATTTGAATTAAAGTCATCGCATTGTTCCAGCTGATAAAATTGACATACATACGCGTAAAAATACGCACACTATAACAGAATAAAGATAAACTGAGTTTAAACCACGAAAATCGGTAGTTTAATTTTATCTAAGTTTAAGGGAGATAAACTTAGTTTAAGCGATTGAAAAAACGAATTTTCGAATTAAACTTAGTTTAACTTTAAACTGAGTTTAAACTCGCATTGAAAAAACGGCCCTTAATGTCCAATAGAGCATTTAACCTGCTATAGAGTACTTGTCAAAGCGAGCAGTAATCAGCATAGTTTTGATAATTTTAACCATTCTATAATCAGAATTTTTGATATTAACATTTTTACTGTGTGCTTATTATCAGAAAATCATTTGTTTTGCATTTAATCATAAAATAATTTAAGCCTAATGGAATTCAACATTTTTATTTGTTCATACTACAATTCCACAATGCAGGTCACTAAATCTATTTCATTTTTTTATTTTATTTTTGTAATCATTTTACACTGTATACCATCAAAACAAAAATGTGATATTAAATTAAACTGACAGAACCCAAAATATGTCGACTAATTTTAAATATATTTACTTTAATAATGATTACTATTCAAATTAATAAAAATAAAATTGTGGTGTATAACAAATGCAGTCATTATTTCTATATTAACAAGGTGTGGAGTAAATTAGAGTCACAAGTTTTCATTTAATATTAATTTTGTAGTAAATAAAAAAAAAAATAATATAAAAACATTTTTGGTGTTCTCACGTCACACCACATGAAATTAACTTGCCTTTAGCTATTAACTACGCACTACGGAATTTTAGATCAGTGGAACGATTTTAATTTTGAAATTTATACTTTAATCATTAGAACCAAATGAAATTTTCATAATTAGCTTGTTAAAAATTAATTTTGTGTATTAATGAGAGTATGAACTGTCAAGGGAAAATTTGATGTCAAATTAATTTCGCTATTTTTATGGTTTATTAGTTTGCTAATTTAGCTATTTTCATCGTTCATTAAATATAGGAAATTTGAATTACTATTTGTAGAATCAAATACTTTTATTATTGAATTCCAAACCAAAGTTCTTTATACAAAAATCTATTTCGTCTGACTGTCACTCTGCCTGTCAGTTTAACCTTTCACATAAATTCTAAAACCATCCGCTTAGCGACGTCTTAATATGTTTTTTTTTTAATGATAATCTGCAATTTAACATAGTAAAATTGTACACAAAATTTTGTGTTTATAACGTTGTAAAGGTAATGAATTGTAAAATTATCATCACACTTTAATATTTGACCACTAGGACGTACAGTCAAAATATTGTTTTATGGAATTTATTATTATACATTATATAATCATCATTAAGAATTATATTAGACCTTACTTTTTGATAATCGACCTTGATAATAAGTTAACTACATAATAAAATGAAATAGTGTCAATATAAGTTTTTCACATTAGATAGCACTGAATATTGAACTTCTAAATGTAATTTAATATAGTAAATAATATTACTCGAGCGATTTTAAAAGTTCATTAAGAGTAGGTTAAAATGGGTGCAGTATTCAGTATAATACGTTGCAAGTTACAATTAATTTCAAGTATTATTTTACAATATTCCATAAAACAGTCGTTTTGCTGCGCGTGTTTTTTTCTCGATGGTACAAATGTTGCAATGTTAGCTTTGAATTTGTTTCATATTACAGCATTTAATACTAGCATTAAAAACTCGGCTCTCTTCCATGGTTATTAATAAGTATATCTGTTAAAAATTAATTTCACTTTATTTGCAACTAATCCTTTAGTGCAAGTGCAACATAGTAGACTTAGGACTTTAGAATGCCATTTTCAGGCAGACGAAAAGTGACAGCCAGATGAAGAAGACAATGAAGCCGTCCTTACTGATTACGTTAATTAAAAAGGTGAATAAGTATCGATGTGCTATTAGGATAATACTGAGCCATTGACGGTAGTGTACGATATTAGTTTAATTTAAAGCAATATATTTAACAAATAAATATAAAAAAAAATTGTCAACAAATATCAAACCAAATTTTTTACTCAAAACAATCACCGTATTTTCAAAAATTTCACTAAATATATAAATAAATCTACACCGAACAAAATATAAATAATATATCAGCCCCCTAATAAATATAACCATTATAGAATTGTGTAATTTAAAAGTGACTTATTGGGGGGCGGTTTATTTTGATCATCATAAAATTTCAAAATATTTTCAACCCCGTCAAAATCATTCGCTAAAATGAACAACAAAATTCTATGATGATTATTGCCATATAAAAATTTATGATACTAAAGGGAGAAACACACCCCCATCAAAAATGTTTCCCTTAATACATTTACCCATCCAAAATATGAAATGAAACCAAAATATTTATGCATTCAAGGATATTTTATGGTTTAATGTGTTTTGGTTTATCCTCTCTCCGGTAACTTACCATCAAATCATCTGGCATTTTAACTAACACAAAAAAAATATATGAAATAAAAATTAAATGTTAATTTAAAAATCAACATCCTTTCGAAAAAAAAAACTGAATACAATCAACCCACAAGGGAGAGTTAAAAGATGAAGGGATTTTCCAATTTCTAATTTTAAATATCCTACAAAAGAATACGGAAGTTATAAGAAATTTTCATGGCGCATAAGTTGTAAAATTTATTGATAGTTTCTACTCTAATTATCCTTTTACACAGACAGAATCATATTCACATTTATGATTTTTGGTATATTTAGTTTTAAGGGTAAAATAAACATCAACCGGCCGACCCGAATTGATATCGGATCTTGACCACATGTCCCAGCCAAAAAGATCATTAATAATTTTTCGTATATTTCTTATACAAATAAATGTTCCGACACGGTGAAAATTGAACAAGAGGTCAATCGAATAGCCAATAATCTTTGACTGATGACCAAAACTTGAAAACAAGAAATTTTGGAAGATGAATATTATATTTTGTAGAAATGAACACGAGAATTATTTTGAATCTTTCCAAATATATACCGATAAATTCTAGGCTTTCACTGACCCTGACGAAAAGTCACAAATCATTGCCATATGTTATAACGTTGGCATGGTTGAATTAATATTTTCTTAATATTTTATGGTAGTTTTCTGTCTATTTTAACCATTATATTTAAAAATTGTGTTAATAAGGATAATTTACGAGGAGATATGATTGTATGTTTAAAGTTGGGTAATTAAAATTTTTCGGGCGGAATTATGTGTTTAGGAATTGATATTCTGATAAATTATTATATGACTTCATATTAATTTCTTAATATAATTTTAGATATAAGTCATAGAGTGAGTCAAATTATCAAAAAATATTTGATTTAATAAAGTCTATAAGATTATATAAGGAAAAACAGCTATTTTAGAAGTGTACGAGGGAATTATCTTAATGAAGATTTTGATTTTGTTTTATAATATTTCAAAATCTGGACTTATAGCAGATAAGTTGTATGAAATATTTATCCAATAAGTAAGGAGCAAGTAAACAAATTAAGTTATAATTTAAATTTAAGTTATTAATTATAATTTAGCCTTCATTAAAGAAAGCATTTTTCAAATTATCGGAAGGATTGTTATTTGAATGTATGTGTGTGAAAAGGATGCCGTCTCAGCTAAACTGAAGTAAAGAATTCACTTTAAAAATTCAATTTAAGTGTACGTCTTGTGGAGCAGACCTCAGAATTGCTAACTTCGTTTGGTACGAAGATTTGGTATATATATTTTCCGCCACATATCGAAAGTGTTAACTCACATGGTTTTCTGAACCACAATCTACTTAAAGCGAAAGTGACATAATTCATTTTATAATATCGGAACTAAATGAAATGCGGGAATAGCCTGTTTCGAACGGATAAATTCTTGGAAAATCTTATTAGCCAATGATCCTTTAGAGCAACATAGAAAACTGCGGGGCTTAGAATGCCATTTTCTAAATAAAAAAGCCAGATGAGAGGAAGTCGGTCTACTAATGATAAAGTCCATTGAAGAGAAGTAGATAAAGATCGGTATGCTGTAAGGATAAAACTGAGCCATTGGTGGTAGTGTATATAATAACCTTAAACACTTTTACAAAATGTTATAGGTCAACCATTAGGACACAGATATGTAGGAACCTAGGAACCCCTTAAGAAAGATGTTACGATGATGCCCAGAAAGATGAAATAAAACATTGAACCTAACGAACTGGAGAGAAACTGCTAAATATAAATATTGTCATCTCTAAGGGATGGAAAAGCTCTTGTCGGGTTGTAGTGCCAATGAGTAAGTAAGCATAATAGTTTCAAGTGTAGTCTTCTTAGAAGTGCTTCTGGTACACATTATTACAAATGAAGAAACTAACCAAACAATAAAAAAATTTAATTTAAATCCTGCAAAATTAAATAATGTAATATAAATTCTAATGTATAAAAATATAAAAAATTAAAATAATTTCTCCATATAAATTCATTTATGTTGTACTTTACAAAAACAATTTAATAATGGCGAATCCATCGCCAACACTTCAGTATGATTTGTAGTGCTTCAGTTAATTTCATTTTACTTTATTTTAAATAAATTCAACAAAAAAAGAATTACTTCCAATTTACAAAAACTATATTCTAAGAATATAATTAAAAATTATTTTAAAAATTTTGATTTTCCTTCCATTTAATAATTCATTAAATAATTTTATTAATTTATTATATTGTAAGCCATGCTAAAATTATCTTAAATAAATAAAACTCCTTCAAATGTCATCCTACATGAACTTATTTCAACTTTTTATTCATTTCATTTCAGTTCACATTATTATAATTTCTAAATTTGATATTCAATACGATAAAATATTTCTGCATTATTTGAATTTGAATTACACGGAAATTTAAAAATTTAGCATTAAATTATTTCATTTTTTTTTATGTTGTAAAATTTTTTCATTATTTTATGAAAATATAGAATGGCATTATAAATTTTATATAAAATAAAATAACTTATTTCAATATGCAATCATTTTGGTTTTATGGGTAACCATATATTTCCAATTCGTTGAGGCTTTTTGCAACAAAATGGAGTGCATCTTTTTTGAATCAAATATGATTTTTATCTTAAACCACATATTTCTACATTTTGTTATATTTCTGTATAGATACAGGTAAATATCATTTTTTTTTGTATGTTATTTGTAAAAAAAAAATTTAATATGGTGTCGCAATTCTTTTAGCCTCGCCATTCACCCATAAGCTATCCACAGATATAGTAAAGCTAGGACGAATATATATGTATATATAAAATATATATCAAAGAAGCCGACAGTATTGTATTTTTTATAAGTTCTGCAGATTTGTAGATTTTTATCCATTATCAATGGAGATATTATTTTGAAATTATTTTTAGATGTAAAAGAGTTGAGAACCAGAGTAAAATAAAAGTTAAAATACTTTTTATTTTTGATAAGTAATTGTAATATATATTTGAAATATTGTATGTAACTAATCGAACACTACTTCACAACGATTCAGTTTGTCAAGCCAGATTGGCATTTGTTCAATTTATATCTTTATGGATGGTATAATTCAGGGTTCGGTGTCGGTAATTTGTTTCATAAATGTAGTAAATGTAGTTAAATGCAATTTAAGTCAATTACTTGCATTCGAGTTCTTAATAGCTATACAGTCTCATGAATTCTTTGCAATAGTTAAACCTGTAGTTATAGCTACAACATCTTATTGGTTACAACATCTTATCACATTGGTTACAATTTTCCATGTTTAGAAATAATTTACATATATTAAATGCAGTTCGTTATTAAAGTTGGTTGTGATAAGACTTTTTTGCATACTTAGTTGGTGTCAGTTGAAAGTGTCGTACAGAGAATTTCGTACAGTCGAAAGTGTTGTACAGTCGATTAAATGTTACCGGTGATATTTTCATTTGCAGATGAATGATAAAGAAATTGAAAACTTTTTAAATTAAATGTTGAGTTCTGAAGTTTTTGATTCAGATGATTCTGTAGCTGATCCAGATGTTAATTCAGATTCAGAAGAGGAAATATTGAATTCCAGTTTATCGTATAATACCATAATTTTTTGTCAGAAAAAGTCATTAGTATCACTGTCTGAGAAAATGTACTGAAAAATGCTCAAAGTTTTATAATATGTGTCTAAAATATGTAATTATAATAAGTTATATAGTAGCAACGATTAGGGAGAGATATTAGTGGTCCTCCTGTAAAATCAAATCTAATATACATCTGCTACTACACAAAATAAAGTATTCGTGTCTTGAACCAAATTCATTTCAGAAAATGTATTTGTTAATTTTAGAATTTATATTTCTGTAATTGTAATTGATTACATTTAGTTACAATATTTTCCCATCCCTACTTTTCTCTACTAAACACACTAAAATTTATCATACTTTGAAAGTATAGAAAAACAGATCTAAATCAGAATACATTAATTTTCTTCATCACAAACCCACATTAGTTAAAACTACAAATAAAAATATTAATAATTCTGCTTAGCTCTATCACTAATAATTGTTTCTTTTTATAGTCTTGCTTTATTTACTTGAAACTTTTGAATCAAGTATTAAAGTTTGCGATTTTATTCGCATAATTTTCAAATTATATTCGGTTGTGCGCCAACGCCATTGTCAAAAGTGCGGCATCAGCAATTCAACGCCGGTTCGAGTTACTGATACAAAATACGAGATTTTTTTTTTTCAATTAATTTTATAATTATTTGTAGACTTTTTTTTAAGGTTTTATTTATTTTATTATTTATGTTAATTTTTTTTTATCTAAATTGTTGGAGTTGGAGCCACAAAATAGTTAAACCAACGTTCTACTATATGTGGTATCTTTTTGTTTAAATTATGTTTCTTAATATGTTTATAGAAAAATGTTGTTTTAAAATGAAAATTCCTATTCCTTTCACATATAATGTAAGCGTGTAGTCTGTAGTGAGTGTCTGGTCTCTTATTCGTAGAGTAAATTAATTTATTGATGAAAGGCGTAGCCATGACGTACGCATTGCATGAGCTTTAATATTTTTTTTAAATATAATATTTTATTTTTCATAAAACTGAATGTTTAAAATTCATGGTCTCATGAGAAATTTTAACCAAAAATCGACCGAATACTAAAAACTATGGCGAATTAATTAAAAGTAATAAATTTAAAAAGATTTTTTTTTATTTCTGTCGAGTTCAAAAGTTCTTGTTGTATGTTTGCTAAAATGTTGGGGGCGAGAATAATTATTTTTGTCTTCTTATATATGAAATTTCAACATTTCATTAATTATTTCTACACTGTTAAATTTCAAATATTTAAGGTAAAATTAGATTCAGTTTTACAGATGAACCCTATTGTCGAAGTATTCTGTTTAAGTAAGATATTGTCAACGTTACTTCAAAACGTTAATAATTCTCGTAAAAGATAAAATTTAATACAAAAAAATTATTTGATCAACTGAAGAAGTGAATTCAAACTAAGTAATTAGATTTAATTTAATTATTCAATATTTTAGGTAATTTTTAAATTCAAATATCAAAATTGTGCAAAATCAAGTCAAATATGATCATTAGTTTAGTTTAGTTTAGAATATCTACTTCAGTTGATCTTGATTATCAGTTCAATCGAGCTTGATAAAGAATTATTGAGAAGTGATAAAGTCGTGCAATAGGCACTGAAGAAGTGTTACAGGCACTGAGTAAAATGTAATCAAAAAGTTGCCAAGATGTCAAGGAAAGGTCCGCAAAACTAGCTTATGGTTGTCGTTATTTTAATTGTATGGGAGTTGCTGATTAAGTCAGTACTGTCAATAAAACTATATAGCAATCGCAACGGCAATTTAGGTTTTTATTCAAATTATAAAAACTCATATGTGATATTGGCAAAACATTGTTTAATAATATTATTTTACATATTTTGAGTTAGATATCCAATCCATTCACATTTACTGCTCCTGTATTTCGACTACGCCATGGAAAACCTGTTGTTCACATCTAGTATAAAATGACTGGCTAAAGCTTCCGTCACATACTTATGACAAGTTAAGTGCCGACAAGTTAAGTAAAGTAGCCATTTTGACGTCTTCATATAATTTGTATGAAAAATCGATTGGTCGGTCACATAGTGCGATTTGAAACGAATCGAATCGAAAGAGTTGAATTGATTTCTACTTTTGCGATTCCACTTTTCCAAACTTTTGAGTTTGACAGATAAATTCAATTTGACTTTTGTCAAAAAATTTTATAGTTTCGGTGTTTAATAATTTCATAAAACAGTTTTTTTGCAATTCAAAATTAAAATTCTCTTTAAATTAAAGAATTCAAACGATATATATTCAGAGAAAACATATTTGCGATATCCCTCTAAAATATTTTTGACAGATACTTGCGATTGCGATTGATAGCTATGTGACCAGACTACTTAACGAATCGAATGGCTAATTTACTTAACTTGTCGGTACTTAACTTGTCGTAAGTATGTGCCTGAAGCTTAATTCATAAGTCGAAAACCAAAATAGACACATTTTGTTAAATATACATTTCACAAGATAAAAGATTTTCGCACTATTTGTTGGTAGGTTCACTGTCAGATCAGATTGACAATATTCCTTTAATTAAATTTCAAAGTTTTTGAGGTGCATCTATGAGATTGAATGAATAGTATTAAAAGAATGGAGGATTTAAACTCTCATCGATAGCTTCTTCTTTACAGCAGCACATTGATACATCCTATTCGGAAATTTAACTAGTCTGGTAATTTCATTGGTAATAATAACACAACAGATAAGAAGAAATTTATATTTATGAATCATATAATAAATTTACATAATTTTCCTTTTAGTCATATTTGTATTTCTAAAATAATTTTTATTATTTATAAATAAAAACTAAATTTATAATTTAATTCGAATAAGAATTTTCTGAAATAGCCAAAGGCTTTTGACAATTTCTTTTTCTTTTTTTAAAGAAATCTCAGAATTTGTAAGCTCTTTCTACTATATCATAACTTCTATAAATTTCGGAATTTCGCATAAAATAGGGCGTAATTTGTGAAAAACGCTTAAAAATCGAAATAAATATATTAAAATATTTTATGTATATCATTTTTACATATTTTATAAATATTTATACAAAAAAGTTATCTTTAATAAAAATAAATAAATAAATTTATTTGTAATGTTTTTTATATACTGGCGATATATCAACACCACGACAGTAAAAAATCCTGATTTAACTTTTATATATAGGAAATATTTTGTTCACTGTCCGTTGTCCGATTAAAATCTATATTTCAATAAGGATTTATGTCTTTTAATTTATATTTGATCTATAATTATATGGTTTTTATGAATATATAGAATTTAAAATTAATGTAAAATGATTTCTCATATCAATGATTGGGGTATGTAGAAATAAATATTCCAACAAAATTTCTTTTTAAAGATATGCACTTTTGAAATGTTCTTCACAATTTAAGTTATGCAACATTGTACAATCAATTTTGTAAAATAATCATTTAAAAACAATGAAAAATCCTATAAAGATCAAGAGTGTTTATAAAATACCCCTCCCCCTCCTCCGCCCCTTACAAAAATATTGTTTAATTATTTTTATGTCGACAAAAGATAAAATCATTCAGAATTCATTCAGGTATCTTTAAGTGAAATCTTTGTATCGTTATCATTATCGTCATCGTCGTCGGTGGATATTATTATTGTTAGCAGTTCAATAATTTTTTTACCTTAATTAATAAAACATGATCGAAAGAAAGGTAATAATTAAAATTTAATGATTGTAGAATTAAAATAAATCCAAGGAATATTAAATTGTTAATATCGTTACCGAAGGTCTTTTTCTTCATATATGTTTTTATAGCATTGACAATTATATTTGTAAAAAAAAAATATCATGCAATTTTTTATATTCGATCCTGATGGAATTTGATTTTGTTTAATGCTTGAAACAGACGTGCGTTTTTTTGCCGCACGGCAACGCATGCGTTGACTGATAGGCAATTAGATGTGCATATTTCTTGCGCGTCCGGCGATGCAGCGAATTATGACATTTTTAAATTTGTTGTGAAATAAAACAAAATATTAGTGTTTATTGTATTTATAAAATTGTGATAATAATAAACACAAAATATTAATATCAATAATAGACACAAAATCTGATGATACAATACAATTAAAAAAAAATATGTTGACAAAACAGCAAAAATCTATTGTCAAATTGTTTTTTTTTTTATTTTCAAGTTGGTGAATTTAACTCCTGTGTTGTGGCAACATTGCCGCCGCACGGCAAAATTAGAATTAGAGATATCATGCGGCAACGCACCGCATGCGTTAACGTAGTGCGTTGTCATCTAATCGGTTACATAAGAATCAATGGTTTCTAATTTTGCCGCACGGCAAAACGCACTAAAAAACGCACGTCTGTTTCGAGCATAAGAAAAATGTCGTCTGATATCAAATGAAGCTGAAAAACTTGAAAAAACTAGAAATGAAAAAACAGAAATAAAAATATTCCCTAGGGGGGAAATTAATTTCAAATTGAAATAAAATATTGTTAAATGTTAATTTTTAATTGTTGGTATAATTATGTTAATATAAATGAATAACTTTATATTTATGTGTAATTAAAGTTAATAAATAACAAATTTTATTTATACATTTTTTAAAAAAAACATTTGCGAATTTAAGAAAAGCTATAGAAAGATTGAGTCACAATTTTATCTATTAACAATTAAACTTTAATCTTTAATCATTGGAAAGATTATTTAACGCATTCCTGTTTGTTGAATGTGTGACTAACGCTGGCAAGCTCACAGCACAGCAGATAAAGTATGATATTGGTATTATTTTTTCATCATTTTTTCTCCGCAACTACGGCATGATTAGTTAAATGGAATATCTTTTATAGTACGGCTGCAATATATTCCCGGACATCCATGTCTTACCGAATAATTCATAAAAAATTTAATAATTCTATTGTCAAAAGTTAAAGGTTTAAAATTATAAACAGTCCAACAATTCTGTAATCAAATGTTCTAACCATTAATTTTGTAATTAATATAAAACGCTTTTCGTTAACAATACCTTAGATTGCCTTAAGTGCATTTATGAGTTAAATGTTCGTAATACAGATTTAAAGGACATTGTCTGATAGTGATTATATGTCACTAACACCACAAAAACTTCTTTTTAAACAAAATATATAATTAATTTTATTACAACCTTTAAGTGACAAATTACACATTTATAGACAAATTAATTAAATCTAACCTAGATCATCCTTGAAACAAAAAAATTAATTTATATTAAATTATTGGTTACAACAATCATACCAATTCAAATGTAACCTCTACAAACTAGGGAATTATTCAAAATTCATTTTAAAAATATTGTTGCTTTTTTTGAAACCTATATAAATATATAAAATCTATAAATGCAGAAGATTTAACCAATAATTCGGAGATAATTGTAGCCACAGCAGTGAACCTAAATAATTGGATAATTGCGACTGAAAATATTTCTCTCTAACTTTTCAAATTATTAAATTGAATCCTTCTCTTTTTATAGCTAAATAAACACGTTTTTTGTGGTAGTTGCTATTTTGTAAAGACAGTATAAGGTCGGGGTTTGAAAAAAAATCTCATTCAATTGCCCGGAAGTATTTGTAATTATAACCGTCAGGTATGGATATTAATCCTAAATGGTAAATGTTATTTTTCAGCTGTTAAACTTCAGTATGAGATTTATATTTTTTTTATAATATATGAGCTTGTTTTAAAATATTTTGTTTTATGATTGTTTATAATTGACGATTTATAGTATAATATGAGTTATTCTTTGGAAAAAGTATTTTCCTAAATAAATGCAGTGAAATATTTTCAATACAGAAAAATTAGATGTTTTTAATTAATTAATGTTAATTTCCAGCATTTGGAAAAGTCAAATATTTCAATCTATTATATACTCAAAGAATGAATCGGATAGTTTGAAATATTGAACATTTTGGCAGTGGCAGTGATGTCAGACACGAGTCAATATTTTACTAAACTGCCAGTATTGAACTCTCTAAGGAAGTGATTAACAATCGTAAGTCAACTGTGAAGTTCTATGTAAGTATTAGTCTATTAAATTAAACTTTAATGTTTGGTTTCTTATTTTTATTATAATTTTTATTTAACTGCTTGTATTAGTCACTTTAACACTTTATTTTATTAAAGTGTCAGTATTGTATGCATTGAACTTTGTAAGCGATTGACTAGCAATGGCAATAAACTAACAACGATAAAGCAAAAACTGGAGGACCTGACAACACCGGATGTTAAGAAAACAGAAATTTTATTATAACTACACAACACACACGTGCATCGTGAATTTCCACTGACATGCTAGAGGCCATTTTATTTTAAAAAAACATATCGTACGGCAGGGATTAACTTACAAAGTCTATTGTTACTGCCCTTTAGGATCATAAAATACATAATTTTACTGTCCTTGTGAAGTCCAATATATAAATTACATAATATCTTGATATAATTTGATAGAAACAGGTAAAATTAATGATTCAGGATGCACCGAAGTATTTTGGAAAAGAGTGAGTAAATAATAGAAGACACTTTGCTACCAACAGTTTTGTATACAAAATTTATCCATGTTTATAGAATAACCCTTATAAACGAAACCGGCAATTATTGCGGAATTGTGAGCACCATTTAATAAGTTGAAATTTTCATCAATAAATTGTGTTTTTTTATTTTTTTATTTTTGTTGTGCCAAACGAACAAATTATATTAAAAATGTACAAATAATATTTTTAATAATATTGTGGTAAAAAGGATCAAATTAAATATAAAAAATTTATTAATATTTAGTATAATTTTACCACAAAGCTTAATGATATCAAATTTTCTCTGATTCTATATAATTTATAAAAAAAAAATATTTTCTTACACTCATTAAGTTTTTCAATAAAGTTTTCTTTTTTTTTACCATATAAAAATCCTGAATATCTTTTCAAAAGTTACACGCGCTTTTCAACGCCCTCTGCAAAAAAAAAAAACCAATTCGTACCACCTCTAAGTTCCATTCACCTCAAGTACATTATAAATAAAAATAAATTTATATACTTTTATATAACAAAAAAAAAAACCCCAATCCTTAAAGTAAATCCACTTTGAGCTTTTAACAACTTCACAGCAAAAAAAAAGGATATTTTATCCCTAAATAGAAAAATAAATCTATATACTAAAAATGTTCATAAAACATTTTCGTGTCTAAACACTAAAGAAAACCACAAATTTTATTTTTTTATAAATATTATTATATTTTCACATTTTCAAATCAGTTCATTTTTTTTTTTTTTGCTGTTAATCGGGTTTTGTATATGGAATTTTCCTTGAATTTGAACAGAAAAGGATTTTTTTTTGTATAGACATGTATTCACAATACAATTTGGAAGAATTTTCCAAAGCGGATGGAGGTAAAGGAATAGAATTTGATATAGCGAGTGTGAGTTGCAAATGTTTTACACCCGGTTTAACTATATAACAATAAGAAAGTAAGTAAAAAAGGATATGATTTGAATTATGGTTTGTGTGTATGAGTGTATATTATATACTTTAGTTTTTGAAGGGTGAATATCTCCTATATCTCGAGTGGGTGCACTTCAAAGTGATTTATGAGTAGACACGCCCAAATATATAACCATTGCTTCTATTTTTTTTTTTTTTATTTCTGATTTTCATTGCGGATTTTGAAAGACATTATATAAGAAAAATTAAGTAAAGGTTTTTGGTTTGTTGATTATCAAAAATAGTTACAGCGAAATTATATACTGTGAGCACAAATAAATAATATCCAGATATAGCACGCTGAACAAAAACATTGGTGTCACTTTATTTTCTTAACAGACAAAAATGCTCTCTTATTAACTGACAAGTTTCTGGTTTAAGTATTTGAGCTTTAATTGACAATTATTTGTTTGAACATTTTGATTGCTTTAATTATTTTGTAAATGCTTTTTTTCAAATTTTCTAAAACTCATTATTTTAAAGTTTTCCTATTTCAATATGACAATTTATATAAATAAAAATATAAAAATTAAAATACATTTTAAAGATTAAAAATTTGTAAGAATATTTACTACGAGAAATAAAACTGATCTGATTATTACAGCAATCAACAATTTGCATAAACTTCAGTTTCTTATGCATGCTCATAAATTAACTTTTAACCGACAAGACAGATATTTAGCACATTTCAAGAAAAATTAACAGGCCCATAAAATATTGCGATAATCCAGAAGAATTGAAAATATAAAATAAAATTCTTTTTCAATTTTGAATCCAAGAATTTTTCAGCTGCCACGCATACTTTTACAATTTAAATATTTACAATTACGCAATATTCATTTAATTGCATAATTAACGATTTATTATTGTAAATTGTAACTGATAAAAGTGGCACCATTATTTTGTTCAGCGTGCTATATCGGGGTATTATTTGGTTGTGATGTAATTTAACTTACATCCTTACATGTAAGTAAATCTATCGTTTCTGGTAGTCTATATTTGTGCAGAAAAGTATATTTTTACTGCAAGATCAGAACTACATCAGGTTGTCCAAATAGTCTATAGCCTGATACAAACAGGGATAGATTTACAGAGAGTACTAATTATTATAGAGAGTAGGTTAAGAGGAATATGTTATGTACATTGATATAAATATACCAGTCTGAAGATATAAAGTTTAATAAAGAGCAGAATAAAATAAGTTTCTGCTTTAAATAAATATCAATTAATATTTCGATGTAGGTTCTATCAATTTTGCGGTCAATAACTGGGACTCCTAAACTAGAGCTAAACATAATTCCTATAAAATTATGTTCATTTGAAATTAAAGTAATTTATGTCAAAATATATAAAATTTAAATAGTAATAGAATTCTCCGTCAAAAATACACAAATGCGACTCATCGAATGATGGGAACTACATGGAAATGGAATTGTTTTGATTCTTATTACATGAACAACGTGAATAAAGCAGTGATTCATGATTGGAAACCATAATTTTGAGGATTAACCCAGAAGATATTCCTCTATTTAAATGAGTTCCAGAAATATTATTTAAAATCTAAATTTTATTACAGGAACTATGTCTATCTGGTTATACGATATTAATCCTCGGATGTCGCGAATACAAGCTAAAATATATTAAATAATCCAATCTAATTGACTTGTATGATGTCACCTGTTTCTGAAATATTTTGGTTTCCCAAAAAAAGTTCCATTTATACCAAATTAATTTCCCTTATCGAAAATATCAAAATTAAAAATAAATGAACAACGAAAAAATTAATAAAGTAAAGCAAAAATGTTTAAAAATTCATTTTTAATTATTTATATTTTAATCAAACAAATCAATTATTAACAGGAACATAATTTACCCTTTTTCATCACAAAATTATTATGTGACAATTTTAAACTGTGTTATTAAAAAAATAAAATCATTTTACCATTTCACCGCTAGTGAAACTACTAAAATATTCGCACTTCAACTTCAATTATAAATTTTTGTACATTTAAATTTAATGAATGACTTTTAAAAATTACCATTAAATTATTTTTTTATTTTATTAATAATTTAACTATAAAACAAAATATTCGATCCTAAGGGTATAATGTTTCATTACAAAACAATATCATACTTAAGAGTGCCACGCCAATGATCGACACCTCAACTCATCCCAGGTAGATTGATTCACTCCAATGAATAAATTTTTGGACATTATATCTATATATATATATTTAAAACCATCACACCTTTACCTTTAATTATTTTAATAACAATTATTAAAATAAAATACAAAAAAGGAAACAAAATATTCGCAGCATAATTTCATTTTTTTCCAAAGTCCATTGATATATAGTTAACGTTTGGCAGGGTCGTATCACATATCAATCTTTTCACATTATGATTAAAATACAAATATTGTAAAGAAAAAACCGACAGTCGATTTTTAATGACTATCCTTACGAATATTTCTTTATAATAATATATATAATTTTTTTTTTTTGTTTGAAAAGGATTTAAATGTAATAAATATTTAAATGAATTATTAGGTTATGATGTGGTTGGTAGTTGCCAACAACTGCCAATATGTCTATAGAGATTGATTGCCGAATGCCAAAAATTATTTCAGAAAGATAAAATACATAACTAAATCAACAGTCACGACGAACGACGTGTTAAAAACTTAACAAAAATTACGATATTTTTACAAATTTGTATTCACATATTTTTTTTTTATTATTTTCGTTTCGATGTTCATCTAAAAATCACAGCTTGAGGCTAGAACTTTTGGGCAAAAAAAACTGAAAAATTTATTATTCAAATTTTTTTTTTGGGAGAGTCAATTTCGTTTTGTAAATATGTATATACAAAATTAAGTCAGACTTGAAAGATTGATTTTTTTTTGTTGGGGGAAAATTAATGGAAATTTAAAAAAAAATTAAATTTAATATTATTATATGAATAAATTTTTAAATTACAATAATTAAATTTAATGCTTGTCAACTTAAACGAAATTACTATATAATTTTATTATGATTGTTAACATATCATTGATCATTGTCTTAATTAGTCACTGGCCACCAGGTTATTTAATAATTTTCATATTATATATCGATAACTGAATGAATTTTTGGGTTAGTTAGGTTATTAGTTATAAAAAGGAGTATCCATATGACGCCAAACACTAGATTCATACTAGACTCTTTGATTTGCACAAGAATAACTTATACGTCAATCCATTCAGTTTCGATTCATCTAAGGATTGTTATTATTAATATCACAAATCTTCTCAAAATTTACATATCATATTTCTTATATTTTTCACTATTCGGGCATACCCGATCTAGATTAAATGCAGTTAGATCCAATCTTCTGGATATTTTATCTAATAAAATAGATATCAGGATCCCAATCATCCGTAGATTATACTTGTTTATTAATAGCAACAACCGCAGTCGGAAAGTGACAGGCAGACTTCTCGCAATACGTAACCCTTAGTCAGAACGCCATTGATCCCATAGGTAACCTTTAATTATTTAAATAACTTTTGTAATCAAAAACTGTTGACTCACAAATGTAAATATTTCTATATATTATTGGGAGTTTCCTGTCATTCTATTCTGAATATTACGGCGGTCATTATCATTTGGGACACTTGAAATACATTTTCTAAGTTAATTTTTGTTAGTCTGATTAATAGTCGTAAATTTGAATATAATTTAATGCGATAAATGTCATTTTTCTTTTCCGAATATTTTTTAAATCTTTGTCTAATTTAGTATCCTTTTCTAAAAATATATTTTCGCAAATTACAGAAATTCATACATCATCTTCATTAAATCTTGTCTCAACAATAAATTGTAAATGTTTTAAAAACCATACTTAAAACTAATTTATATTACATAATTAACATAAATTATTTGCATCTTTATTTATACATTACCATAAAATTTTGCATAATTATATCTTGTATTTAATATTTCTTTGACAGACCACCTAGAAATGTACATAATTTTATTTTTAAAACTCTTTTTATTTGTTTTTTTCTACTTATACATAATTTATTTTTCATCTTTTTTTTAAAAAAAATATTTATGAAAATTTATTAAACATAATCAATTATTTTTTTATAAGATACATTATTGAATATCATAACACTTGACATTTATTATAATACCATAAATATTAATTTCATTATGGTTAAAAAAATTTCCATAAAAATATAATATTATATAGAAAATTTTGATGGAAAATCATTTTTTTAAAATATTATTGTTAAACATGACCTGTTGTAACACCAAATAAGGAAATTGTATGCTTATTCTATGGTTAATAATATCTGAAGATATTGTAATTTAAATTTGCTTACCAAAATTACTTAAATAATTTGTGCTATTACCAATGATAGAATACATTTCTTCCGAGTTGGTTAATTTTATTAAATTTATATACGAAGAAATTTCTACCCACACAAAAATATATTACAAATTTTTATCCAAAAACCGAAATTACCAATCTCAGGTAACCGTTTCTTCTTTAACCATTTTACTTAATTGAAAATCTTTTAATATTGTGCCGCAAAAGAAGCTCCCCCACAGGTAAAAAGTAACTTTATCATTTTTGTTTGTATCTCTTGAAGAAGATGATTTTTTTTATTTTGGGGAGATAACAACGTTATAAATAGAAATTGTTTCGTATTTACATTTTCCACTCTTTTCTTTTCATCAAAATGAACTCGGAAAAGGCGGATCTTCTAATATCTATTTAAACATTAAATGAATGTCATTATATCTGATATTTTTTACCCCGTCGAGTTATGTTCCGCATATCTTATAAATGGCTTTTATGTATAATATGTTGGCTGCATTGTCATTTGGTTATACAAATTTTATTTTTATTTATTAAAAACATGTAAACATGAAACTGAAAATAATCAACTTATAAAAAAGAGTTTCTATTATTGATAAAAAGAAAGTGTAATGTTAAAAAATATATAAAAAATTATTAAATATCATTTTTATATTAATGAATTATTATTATTTTTATTGTAATGTTGATGGAATTTTACATTAAGAGTTTACACTGTGAGAAAAATATATATAAAAAATTTAATTGGAATTTACTCTTTACAATTTTTATAGTCTATTCTACATTTATCTGCTGGAAAACTGCTTTGAACAGATTAAGTATATTTTACCAAATTCATTTGAGCTCAACTTTCACTAAAATATTAAATTTGTTTATTGCTCGTAGTTTAAAATTATGGAATCAATTACCAACTCATGTGTTCCCTTTGAATTATAATTTGAACGAGTTTAAGAGGAATATGAACCCATTCTTCCCAATCCTAAATCAGTATCTCTTATCATAGTCAATAATTGTGTTCAGAGGTAAGGAAAAATATTCTCAAAAAATTGCCTTTTTTTTATAAAAACAGAAAAATTTAGCTAATTATATAAATAATTATCAGCATGCTGATGAAATAGGTCGAAAAGTAATGAGCTAGGCCCCAGTGAAACCGGAAAGATGGTAGCACACTCACACTCCCATCGATGCCGCCTGCATTGCTATATAACACATAGATTTGTTCAACTTTTCTAATGCATTTTCAATATATGAAATTATATATTTAAATCATTTTTCGATTTTTTTAACTAACGTTGTTAGTTTTGAGTCAAGATTAAGTATACCTCAAAGATTGTTGTGACTATAACATCCGCATTGTTCAAATTAACCAAAAATCTCATGAAACCTCAATCACTGAGGCCCTATACTACCAAGGAAGAAGAAAAAGAAATATTTTCTTAAAGAAATCTTGTCATCGTTCTAATATTTCCTTACACGAAGTTCTACGAACCGAAACCTGAATTTATCAAATTCAACAGCACAAATCTAAGAACTTCTCTCGTACAGTAAAAGTTACTGAAAATATTTTGATATTTCGAATATTTTGATATTTAATCAATCTGCTATTTAAATTCACCACTAATTAGTTTTTTAAGCAAAGTTTTCGATGCAATATTGCGATTTTAACGCAGTTATTTTATCAAAATGGCAGCAATTTTATAAGATATTGAAAAGAACTTTTAATTACTACGAAATCTTTACAATTTTTTTACAGTGTAGTCACGTGCTTCAATTTCTAATGCACTTTATATAAAACTTTTTTTCCCACTTTATTAATTTCAATATTTTTTTTTCGGGGGTGTTAATGTGGACATGAAATCATTTCTAATTTTGATGAATATCAATTAAATTTTATTATTATTATTTTATTTTTTTCTTGTATATTAAATTTACAAACCCAAAGTGTGCCCAGCATGTGATCCTGTCAACTAATTGACAACATTTATTTTTTCTATTAATTTTCAATCTGTGGTGTTTAATTTTGTTTATGATTAATTGATGTTGACATAAATGATGACTTGACATTATAATAGCATAATAATTTCTGATCGGTGATCCTCTAAGTCTAGTGTATCTAGTAAAAATGATTCATTATTGGTCAGAATTTCGAAATACCAAACAATAATGTAGAATGATTTGATGGAAAACTAATTTTTATATTTCTGGAAATTGAATTAAATTCTTTACAATTAAATATTAAATTCTTGTACAACCCAGCTGGAATTTTACGTCCACCTATGACCTAACATATTAAATACAATTAACTATTATTTAATAATAAAAATTAAAATTTTTATTCAATTTGTTAATATAATTTCCATTTTCATGATGATAATTAAAAAAATTAATTATTTTTCTGCTATACTTACAGATAGAATTTTTAAATTGTTGCTGCGGATATGCCAATACCCAGAATTTTGTAATATTCAGTATTAAAGTAACCTCATCCTAACAAAATCAACTCTCAATTGTATTAGAACTTAAATATCTGTAAAACATAAATTATAACGCATAGCTCGGTTTAGTTAAGTAGTAGTCCTTCATTAGTTAATTTTTTTGAATACTCTGAAGTGAAAATGGAGTTATTCAATTTTAAAATGTCTTATAAGAATTTAAAGAAAGATGTAATACAATCTAACGATATTTTGAATTATCTACTTTAGTTACTAATAACACTTAGATGTATAAGCAATATGACTTATCAATTATGAATAAACTCAGATAAAGCAGAGTTGCCAGGTAATGTAAATGGTCTTAAAGAAATTTGGTACTATACGTTCTGTATCCAAAATATTAAGACAACTCTAAATATGGCCAATCAACAATTATGTAAGAATTAACGAGGCCTTATCGCGAATTATGTTAAGAACTTGTCGATATTAGAAATATTAATTTTATACAATTTTAAGCAAGTAATTCGAGAGTTTTAATAAATATATTTTATTGATATCGTTTCTTTTTTCACAATGTCCTCAATATATTCTTGTTCCTGTATTAAATCCTGACAACAACAAAAACACAAAAATTGTAATAATTAAAAGTTTTTAATTCAAAACCAAAAAAAAAAAAAAATATAATTATAATCATTTTTATCGCATCCTTAAAATCTTGCAAGCTATAATTTTCGCTTTTAATTTATATATTTTATATTTATTTATATTTTGTATTTTGGAAATTTCTCATAACTTAAGAATAAAACAAAACCAGAACTTTTAGATTAAACAAAAAAATATAAATAAAATTATGTATTTATAATTTTAATTTCATAAAAGATACTCGAATATATTTGGTTTTATATGTTGGTGCGAAGACAACGATGAACCTAAACAGAATGAAAAAAAATAATAAGAAAAAAAAAAAATGAATTATATTTTTAATATTTTGAAATATAAATAATTTTTATTTTATTCTCCCTTGTATTTTGTATTTCTTCTGATTTTTACTGATGGAAGAACTGCGCCCTTAAACCCTGTAATTAATTCTATAGTCTACCTTATAAATATGTCTGGAAAACCTCTTAATGTTTTTGGGGTTTCTTAAGACTTTTTTTTTATTTTGTTCATTTCTTTGGTTTGGTTTTAATGAAAAATGTTTTTTCATTTTTTTTTTCATTTTTGATTATGATAAAAAGGATTCACAGATTATGCTTAAAATTTTTTTTTTTTATTTTTTGGATATGTATAAATGTACAATTTGAAATTTTTTGATTTGTTAAATATGCTATTTTCATAATTGTGGGAATTAGAAATTATAAAACTTTTTATATATTTTCATAAATCTCGATGTGAATATATGGTTTCTGCAAAACTTCTTGAAAATTTATTTATAAATATTTATTTTATACGAATCCTTTCCACAAAATACTGTCTAATGTTATTGGTAATCACAAGGTTTATTCGGGAATTTACATCCTTTTAAAAATATTTGTGATGTAAAATGTAATTAATTAATATAAAGAAAATTATTACAAGAACATAATTACAAGTTTCTTAGTTAATTTGAAATAAAAAAAGATTCCTTGATTAATTTGAAATGAAAATGAATTCAAGATCCTTTTATTTTCCTGTCGATGACTAAATTTTCCTTGTATTACATCGAATGGTTATAGAAGTATCATAATGAAATTTGTCTTGTCTTATTATCTTTTATAGACATACCTCTGCAATTATTCATTTCGATTTTTGTATTGTTTTAAGTTTTAAATGTTCTTTCCAAAAGATTATCTCGGTTTGCACCATAGACTATGCGGTCTGTCAAGCAATATTACAATTCCAGTGTATATAATTAGTCAGAGGCTATTCCTTTTTTAATTGATGAAATTACTTTTGATTTATTCTTACCTTCTCGAATAGTGCCAAAGAGTTTAATGTTATGCGGACATTTAGCATTTGTTAATATTCGTCAATATAGTAAGTCGACATGTGTCATTATTATACATAATTTGTTACGTAAGAATTAGGATTACCATTACAATAAATTGCATGAAAATTAAATTCAATAACATCAGTTAAATTCTCAATATATTTACATAAATTATTAATTCAAATATTTTTTTCTTCTCATATTCAATTTAACATATAATTAACAAAAAGGTTTTCCTTTAATTTTAACGTCAACAATTTTATGGAAAAACTTTTCTCTTTTATTTTTTTTTAAATTATTTAAATTTCCTAATTTAAAATTAAAGTTTTCTTTTGACATATTTTTTTATTATTTATTTTTACATTTTGGTAAGTTCAACACCTTTTTCCTTATAACATCAAAATAAAGTTTTTCCTTCAATATTAAACGACATAACTCGACATATGTCATTATCACATAAATGTAAAAGAAAAACTTTTAAAGTTTTCAAATAATTCTCGCGTTGTAACAACAACTTTTTGTAAATAATATATAAAAAAAAAATCAAAACAAAATCAATTCAAAATTTTACAATAAATTTTTGTTATATTTTAATAATTTATTAAAAACTTTAAAGTTTTTAAATAGACACTTAAACTTTATAGTTTTCCAAGGCAATAAAATAAAAATTTCAAAATATTAATATTAATTTTCAATATTCAATTTGTAATTAAATTGTTTTTAATTACAATTAAAATTTAATTTAAGGAAAATGTCCACCTGGCTACATAATATTTAATTAAATTAATCTGATTAATTATTATTTGAATTGCTGGTCTTATTAGCAGCCAAAAGTACTGTCAGTCGAAAAAGCAAGCATAATTGACATTTAAAAAAAATAATAGTCACAACTTTACAAGCACATTTTCTAAATGAATGCGCAATTAATCCAGTTTCAATATTCATTTTCAATTTTAATGGAATACTTAATTTATATTTTAGTAATTTGGGGACATAACTTTTTTACCTTGTTAACCTCACACGCTTTCTATTATTTACCATACCAATAATTTTCTTTCCATTTCTTATAGCTCCATAGCTTTCTATGCCTTCCAATTGGACTGTCTGTGTAGAGCACAACACGAGCACGAAACTGCGGAACAAATGAATGTCCAGATAAAGATTGTATTGTTGCTCCTTTAAAATCGTACAACTGTATTTGGCCTACCCTTACTTTAAATGTAAAACATAACCTAAACCTATCACAGTATAGTATAGTTCTAATTTTAAAGTAAAGGTGATATAATGCATATAAATCGCTCTGAAGAGTATCCAAATATCTTTAACCGAAATTTAATTTTGGGGTATTTCCCAAAATACTTGTCAAAGATTCCAACAATTGTCAAAAACTATAAAAATATTGTAAATTTGATTTCGATATTTACAAATTTTTGTCCGAATTTAATTTTATTATTTCTTTCAATTTTAAATATTTCCTTATTCAAATATCTTTTTAAATAATCGCCTCAATTCTAATTTGTTCTAATTTGTATATTTTTTCAAGACTAAGAAATAATTGTCCCCCTAATATACAAAAAAAAAATCAACTTTTATACTCTGTAGAAGTTAACTTATAATTAACTTTTCAGTTTGTTTTTTTTAGAAGGGGGACAATAAAAAGAAGTAATTTAAACTAAAATAAAAACTGTTAGAGATTAAAAAATGAAATTATAAAAAAATAAAAAAAAAATTGAAATTAAAATCATTAAGTTGTCATCAAATGCATAAAGTTTCCCTTCTAGGTTATAACTTATATACCTATACATAAATAATTTTATATAGTGTACCACTATTTAGTAAAATGTCGTCCCAGGACATTTTGGTATGCTGACACATCTAACAAAACTGTGAACATTATTAACGTATACAGTATACGAATATATTTTATTTAAATACTTTTGTAATTAAACTGTATAGTAAAAAGTGGTGGGTTTTCTTTCCCTTCAATTTCCCTTTATAGTAAATTAGTAATGGACTTGAATTGCACGCTCTTCCTTATATATATAGTCAAGTCATTAATGATGGCAAGTAATTAAAATCGACTGTTTTGTATTGCTGGCGATTTTCATTTTCCCTTTTTGAGCTTCCTTGTCATTATTATTAAAGGTGCTGGATCGAATGGAGAAATGTATAACAATATAGAAAAAGAAAAATATACTATTGTGGAAAAAGGATATTTGAAGGATTCGTGTTTGAGATTGTAGGTTTCTATATAAAAATAAATCAGCATTTGACAATCTATTTACAACTATATTTTTTAATTTTACTTTTTTTTTTATATAATTTAGAATAATAGGCCATCTATTGGTAAAAAGTTGAACTGAAAGTTAAGAATTGTGCGTAAATTTGGTATTTATAATTTATGTAAATTTACATAAATTCCTTAGTAAATTTACATTAATTGTTAAATGTTTAATTGCTAATGATGACAGTTTTAGTTCTTGTGACAAATATTGCTGTAAAAGCTAATCCATCTAGAGGTCGAACGATGAATAGCAAGCTAAATTTGATCTATCAGTAAAATGCAAAGATGCAAAGAAAAAGTTCCACCAATTTTATCCTATATTATGTTTTAATTTACGTCATTTTGTAATCAAATTTTAGTCAATTCTAAATTCTAATGAATAACTATTTGCACTTCAATTTTATAAATATTATTATTTTGGTGATATTTAGGTTCTGTGTTGTTCACATAGACGACATTGATTATGAAAAGCAGATTAAAGATAATATTGTCACTCAATATCAAATTATTTTTGACTCAATTTTTAAACTATACACAATTTTCATAAGAAAAATTTTAACACATCACTTTATAAACACAATTTTTGGAAAACTTCTAAAAAATCAATTCTAAACAATTTCCCTAGTTACACTATAAATAAACTACTGCAATAATCTCGATAAAAACCTATTATTTAATCTATAATTATTATAATTTCTTTCTAAATATCACAATTTAACGAGCATCACATACAACACCACCATTATTACCAACAAGTGAACAACAATCTTCCGTTTACGACCTTTGATTCACTCTTATATATACAAAAAAAAAAAACCAGCGTAAAGAACTTGACCACGTTTTCATAAGCCAATCAATAAGAAAATTACACGTTTTCCAATCTTTGATTTAACAAAAGAAAACAATTTTTATGTTTCGTTGTACTTTGGGATTCATTTCAAAAGAAAACTTTTTATTAATACTAACATACATTTTTTTTCCGCCAATTTTCTTATTGTTTGTAAATGCGATGATTAAATGAAAATTTCATTACATAGTAATGAAGAAATAGTTTAATATCGATTGAAAAATTTCAATTTAATTTTCTGTTTTTACAATGATCTTTTTTTTATTTTCTGAGATATGGCCAGAATGGATAACCAGACAAGACTGACTGACTGCTAACAAAATCAATTGATTTCGGCGGTGGTCATAAAAAAAAAACTTGGCCGATTAAATTTCCAAACCAAAAAAAAAAAAAAAACCAAAAAAAAATCCGAATTATAACTTTGAGGAAATGCACATAGAGAAAAGAGATTATATACCAAAAGTATGTAATTTGTAAAGGGAAAAAAATGAAAATTATATGCTTTTGATATACAGAAGCATAAAATTTATATTGGAAATACTAAGGGAATTTTAAATAGAAAATACACAAAAAAAGACAAGGTGAAATGATAAAAAGAGTTATAGAAATTTGATGTTTTACTTTAACCGAATATTTAGAATTGAATTTATATTATTAGAATTTATTTTAATAAACTTTGACAAAATTAAACTGCGATATTCTTAATTCTATCTTTTTTTACTGAACCACGGGGACAGCTGAAATGTGAGCCTTGGCATCCACTCTTTGTATAATGAAATTATATATATTTCCCAACATTTTATTGTAATTTGGACCACTAAATTGTAATTTGACGGCGGTTTGTAAAGCGTATATAGTGATAGTGTGGTTTGCTGTGATGCATTAGATTCAATCGCCGACCGAGATATCGCTAACGCTCTACTTAGATTAAAATGATTTTAAGACTGGAAAAATGCTAAAGGCTGAAACTATTCGCTGCCATTTCTTCACTATAAAAAAATCCATATTTTAGTAAGTTCAAATTGAATAAAAATGCCATGAAATTTATATAATTGAGAACCTGTGCTCCCAAAACGTAGTGAAAAAATAAAAATTAATTGTAATTTGAACCACTAGTGAAGAAACTTTAATTTCAATAAGTTAATTAATGTCAGCAAGAATTATCTCAATCGTAAGCAATTTTACCAGTGCCCCAAATCATAATTATATATTATGGTAATCACTAAAAGATCATCGAAATTTCAGTCTAATGATCTGATTCATCTTCAGAATACCACATTAAGACTTACACACTAAGCTACCAGTGATGTTCTAAATATATAGTTATCTATAAATATAGCTTATAACAAGTTATTTTGAAATAATTTGAAATAGTTCGTTAATTAAACTTCTTAATAAATATTTATGTAAAATGTTGTTCAATAATAATTATTTTTGTAAATTACAGAAATTTACTAATGAAAAACCTTTTAGAAATGTAAACTTTTCGCAACTGCATTTTTAATTATTTTTAAATATATTTATTAACACTTTATAAGTGCTCTGCCTTGTCGCTGATGTTTTCTGCCTCGTCGCTGGAGCATATTACTAATTACTTTATTGTCTAGAATTTTACATGCTTTGAATATTTTAAAGTTGTGTAGTTGTTTTTAAGTAATTAATAATTATCAATTCCAAATAGCTATATTTCATATAGCTGTGAACTAAAAAAAAAACAAGATGTAATTATTAGTATAGTACATGATTTTGACATTTCTTTTAACACTTGTTATTTTTATAAAATTAATTTCGCTAATATCAAAATTGCCACAAATAAACTAATTTTTTTAATTAAGATAAATTAGTGGTTCGTTTGAAGCTACTATTTCAATACGTTTTGAAAAAAAAACTATGAAATACTAAGTAATTCAATCACAGCTACGCTAACTTAATTCCATTTACGTTAAGCTACGCAATTTATAATACAATTACTTATTATGTAAATATATTGAAAATTGTCAATAAATTATCATTAATTATCAATTTCTGAGCAATAGGACACTAAAAGTAGAAATTTTGTATAGTCTTGTACAGTTTTCAGCTGCATTATTGACGTTGCTTTGCGAATGGAAGTACATATACTTAATTTCATATTACATTACTTTTATGCGTTGATGTATTATGAATTCGCTATAGATATAATTAACTAATTGCCAAAGGTTCTCAATAATTTCGCGAATAGTGCAAAATAATCTTTATACTCGTTAACTTCGCATACATAAATGTCAAAATCAGTAATTAGTTTAAATACATTATGAATATTTAGTTTTCAAAGTCAATAATTATAAGCAATTAGCTAAATATTCGTTAGTTATACAAAACATTATGCTTTTACTTATTTACAAAAATTGGTTATATACAGGAAAATGTCCTTAAAAGTTTTTAAACTCATATATATTACACTTTATCGTCCTTAAAGTCTTCTTATTTATAAAAGATTACTTAATACTAATATTTCCTACAAAATTGTACTTTAAAATTATCCTCAGCATGCCACGGATTGGTTAGAAAACCTAATTCAATTTCCAAAATAATTCCTATACTTAAATTCATCATAAATGCTAAAAAATAATTAAATTTATCCCACACGACTAACAAATCAAAATAATTACATTTAAACTATAAAAGGCCATTTTTTAAAATATTAATTTACAAAAAAAAAAAAAAAAACAGAAAAAAATTCAAGAACTGACCACCATTTTTAATTTACCACACAAATTTCTCAACCATTATTGTAATTTATAGTACAATTATGTAAATCAATTTAAATTTTTCAAAAGTTCAAAAAGGACATGCACACACATTTAATTTGCTTGATACAGAAACAAATAAAACCATTTTTCCTTTACAAATCCTACTAATAAAAACTTAACTACAAGTTAGAACGCGGATAGCAAAATTTAATACAAAAAAAAACGTTCATATTTTATAATTAAAAAGTTTACACAAAAATATCCTTTTTTTTAAAAAAAAATATGGATGATAATTATTAAAATGTATTTGTGCCCCTCTACAAGAAAAAAACAACAACATTGTATAGCCAACAGTATAAATAAAACCCTGGTATACGTAATCTTAAGGATAAAAAAAATATATAGTCTACTTAATAAAAAAAAGGATACTTTATTTTTACTTTGTAGCGTATTCATTCATTAAAAAAAGGGGTTTTTTCTATTGTTAAATTTTCATTAAAATTATTTATATTTCTGTCTCTTTTTCATTAAACTGAAACTACAATATCAGCTAAACAACCCCCTCTTTCAAAACAAAACTATACACATATAAATAGGGAATTTTAACACACCCACTTTTTTCATGTATTTATGCTACAATTGACGTTTAAGTTGACCGACAACTTTACATATACGTTCACAAAAACTAAATTGAAATGGCAACTCAAAATTCGTTTTTTTCGTTACCTGTCAGATATCGCAAAACTTGCAAAAATGTTGCAGAAACAAGAAAAGAGCGCATGTGCAACATAACCAAAGAATATATAGCATTTTTAGTGTTTGTGTGTGTATTCATCCATACTAACAAAAAGGGAGATTAGAAATCCGGTTTATATAGTGAGCTTGTTCAACCAAAACTAATACTACAAATTATTTGCAAGCAACTTAAAACCTGTATTATCTTTATACAGCAATTCGTATGTGTTTGTTAACGCAAACACATTGAAAAAACATTCACACACAATATAAATACTTTGTGTATTTTACTAATTTCTTATTGGTTGTTAACCGGATTAACAGAGGGCGTCAATTTGCTAACCTAGTAGTAAAAGGCGTAAATATGAAATATTATAAGATATTTTAAAATATGATTGTACGTGTGTATGAGTATTTTAAGTTTGTATTTGTGAATATTATTCATTTTTATTATTTTTTTGAATATAATGTGGGGCAGAAAAACTTGCTCTTTTAGAAATTCATGTTTAGTTTAGTTAGTTGTTATAACGTTACGAATACGGTTTAACTTCTTTTGCGATTGTGCGATTTTTTTTGTTTATTGGGTTTTTTTTTTTATATTTTAATATATGAAATTCGTTCGTTTTCTGACATCGTTTATGTAAAAACGTTGTTTTTTCTTGTGAATATTGGCAACCCATCAGGGTAAATAATAATAATAAAAAAAAATTAAACATATTTAATTAGAAATTAACATATAAATAAATTAAAACAAATTAAAAAAATAGTGATTGCTCTGATAAACAAATTAATAAGAAATTTAAAAATATATTAAATTTATAAAATCATATAAAATTTAGTTGACAAGAAAGTGTAAAAAAGGATTACCGAACATGAAATAATAAAATAAACTAAAAGATCCTTAAAAATTAACAAAAAAATATCCTATTGTCAAAAACGTCAAATTTTTTATACTTATATAAAGAGCTGTCGTCGTTGTTTTTTGTGAAATATTTTTTTTTATTTCAAATTATATACAAATCATATTTTGTATATAATAACTTAAAAAGGACATAATACAAAGGACCCTATTCAAAAAGATTGTAACATTTTGTGTTTTTAATATTTTGCAAATCAGTTTTATTTTTTTATTTATATATTGTACTTCGTGTCTTTCTGACAATTGATTCTTTTACGACTTTCTTTCTGAAATACGTCACAATACATTTTGGTCCTTTGAAAATCTATTGTTTGTAGTGTATGTATTTACAAAAAATACGTTAAGGATATTATTACTTATTATATATACTGATAATTTGACGGATTACCTTTCACCTTTTATATTATTATTTTTTTTACAAATATCCTTTTTTTTTGTTATTCTGGTGTTAAATCGCAGAACTTATCAGCTTGGAAAATATACAATCAACAAAAAAAAAAATTGCCTTGTCAATCATTTCAATATGTTGACGTGAGTGTACATTATACAAAAAGTTACGAAACGTTTTCAAAAATAGCAAAAAAAAAAAGATAAAATATAAAAAAAAAACTTAAATTAACTTTCAAATTATTTTTTCTCATCTAAATTTCCAATTTATTTATATTTTTTGGGACCATGTCAAAGGTTAATCTGAGTACAGATTTGTATTTTGGGTTTTTTTGTTAATATTATTAAACCTTAAACCGTAGATAATTTTTTCCAATTATCTTATGATTCCCAAAAAAACAAATTTGAATGTTACACAAAAAAAATGAGAAATAGTAAATTTGTATAACAAATTAGAAAAATATTGAAAAAAAAATTATTTATAGTTGGATGAAAAGATTTGTTGTGAAAGTGATTATAATTTTGTTTGAGTAAATAAAGTTTGTTTTATTGCCAAATATATTCAAAAACCAAAATAAAAAAATAGTGATTTATAATTATACAATCTAAAAGACAAGAAAGTAAAAAAATTGGTAATTAGAAAAAAAGAGGATAATTATATAAAAATATTTTTATCATTTCTTATTACAAAAATTAATATAAATCAAAAATATTATAAAAATGTTAACTGACATGACACCGACGGCTGGTCAACTATATGGATCACAAATACCAGCCATGGGAATGAATATTACAAATATTGCACAACATATTCAAAAACCTCAAGTCAATCCGGTAAGAATAACATATTTTGATGTATATATTTATAATTATGACAAAAATTATCAAAAATTGTGAAAAATTGTCAATTTTATGACCAAAATTGTCAAAAATAGTTTTGAATGTCCAAAATAATGTTACTAAGCCAATTAATTCTATAAATGTAATTTTTAAGATACTATCTTCTATTAGAAACTGGATACAATTATGTCAAAAACTGTCAAAAAACATGGGGCCAAATCAATTCTGTCAATTTCTGTCAAAAACTGTCATAGTCAAATTCTACAAAAGTTAAAGTTAATCAGAATAAAACATTTTTTTTATAAATACCTTAAATCAGATTACATTAAAAAAAATCTTCTGATCCTTATAACCAATAAATCACATAAGCATCTACTGTATGGTCAAAATTATATGTCATTAAGAGTCATATTATTCATTGTTGCTCTTGAAATTCACTTCCATTAAAATAATATTTTCTTATATTATATCAAAATAATCTAAAACCATCACAAACACAATCCGTAAATTATTATTTACTATATACTCGTAATTCCATTATTCAGTATCCTTTTAAAAAAAAATGTTATAGCCATATATAGTTTGAACAAGGGTCAAAAAGTCAAATCAATAAAAATCTAATTCTTTTCATTGTAATAGGATATCCGGCACTGATGACCATCATATATATATATAGTCATCTCCAATTTAACCAAGTATTAGTGGCTCTATAATTCAAGGATTATATTTGGTGTGCGTATTTGTGTTTTGCTTTGATTCCCTTTTTTGTTATTTTAGTATACATGTATAAGAGTCCTTATAAAAGTCAAGATGATCTCATCATTATCTGGGGGATAATTATATTGAAAATATATAGGATTTCTAAAGGATTCTTATATATAGTTAATTTTGTTGATGATGCTGATTGTATATATATATATATGTGAGAGTTGAATTGTTCGTCCTTGTTCATTATTGATAGACATTAATCATTAGCTAAAAAAATTTCGGTTTGATATTAGGTCCTTAAGTTTTCAGTGGAAAATGAAAGTTAGGAAAGTTCTTTATTAAACCTCTTTTTTTTGTGGGTGTAACACTTTCTCTTTTTAATGGCTTTATGGTATTTTTTTATAGCATATCATAGCAAAATGTGTCATTAATAGGACAAAGTTTAGAATAATGATAAAAAATCTTTATTTTTATTAGTATTTCAAGGATATTTATATGGATCGAAAATATGTTAATAATTATCTAAAGATTAATTTATATATTTTTTTGTAATTAATATTTTCTTGTAGTGTATAGAAACTTTTTATTATTAATATCGAAAATATTCAGAAGTCAATTTAATTACTTTTCGGAGATGACCATGTATTTGACATTGATTCCACAAACTTTATTCAGTTTTGTAAATAGATTTAGACCTGTGAAAAATTTATCATATTAAATTCGGTCATCTTTTCAATATTTTCTCATTAGATTATTTTGATTCTATGATTTTTATTTAATATCTCTTCCAAATATTATTTTGGACAGCATGAAACCGAATACATGCTGATTTAAAGAAATCTAAGCTGGTGAGAATGAACAGTCAGAAAACATTTCTACCGGAAGAAATAAAATACATTGCGGGAATCCCAGAGCTTCACTAGGGGCGCGTAAAGTGTTAACGTTTAGAGAATCGTCGGCACGAGATTAATTTAAAACAAATGTTTTGTAAAAAGGAACGAATTAAGATATTAAGAAATGATTCTGGTGAATTGAAGTTACAGACTATTATTCAGAACCTTCTTTTCTAGGCTGAGGTTATGTTAAAGATTTAAACAAATTGAAAAAGTTTCCAATACGAGAATCAATTTCAAAAGCCAACAATTTCAACAGAGGGAAAACTCAGGTATTTAAACTCGCATTTTCGTAAAATATTATTATGACATAATTTAATTCAAATTTAAATTACAACAATTTTTTGAAATTACTGAGTAATTAAACTGATTCTGTTTTAATACAAATAATCTCATTTCATTTAAATAATTTAAATAATAATATCAAATTCATTTTATAATTATATTTAATTAATTTTCCTTTCCAATTATTAGTTTAATAACACAAAGTATAGAGAGTAGTGGTGACTGGTGAATCCCCTCAAAAAAACATGATTATGATAACATTATAAAACATCATGTAACACACATGTTTCCAATTATATTCTACTCCAATTTCATTATTTATTTTCTAATGTACATTATATATAAATTATAATATATATAGTATAAAATGATACTCCAATTTCATCACTTTCGTCCTAATTATTATTATTTTTTTTTGTTTAGTTTTTATGTAGTCAAATGGCTTTCGTCTTAGTTAGTCGTATCAAAATTGTGTCATCAAATTACTTAAAATGAAAATTTATATACTATATAAATTTTTATCAGTTCATCATCAAAGTAAAATTATTGATGTTGTCGTCGCTAGAGTTGAACCCAGTAATTATATTTTTTCTTTCTATGATGACCATTTTATTTCACCTTCGGTATATAGGAAATTCCATGGTTATATATTATAATAATGTTACAAAATTTTCTCTTCGCCTGTTTAATTTTTGTGGTGATGTACAAAATAAAACCGCACCTTTTTAAACATAGAAAATTGTAATAATTAATTAGCTTTTTATAAGTCCTCTCTATTTAAAGTGCTTAATTTAAAAAAATATAATAGAATTTTTGTTTTTTGAATACCTATAATACAAGTAAATGCATTAACCTATGATTTAGCCTTTGGCTAATGACACAGCATAAATATAGTAGAAATACACAATTTTTTTACCATACTTTTAGATACACCCTGTATTACAGAGTACGCTTTTTTTTTGTGGTGTATCATTAAGTGAAATAAAACAATTTGTAAAAAAGAAAAATCGTACAGAACTTTTTAAAAAACAACGTCAAAAGTTATTTAAATTTCAATCTAATGTGTTGTTACTTAATTTCTCATTTTATATGACAAATTAGCTGATGGCGGCGCGGCATCACATTATTATTATATATTATAAAAATTAATTTGTGGTGACAATTGTGTTTGTTGCGATAATATATGAATTACACAGGGGGAGGGGGGTTAAGTTGCATGGATCATAGTTTGAAAAAGAGATGTAGTTAAGAATTAAATATTATGGTGTCATAATTATAATGAAGCTCGTGTTGATGAACATAATTTTAATATTTTTACTACTTAAGTTCTTAAGTTATAGAATGCAAAATGATTTTATGACTGTATAGTAAAATAAAAAAAACAACTGATTTTATAGTTAGATGGTTTTTTTTGAAGAGAATTACCTAAAAATATTTCCACACGACTAATTTAAATGATAATCACATAATTGTTCTAAGCAAATGTTAAGGTAGTTTAACACTTTGTTGAATTTAGTATTACCGATAGTAGCGGGTACTTTATAGACCAGACATGAATCTAATATTTTTGCTTGAACAAACAAGACATGTTATTCATAGCTCCATAAACCATCTGGCATTTAATAATAACAATAATTGTAGCGATTACTTATAAATATCCTTATTACTAATGTAGTGAACCTTATATTTAAACTTCTGATTGAGTTAGATTTCTGAATCGCCTCGCCATATGAATCAACTAAATTCTTCAACTCCAATATTTTGGAAACTATGATGAAGATTGCAATTTAAGTTTGGCTATGGATAAAATTCAAAAGATTCACACAATTTAATAAAATTATTTGAGAATGGCAAATTCTCAATTTTTAATTTTATAAAGTTTACTGATGTCACCCGCAATTTGATTCTTTTAATTGGGGTTGGCTTATGTCTTCTTTATTAATATTCATATTAAAATTTTGTATTTATGACAGTACAAATTTCAAAAGAATTTTTTCGCCCTCTTTTGTATTAATGATGTGATGATAATTCTCTGAAATTGGTGTCAGAATTCATTAAAATTATAAGAATATATTTGAGAAATGTGATAGAGTGTTGAGTTGAGTGTTAAATAAATAATACCAAAGTTAAAGTCCTTAATTATAATTTGTAGTAATTATTAGAGAATTCCATAAGCAAGGCACACATTTGAATGAAAAATTAAACAATATTTTAGTTGTGCTTCTTTAGTAATTATAATAAATTGAATGTTTAATCTTCGGGATGATCTTACAGGCAAATTCAAGTAATTCAATTTTAACATTATAGTTTCCATTAGTCAGGATTAAGATTTTCAATGTCGATGGACTTCAACACTTTCAATATTTTTATTATATGAGTTTTAAATGGATTAATAAAGTCTTTTCTTTCTAAAATTATATAATTTATATAATTGGAGTACTACTTAAATTTACCTTCTTAAATTGTATTGGTAATTTAAATATTTCTTTAAATGTATCTGCAAATCATAAATAATCAACAATTTCGTCTATTGATTATTAAAATTCAACAATTTACTTGACATTTTCAAAAAATTTAACAAATTATTTATGTTCAACATCTTTTATCCCCAAATGACTTCATCTATAAATCTATCTAAATATCTTAATGACAAATTTGAAGTACTATTCTGTCAAAATAAATTAAAACTCCAAAAAATTGTGGAAAAAATTTCAAAGATCATTAAAAAAAAAAGAAAAAATGAATTTGAAACACATTTCGACATCATCCAAACATAAAACCGACAATAATCCTCCAATATTTCTCACAAAAATTAGTTCAAGAATCAATGACTACTCTACAGCATGCTGTGTTGTATTCCTCAAGTATTAAGCGCGCTAACAAGTAGTTCGATAGCCTGTTATTTCTCATTACAGGATTTTTATATATAGCTTCTTGTGGTGATGGCGAGTTGTAAAATAATTTCAACACAATAAAAACCAAACACCGACACGGGATTTAACATAAAGAATTTTTTATTCAATAAATTTTTATATTTTATTTGAACATCAGAAGAAAAATTTGAAATAAAATGTAGAAGAAAATGCCACTGAAAAAGGGTGTTAAAATTATATATAAAATATTTGTTAGTGATGAATGGAATTTTATGATATATAAGTAGCGTGTTATATGTATAGCCAAAATAGTATTTATATTATTTTTAAATTTTCATTGAAATATTTTTCGAAAAAATCTCAATCATTGGAATTTTGTATTTCTTTAATGGGGAAATTCATAGAATGGAATTGAAATTCAATCAATGGGTGTTTCCCAGAATGTCAGTGGTTTCAGTATTTTTTTTTTTAAAGTTTTATTTTTAAAAATTTATTTTTATAGAAGAATTCATTGAACTACACTCTCTGAATTGATTTAATTTTATATAACTGCATTGCGATGTATATTTGCATTTGCATGTTTCCAACATACAAAATGTCGTCATCATATTCGATTGAATGTAAAATTTTAATTGACTTACTATTTAATTATTGTGCATTTTTATTTTGTTGAGCTCTAACATGTCTTCACATTGTCAAATTTAATTTAGAATGTCTGTACTTTTAATCTAATTTAATTTAGAATGTCTGTGCTTGGTATGAAGTTTAGTTAGTGTGGTGACATTCTTTAAACCGGATGCCACCATAGACTCTAATGGTTAGAGTAATTAAAATTTATAGAAGTGATGAATTTAATAAAAAGTATATTAAAAAATTTAATTGTTACAATTACAATTTGAAGATTATGATAAGTTTGAAAAGTATTCAGTTAATTGAACGGAGCAAATTTATTCGGAAATTATGAGAATCAAATTTTTTGCTTAAGAGATCGAAAGTGGCGAATTATTGTTAATCAAGAGCCAAAGCTTTCTTTTTAACTCAAACTAGAGCTTCAGTGTTTTAGCATATCTACAAGAAATCTTCTATTGTCAGTAGTCAGTAACTAGAAGTTATTTTTTGCCTTTTTAAATACTATAGTTTGTTAGATTTATGGTACCGACATTTCCCGAATAATAGCATTATAACTACTTTCTGCAGACATACGATACTAATAATATTAACTTAGTATTTTAAGGTTTCTTTTAGTCACATTCGTGTTATATAAATGTCTTCTTCGCTACCACCACCCTTTTAAGTCTTCGTGCTATGTCGGCTTTATCTAGAAACTTTATAGCCTGAACATTCGAGCCAGATTTTTTAATATCCTTTCCCTATTCAAGTTTATATGACAAGATTATCTTGCTTAATATTTTCTTATGAGTTTAACTACAATACTACAAGTAAAAATAAACTAGACTTTCCTTATTAACATTTTTCTGTCCAATTTCTGTTCAGACAAGAACTATTAATTCTTTAGATGTATGTAGTAGTTCATTGTCATTTCCACATTTTTGCTAAATAGCTCCATAAAATATTCAAATAAATCAAAATTTCAAAGAAAATATTTCTCGTAATGTAATAAATAAGACAAATGTGCTTTAAAATAATTTTAACAACTTGTAAATTATTATATAAATGAAATTTTTTTTATTCAGTTCGTTCATTTTTAAAGTGTTTTTCGTTACAGAACATTTAAAATTCTAACACTGATACGGTTTGCTAGTAAAAACAGATGCAACTGATTAATGAAAACCGAAAATTTCCTTATATTAAATAATTTTCATTTAAAAATAAAATAAAATTCAAAATAAAACTTTTTTTTTTGAAAATTATATGCATTTTTGTCGCAATAAATTCTTTGATTTGTTAAAATATTTTCAAATTATTGTGAACATTAAAATTTCAGATGACAATTTTGGTGACAATCACTAAACACTTAATTAAATTTATGTTTTTTTTTTTAGATTTTTTTTTTGATTATTTTGCAGCTCGTAAATTTTTTTGATGTAAAAGAATTTTCCAAATAAAAATTATTATTAAATTTATTAAAAATATTTCAAAAATACTAAATTCTTTTAAACAAATATTTACATTTTAAGTAAATATATTTTCATTCTCTACTGCTACTCTATACTTGACCTCATCCATCATGAATAACATAAAAATTAAATCTTCTTTACAGATTAAATTTTTATATAAATACAAAAGATAAAAGTGGGAATAAAAAGTTTTTATGCTACGATTAGGCTAATCCTTAAACTAAATAAACATTTCCCTTTAAAAAAAAAATATGACAATAAGAGATGAGCGTATCGAGCGCCCTTTTTATTACAGAGCATAAATTTTTATATAAATAATTATCATTATTGGAAGAAAAAAAAATTGTTGCATTTCATCCATTAGTAGTGAAAAAGGACATAAGGTCTTTAAAAGTTGTCCTATTATTATTTGCCTTTTGAATTTCGTATGTTGGATAAATCCTTGTTCCAATGAAAAGTTACAATTTTTTTTTGTTCGGAACAAGTAAATAAATATTTGTTTAAGGATCGGATCACACAAGGGAAATAATGGATAAAATTGAATGGAAATAATAAAAAAAAGGCTAACAATAAAGTCCTTGAGAACAATACAGATCCACTTGAGATATAATATTTTGAGTTGCTATTTAAGTATACAATTTTTATTTATATTCTACTTTTTTGTAGATCATTCAGAAGGACTTTTTAAAAGGAATTTAAATTTTTCTCAATAAGATCATCACGTCTTTTGTTGGTTTTGGTGCCTGGGAGAATAGACAATGGCACAAATTAGTATACTTAGATAAGTAATTTGTTGATATCCTGTAGAGTTATTGTATAATGAAAAAATTACAAAATTTATTGAAAATATGTTAGGTTATGTTATAGTGACAGCAGAGTTTCGCATATCTAAAATGAGTTTTATAGCAAAAAGAAGTCAATTTCAGTAATTCTTCAGCTGTAATAAGTTCAGATTCAGATCGTAGAGCTATGATTCAAATTAGACAACATTCTCAGTAATCTTCTTTATGTTTTCCTAGGTTAGAGTAGTGGCAGAACTTGTAGACAAAATTGATGAGTTTCTGATGAAATACATCGGCTTTCTATATATTTAAGATATTTATTCCAACTATAAAACCTTTCAATATCCCCTAAAAATCACTAATTTTCAAATTCTTATACTATGCTAAAAAAATTCCACAATTTCCAATATTTCTGAACGTACTTGACTATTATAAAACTAAGAATTCTTTACAAATTATCAAAATTCCTTAGGCAAGTTAATTGATTACACAATAAATGTAAAAAAAAAATTTGCTTTAACCATAATAACATTTTTTACAAATTCGAATTATCTTGTAAATTTTTGAATTAATAAATTCATTTCATCATAAAAGTATAATTTCTTATCTGTTTGCGCATTCATATTTAATAATTTAATAAAATGAAACATAAATTTCTTTTTATGCAATTTATTAATTTTAATGTAAAGTCATCACGATTAATTTATCTTTTACCGCCACTGCCCAGGTAAAATATTTTTAATAGAAAGTCATGAATGGACAAACAAAAAAAAATAGTTTTTTTGTGGTAAAAGAAGCGCCATCAGCCGTTAATATTTTTGATAACAGATCTCCTGCTGATATTTTGATGTACTCCCTAATTTTTTCTACACAAAACATTTCCTTCTCTAAAACTATTCTATATACAATAAAAAAAACACCGAAATTTTGAATGATTCTAAAAGATTATGATGAAAACCCGCCGTTTATGGTAAAATTACATAAAAACTTTATAATCAAGAATTTCGAAAAAATTAATGTTTAATAAATTAAATCAATTTTAACGAATTTCCAATAAATATTTTTCATAAATTACTTAATTTTTCCAGTCAAAAATTTATAAATAATATAAAATTTATATAGAAAAATTTATGGTATCATAAAAATATTCGTCGCGGTTATTTAAATTTTCAATTTTCATGGATTATTCAATTAATGTTAATTTTAATAGTAATTTATCTTATTTTGTTGTATTTTTTTGTATCGGTTTTTCAATTTATAGAAAATTGAGGTTATATTAGTAAGTAACCTATTAGTCTATAACTTTTAAACAAACTATAGTCGAAACACCGCCAGCCGGACATGATTTCAGATTATAATTATACAAGAAATAATAAAATTCTATATTTCTAAATATAGTAATTTGTTTAGATTTATTCAATTTTTCATTTTATATTTCATTTTAGGACGGTTTAATGATATTCAAAAAAATATTTTAATAATTTCCAAATAAAAAATTATGATTATTTTTGATGTAAGCCGGCAAAGTAACCGAAAACAAAAAAAAAAGAAAATTTTTGGGTTACCGCATTAGTCCGTCGCCAATCTTACAATAATTCTAAATGTTTGGTGATTTTACAGAATCTAGAAGTAAAAAAAAAATCATAATATTTATAAATTGGAACAAGTTTAATGAACAAAATCATAATTGATTGATGAGAAATTTATGAAACAACAACAACAACAAAAACAATCTTAAAAAACTGGTTTAAAATTTATTTAATGTTTTGAATTTTTATGTTTGAAAATTATTATGATGATGATTTTTCTGGCTAAGGGATTAACAAAAAGAAGGTTAAGAAATTATGTTAATTTATAATGTCAAATTAAAGATTTATTTTAAATAATTTAAATTAATTTCAAAAGGAAAGAAGCAAAGAAATCTAATTAGAAATCTTTAAATTTTCTTAGAGGAAGAAATAATATCAAATACAGTTTACAGCTGAGTCGGATTTGTAAAATACTGAATGCCTACTTCATACATCCCTAAAAACACCGTATTTCCTACAGGAAGTTTTCAAGAAAGCTTATTATCTTTTGGGTAGCTTGTATTTAGCTATATCGATTTGATAATATCAGAGAATGAATTAATGAACTAATTATTTGAAGATCCAGACTTTTCTCTAAAGAGATGCTCGGAATAATAAAAACGATGATTCGTGCAATAACTGGTCATTTCTCAGGTCATTACTCATTGAAATACCACGTGTAAACAGCATTGACTCTTGATGCTGCTCATATGAAGATGAAATCTTGTATAGCATATTCTTTGTACATATGATAAGGTTAGGAATTTTAATGTTATAACCTTGTGGTGACACAACCTTAGAAAAATAATCCTTAAATAATCTAATCTAATCATTGGAATATTGATAAACTAATCCAGTATTTTATGGTATTCGATACAGCAAATAATCACTCCTTCCTAATTAAACTAAAATGTCTTTCGGATGGCATTAGCGGAATCAAAATCAGCTTTTAATTTCTTTGATATCATTCATTTGTGATGTAAAGCAAAATTCTACAAATAATTATTAGAAATATACAAAGAATTAAATTAATTCGATTAAAAATCATTAATAAAATTTACAACTTTGTATAATTTAATTAGATATTTTTATTAGCATTACCGAATTATCGTTAATCATAATTTTTATAGTTTTAGAATTGAGTTTTTATTATTTTTCCGTTTGACACGTCATGTTTTTTTGCACATCGTCACATTATCACACCGAAAAATAAAACTTTAAATTTGCGCGCGTCACTCTTTAATAAAGAATTTTGCATTTTTTTATTAAATTGAAGTTGTCTGTTTTGAGTGATTTTGATTAGTACTAATAAAATAACGATAAAATCCAGGTATTAAAATAAATTTTAATCAAAAATAAATCAATTTTTATATAGTATAGAATTTTTCGTTTTGATATAATGAAAATAATAATTCGTGTTTTTACTATACAACAAAATTATCTTATGAAAACCAAACCCTGAGATTACCTTGAGGTGTTAATAAAAAATGGTAGACAAAAAAAAACATAATAATTTTATTAAATTTTTCAATAAAGACCGTACAAAAGTTTCTGATTGTTTTTTATTTGATCTAAAACTTCTAAATGCATAATTCTAGTCTGTAATTTAGTGGACAAATTTATTTTATAATTGTCATGTCACTATTAGACGTAACAGATCTGTATCACAAAGCTTTCCACTAATTATAAAACTATACTTGCTATAATAAATTATGCAGGTTACTATAAAATGTCGCATATTCAACATCACTGAACCATTGCAAAGACAGCGAAATATTGACAATCTAACGAAATGGTGATATCAATTTCATGCAAATTTGATTATACATTTTTTATATATCAGTTTAACACTTGGCTAGCTTCTAATTTTCTCATGCTGAACTATCCAATCAAATACATAGTTAACTAAATTTTTCCCCAACTTCTAAAATAGTCATTTATACATAAAAATAATTCGCGAATTCGTGATGTTATTTGATTTTATATTAAACAATACTAAATTGACAGGTGATATTTTGTGATGAATAAAATAATTAAATAATTTAATTAATTATTATCAAATATCATTATTAAAAATATGGAAAACGATGAGGTTTAACGCGATAATATTTAAAATAATGAAATTTTTTTTACATAAAATATGAATTTAAAAGATATACAATTTTTATGCAACAAAGATTAATAAAAATAAACGCTGGCAATATGAATAAAGCCAAGATTTCGATGACGAGATTTATTGGAATTTCAGGTAATTGTCGTAATCATCCGGCAATTTAGTAGATTTTTTTTTATTTTTAAGTATTTTATTGAGATTTTTAATGCATAATGGCAAAATCAAAAATGAAATTTTGTTGCATGATAAATTTATTTCATGCAACTTTAGCCAGGCTAAGAAGGATAACGAAAATTTTCGAACGCGACCATAAAAAAATATATTTCTCTGATTGATGGATGGTTTTGTAAAGTTGCCGGATTTTTAGAATAATTCGACTAAAATTAGTTTTGTTGTTGTTGGTTGGTTCTTTATGCAAAATTTGTGATTATATGGACTTTTAGTTTTTTGGCGGCTATAAATTTATGCAAAGCTAAAAAAAATGTATGAGAAAATTTTTATTTTGAGGACAGACAATATTGTCTTTCTGCCGGTGGATTTAGTATATAATAATGCATAAAACTAAAATAAAACGACAAAATTACGAAAATATGTTAAAAAAATAATAATAATAATAACATCAACAAAATATGAAAAAACAAAAACAAAAAAATGTGGCCAAAGTCAAGGGCGAAAATATTATGACGGGAGGAAATTAAATCAAAATCGAGTTTTTTTAAAAAACTTGTTGGCTTTTGAGTGCTGAGCGTGTTTTGTGACTAAGATTTTTATTAAATTATATTTTTTGGGGTGAATTTCGAAGAAATTTTATATAGTGTCGTAAATGTTTTTGATTCCGGTCCATATTAGATCTGGCTTTAAAATATGTATATAAGTTTTTTGAACTTAAAATTTATTGGATTATATGAGTTGATTTGTGCTTTAAAATTTTGAGACATGTGAAATATTTATGATGATTTTTTTTATTTTTAAGATTTATTGATATAATTTTTATAATTAAATTTCTTGGAAATTATCTAGATGAAAATTTTTTTTGGAAAACAAATTTAGTTTTTGTCTATAAGGTATAATAAATTTTGTTGGAAGTGTTAAACATTTAATATTTAATGATCTATAGTTAAAAACGACATTTAAGGAAATATGCGGATTAGAAATATGAATTACAAAAAAAAAAAAAAAAACAATTGTTAAACTAATTGTTAAACTAATTCTTAAACTACGAGCAAATCAAGATGAAATCAAACAAATAAGAAATTTGGTTGGTTTTGAGTGGTCCTGAAACGTATTTACTTACCTTACCTTATTTCTGCTGCATACCTTATCCTTCGATTTTTCTAATTTGTGTCGGTTAGTATTACCAGCTACCATTAAGTCATCCTTGGTATTTAAATCTTCTGTAATGGAAGTACGGACATTATCAAAGAACAAAATTTACTAATTTTGTATTTGAAGCAAATTTGTTAAGTTATGGAGTTTGTAATAGAAATTAGCAAATACCTTTCACAATGAGTTTATAGCGATTCCTTTTTGATAGCAGTTTTATTAATTCTGGTATTACTAAGAGTACTGCATCTTATTGTATTTTGAGAACACTTCTAATACTGAGTAAGTCGGTTCGATTAAATACTCTAGAATATATAATTGTCTTTGAATCTATTTTTTTATCTGTTTTGATTGCAATCGAATTATATAATTTTTGCAGTGTCCAAAACAGTATTTAACCTTAATTAATACAGTACATGATTCAAGAATTCATTGAAATATGACCGAACATTGAAATATGACCGAACTGTGTCGATGCAAATATTAGATGAATTTTAGATAAATTCTAATCAGTAGCTAGTTACTGTATTTTTAATTCCAATTAGGATGAATGATCATTTCAAATATATCCCAAAGAACCGCATAAATAAAATTAATTTCATATCAGCTTCGATTGCAATTTGTAATTCAATTCTTCACTAACTCATATTTTATTTTGGCTTCTGGTCATGTTTACCAACATTCTAATATAAATATCATTTATTTAATTTATATATTTTAGTTCGGTTTGTTTTCCCACACTTTATAAATTGTAATTAAATAATATGAGAATATAAAAATTTCCAACTGTCAAAGTTCAATTCAAAATCTTTTAAGATGAATTTATTAACAAAGGTGGAATATATAAAATCCAACCCTGCAGGTATAATGAATCCTTTATGAAAAGACACAATTTTTTTTTCTGTAAACCGCACAATATACAATGATGATGATGATGATAGCAAAATATATAAAAAAAAAATCCAGTGCATCAGACAATGAAGATGACCGGCTGACTGTGACGACGACGGCTTCTTCTTTTCAATAATTTTAATTGGTTATGCAAATCAGAGTGTGGTCAAAACTTTCTGTTCACATCTAACTATAATATCGGAATGAAAAATATTTCTTCGTTTTTATTTATATGATTTATTTCAATTTCAAGTGTGTAGAATTGAATGAAATAAACATAAAAAAAAAATTGTTGTATTTGGAAATTTTTCTTGATTTGTGTGATTATACAATAATTTTTATGTTTTGCTTATTGCACGCCCGGTTTTAATTTATTTTTCCTTGAGTGAAACCAGTAGCGATTGGAAGGATGTTCTTTTTTTCATTTTGTGGTTATATACATTTTTTAACAAGCGAATCGCGTTTATATTACCAATAATATAAAATAAAAAAAAATTTATAAATTGATTTGTGTTTTTTAAAAATTTAAGTTATTACTTAACTTTAACATAAATTCTTGTCACACTTTGGTTTGTGGTGTTGGCCGACCGGACCGACATTGGAATTTCCGGTATTGTGATTTTTTGATTATGAAATAATTAGTTTTGGACTATGAATTATTTAGAATAGTTAATTATATAATCATAATATACAAAATGAATTTATGATTAATACTAAGAAAATTCAAATAATTACCGTCACATATTTCCTGATGATGAATTATTTTTTTTTATATTTATATGGTTTAAAGCAAAAATGTATCATCAGAAACGAGGTAGTAGCAAAGTAGTTACGTGAGTGGTAGCAAAACGGTGCTAATCAGCTAACGCGTTAATTAGGGTCGCCGTCACCAACCCAACCAACGTTTTTTATTGATAATTATTGTTTTGTTTATAAAAAAATTGCCTTATTAACATTTAATTTTTTGATATTTTTGTCTTAGTACTTCAATTTTCTAGTTTTAAATTTCCGGAAGTAATTTTATATCTTAACTGATATTTGTCAGTACAAATACACAAGATATTTTTTAACTGAAAACATATATAAAATGAAAAATAGTGTTGCCATTTCGAAACCGAAATAATTTTCATAATTATTGGAATCATAGCACTTGGGAAAAATCAGTTTAAATATAACATTTTTCATTTTTCATTTCTGATTTAGACAAAAATTAATGATGACAAAATAAATGCCAATTTTCAAGTGTGTATTTTACAGACGGAACCTTTTTTTTGATAAACGTTTTTTTTTGTCAACCATTTTTTAAATTATTCCTCATTTATCCCTTCAATATTTTCCTTGTATAATTTTTAATTTTAAATCAATTTTCACGGTATTAGCGTAAAATTTTTATGGTGTGTTTCTATACATTGGTAAAAATATCAGTTGTAAATTTAATAAAACTTAGTTCTAATTTTTTAAATAATTATAATTTTTTTTTTAATTTTATTAATCTGAAATTTGTTCGGATACATATAACAATTTCCATAAAAACCAGGAGATCGTAAATTTAATGTTAAATACAAATACAAAAAATATGATATAAAAATTGTATAGTTACCAATTATATTTTAGCTGCTTGAACTCATGTATAAGTACTGAAATTTTAATAATAAAAAACGTCTGCTCTATACTCTCATAATAAAATATGTTTTTTCCCAAATATAAAAACTATTCAAAACACTCGAACCTTATCGAATCAGTTCAAAAAACTAGACCTTTCCGGTACTGCGAAATAATGTGTATACACGCAGAACAAAAAGGGAAATTGAAATTTTCCATACTTATTTAAAAATTCGATATGGAAAATGTCCTATTAAATTTGTTAGTTGATTTTACGACACTTCATTAATCAATATTTGTCGTAAATTTTTAACAATTTCATCTTTTTTTATAATTTTAAATTTAAATCAACTGAAGAGAAAATAGTGGAAATAAATTGAAATGTGGTTTATTTATATTATGTCATATTACAAGGACTTTTGCGGATAGGATATTTATTTCTAATATGAGTCAAGGGAATTTTTGAATAAAGTCGATTGAATGTGAGGAAGTTCTCAAGTCATTCATTTAGATTATTTCAACCTTCTTTACCTTATCTTTATAATATAACAATTCCATCTAAAGATTATTCTTTAACCTTTAAGTTTACTGTACAACATTATTTCATAAACATTAAATACCACAGGGCTATGATAGTGTAATACATTAAGGACCGCACATCGCCAACAACTTTGATAATTTTTTCAATAAAACAGAATTGATTAACACCACAAAAAATGAAAACCGTTTAAATTTCATGTAAAAATGGCATTCATCATTTAGGCTAGATCTGTTTATAGGGGAATTGTGAACTGAAAAAAGTGATAAAATCAACTGAATTAATTTCTCATAAAACTGTAGCTAAAATTACAAAAAAAAAAAATGAAAAAACACATCAAAATATAGAGTTCGAAGGCCCCATAGGGCACAACAATGTGGCAAGTCTGGTTACCCGGTTTTATGTATAACATTAAAAACATATGGTATGCAAAAGATTTATTGAGAGATTTAACCGATTATACAAAATTATGTTAAGCAAACTTGTAAGTTTGTTGGGTTTTAATGTGTGCCAAATTGTGTAATTTAATTTTCGTAACATCAAGTCTTATAATCAAAAAATTGAACCTTAATGCGTGTTAGGTACAAGTGTAGTCCGATTAAATCATTGAATGGTTTGTAATAAAGAATGAATATTTAACAGTCAACCGGATTAGAGGACAGACAAATCAACATTTTCATTAATAAAAAATCGGTTATTTGAAAATCGTGCTAAAAAAAAATCAAATATCTATTAAGATATTGGCATTACAAATACTCCTTTTTTTTAACCAAGTAATTTCATATTATTTGCTTCGAGCATTAAAGTTGTTTTTTTTTATTCAAGTTATTCGAATTTCTTTACTGAAACATTTTCTGAATTCATATTAATCTTTATGATATTATATAGTTTGAAAAATATTTGCGGTGGTGGAATATTTATTTATAAATAATAAATAGCGCAAAAAGTTAAATAGATAAAAAAAAAAAACAAGTTACTTGCCTGAGGGTTGGATTAAACGATATTTGCGTTGAAAAGACCACAATAAACTTGTCTAATGAAAGCCACTATAAAAAAACTGAATAAATCTTGTTTTGATATTAGAGTTAAGAGTGAAGTTTTAGCTAATAAAAGTTTTATTTTTATTGATTAGAAATTTATTTATTACACGAATAAAAAAAATATTTGAAAATATTTTCATATTTATATTAGATATTTAATAGTAATGATTTCTAAACTTAAGTTACAATCTTAAATTACATATAATTGAAAGAAAGTTTCTTAAAATTGTGTCGTTACATATTAATTAATTGGTAATTTTATCTTTATTATATTTAGAATAACATTTTAAGTTATGGTAACACTGATTTTGACATTACTAGCATGCGAAAATATTTAATGTTCCTGATTTTAAATTGAGCTGTGACCATAGGAACATCCAAATGCATATCCATGTTTAGGTAACTTCGGTACCTTGATAGATACATTATTGATTTTTCCAATTTATTAACTGAGCTGTACAGTTTATATATTATATTGGATTAACCAGTGACTTATTAATAGAAAGTATATCACAAAAAATCTAAAGATTGCATGTCCATCGGTGTAAAGAGGATCATAACATACAAACTTCAATGTTACTTACTGGAATTATAACTAGTCATATGTTACTAAGAAATCTTATGCTAAATGTTTAGTTATAATTATTTTCTCTTGTTGCAGAGGCTAAGGAATAAATAAGCCCTTTAACAGTGTTTATCTATTGCGGACAGAAGAATTAATCATATGGGCAAGCAAAATTGTTTTAGGTCATACGAGAAATAAGTTAATGACCGAGAAGGAGCCATGTCTGTACAACGTATCTTTAGATAATCGGTGGGACGGAAACCATCCGACATCATAAACTAACTAATTAATTACTCAGGTGTGCGATAAAGTCGGCCTTAGATAGTTCTTAGGAGAAGAAATTGAGCCATCTACGAGATTGTATTATACACGCCTAAATATTCACATCTGTATGAACTGTGAAGAGACACAATCAAAAATTGAAATATCAATCTAGCATAATTTTCAATCTAACCTAAAAATATAGCAATTTTTTGTTTTTTAAATATAATAAAATCTTTGGTTTTAAATAACATTACAAATTATCAAAATTATAAAATACGATTTTATATCAAAGTGAAATAGAATTTTAATTTAATAATTTGTATTGATGTTAATCGTCATTAAACAAGTTTATATTTTTGAAAGAATTATAAATAATTAATGATTATACATATAATTCATCTCATGATCATCAACGTCATAAAATGTCATAAACTTCTATTAAAAAGCCTTTAAATTTTCTTATTAAGTCATAAAACAATATAAGTTTTCCTGAAACAAACTCAAACAAAAAATAATTTATCATTTTTATTATTCGTTACTATTTTTTTTTTTTGCTCAATCAATTTTTTTAACGAATACCTTTAGTTGTAAATTAATTTTTATTAGTTTGTTTTTGTACTTTTGTTAAGTTTTTTTTTGATGAAAATTATACAATTTACAACACTTTCAATAAATGCAATTTTTATTTTTTATTGAGAAATAAACTTGACTTGTTCACAACTATAAAAACAATGAAATAATATCAGCACATGCAATGTCAAGGATAGAAGAGTGAAAAAAAAAATTACCTTAAGGGTAAAATCTTTCGTTCGTTTTGACGTTTATGCGGTCTTTAAGTTACATATTTTCTTTGGATTTGTTGAATTTATATCGAAGTGAAATAATGATTGAATAAAAATTAAATCTAAATACCATACACTGAACCACCGATATATATAACATTTGTAGATCTTCTTATGTTTACTTTGTTGGATTGTGACAGATTATTAAAATTATTTCTTGTCATGCTTGACAAACTATGACTAGAATGTTGTATGTCTTTATTGATTATGAAGTACAATTTAATTATTGTTCTTTGTAACAAGGTTGGGCGACTACCCCTTATTACAAAGAACTTTTGTTGGTACTTTTAATATTTCGAATAAATTTTTTAATGTACATTGAAGAACCATGTAAAAAAATGTACTCGAACCTTTTTTACAGCTCTATGCTAATGCTGTATACTAATCATTTGATTGATAAATAACTGGAAAGTCGGTAAAGCTGGCTCTTCAGTTCATTTTGATCAGTTAAGGAAGAAACTGCCTTATCGAATTATCCTCAATCCATTTCAGTAGAGTATACATCATATGTGTTTTAGGTACAAATATTCTTTAGCCAATATGCATGATAGAAAACACTCTGAAGATGATATATAAAAAAAAAGGTTTATTAATACATAAAGCTGCCAATATCAATAACCATAAAGATCCAGTCCAATCAGGATTATAATATGATCCGAAAATCTAATGCTAAATAAAAATATAAAATTAAAATTATTATAAAATTAAATAAATATCGACCGTTTACTGTCGAAAAATTGAAATTATTTTATATTACAGCCTCGTTTATTGTTTTTTACATGCTAATATTTTTGTTCTCCTTTGTTACATGGTATTCAAGCATTCAAGGTAGTCAACTATAAAAAATTAACTCTCTCAGAGTCCATACTTTATAATAGTCATAAAAATTCACTTTTGTGGCTTGGGGTTAACTAAACATAGTTGCATTCTTATAAAACAGATCAGATAAATAAACAAAAAAAAAACTAACATTAAATCCAGACAGATTTAATAAAGTAAAAAAAAAAAATACTTAAACAATAATAAAAAACATATGGAGAACTTTGTGAGGGTCAAGGATAATTGCCCCTAATTTAATAAGAAGTTATTATTTATATGAGTAGGGATATATTTAATGAGACACTATAGCATATTAAAAAAATAATGTCATTAAAAAGAATTTTATTATATTAAAATTTTGAAAATTGAATTAAATTATTTTGCAGATTATATTTTTTATTTATATTTTCTATTTTGTAGATCAATTAGAAAATTTTAAGGTCATTCTAATTTAAAATTAAACTGTGCTTTTAATTTGCATATAAAATTTATTAAAAATATTTAATTTACATAAAAAATTATCACTAAATAATTATAACGATTAAATAAAATTGATCCGGTATAATTTCTGAAATTAATTTACGAGTTATTTGAAATTAATTGAGTTATGAAATATTATATACGAATACGACACATTTCATGTTTTTCAGTTTATATTACATAATTTTCAATATATAAACTATAAATTTTTTATAGATTTTTTGCATTATTATTTGATATTACATACTTTTTCAAGAAGTTATTCTGTTCAGTAGCTTTGATTTGATTCAAATCAGTGATTACCAAGAGATTTTCTATGTAAATACCAAAAGTTCTTATTGTAATTAAATGCAATTTAAGAACTATTACTTAGAAAATTAATCCAGTTGGCTACTGAATTAGAATCTTTCGTAACTTAATCTTTACCTCCCAATATGTTCAATAATTTAATTACAAATAATGAATGAATAATTTTATATCAACATTGTTGTGAGGCTGACAAAAACTAATAAAAAACTAATAAAAATTAATTTTAATATACAGTCAAATCTCTCTATCTCAAAATCTCTAGGGACCCCAAAAAAATTTCCATATGGAGAGCATTTCGAAATAGAGAATCGTTTAAAAATTGTAATGTGAATGAAAGTAAATAGTAATTATAACCATTACAAAGTATTTAAAAATATATTAAATAGTATTTTGAAGTAATTTTATTGCACAATTTTTTTTTTTTTTTTTCAATTTATTAAAGATAAAAATTAGTAGTTAAAATTGAAAGTTAAAAATTAGTAGTTAAAATTAATTAAAAATTATTTTTCGTTTATAAAAGAGTCAATTTTAGAAAAGCAATCAAATATCTTGTTTGGAGTATTCTGGGTTGTTAGTAGTCTGTTACATCTATTTTACCCTATTCCATTGTCTACTGCTCCAATAATTTTCAATTATTCGCGAACAGTTAAAATATTTAAACTTCTTTTCCGCATTTTGAAATAGAGAATTTATTTTACATGGATTTTTGATTGAATTATTTTTTGACATAGAGGAAAATTTGAAATATAGAATTTCAATATAGAGAGATGAATTTCAGTGCATACTTGTCGGGTAAATAGATTTATTTCGACATAGAGAAAATTTCATGATAAAGATATTATGAGATAGAGAGATTTGACTGTATTTTATAAATTTTATGGTATATTAATGTTTTGATACTTTGATCGTTATCAACTATAAATTGTATTATAATTATTTTCTATACAACAATAATTATCATGAATATATTTATAATCTTTAATTCATGATTAAATCTAATTAAGATATTTATATAAAAAATAGATAGTTTAAATAAATTGTTATTGACTAATTAGACTTTGTAGTTATTTTATAACAACATATGTTTAGATAAAATCTCAAAACTTATAGAAAAATAATAATTTTAATAATAATTATAAAATAAAAATAAAAATTAATTACATAATTTTTTATTAATTTAATAATTATAAGTGTTCGTGAGAATATATATGACAAAATTGTCAAAAGAATTAATTAAGCAAATTTTCGTTTTGCATTAATATTATTATTATAAGTTTTAAATCACCGTAACATACAAATTTTATGTAATTTAATATATTTAATGTAAATTAATTAGTAATTCATAAAGCCTCACATATTGATCTCCAAAGTTTAAGTTCCAGATAATACACTAATCTGTCACAGTTTTCATAAAAATTTCTAAGACAACTTTCCAATTCCGACTACCTGCCAAATTGTCTTGTACAATTTCTTGTAACCATTCAGTAATTGATTTGGTTAACCTTCCATCCTCCATTTTCATAATATGCCAAAGTCCATTGTTAGTCGCCACTAAATCTTTCAAATTTGTAATTTCGCTTATAGTCGAATTTGATATTGTCTCCTGTTTACTTTTAATAATGATCTCGCCATTGCTCTCTAAGACTCTAAGTAGTTCATATTCCATGTTTGTGACTTGTTTATTAGTCCTGCAAATTTACATATCAAATAAATGTTGTATGATAATTCGTTGATTTGAGCATTAAAACATTATTGATGCTCCAAAATTGTTTCCACACAAATTCGTTATTTTCCTGTCTACTGTGAAATGATAGTAGTTGACTCAAGTAAACCTAGTTGTACTTAGTAATGGTTATCAACATTCCGTAATTGTTTCATTAAAAAACATTATTAACATAAATTTACCTCATATTTGGTGGTGTATTATCCAAAATCCCAAAAGGATCCGAAAGTCCCAAATTAATCTAATAATTTAGAACTCATGGCCTAATTTTTTGCTTTCAGATTTGTGCCCAACACTTCAAAAGATTTCATTTGATCTCACATTCCACCCGCACCGGCAACCGCCCCAAAAAAGCCTCTTACAAACTTCCCCATCCTTTACTGTATTACCGATTTGTGAAAAACGTAATGAAGAAATCTGACCAACGATCTTCTGCCTGAATTTAAATGTAAACTAAATAAAGATTAGGATAACCATAAAAAAAAAACGTAATATAAAAACTTAAATGACAGTTCAGAAAATATAATTACATTCAGGTTCTCGGTAAATTTGACCACATGTTAATTTAATTCTAAAATTTAACTTATTTTCTTTTCTAGAAATATAGTAAAACAAAATTTTGTACGATTACAAATTTGTCACTCAATTACACACTTCAATATTTATACAACTTCCTAAACTATAATTTTATTAATTTTCTTTCCTTTAACTAAGATAAAAATCAAATTTCTTAAAGTAACCTTAACTTAACCAAAAACATATGTTAGTATAGAAGTGTAACCGAAATTATGATGAATTTTTCGGTATTTTTTTTATAATCGTAAATTTTTTCCTAATCCTAATTTTGCATCTAAACACTAACAACAACACCAAAAAGACGATTACAAAAATACAACACTAAAAAGAAATTTTATATAAAAATTTCATGATGCATGAAAAAAGTGTTTTGTCACGGTAACAAAATCGTTTATAAAAATTTTCCCAAATTGTCCCTTTTTTTCTGATGGCAATTCTCACCGCAAATGAACACATTTTAACTAGAAATTATAAAAAAAAAGAATTTTTTTTTTTCGTAAAACTAAAAATAGATTATCGGATGAATAATAATAATTTCTTACAAAACAATACTATAATCACCCTAAATACAGGGTAATTACGATTGTCACAAAAGTGTATTTAGATCAAAATAGAATAGTAAAAATGAAAATATTAAATTCGTTTTTAAACATTCTTTTTTGGTTGTTAATCTTTTGAAATAACAGTATTTATAAATATGCAAAAAAAAATAATAATAATGAAGTACAAAATGCGTACAAAAGGTGAATAATAGGTCTAAGTCTAAGTACTAGCGCACCCTCTTGACTATTTCATTGTTGTAATAGTCAATTTATAAAATATTCATACGAATTTTTTTATTTACTTATTTTTCTAGGACAATTGGAATTTGTACTTTTAAAGTAAATAAATAATTTACATTGTTAAAGTAAATATTGTAAGGACATTATCTTGGAAAAAAGGATAATAAAATAAAGTGTAATAGTTTAAACAATGAAGTTCTTAGTTTTATGCTGCCCATACATTATACAATATATTTAACGTTTTGATATTTTGGTCAAGTTTTTGTATATCGTTTGTATTTTGTAATGGTTTTCAAAAAATTTCATGGTTTACGAATCGGTTGAAGTAATATTCATAGGTTGTATGGGTAAGTTGTCCATAATTGGCACATCTTGTATATTCTTAGTTTGTCCCGCACAGTAAATAGTTAACTACTACTCAAAAATTTGTACTAAATAAACTAAATTCGTCTAAGTAACTTCGAAGTCATTGTAATTATTCAATTCGAAGACTTTTATCGAAAAAAGCGGTTGAATTTTACTGCCATATGTACTAATTCCAAAAAAAAATCCGATCGATTTCGTTGTAATGTAAAAAATTTTAATGTAAAAATATGATCAATTTCGTTTGATTTCGTTTTTTTTGTAACTCTGGTGCTGAACAACTCAGACAAAAAATAGCTTATAAATTATTAATTATCTTGAATTAGGTGACAGCTTTTTAATTACTATATGCTCATAATTTCTTGAATAAAAAAAATCTATAAAAAAATGAATATTCATAAACTAATTAATAATATATATTATAAATAATTAAAATATTACTTTATAATCAGTCATTTGCGTAAAACAGTGATTTGCAATTAATAAAAAAGTTTAATTACAGCCATAAATTTAATATTAATAACAAAAAAAAGAAAAATATTTTAATAACAATATTTTTAATGCAATTTAAAACTTAAAAATTGTCATTTAAAATGATAATAACAATATTACATTTTTTTTAACACATATAGAAAAACGAAATAAAAATCATAAAAATATTTAAAATATATTTAAATAATGGAGAACATTAAAACATTTTAATATAACAAATCCACCAAACACCATTAAAAGTCACATTAAATTGTGTCTGACAATTAATTTTATCATTATTAATCATATAAAAAAAAAAATTAAATTGCATGTTATTATTAACAATATTTTTTTTTAATACTCTTATCGGCACGATATTACGAAGCCAAGGTCTACAGGGTTTTTATTTCTAACTTGGAAAACACAATGTTTTCCATCATTTTATGTAAACAGCAAAAATTTTCTAATAATAGATAAATGACTTTGTCGGCAACATAGAAAGTTAGAAAATATAAAAGGAAAAGTGCTTCACTTCAAAGTATTAACAAGCCGTTTCAGTTAAAAGAAATTTTGCATAAGTATATTTCTTTATTTTATAGTAATAATTATATCACAATGTAATACACTGTTAAAACTAGAAGTAATGGTAATAGGTAATAATTAGATTGCAGTGATTGTTGCTGGGGACTACAACAATAGTTTAAATATTTCTAAAATATATTATCAAAGTTTGTAGCCTTTGAATAACATGATATTAAAGCAAAGTCTTTAAAATATTTAACCCAGAAAAACTTTATGTAGCCAGGAGTAAAAGAAACCAAAAGAAATGATATTAAAGGGCACCTTTTGGAAATAGCGATAGCAATTCTTTATTAAATTTCTATGTTTTTGTGTAGCAGGAAATATGGATATGAAAGGAGGAAGAATCATTAAAGTACTTCCTTTAAGTTTATCACTGTCCATAATATAGATTATCATTAATGGAGGCAAATTACTTGTGTCTGCGAAACTAATTACGTTCAGCAGAGAAGTAGGCTGGGTCAGAATCCATGTAAGAAGTAGATGACAGTGTATTTAATCCGATTAATTAGGCTTATCCCTTCTTACAAAACAAACCAACCAACCAATATATATGTAAATAAGACGTTTTAAATAACTATGTTAATCAATCCTTCAACTTATATCTGGACACTTTCAAATTTGCAAAATCCAAATCAGGTAGTATGAATTGCGCTTGCTATTTTCTATAATTCGTTTCAGTCAATTATTTCAAAATTTCATTTAATATCGTTACATGATTAATTTCTTTACAGTGTATATTAATGCTACTAAATTAATTAAATTATAATTTGTCTATTTGCCATCATCACGATAATATTTTCCATCTACACCTTTTTAAATATTTAACCAAACAATCGAAAATAAATAGAAATATCCAGGGTAGAAAGAATCAAATTTTATTTTTATGGTAATGCTTTCGAAACAATGTAATTTTTTTGTTGTAACCATTTTAATATCATGGCACGAATCTGGGGCTGTTAAATGGTACACACGATGTGATGAACGCTCAGGGGGAGCTTAAGACAACATGCTGGGTTTTTAGCACAATAAAACGTTTACAATATACAACACAGTAACTAGAAATTAATCTAAATAAATATTATAATAAATATATATTAATTTTAATGAAATTTTTGTAACAAAATTATTATATGTATATAACCAATAAGTGAGGATATACGGAGATGAAAAAAATGAACAATCAAAATAAACTGATTTACCATTACCCCTGGGTAATCAACAGAAGAACGATACATCAAAAGAAGAAAAAAAATATTTATAACTATTTGTAATAAAAACCAGTTAAAGAGGAAACAAATCAAAATGCCGCAGCATGACGAATTGTAGCCAAAATATAAAATTTGTTATTGTTGCTCTTTTATCCGCTTATAATAATGTATGCAAAAAAAACCTGGGCGCTAGAGGGCTCTTAAGCGGATAATCTTAAAGAATGGTCATAATGGACCAGCCAAGCCAGTCAAAAAAAATGGCTATGGTTTTGCTATAATCATTTAGAGAAGATTAAATACTTTAAAATAATACAATTTTTTTTTTTTTTTTGTGGTTAATATTCATAAACGATGCGATTTAACTGTTATTATCACTGCAGGTTATCCCAGAGCTGAACAGAATATTTGAGGCCATCATCATTAGGTTTTTTTTTTTCGTCTGTTGTTTATGGATTCTCTTGATTTTTGGTGCATGCGAGCACATCAAGTATTAAAAGATTATCAGTTTTGGTTGTTGATTTTAGTTTCGTAAGTAGATGGAAAATAATTTGGTAAATAGTTTATTTTTTATGTAGGATTATGTGATCGAGAATAGACAATTATTATGAAAGAATTCTAAAATTATTTCAACTAAAATTATTCTATATTTTATGAAATGTCGATAAAAGAAAATTGTGCTTGAATCGTCAAGGTCGTAATAAAATTGAATGGATTTTTACAAATTTATTTTATTAAAGTCTTGGTAATTTTAATAGATCACACAGAAAGGCAATGAAATAATGAATCGGAGACTCAAGTCTGAAAGTAGAAATAATTTAGATTAAAATTATATTAAAAGGAGATCTTAAAGAAGATAGCAAAATTTTATATTTGATTCAGTTGGGGAATGTATATACTGAAAAACTTAATTGAAGACACAATTTAAACCCGGGAGACACTTATCCGCGCCACGCGATGCTGCTCGGAAAAGTTTAAACATGTACAAATGTTTCCGAATAGTTAAACTCATCACTTGGGCAGTTCCGCATTATTCTGCTGAAAAATTCGATTCATTGGAACTTTTCTCCTCCGGGGCTTTGAAATGTCAAATAATTTTATAAACAATTTTTCTTTTTCATTGATATTTCCGATGTTTCAACCTTTTTTTCACATTTCAAAACGCGTCGTAGTATCTCCATTATAAATTTAGTTCTAATATCTTCAAATTTACACTCTGGACATGTGTCCTGTGATCTGTGAATAAGGATACTGAATCCTCTAATAACCATGAAAGATTATGTTAAGCGATGAAGCTATGAACAAAAAATTTAGTTGAAACACGTTCAAACTGAATTTGTTTTTAAGCGTCAAAAAGCCAAATATAAGTGAAAAATTTCATAATTACAAAAATACTCGTATTGTCGTATTATCTATTTATCAGTCTTCAGACGGGAAGCTTAACACGAATGTAAAAGTTATAATATTGTCAGTTTTTCCAAAAACTTTAACCAGCGGCCTGCAGGTACGTTACAAGAACTTTAAATTGCAATTAAATGCATCATTCAACAATATAAAGTCATATTTAAATTTAGAAACTAATTAAATATTTGAATTAATTAACAAATATTTTAAAACTTTTTTTCTCATAATCATAATAGAATTTTCTTATTTATTTCTGACATTATTTATTCATTGAAATGAATAATTTATTTTCTATAATAAATATAAATAATTTAAGTATGTAAATTACAATAAAAAACGTAAGGTAAACAAAATATTCTCATTAAAATTTCAGTGTTTTTAAACCCAGGCTTCTTACTTAATCAGACAAAGTATCCCAATTGCAAATGAAAAAAACCCATCTACCAACAACTACTAAAAACATAAAATTAATTTTTTTAATACATAAAACAAGACTGAGGCCATATATGGCGCGCGGAAAATGATATTTAAATAAATAAAATGGTTTTTTTTTTGTGGTCAGGTCTATTCAAACTCTTAAAAAGTGCTATATAGCATGTCTGGTTTTGCGGTTTCTATTCAATTGTTTTTTTTATATCCTTTACATTACATGTCAGTTAGAATTGCATGGCAATGGCATACTCTTAAAATTACGTCTTTCTAACTATAGAATAATTATTATTGTTAGAATAATGGCGACTTTTATGGTTTTTTTGTTAACCCTAATTTATTGCCCACACTGACTTTTATCTCTCTCTGACATTGTTTCTTCAAATTTCGGAGAGACCCTAACCTAAACACAAAAATGTTTGCTACATGACGGCCATTTATGTCAGCTTAGCAAATACTGAAAACCTAACAAACCATGACCTTACCAGCTTATACATAACCAACAAAAAGTACTGGCCACATAAAATGTGCGGTGTGAGTAATAAATTTTGTGTGTTCCGAATTAATAATTTTATTTCCCTAAGAATTTCCTAATAAAAAATTATTATAAAATTTATAAATGACTCAGTTTTAAATATTATTTTAATATAAATTTTTTTTTTTTTTTTAAAACAATTATAATTATTTAATATATAAATCTATTTTTGATTTATTTATTAACAAAATATAAAATGTTCTTATATCACGCATGTTCACTTTTTATTAATAATAATATTTTTTTGGAACAGAACAATACAAAAAGAAAATATTAATAATTAAATGAAATATTTAAGATATTATCTTATTTAAATAACGACAGAAATTATATTGTTAAAGACACGAAAATAAAATATTTAACTCTTTTATGGTAGAAATTTTCCGGAAGGACCGTATAATAGGCGGTTTAATAAAGAAAATTCGGAATATATTAAGAAAAATATATCGACAGAAAATAATCCAAAGTATTTGAGTGAATGTTAGCAAATCCAAAACCCACGATTTCCACATGATTTTGGAGATATGTATAATCAAAATTGTTTTTTATAATTTGGGCTGGTCCTATTTAATAATATCGATCGTGCTAAAGAGTATTTTGTTTAACTGAATTTAGGGAAGGAAATTGGACCATGGAAAGTAAAGTCAAAAGAGTATTTTGATTTTTTTTAAATGTTTATCTGGGTCTAGTCACTTATCCAATATATATATATATATATGTTCCTTGCTGGTAAGTGGAAAATCTTAGAAACTATGGGAATGGGAGTTAGCATTGTCACATAGATGGGTAGTATTTTTCCGTACTAAAAACCACAGCCTTTTATTCGTAACCAATCAGAATCGTAAACTAATGATTTGCATCTTTTTTATATTTATTCATTTATTGGGTTTAGAAACATCTCAAACATTTCTTACTGCTTTACGTCGACTATAAGCTCGTGAACCTCATGAAACACGGAAAGATTATTAATTGATTCAATTCAATTCTTAATTATTCATGTTAAAGACAGTATTATGTTTAGATTTAATACCTGGAATTAATCGATGAACTAGTAGTGCCTAACATTTGTTTTAGTTCAGATAGAAACTTAATATTTTTAGTTTGAAGAACTGATTGTGCTTTTTAACTCTTTCAAAATATTATAAGGTTAATTTTCTTAATAGGTCCTTGAATTCGAACATTGCATTTTCCTCTGACTTCATAATATTTTCTTCAAAATTTAATTAATCAACTCTTACAGTAAAAAAAAAAAATCACTTACTTTTTAAGTTCTTGGGAATCTAATTGTAAAAGTTGTAACCATAATTAATAACAATATAAAACGAACCAAAAATAAAAAATTATAATAAATTTTCAAAAGTATAATTGGCTGATAAATAAAAAAATATTCAACCTTAAAATGAAATAAAAATATAATATAAAAATTAAGCAAAATGTCTTTAAAAAAAATATTTGTAATGTGCTCTGCCGCCGTCCATCATCTTTTAAAAAGGCATCTATTACTAGTCACGCTATCGTCATCATATTTTTACTTTTACACATTTACCGTGGTGATCATTCTGTCATGTTAGTAAATTCTTTCTATGGCGATTGTTATTTGTATATAACCAAGAATATTTTTTGTATCCACTTTACTAAATTTTCTTCATTTTCTTTTGCGATTACCCGCGCCACAGTGCAGTGGCAATAATAAATATTTTTCGCCGGTATTTTTCTGTACTCTCTTTTGAACTATAAAAAGCCTTTTGGCTATGGTTCGTCACCTTTTCACTATTTAAAACAAAATCTATTATTCTTTATTACTATATGATTTTCATATTTTCATATGCCATGCCAATCATATTTTTCAAAAATCAAAATTATCTTTATCAATCTTTTACAAACCAACAGAAATTGAAGAAGTGTGCTTAAGAAATGGAAAAGGAATAGTTTTTTTCTTTTAAATTGAGATAACATTTTAAAATTAATTTTTAATGTTTTTTGATAAATTATTTTCAATTCTTGGATGTGTTAATGTCAAAAGTTTTAATTGCTTAAGGTTTTTCAATCAATATAAACGACTTCCTTTTCCTAGTTATGACTAATTGTATGTAGGTGCTTTCTGAGGTTACAGTAACCTGTATTGAAGATTAGCATTGCTCTGGCTTTCTTCTTATTCCTTTTAAGGGGCTCTTAAACATTCATGTATGTTGCATTGTAATTCTTGAGATTGGAAAGTTTTTTACTTCTGCGGCTTTTTGAAGTAGCAGCTTGAAAATCCGGACATAGGTAATACTATTGCAGAACATTTGTCTTGACTAATATTTAATATTTGATTTCTAGGTATTCTAATAATTACTAAATTGCATAAAACTTTAATTTTGTATTAATCCATTAATTCTCATAAGGAAACTATTAAATATTTTTTTTTTTGATTCAATTATTCATTTATGAATACGCTGAAAGCTTGAAGTTAAACAACTGCTAAAAACTATAGAAAAATGTATAAAAAAATTTATGAACTAGTTTTTTCTATAAAAGGTTAAACAACTCATTGAAAATTTCATTCACCTTTAATTATAAAATTCAAATTTGTCCATTTATAAAAAATTTTATATGACAGTTTAAAATTTACATTCCAATTAAATATTGTCGTTTCTTTTTTAAATATTTTTTTTGATATAAAAAATATAATAATGATTATCAATATAATAATCTTCACAGTTTACATTTTATTAACAAATCATTTTCTGCACAATTACCTAACCGCCATAATAGAGTATCCATCAAAACTACAGGTAAATAAATTATACCCATATCAAAATTTATACCATTTTATACCATCCAATTTCAAATTTACCCAAAAAATAAGCATTTACATTAAATAACATTTTAATGAAATGATAATTTACTCCAATTTAACTTCAATAATAATTATATACAGAAAAATTTAAAAATATATTTTTTGAAATAAGCTAATTTGTCATTTATATTATAAATTTTATGTGGGTTTTAAGGTTAAATTGTTTCAATAATTTTCTTTCCAATTTTACAATTTAACCTGGCGTATACGAATTATAGAAAAATTAAAGCCAAGCTTCAAATTGTTACTGAAAATCTTAATATTTTGATTATAAATTGTTGTCCTGATTTTTATTAGAATGCCAATCAGTTTTCTTCAATTCAATAATATCGTGAATTGAAGAAACTTATGTGAAGATTAGCTACGATTGATTTGATCACAGTCACGATAATCAATATTACGTAGCTATACTGTAAATTAAAATTATATAATAATGGATGGTTTGCTGCCACAAGGACACTGATTTCCAACAAGAAATTAATGAAGCCAATGCTGGCAGAAGAAGATCTTAACAATGATTTAAACATTCTAAATAAATTACTTCTTAAAAAAAGTTAAATAACTCTCAGTGAAGTTAAGTAACACTTAGTTAAGACGGCTCAGTGATGAATAAATGATGAAAAAGCTCACGCATTTGATGTTAACTGTTTCCATATTAGATCTTCAAAAAACATAGAATTATCTTCAAAAATCTTAGATTTTACATCATTGAAGATAATACTAAACATACAAACACATTTCATTTAAAATTTTCGTGAGCTGACATGTAAATATCAAATCATTTAAAAAAAACACTCAATTATTAAAATATCCATCACACACTCCACTGTACAAATTTCAAAGAAGACAATACAAAGTGTTAATAGCTGAAGAACAATAAAATTATTTTCGAAAGTAAACGTGCGGTTTTCATTTTTTCCAAATGTTTGTAATGTTTGCGGTTTTTATGTTTACAGTTTTATTGAAATATACGCAAATGAAAATAAATTAAAATGATTTTTTTAATGCTGGCGCCAGAATAAAAATGACGGTTTAAAGTAAAGATGGATTCTTTATGGTAATAAAACATGAACTTATTTATGCTTACAGAGTGAGTGCACAACAAAATATTAAACAGTTTTTTTTTATTTGAAATCCTTTGGCCTTTTTACGTTCGCAAAAATGTTTTATTGTTAATTTGATGAACAACAAAAAAATATTGTTAAATACATACAGAGATACAGAGCATTCCAATCGGAAATTAAGTTCAGATCATTTCATTTAAAATTATGAATTTGTTTTTGTATAGTAAAGAAATAACTCTAAAATTGAAGCACTCCAAAATAATATTGAGTTCTTTGTATTACATAAATATAAGTTTCAGACAAATTTTATTATAAAATAATTTTTAGATTGATTTTACTTAACTGATAAATCAATCCGGCATTAATAGAATCCTGATTTTAATATTAAAATATTGTGAAAGTTATTAAGGAGATAACGAAAAAAATAATAATGGCCGATTTATCATATTTGTAACGATTTAATCATTAATTTAAATAGTTTTTAGCAAATGCTATGCAAAAATTGATGGTGTTTCGTCGTATCCAAAATTAATTAAAAAACGTTGTTTAGAGTTCAGTACTGCAGCCATGTGGATTATTATGATATATTTTATATTATTTCAATACAACTCTTGGAAGCATATGGCATCCATACAATATGGTATCTTACTCGGATTTCTGCTGTAGTTTTACCGTCTTCCCATGAAGATTATAAGTTTTTAGTTTTCGTTTATTGTACTTTAGGTGTTCTATCAGGTTTCTTTCTGATGATATGACCGATCCACCTGAAATTTTTCTGTTTATTTGTTCAGTATGGCTTCCTCTCTTATTGTCAGTAAATAAAATCCAGCTCTTTCAATTGTAGCTATAAATGGTGAACGGTAAGGAATTGGAAGACAATAATGCACCCGAAAATATATTCCAGCTTTGCAACCCCTCACAGCTACAAATTATAAAATTCATCTTCATCCTAACAAAATTTACTTAATTGATTTACATGTAGACCAAGGTTATGTTGATGTTTCTTATGTTTTTAATGTTTTACTCGAAATATTTATGACCTGCCTCTTTTCAGTTTATTACAGTGACCAGTGAGCTCTGTTCTATGTTTTCCCGATGGCCTCGGATTTGATAAACAGAATTATTTTTATATAACCCTTCAGGAACTTAATTTTTATAAATTTTTACATCATTAACTTGAATACAATACATTAATCACATCTGTATAGCGCCAACGAATAAAATCCCTCTACAAAGGGCAAAATAAAACATGATAATGATATCAAATTAATCATATTAATAAGTTTCATTGTTAAATTATATTTTATACATACAAAACATGACCCTTTTCATTTCCATCTTATACTCCGAATGATTATTGTTACACATTTCTTCTTTCCAAATCATCTGTCCATCATTATCAAATATTTAACAGCCATGTAAAAAACAGAAACGAAAAGGATAATTACATTAAATTATTTAAAAAAGGATACAAGTACATACAAAAAAAAATCAAAATCAAATTAATATACAAAAATTATTATTGGAATTTTCAGAAAATCATGAAAATACGAAAAATCAGATATTAAACTTATTCCCAAACCAAAAATCTTAAAATCCTGGTTAGAAACTAAAAAAAATAAACTACTAAAACATATATAAAAAAAAATGTTGTTTTGTAATTATCTGTTAAAAATTTAATTTAAAAAAAAAATATTATTATTATTCATTTTCTAAAGGACAAGAAGTCCATTAACTTTTTCTCATGTACCTTCTTGTTGCTGTTGCTGAGTATTCTTGAGATGATTATTCTAGACAAAAAAAAACCGAAAAAAATATGATTAAAAGGTTAACCGCGTGCGAGCATAAACATCAATTCCGAAAGGATCGACTTTTGGTTATTATTTTGTTTCTATAGATTTCGTTGTCGGCTCCAAGGGGCCTTAATGACTTTTCCTTTTTTTTGTTTTGTTGTTTTTGGTTTCAAACTTATGATTTTGTTTTAGTTTCCCAATCAACTTCAATTAAGATTTTTTTTATATGTAACCCTTCAAAACAAAACAAAAAAATCATGGAGCAAAATAAATTAAAAAGGATAAAATGATAAATTAATGAAAAAAATATGAAATTTAGATTGACGGGTCAATCTCTAATCCGGGCATTTATTTACTTCTTTCAAGTACATTTATAGTAAAAGCAATTATTATAAAAATGTTAAGGTTATAAAGGGACCCAAAATTTTGGGGACGATCAACAGATGGAAACTTTTAGTTTTCTTTGTATTACTGGAGTTCTTCTAAATCAGAAGAATAAGTTAGTAATCGAGTAAGACTCAAATTCAGAATTATAAGATTATCCGTAAAATTCGTATCGTCACGACGTTTACATCAAAGATTACAATTATGGATTGTGAAACCGTTACACTATAAAACATTGAATAAGCGATAACAGACGAATGGACAGTCAGACAGACAAAGTCTTAAAAACTTTCCTAAAAATGAACATGGACGAATGATAAATTAAATCAAAATTGAATATTTGATTTTTGGTCTTCCTGAATGGATGTTGTCATGTTTGTAGGTTATTCTTTTTATTCCTGTTATTGCGATGTCTGGCTAGTGAAAAAAAATTAATTTAATTGAAAAGACACAAATTCGAATAATCAAAATTTACAATTTTTTATTTTTATTCTATTCTTTTTTTTTATATGAAATCGGAATTTAATTTACGACAAATTTAATGTTAAACTCTTATCAAAATTTTCACAATATAAATTTACAACTTTACTTTACTTTACAACTTTTTTGTTATTCAAATCAACGACGACAATTTTAAAAAATGGACTGTATTAAATTTACGACCAAACGATTTCAATGAACGATAGCTAATAAACAAGAAAAAACTCATTTGGCCGAGACCACCCAAAACCAATATATATATCAATTTATGACAATTGCACAAGTGCAATGGTATTTGTTATAATTACTATGCGAAAGAAGAGTACGCAATAAATATAATAAATATAATAACTATTTTGATATATTGGTTTTGAGTGGTTTCGCTCAAATGATTACAATGAATGTTTTGCGTTCTGTTTATACGGCGATTCAACATGCCGCCGCCTTTGAAAGTACCCAAGTACTTTTAATCATCAGATGGTAATGGTGCTATTTTGGTGATGGCTCGCTTCAAAATTCCGTTTTTGGTTCGAATGTTGACAACTCGCACATGACCGTCATTTCCATGGATCGTTTCGACAATACGACCAAGCAACCAAGTTTGAGGTGGCACGTTATCTTCATGAATGACTACCAGCGTTCCCACCTTTATATCTGGAGATGAAGAATTCCACTTGTATCTACATTGGAGTTGGCTGATGTATTCTTCTGACCAGCGCTTCCAAAACGTCTGCTGTAAAGCACGAACTTGCTGCCAATGCTTTAGCGACGTGAAATTTGTTTGAGTGGCGTCTGGTTCGGCTAACGCATTCAGTGGTGAACCAATCAAAAAATGGCCAGGTGTTAAGGCTGATTCGTCATTTGGATCAGCTGACATGGCTGTAATAGGGCGTGAATTGAGCACCGCTTCGATTTGTGTGACAATTGTGCTCAGCTCTTCGAACGTCAATGTTTTGGTGCCAATGGTACGCACCAACAAATGTTTGGCCGACTTTACCGCCGCCTCCCATAAACCACCAAAGTGTGGCGAGCGTGGCGGTATATGATGGAAATTGACACTTGTTTCGGCACAATGTTTAGCGATTTCATCTGTCGTCTCTTTGGAATAGAACATTTTGTGGAATTCGATCATCTCATTCCTTGCACCAACGAAATTTGTGGCATTGTCACAATACAGGTTTCGACAAATGCCTCGACGAGCGATGAACCTTTTCAATGATGCGACAAAACTTTCAGCTGATAACGTGGACACCACCTCAAGATGGACAGCTTTCGTGACGAAACATACAAATACAGCAATGTACGCCTTTGTTGGTCCACGGCTTCTGATTCGTTGCGTGATGTACATTGGACCGCAGAAGTCAACACCACAGTTCCAGAACGGACGAGCTGGTCGAACACGATTTGCAGGTAGATCACCCATTATCTGGTTCATCAATTTTGGTTTTGTCTTAAAACATCTGATGCACATGTGGACCACCTTTCGGGCAATACTTTTGATATCGACAATCCAGAATCGTTGTCGAGCAATGGAGACCAGCGACTGTGCACCTGCATGAAAATTATGAAAATGTAAGTAATTTATATAAGCAAAAATAAAAGGATGGTTTTTGGGAAGAATGATAGGATATTTGGATGTATCAGGTAGGTAAGAATTTGTTAATCGCCCTCCAACTTTTAACAGATGGATTTCTGAAGTATCATCAATAAATGGATTCAGTAATTTAATTCGGCTATGTTTTGGTATGTCAGTATTAATGTTCGAATTGCAAATTGTTTGATCATTTAGATTTCGTTTTTCGAGAATGTTTATTTCTGCAGTAAAATGTTGACGTTGTATATACCAAACAATTCTTAACAATGAATCATCCAACTCTCGTGCACTCAGTGGTGCGAAATTCAGCGGTTTTTTAATCATCTTTGATCGAACATTCTTAAAAAATCTAATACAATAAGCAAAAATACGCCGAAGCTTTGCGAAACTATTTATATATTTATGATGTTGAACCATATCGACAGTATTGATCGTACTCACGAATACACTTTGTAATTTACGTCTTCCTGGAATCTTGTCTTTCGGTTTACGCTCTTTGTTTTTTGGCCAAAATTCTTCTGATTTAAGTAAAAAGTTTGGACCCGTGAACCATATTGATTGCAATAAATCATTTGCTAGTGCACCCCTTGAAATTATATCTGCTGGATTTGCCTTAGAATTCACATGACGCCAAAATGCATTGGAAGTTAACTTTTGAATAATTGATACCCGGTTTGCTATATAAATTTCCCACGACGATGGATGATCGGAGATCCAGTCCAACACAATTTCTGAATCGGTCCACAAATAAATTTTATCAATTCTTTTATTTAACGATGTTGTTATACGATGTAACAATTTGGCAAGTAACACTGCAGCATTTAATTCTAATTTTGGCAAACTTTCAGTAGAGACTGGTGCGACTTTTGACTTAGCTCCTACAAGTCGAACTATTCTATTTCCATCTGAATCTGTGCATCTAGTATACACACAACAACCATACGCTCTTAATGATGCATCTGCAAACCCATGTAGTTCGCATTGAACCATATCTAATGAAAATATGTAACGATGAATATGAGCGTTTTTTAAATTTACAAGTTGACTGCGATAAACTTTCCATTGGACTGCCAATTCTTCGGGAATCGATTCATCCCATTCAATCTTTAGAATCCATAATCGTTGCATAAAAATTTTTGCCAGCACGATGACTGGATTTACTAAACCAAGTGGATCAAATAATCGTGACAAATCGGATAATACCGATCGTTTTGTAATTTTTAAATTATTGTCTGTAATCGCAGCAATGAAACGAAATTCATCGGCTTCTGGAACCCAAATGACTCCAAGAGCTTTGATTATATCTACTTCCTCTATTCGAAGTGTTTTTCCACGCTCTTGCTCAGGTATCCCGTCTAGAAAAACTGAATCATTTGAGAACCATTTCCGTAACTCTAAATTTGCTTGTGTAAATATTTTCTCAATCTGAGCTCTTATTTCAATTATCTCTTGGCGAGTATCAGCTCCACTTATCAGATCATCCACATAAAAATCGTTTTTGATTTTATGTGCTCCCAAGGGAAAATTTGTCATATTTTGATCTGCTAAGTGGTTCAAGCATCGGGTGGCCAGAAACGGAGCAGGAGACGTCCCGTATGTTACTGTATTCAGCCTATATGCTCGTAACTCGTCGTCTATCCGTTCCCTCCACAATATGCATTGAAAATGTCTATCATCTGGATGAACCAGGAATTGTCTGTACATTTTTGAAATGTCAGCAGTTAATGCGAATGCATATGAACGAAATCTAAGGACGATCGCGAAAAGATCATCCTGTACAGTTGGTCCTACCATAAGGACTTCATTTAACGCAATATTTGATGACGTACGAGCGGACGCATCAAAAACAACTCTAAGTTTTGTTGTTGAACTATCTGGTCTAATGACACATTGATGTGGCATAATATATTTAATTAATGACATTTCATCTTTGGGAACTAACTCCATATGTCCTAATTGTTCGTATTCACGCATAAATTCTACATATTGGGACTTCAATTCGTCATGATTCATTAACCTTTTTTCTAAATTTAAAAATCTACGCTGCGCCATTTTAAATGAATCACCTAGAATATCTGGATCACAACGAAATGGTAACCTCACCATCAACCTTCCATCAACTTGTTGTGATATACTTTCATTAAAAAATTGTTCACATCGTATTTGTTCATCAGTAAAATGGTTGTTAATTGATTCAACTTCTTCAATTCGCCAAAATTTTTGAATCATTTCGTTTAAACCACTTGTTTCGTCATCCGATTTTGTAATAATTAAACTATTGAGTGAACGTTGATTTTCTTTAAGTTTGTAATTTCCAGATACAATCCATCCAAATAATGTATTTATTAATGTTGGCAACCCAACCCCTAATTTAATTCTTCCTCCCAACAGTAAGTCGAAGAATATCTCAGCTCCGATCAGCATATCTACTCGTTGTGGCTCACTAAAATTTGAATCTGCTAATGTCACGTTCGTTGGAATATCCCAACTTTCAATGTCTAATTTAACTTCTGGTTGTGTCGTTGTTATGGACGGTATAATCCATAAATCTATATTTGTTTCATACTTAGTCGATACTGATTTTATTGTTGAAGAAGTTTTGTGACGTATTTTCGAATTTACATCACCAATTCCATTAATTACTTCGCATATTTTTCTTCTTTTCAATCCAAGTTTTTGTGCAGCATGCTGCGTAATGAAGTTAAGTTGCGATGCGGAATCTAACAATACGCGAATTGGTACATATATTCCAGTATTACTCTTAATATTTATGACAGCGGTAGCTAGAAGTACACCATTTTCTCTATCTAATGAATTTTCGTTGACTATGAGCGTTGTATAATTAAGTTTTTGATTTGGATTTGATTCTTGAATTGAGTTTATATTTCCAGCTGGTGATGATGCAACAAACGGTGAAGATGACGAACTATTATTAAACCGATGGAGTAATGTATTGTGTGGCCCATTGCACACTTTGCATTTTGATGACTTACACTGCTTTACTGAATGTCCAGCTGATAAACAATTTAAACATAACATTAATTTCTTGACTTCGTTATATCTATTCATGACTGCTAGTTCTAAGAATCGTTTACATTGATTTATTGTATGACCAACTTGTTTGCAGTACGTACATTGTGATTTTGAAACTGTTAAACTAGTTTTTCGATTATATTTTGATATGGCCGTTATGCGTTTAACCGGTTGTTCATGTTGATAATTCGATTTATGTACCATGTCTCGTTTTTCTAAGTGTTGACATCGTTTACTTAAGAATGTTGAACATTCGGACCATGTTGGTAATTTTTGTAAGTCCAACGAATCTTCCCATTTAGCTAACGATTCAACGTCTAATTTTGATATAACTAAATGTAGCAATAGTGCGTTGACAATGTCTTTATCATCGCCTAATGAATATAGTGCGCGAACATGACCGTCTATGCTGTCCACTAAATGTCGTAATTGCAGCGCTGAATTTTTTCCAACATTGGGCAGTTCAAACAGTTTACGTATATGTGATTGGATAATAATGCATTTGTTGTCGTATCGATCCTTAATCATTTGAAGGGCCTTAGAATAGTTTGATGCAACGATATCCAACGAGTTTATTACCAACTTCGCATCGCCAATTAGACAATCATCCAAATGTGTAAATTTGTCTATTGTAGACATTGATCTATCATCATCCACACGTGATGTAAACTGTTGTATAAAATTCTGGTACTCAGTGTACTGCCCTGAAAACTTTGGTAATTTTAATTTCTGAAGGCCTGATGATGATGTTGACGGCATGTATATTGTTTGATTAGGGGCATCTTCCTCATTGGTTGATTGCACCTTTCTCTTTTCTGCCATTAATGCCTTTATTTTTGTTTTTATTCCGATATACAACTCTTCCAAATTACATCTTTTTGCAGCTTCAATTGCCGTATCAGTAGATAGCGCTTCAATTTCATTCTGATCATGCAAAATTTGTTTAAAATAAGCTTCCAATAACCCAAGCCTGCAATCTAATTCTGGCAAGGTTATTCTCGATTCGTTGTTGTCTACGTGTGTTTTGATTCGAGTTATGCTACCTTGTGCACTTGATCGCCGAGCTTTAAGTTCGTCAATTGTCGCCATATCAAATGATATATATGTACGAAATGTTTGTTAATTAGTGACCAAATTGTGATAATTTGTCACAGGAATGAATCAGGATGACAGGATATATTATTTAATAAAATTTATTTTTAATTGGAGATTAGCAATTATTTGTTTATTATTTATTGATAATTTATTTGTTAATATAATAAATATAATAATTAAATTCGAATATAGTTACAATATAGTTTATTTATTAATATAATAAAAGCACAGCTCAATTCTTGATACACGATTTTGTAATTTATTTTATATGATAAAATTTCGAATGATTTATAATAGCTACAACGAATTTCAAATTGATTCCAAAGATACCACCAGAATTAATGGTCTAATGTATGATTATTATGTACGATGACTGTGCAATTGATCACCATTGATAATTCGATAACAATGTGATAATTGTTTTTTTTTTTTTTTTCAAACTTCCAACAAACTCCTAACTTACAAATTCGACTTATGTAATATATACGATAATATATTCAATTAATTAATTATATACGATAGTATATTAATTATGATGTACTTGAGTTTCCAACAAACTCCCAAAATTTATTTATTTATATGCATATATACGATGATATATCCAATTATAGAATAATATATGAAATTATATTGATTCTATTTCAGTTGAGTTTCCAGCAAACTCCCAAAATTCATTTGTTTATATGCATAAATACGATAATAAATGCAATTATAGAATAATATCCGAAATTATATTGATTCTATTTCAGTTGAGTTTCCAGCAAACTCCCAAAATTCATTTGTTCATATGCATATATCCGATAATAAATGCAATTATAGAATAATATACGAAATTATATTGATTCTATTTTAGTTGAGTTTCCAGCAAACTCCCAAAATTCATTTGTTTATATGCATAAATACGATAATAAATGCAATTATAGAATAATATACGAAATTATATTGATTCTATTTCAGTTGAGTTTCCAGCAAACTCCCAAAATTCATTTGTTTATATGCATAAATACGATAATAAATGCAATTATAGAATAATATCCGAAATTATATTGATTCTATTTCAGTTGAGTTTCCAGCAAACTCCCAAAATTCATTTGTTTATATGCATAAATACGATAATAAATTCAATTATAGAATAATATACGAAATTATATTGATTCTATTTCAGTTGAGTTTCCAGCAAACTCCCAAAATTCATTTGTTCATATGCATATATCCGATAATAAATGCAATTATAGAATAATATACGAAATTATATTGATTCTATTTTAGTTGAGTTTCCAGCAAACTCCCAAAATTCATTTGTTTATATGCATAAATACGATAATAAATGCAATTATAGAATAATATACGAAATTATATTGATTCTATTTCAGTTGAGTTTCCAGCAAACTCCCAAAATTCATTTGTTTATATGCATAAATACGATAATAAATGCAATTATAGAATAATATCCGAAATTATATTGATTCTATTTCAGTTGAGTTTCCAGCAAACTCCCAAAATTCATTTGTTCATATGCATATATCCGATGATAAATGCAATTATAGAATAATATACGAAATTATATTGATTCTATTTTAGTTGATCAGCTAAATCGATTGCAATTAAATTCACCACAAAAATATTTTTTTTTTTTGTTGGTTATTTTCAAAAAAGTTTTCCAAACTACATTGATACAATTTTCGATTCGAACAATATGAAATTATTTGCACCAACCGATCCCAAGCAACTGCGACAGCAATTAATAATATTTTTCGTTAGTGCACAAAAATTTCAATTTTTTTTTTTTTGAATATTTAATACGATATTATGAATGTGTAAATTCTCGGCTGTTAAATACTAGCGCATATGTAGATTTATATACAAATTTTTTCTAACAATATAGAAATTTGGCAAGTTGCGATTTGTGTTGTATGAGTATGATATATATTTCTTTTTATATATACTTATGCAATGTATATAGTTGACAATTGTTATATGAATGTATACAGGAGATTTATATGAGTATAACTACGTAAATTTTATACTTGATTATTTTTATATACTATAATTAAATTATATTTATATAAATTTTATATATTAATTGTTTTTAAATATGTATATTTGATATTTCTATATACACGAATTATTTTTATATAAGTTTATTTATGTCAATAATCCATTTAACTATTTTTTCGATATAGTTTGTTACACACATATATATATATATTATTTGTTTACACCCGCACGTGGTGTAAATTTTTGTACATATATTACAAAGTTTTATATATTATATATGTATGGATATATATATTTTTTATGCGTAATTTACACAAACAATTTTTCTTTTTTTTTTTTTTTTTTGTATATAATAAAATTTGCAGTGGCGTATTTAAAACGTCTATAGGTTAAATTTTTAATTTTTCTCGAATTTTCCACGATGCAAGAATTGAACTATACTTGTAATAAAAATTTACCTGTTATAGGTTTATACTAAACCAATATAAAATTCTCCGTAGTTTCCAGATGGCTTGTCTTCCACACGTGATGAAGTAATTGTTCAACTTTCTTGAATTTTCTATGTTGTTTTTTCACACGGTAACAACTGTAATTTTCTAAACTTTATAGTCTTGTACAGTACACACGGTCACGTAACTGTACTTTTTTTTTTTTTTTTTTTTATAGTTTTATAGTCTTGCACACGCGATAATTTAACTGTACTTTTTTACCGGCTTTTCCGTACACCGCCACGCTATTTGTTTTTCACACAAATTTTTCAATTTTAAAAATCCGATTTTTAAATTAAATTCCACAATTTTCACTAATAATATAATTATTTTCACTGATAATGCCACTGGTTAATCGCGGTTCGAATGGACCAAAATGTTATTGCGATGTCTGGCTAGTGAAAAAAAATTAATTTAATTGAAAAGACACAAATTCGAATAATCAAAATTTACAATTTTTTATTTTTATTCTATTCTTTTTTTTTATATGAAATCGGAATTTAATTTACGACAAATTTAATGTTAAACTCTTATCAAAATTTTCACAATATAAATTTACAACTTTACTTTACTTTACAACTTTTTTGTTATTCAAATCAACGACGACAATTTTAAAAAATGGACTGTATTAAATTTACGACCAAACGATTTCAATGAACGATAGCTAATAAACAAGAAAAAACTCATTTGGCCGAGACCACCCAAAACCAATATATATATCAATTTATGACAATTGCACAAGTGCAATGGTATTTGTTATAATTACTATGCGAAAGAAGAGTACGCAATAAATATAATAAATATAATAACTATTTTGATATATTGGTTTTGAGTGGTTTCGCTCAAATGATTACAATGAATGTTTTGCGTTCTGTTTATACGGCGATTCAACAATTCCTTTTTGGTTTTTTTTTTGCTCAGTGCCATGTTTTCAGTTCGTTTTTTGATTAATAAGATTTTTTAAAATATAAATTTATAATTAAATTTTTTAATATTAGTGAAGAAAATAAGGTCGATTGAAATTTAATCAGAATCTCCAAAATTTAATTTGGATTTATATATAAATGTATTATGAAAAGTGAATCTGAATATCCTGTGAATCTTGATGAAATTTTAGGATGATGGACAAACAAATGAATAGCAGAAGCTAAAAATGTTTTTTTTTTTAATTGTTTTTATGTTTTCGAAATTATAATTTATTGATTGCAATAAGATCACACGGCGTGGAATAAAGATTTCATGAGAATTTTTGATTAGTATATTATACTACAGGGTTTCGCAAAAATCTTTTAATCAAAATTTTCAGGGATATCCTGTAAAAATACAGGATATCTTCGATTTTTTTTTTGGAAAATTTTAGAGTGAAATAAATTTATTGGGAAATATAAATTGGTTAGAACTGTTTAGAAGGGATAAAGGATTGATAAATAACAATTGCAAGTAAATTCGTAGAAGACATACACTTGGAATTAAGTGTCATTATAATTAAAGTCAGTAGATAACTTTTGAAGATCAATCAACAAATAAAAAAATCGGGTTCTACAGTTTAGAAGAGCGATGCAATATCCAAGTGACAATGATAATACAAGTCCTAGAATTATCAAATTAACTGCTAGTAAAATCAGTGTGTCCTATCTGAACATTTTTTTATATAGAAATCATTGTCTTAAACCATTAGTTTTCGTTGGTTGGTTTAAAGAATATACGAGAATAATTTTACCCATGCACTGAAACCTTATTAAGAGACCCGTATCTCCAGTCGACCACATTTTTCTTATAACCATTAATATTATTTTCATTCATTACTTTAACCAATATATCATAAAATACAAGAATAATTCAATAAAACTAATATAAAATGAATGCACCGCCACTGAATGAATACTGAATAAACTCTTCTGGGTATGTTAGCTGTTTTACACCCAAACAATAATAGCTCAAAAAAAAAAACACCAACAAGAAAACATCACAGCACACAAATTTATATGCTAATAAAAGTAGGAGCTTAATTAAAACTGACGAGAAGTTAATAACTGGGAGCGGTTCGCTAATTGAACATTAAAATAAATTCAATATTTAAAAAAAAAAATTCTTGTACTTTGACTTTCTTAGAACGTCTATAAAATCAGTGCTAAAAAAATGTATAGGGGTAAAAAATAAATTTAAAAACACCAGATAAAATTTTTGTGTACCTAAAAAATACACAAGTTTTATATGAACGCAAATTCAAATATAAAATGTGTGTGAAATGTGGTAAAATGTGTGGAGTGCTTTTTACACGCAATTTATATTAGGGGAATTATAGCTCGTATACTTTGTACAAATCTTTTAAAGTTGAATAACAATTTTTCAATTTGATTATTTATTCAAAAAGCTTAATAAAAAATTTGAATGCAGCAAATAATTTTCAATAACTTTAAATTAATATAATGTTACGTATTATTTGCCCTCTAGGTATATTATTTAGATTTAGAGGCTTGTTTAAGTCATTATAGATTTTTTTTTTGTAGTTCATATAATGAAACGATTATAGTGAAACGATGTCTTTGAATAAAGTGGTTTTATAGGTAAGGTTGTTAAAAAAAATATTAAAACTAACCACTTTAACCAACCACCAACACGTCGTATTAATAAATCTTTTTAATGTAAGTTTTGTGGGAAAAGTTATGAATTATTCAATTTTAGATCAATGAATATTTATCGATTTTATTAGATAAGAGCGTTGAATTTTTTGTTATATGGTAATTGGAACTTAGAACAATGTTAATGTTACGCATTTTATATTAGCAATTATATTATATTAAAAGTTTTTGAATAAATAATCATAATTGAATTTAATAAACAAATTAAATTAAATTACAATAGTTATTCTAAAAAATAAATCATAAATTTTGTAATATTATTTAATCCTCAACTTACTTGAACAGTAAGTTATCAAAGTTCAAATTTCAAACCATTTCAATCTAATGTTTTTTAGCTATTTAAATCAATTTTATAACTTGTAATATACTTTATAGTTGAACGAATACATATAATATTTATAAAATTAACATTCTAAAGTTTCTACCAAACCAAATGGCACACTGCATTTTCTTGATTTAATTGTGTAGCTCAGTGGTGCCCAATCATTTATAGCCAGGCGCCATTTCCGAAAATATCAAAGATATTTGTACAGGTACTCTAAAAAATATGAAGTACATATTAGTAGAATATTTTTATTTTATGTAAGCTATAAATTTCTGAAATTTTGCAGTAGATCACTTAAATAATTAAATTTCTTTCCGGCCAGATAAAAATGTTTACAGAACCGTATGTAGTCCGCGGCCTTTAATTTGAACACCACTGATCTACTAGAATTTACTAGCTTATAAATTAGATTAATCCTGTAGAAATTTTAACTTAATATTTTAAATTAAATTTTATGTTCAATCAATAAAAACATGGAGAATATATCAAAATTGATAAAACCGATAATTTAATTATAATTGATCTAAATTTGATGTATAGAGAAATACTAAAACCTGAAGATTATAGTATAAAAAGTAATTCAAATATTTCATGTATACAAAAATTGCTTATAATTTGGATTGATTGATTTTTATGAGAGTCCATAAGAATTATTTGTATAATGTATAGTCTATATTCGTAATGTCACCAAATTCGTGATTTTATATTTTACCTTATTTATAACAAATTATTTACTCCGCAACACACGCGGAAGTTAAAGAAAATTAAGAAAGGTAAGAATGTTAAGAAATGTTCAAAGTGTTTTATAACAGACGTGACAAGAGGAATAAAATTATCTGTCAAATGGTAGATCTTTATGTTTATTTTTAACTAACCAAAACTAAGTATTACTTCAATTTCAAAATAAATTTAAATTTTAAAATTTTCCTCTACACGTACCCTAAAATATTTTTTAGGAATTCGTAACATACGTACGCATATTAAAAATATTCCATTTTCATTTCATACAATTTAACTTTTACGTTTCTTAACATTCTTAAATTTTTTATTGTTCTTGCGTATGTTATAAAACAGGATATTTTTGCGTGTATATACCAAATTATACCAAGCTTAACAAAAGGCACTACACTAAGATGGCCTTAGTGTAGTTTGGTTCATGGATTTTTCTGTATACGACTTTCAAGACGATTTCTGGGTACACAGGGACATGAACAAGATTAAAGTTAATTCCATAAAAGTTTTTTGATAACAGTCATCAAGTTTTAGATAATGACATCTAGATATAAAATGGTTTATTTACTATAGAGAGCTCAAAATGATTCTGTCAAAATATAAGAGCAAAATTATATCAAATTGTATAAGGCAATCTCTTCATAAAATTGTACTTTACCTACGAACAATTTATGTTGACGGACTCGTTCTAGTTTTTACTACCTCTAACAGGTCATCGAAGATCCTTTGGAGGTTTCTACGTGCTCACTAAGGGATATATTGTGATTTTTCAAAATTTTTGGTTTTGGAAGAGGCATTTAATTTCACAATAGGCTTACAATGACTGGAATAATATAATCTAAGAGTTGTTTTTTTAATTTTAATATTATATTTTTCTAAGTTATACTTCATCATTCAATTCAGTAAAATTTCGTACTTGTAGTTGTAATGATATACATTTTTTAATTTATCTTTTTTTTCTAAATTAAACTATTTCTTTCCAATTTTCTTCTTTTCCTTTTGCTGCAACTTCTGATTGTTGGTGATCTACAATGAAATAGTTAATTAACCATAATGCAATATTTCAATATAATTCTTAAACCTGTTCAAGCTCTACAAAAATGCATATACATATAAAAATAATCACTAATTTTATTGACCTTGTTCTTCTGATCATTAATATGAACAATTATTCGATAATTTACCATTATCATAGCTTATATCGAAAGAACTTAATTAATAATATATTACAGCTTCAGATTATATAAATTCAATTTTCTTAATAATAAAATTAACTGATATTTTATTGAAAATATTTACAATCTTATACAGTTGCAAATCATCATGAGAGCTTCTGATATTAAAAAAATAATATTAACTGACAACCAAAATTATTTTTCTTTATCTATTTTGAAGAGCATCAAACAATTTTCATCTTTAACCAAATGTTAATTATAGTGCAGTGTAATTTCAAAAAAAAAAAATATTATTTTTATTGTGTAGGTTGGAAATTTCTGACATGATCCTTTTTTGTATGATACCAACATAGAAAACTTTTGCAATTCACTGTTTAATGATTTTTATCTTCACTTCATTTGTGCAAAAAAAAAAAATTGTTTTGTATGTTTTTCTAATAAAAAATTGCTTCTGCTAAGTTTTTTTTTTTTTATAAATTGGTTATATAGTATTAGTTAAGTTAAAGCGTGTGTAGGATACCGAAAACTGAAATCGTGATTTAAAGTAATAAAATAAACTTGAAAACTATAAGTAAAAATGATCCCTTTCAATGGTTGAAGTCATCGCGAACTTGAAATCCATATTATTATTTTTTATACAATTCTTCACAATTTTCCAGTATGAAAATTATATGGTATTTTTTAATCTCAGCTCCTCTACTCTTATACATTCTTGTGTCTATTTGAACTAATGAAATTAATTGGAAGCTATATAAAAAAAATAGAAAATTGGTTACACAGAGTACTCGGTGGTTAGTTTATAATAAATATAAATAAAACAAAAGTTTTGAAGTATGCAGACTTTTAAATTAACCTAAACAGGTGAGAATCTGGAATACAAATTTTACATAGAAATAATAAAAATAAATTAAATGTTAAACAATACAAAAATGGGGGATAATTTTATTTATACCACTTGAAATGAGCACGTTTTTTTATTTTTATTTAAATTGGTTTTAGCTACTATGCAAGTGTAATTTTGATTTTACAAAAGTATTTAAATACATTTTTGTATGGAACTTTTTTTTTTTTTTTTTTTACATAATTATACAAAATATTTCAAATGATTTATACAATTTTATGTGATTATCTTTTATATTTAGTGTTCATGAGTAAATGATGGTGTAAAATTGCACCTGAAAAAAAAAAATTAAAATAAATTCGATTTGTGTAATTGGAGTAATGTATAGAATAGACCCCTTTCTGACGTATATATACAAAGCAATTATTTAAATCATAAATTGTTTTCGAGTTCAACGATTATCTGCAATTTTTTCATATTGTTTTATGCCATTAAAAAATTGGATTTCAAAGTTGTTTTTTTTTTGTATAAATAGAATTTAATTTGAGAAATTATTTTAATGTCAAATTAAATGTTTGTTATCAAGTTAGATTCAGTGGTTCTTCACCAGTGCTTTGCGAAATAGGAAATCGAAATCAAAATTTAACTGTACACACAATCCTGAATATGAATTCTATTTGACACATTTGATATATAACGTACAACAGATCGTACTGAAAATGAATGTACAGAAATGAAAAATGAAAATTTTTGGATTTTTTCCCAAGAAGAATAGCCATTCAAAAAATGCACTGATGAATGGTGATTCTATTTCAGTTTTACAACTCATTTGTATGTGACTTCATTAACTTATATATAAAAACCAAAAAACGAGAACGACGAGTAAGTTAGAGTAAGAATTTACCAGTCCTGCTAAATTGCCCAGTAAAGATTGATTACTGAAGGAAAAAATAGTATTTTTGATACCTTCCACTAGTTAACAAAGATTTTAGCTATAGAGACCATATAATTATTAATATTTCTTTCAGGTTCACAATGAAGACATATTCTACCAATAATCTTTGACTATACTTTATCGGTCTTATATTGAATTATACCATAAATGGATGTAAGATAGAGAAGTGTATGTAAAAAATTACATGGAATTCAGCCATTAAGCTATAGTACCGAAAAAACCTTACTATAGGATTCTTTACTAGTGATCAAAAATAAGATAAAGCCATCTCTGATTTGTAAAAAAAAATAGAGACTGAAGAAATTATTGCTCTTGATAAACAACCAACCAACGAAGATATTTGTTTGTCATAGTTATTTAGCCAAAATCTTAATACATTTTAGCAATATTCATTTCATCTCAATTCTGATTGTATATTGAATAATATCCTTGAACTGTATACTTTGTATTTTTACGAGCAATATTAAAAGCAGGCATAACTTAATGGAATTAAAATCCAATAATTTAATTACCATACAACCTAAATTTAACAGCTTCCCAAAAAATTATGTTAAATCCTTTTCATCTTTATTTAATATTTATTAATAAATTTATATCATAATCAAATTAATAATTAAATATACATTTTAATAATGCAACAATGTTATTATAAAATTATCTTATAGCCCTAAGAAATGTCAAATTTTATATAAATCTGATAATTTAATTTCACATAAATAATAACTAAAAACCTACCCAAAAACAAAAAAAAAAATATATTTTCGACAAAGTAACACAAATTAATTAAATTTTCTTGATTAAAACTTTTGAACTTTCAAAATATTTTTATTTACCTTTTTTCTTTTTTTTTGTTTGGATCAATCTTTATCGTTTTCATAAAAAATACTAATTCAGTTTTCTACCTAAATCACTCTAAAAAATCATAATTTTATAAATTTTATTACAAATTAATTTTCTCGGAAATAATGTCAATTAAAAATTCGTTTTTTTGCCGAGGATTTTTTCCAAATCTTCTTCCAATCGAATCTCATTCAAAAAGTTTTAAAATATAAATATCAATTCCCACAATCTAAATAACAAAACCGAAATCTATGAATAATTTATTTCATTCAAAAAAACCAAAAAAATTCAAATCCCATGATTCAAAGTTATTAAATCATAATCCAAAAAAAAAAAAAAGAATATGTGAAATATCAGGCAAGGCACACACAATTCAGCAGACTACAAAGCCATTCGGGGATTCATCAGTGAATAACAAAAAAAAAACACACACTGAAAAGAGAGGAAGTCATTAAAATATAAAACGATTTTTTTTAGTCACAAATAAAAAAAATTCTGACACTCTCAGTTTAAGGGCAACAAAACCAAAAAAAAAATTAACTAAATAAATTTTATTGGATTTAAAAAAAAAAATTAAAAATTTTATAATCATAAATCCATAAATTTCCATGTAAAACAAATTACGAAGCGCCGTAAAAAAATTCGGAACTTGAAATGAAAGTTTTTCCCGACAGTCGATAGTAAAAAAAAAAACCATCGATAACCCAAAAAAAAAAGTTGAAAAACTGCGGGGGTAGAGAAACCAGACCATAAAACTAAAAAAAAATATTTCAAATAATAAATTAATTCATAGTTTTATTTTATAATGTAGAACTAATCGATAACTTAATGCCATTTTCTATTCTATTATTATTCAGAATATTAAATTCCCATTAATTTTTTTGAACAAATATTTTTGGCCACAAATATAAAGAATAAATTTTTTTGGAGGCATAAACGAATACAATCTTCAAAATTAATTACTATATACAACATAGTAATCAACGACCGACCGACCGACGACATAACCATAAAATGGTTAAAAACCTAATAAAAACCCCATGTGGTTACGATGATACCAGATTGTGTCGGATAATATGATTCTTTTTAATCAAGTTATTCTAATTTGATTTTAACCAGCTAATTTGATACCAGAGAGTTCTCTAATTTTTGGAAAGCAATACCAAAATTTTGTATTGTATAAACAATTTAAAATAAAATAAAAAAAAAAAACTATGTGTCAATACTAAAAATTGATTTATACCCTTTTGGCGGTTTCTTGACGTAATCGACCTCCTGTGTAGATATTGAAAATCTTAAATATTGCCGACCGCATCATGCCAAACCTCTTCTGGATATAGTCAACTGAAAAGTATGTTTCGAGGCAATATAATTTTTTTTTTTTTAAATATTTATTATAACAAGATTGTGTTTATTACTCAATATTTTATGTTAAAGAAATTTTACAAAGCATAAAGAAATTGTGGTGCTAATTTATGATCTACATCAGCCCAGGTAAACAACATATATTTAAATGTCCCTTTTCGTAAAGAAATTCTCTTTTTTATCACACAAATTACAAAATTTCCGTAGATAAGTTAAGATTTTTATCGTCGGTGGTCTGACCAAAAAACAAGAACAGATTTTTCTTATCAAACTGTGCCGTAATTTTCACAACATGACGCCATCTCTAATATCCTTTTCTCAACTTTTGTATTTTATATGTGTATTTTTGTGGCTATTAAAAAATTAATATGATCAATTATGTGAACAAAAAAAACTCCTTTTCATTATTTATTTATGAATTGTGTTTGATAATTTTCTATTTTTTACAGGATCATCCAAGTTTAAGAGGTACCCCATTGGCTATGTTAGCTGCACAATGTAATAAATTGTCAAATAAATCGCCACCGCCATTAGCTGATGCAGCAGTTGGTAAAGGTTTTCATCCATGGAAAAAGAGTCCAACAACATCATCAGGAAGTGGAGGTGGCGGTAGTAATGGTAATAATGGTCAACATTCACCATGTGCAATTTCATCATCACCATCATCAATGTCTAGTATCCAAAGATCTTTACCATCAAACACAATTAATACTATGGTCAATATTACATCAAGGTAAATTATTCATTATATTTTTTTTATTTATATTAATCAGTTTAATTTTTAACTTTTTCATTTTTCTAGCAGACCAATTACATCATCATGTTCAGCTGCTGTTTCGGCTCCATCATATGGTAGTGATTTATATTTTCCAAGTGCAACAGCATCACCATCTGTTGCTGATAATCCACATATGCATCAAGGTTTTTTGGGTAAAGTTGAAGGTGCAACATTTGGTTCAGTTTATTCACGACATCCATACGATTGGCCATTTAATGCTGTCTCTGCACCACATAAATCTGAAGGTGTTAATTCTGGATGGTGGGATATGCATAGTGCTGCTGGCAGTTGGTTAGATATGGGTGGTGCTGCTCAAATGCATTCAACAATGGCTAATTATGCATCAGCTGGCACAGATTATTCATCACTTACACATTCCCTTTCAAATACAGCTCATCTTTTAGGTTCTGGACAACATCTATTACAGGATACATATAAAAGTATGTTACCAGGTCAAAGTGTTGGTGGTTTTAGTTTACCACATGCTACAACACCAACAACACCAGGTCAAGCAGCAACACCAACAACAACACCATCTCCACGGTCCCAGAGACGTTATGCTGGCCGGGCAACATGTGATTGTCCAAATTGTCAGGAAGCTGAACGTTTAGGACCAGCTGGTGTACATTTACGTAAAAAGAATATTCATTCATGTCATATTCCTGGCTGTGGTAAAGTATATGGTAAAACAAGTCATTTAAAAGCACATTTAAGATGGCATACTGGTGAAAGGCCATTTGTATGTAATTGGTTATTTTGTGGCAAAAGATTTACCCGATCCGATGAACTACAACGACATTTAAGAACTCATACAGGTGAAAAACGTTTTGCTTGTCCAGTTTGTAATAAAAGATTTATGCGTAGTGATCATTTAGCTAAACATGTAAAGACGCATAATGGTGGTGGCACCAATAACAATGGCAACAGTAATAAAAAAGGTTCATCAGAATCGTGCAGTGATTCTGAAGAAACAACAAATCATTCTGGTGGCGGTGGTGGTGTTAATAATGATACAGGTATGCATCAAAGTCATCCAGGTACACCAACACATATGAATATGAATCAGCATCATCATATGGCTGGTTCACCAGTTATGCAACAACATCAACAACAACAACAGCAACAACAGCAACAACAACAGCAACAACAACAACATCATCAACAACAACAGCAACAACAACATCATCATGCACCTAGTCCCGGTTCAATGGATCATCATAATAGTTTAGATGTAAAGCCACCGCATAATTTAGTTTGAGGTTCATTAGGACCCTTATTATTCACCACTCAGATAATGGGGTCCTATAATTAGTTATATTTTTGTTTTTGTTTTTTAATTTTTTATTTTATTTTTTATAAAATTAATTAAAACTTAAAATTTATCTAATTAAAATTTTTAAATATATACAATAAAAAAGAATATCAATTAAAATAATATTAAATAAATAATTATCAAAAAAAAATCTAGCACGCTTGCATCAATTAAACATAATTTATAAATAATTAAATTAAAATTTTGCATGAAAACAAACTTTTTTATTTTTCATTTGTACAAATTAAATTAATATTATTACAAAAAATAAAAGCACAAATTTTAAAAAATAAAAATTAATGTCCAAATATTTAAGCTTTAAAAATTTATAAAACTTTAAAAATTAAATATAAAAAATATCAATGCTTGCGTGCATCAATTTCTATGTAAAATGTTAAATTATGTTGTAAAAAATTTTGAATAAATTAAATTAATTATTAAAATTTAAATTAAATTTATAAAATTAAAAAATATATATGAAAAATTTTTATTGTAAATATTTTGCATTCATATATTAAAAAAAATTATTTTTAAATAAATCATTATTATTGTCTATATATAATTAAAAGGAAAATGTTAGTAAAATTAATAATCTTGAGAGAACTGGCAATGGTTCATATAAATGGTTAGGTTGACTATTGACTTTACTTAAATGACAATGAAAAGTCTGGAAACCGTTTTTTAACCAACATAAATAAATCAAATTTACCTTAGAAATTCACTGTCCAAGACTTTCGTCTGACACAAATACTGAGTAGGGATAACCACAACAAACCTTTATAACCAACTGCACTTAAATATGTGCAAATTACTTATGAACATGAAAAGTTTTAACAGTACCGAATGATACAATCGAAATTTTTCGGGTCAGACATTATATATGTCTGAAGTAGCACACAAGGTGTTAAGACAACATTAATTCTTATTACAAGAGTTGAAAGTGGATAGACTATAAGTTATTCCAACAAATATAAACTTACAATCTCTTGCTACAATCCAAATTCAAAAGAAAATATTATTGCTGTTGCTGTTCTTTTCTCACTTATTACGTTGTCGTAAGAAAATTCAATTATCTCCCTCTACCGCAGCAATTGTGATAGTCACAATTGTTTACAGCACAATTGTCATAACTTACGTTCATTATGGATTCAGTGAAGAAATTATATGGTTACTGAAAACTGACATAAGTAATATCATTTGTCAGTTCTTTTTAGTCTATTAATAATCTAGTAATAGCCAGTTCTGTATAGTCTATTAAAATTTTTAAAATTAATTTAAATTAAAAATCCTTAAATATATTTTTAATTTTTTCTTTTTTTTGTAAATATTTTCTACAGTATTTTTCTTCTCAAGTATTTTAGAATTTTTTTAACAATTACATATTTATTTCTAAAAATATATTTTTTCTTTATTTTTCAATTATAGAAATTTAGGAATTAAATAAAAAATATTAAAATTTTAGTCTCTAAATTGTAATTTTATTTATATAATAAATTCAAAAAGAAAAATTATTATTATTATTAATTAATTTAATTTAATTTTGTTTTTTAGATTTTAGTTTTCCTGATGCAAATACACAAAATCAACATTTTATTATTTAATTATATTTTGTAAAAAACAAAAAAGTGATTAAATAAAATTTATTTAATTATTTAATTAATGGAAAAATAAATTAAAATATTAATAATAATTAATAACAAAAAACGAATCTACGATACAATGAAGAACATAAAAAAAAATGAAATTTTTTTATAAAATCAAATTAATTTTTTTAAATATTATAATGAAATTATTATTAATTATAAATATATTTAAAAAATTATTATAAATAATAACAAACAAACAAAAAAAATATTATTATGTACATTGTAAAAAATAAATAAAATATTAAATAAATAATATAAATGTAAAAGAGAAAATCTATACAAACAAAAAATAATTATGAAAAATATATTAAATATTATTATGTGTGCAAAAAAATTAAAAATTAAAATTTATGTTTTGTTTTTATATTATGAAATTAGACCTGTCCATGTTAAACCTCATAATTCCAAATTTAACCTTAACCTTAGCAGAAATTCAGTAAAATCGATCAAACCACATTTAAGTGTCAGAGTATTTATGTAAAATTGCCAACTCTGACGATTATCAAAATTATCTATCAATAAATTAATTAAGTATCTAATACTCATTAATCTCGGATACAAGCTCTATCCTTGCATTACCAAGAAAATAGAGAACTGAATATTATCTATTATTAATATTTAGTTTAGACTAAAAATAGCAATCAATAAGATCCAATCACTAAATCAAGAATAATGTACTTGTGTAAATATGGAAACAAACATTATACAGTAAGCTATATTCGTACCAAATCATCTAGATAATTGGACATAGAAGCTTCCAAAAAATAATAACAAAAATTTACTAAAACTAGCTACTTAAAATTATAGCTGAATTGGTCAATCACAATCTTAATAAAAAAAAAAAACAAATCAGCTTACATTTAAGTTGAAAACAAAGAAAATCTTATATTTAGACAAAATGAACGAAATTTTAAAATTAATCTTAGACACGAAAGTTGACAAATCTATTTTTCCATTAATTGTATAATGCATAAACATAAAACACAAATATTTCATACGTTTTTCTAATGTTGGTAAGTCAATTAATCGTAAAAATTCTTGATAAGGTATGGTAAAACATGTGAATTACGCCAATTGAATTCACGCAAAACAAAACGTAAAAACATGTTTTGGACAGACTGAAATCTATTGACATGGACAACGTAATAGTGTGACTATAACCATACTTGACACGCACACTGAAAAAGTTGTTAAACTAAACTAATAAGCAAATATTTTAAACCTACAAGGATCCGAAAGCTCGTGAGAATAACGTTTAATGAAACGTGACATGGAATTGGTTTTTCTTGAAATATATGATGAACAAGATTTTATAATAAATGTGAGTTTAGCTTCAAGTAAGATTTCCAAGTGCATTAGCGATTACCGTATCAGATTTATTTAAGGATATACATAGTAGATATTGTTAATTTGATAGTCACAGCCACAGATAAGTATTTTTATGAAACGACATAGTACTCGTAGTGTAGAGTAGTATAATTATTTTTACACAAAAATAGAGAAAACATTTAAAACTGATTGTAACTGAATTACATCTGAATTTGATCTAAGTAGAATAAAAAAACAAATAGCATATAAGTGACAACTTTGAGGAACACCATAACAAATCTATAAAACGAATAATAGTATTCAAGTGAGGAGACCATATAAATAATGGTGTTCGAAATGCATGTGAATGTGACTTAAAAGATGTGAACATTTCTATCCATTGATAAAAGTTGTATCGTTTCCCAATTAATATTTACTATACTTTTAATTGGAAACTTTGGAAATCACACTCCTTGGGATGAGTTTTTATTTATTATAATATGTCTAAAGTAAACGCATTGGTTTAAGACATTTTCAAACTTCCCATTCAATTCAAATCTAAATTAGATTAGTCAAGAAGTTTCTAACAACTCAAATCTAGTAGAAATATTAGTTTAATATTATCATCTTCAATAAATATTCAATTTCATTGATGACAATATAAAACCATTAAAAATGTCATTATTTTAATTATCTTCCGATTTCACTAAATCCCACTAATGTGCTACTAAATCACCGAAAATATAATTCAATTTATAATCATTTTAAGTTAAAATAAATCCGAAATATAAAATGTCAACAACCCTCGACACTGATTCATTTTGAAATCAATATATATAAATTCTCAACATAACCAATAGTCAACATTCAACCAATCCACCCTTCATTATAAATTTTTCACATAATGTGTAAATTTGTCAAATTAACTTTTGTTGTATTTATTTATTTTGTTCCGTATTTCTATTTTTTTTTTTATTTAATGTTTTTCTTTACAACCCCAAAATTTAATGTAATCCGTAGTATAAAGATAATCAAAAGTACATCATCCAATTTCAAATATCCTTAAAGACATCGCCGCAGTTTAGTAACATCAAAAAAAAAAAATCTGTTTTTCTGTTTTGGTGAATTATAGAAACGATGATGATGATAATGATATAAATTTTCTATATTATTCAATTTTCCTGGACTATAAACAGGATTAAAAATCATAAGAACTGATTAAGGGTTCATTTTGGTGGAAAATATTAACCATAAGTTAAGTCAGTTTATGAAATTATCAAAACAAAAACGAAAATTGTGAACCACACAGCATGAAAACATAAATATTTAATGAAAAAAATTGGGAGATTGTTTTTTTTTTTTTTTTGAAGAGGGTGTCTTGTTTTTCATTCAAGTTAACAAGGGATGAAAATAATTTAAATTAACCGAAAATAAAAAATAATGATTTTTTTTAAAAAAATGTAATGATTTAAATTTTTTTGGAGTTTTATGATGAAAGCGGATCTGTTAGTAATGCTCCGTCTATTTTTTATGTTGTTAAACGACAAAATATTAAAATTTAAACGTTGATGGAATAAATTTTAACGAGTCTACAAAAAAAAAAAAAAAGACGAGGGTAATAAAACCAGAAAAATCAATGAGCCAAAAGATGTTTTATACCAACCCCAAAAAAAGGGGCTGTAATATTAAACAATTTCTTAAGATTAAATACATTTTTTTTTAGAATATATTTTATAATCAAAATCTTTTAGTCATTTATTTTCATTGTAAACTTTTGGAATTTATTACTGAGAAAAATCATTGCGTTCTTCAACAATTGAAGAAAAGTGATTCCTTAAAAACCGTATAAATGAAGAAAAGAACATTTAAATTTGTCATTTGTATGGAAATAATGGTTATTTTTCAAGGATTATTAAATATATTATAAAAAAAATTTATACAATTGAAAAAATTTTAAATTAGAAAAGAAATTAGCTTTAATTTAAATCATTTAAAAGTGAAGAGGAACAAAATTATCTAGAGATACTGAATATTTGATTAGGACTATCCAAAAATATATTAAATTAATTTATGCAGGAGCTTTTCAACTAAATTAGTATTACGATTCACCTGAAATTAGACTTCTATATTATATCTAGCGAGTGCCGTTTGTGTTTTTTCAGGGTTTTATCTTGTTCTGGATCGCTTCGGCTTCTGTATTGAGCACTTGAGCTAGGTCCAATCCCAAATTAAATTTCATCGAATATCTATGTTCTTATGATTATACGAATTGTAAATATTTTTTGTTATCCAGATTAGCAATGCACAAAATCTGTTGGGAACAAAATTTCCGTTACCAAGGAAATATTGTATCATTAGCAGGAAATCCATAATTAGTGTTTGGATTGAATCATCATAGAAATAGAGATATTGTTAGTAACTTTATCCTCAAACGAAAAGAATACATAAAAAATAAGAGTTATTCTTTAAGATTGGATTGTTGCACAATCTCCACATGCTGAGCAAAAACCTACCAATTATTAAAATAAATAAACTTAACTAAAGTCTAAAAATTTCAATACTTTATCAAAAATTATTTTGGCATGGGTTAATATAGAGACTCACCTTAAAATGTGTCCCGGGCTCATATCGATGTAACCGGTAATGAAAAACAGAAGTGACGCAAGTAAAAGTTGTCTCAACAACAGTAAGGGATGTACTGAAGGTGAATCAGAAAAAGTGGATTGATTATTATTATTCCCAGTTCTGCCTAGCATATTACATAGAGAAAAGAGAAAACCATAAAAACACCAGGTCGTCCCGAGAAAAGCAGTTACCAATTAATACCTGCGGTTTAATTAAATCTCTGTTTACTTAGCAGTTTAATTAAAATAAGATTTAAATATATAAATTTTTGAAACTTTTGCTAACAAATTGTTTAATTAAAAGATTAACTATGCAATTTAAAAAAAAACCCACTGAGTCACAGATCAAATATTCCATAAAAATTGTAAAAAAAAACTTTTCTAATATATAAGAAATGTCAATTACTATGAGAAAAATGTTAATTATTATAAAAACTGAGTTTGCTACTTCTCTATTTTATATGTCCATTAAAAAGCAATATAATTAATTAAATTATCAATTTTTCTACAGTCGAAAACTCTTTTAAAATCGAAAAAGTACAATTTAATTTTCATATTTACTTCACAAAAAAAAGAGGTCAATTAACTCAGAATATCTCGTTACTATAAGTAAATGTAATTATAGTAAATAATAGAAAATTTAATTGTTAACTTAAATAAAAATCTGACAAAAAATCTGTGAATCTCACAAATTGCCTTCCAAATAATAATAAGTACTCATCTCGCTAGCACCAAATCGCAAAATTACTTTCCAAATATAAAAAGTTCCCACTTCAAATTTTTTTTAATTGAACAAAGTATAATTATTAATTGCGCGGCTTTAATCTTTTGAAATGATTGGTAATTAGGTACGAATGAATATTCATAAATAATACTTCAATAAAAAATATGCCATCTTCAGATCAACCAAAAAAAAAAAACTCATTCTCACCTCATATTACTTTATCAGTATTCTACACTGTCTGACTTCGTACTTTTATTTCTTTTGAACACAAAAATATCGAAGTTTTTTTTATGGTCTTCTCTGGTCATATAAATTTACCATTAAAGTTGGTTATGGATATTAAAATTTATATATAGAAGTCCATAAGGTGCAAAGTCATCCTTTATTATGGGGGCCATCAATCGGTATGAGTGACCGTCTTTTAATATGCCGCCGATAGTAAAACAATTTTTTTTATAAATATGGAATTTTGTGGCGCCAAAATAAAATCCACAAAAATTTAAAATGGTTAATGATTTGTGATGGTAATTTTAATATTAATTTAAAGTTTTCAAGAAAATCCTTTAGTTGTGGTACTCTGGAAATGATAACCCGGTAAGTTGTTCCATTATAAAACAAAAGATTTATTTCAATTAATTTCTTTTTCATATTTATAATTAGAATTAGAGGCTGAATTATTTTTGTCTATTTTATAAATTTAATTTTGGATTACAAATTATGGATAGAAATTCATTTTAAACATTAAATTCAATTCGATAAGCTTTAAAAGGGAATAATATTAAAGGTCATATAGTTTGTAACAGTTGCAAATTTTATAAGCAAAATTATTTTAAAATTTATAAGGCTAAATTAAATATTTGTAATAAAATAACCTCTAATTTGAAAAATCAGATGAAAGGTTAAAATTTATGATCTAACGATTTTAATTTTAGATAGACACATTACACACCCTGATTATAATTTCATCAATACACTGATGTGGCGTAGATTGGCTAAGAAATCCATTTTTCAAATAAGAACCGAGAAATACCTAAAACGCAAGTGCGGGATGTAAATCTTCGAACTTCTAACTATATTAATATCGACAATTCTCTGTATTTTTATTTTGGTAGCGTGCGGAATAATAGCTTAACTGACAAAAAGGTTTCTTTATGGAAATCACTTTTATAATTAGCTTTTCGTTATTTGTTCGAATGAGAATTGTCATTATAATAAATGTTAACCATTGTATTTCGTTTCCTATATTTTATATTTACCGGGACGATTTTATTTATTTTCGATGAGCTTCCTCATTCACTGCCATGGTAATTCCAAATTAAAAACTCAAAGTGTTTAAAAGTAAGCAGCTTTACAAACATTAATACAAAACATCACCCAACAAAATTGTGAAAATGGCTTCAGAAGACCTCAAAATATTAAATCCTGTCAAAAAGTGTGTGGACTTAAATTTTTCCTGATAACAAAGTAAACAGCATTAAAGTTTTCATATAGTGTTGTAATTATTACATATAAAAAAACAATAATTTTCAATAATTAAAATAAAATAATTTAAATTCAGTCTTGTTTATTTGTTACAATTTAACCAAAGAACTATAAATCTTTTGCTGTCACATATGCACTTATTATGAGTTAAATTTCCCTGTATATATAATAATTTCCACCAGTAAAACTCCATCCCACACACCGCAACTTAAAACTAATAATAACAAAGGATAACCACAGGGATGCAACAGCGTACAAGGACGACATACTTGAATCCAATAAATATTATAGATATATATCTTCTATATAAACAACAAATTGAAATAAATATAGAGATATACAATAATCCCAGGCGGAATTCAATTACTAGAAATGGTGTAACACGCAAAAATGATACTTATGTCCCTTAAATAAAGATTTGTGGCCTTTTTAGTTTATATATAGATAAATTTATGTAAATGATTAAATGGAAAATCTGTTTTAGAAAATTTCTGCGGAGAGATATACAAAGTTCAAAATTAATTTACATTTTATTGAACTCAAAACTTATATAGCCGGAAAACATTACTGATATTTTTGGTGGAATAATAAATTTTAATAATTCAGACTATTTTGTTATATAGAAATACAATTATAATGATGCATTAGACTTTAACGGCCAAAAATTAGAAGGGATGGTTTAAAATATAGGAAATATTATAGGACTATAAATTTTAGTTGAACATTTTCAAAAGATATACAAAATGAAAATGTATTAAATAAGGAAAACAAAATTAATAAAAATAAAATTTATAAGGGAATATAAATTATCTGTTGACCAAGATTTAATTAAGGAATTCAAAAATGCTGTAATGTATAACGTAATGGGAGGACGTTATTTAAAATTCCAAGGAAATTAATTTTAAAAACTATTTCAGATTCCATAGTTATCTGAATATTTGAGAGATTAGAATATTAGAAACAACTTGAGTCTATGCTATTATCTGCATTAATAAGACGTTCAATAACAAGAATCGTAAAATTCACAATATTTTGGTTGGTTGCTTTAAGTGGCGAATCACATTAGTAATACTAAGATAGTGACTTCAAACCCACCTCGAGCATTCAGAAACCATACCTTATCTATAGGTATAGCCACTAGATCGCTAAGTAATTCGTATCTGCTAACAAGTGTATACCTTCTTCACCTGCCCAGTGGTACACACTTAAAGATTAAATGTGCAATAATTTCTTTCTCATTCAGTTCGTCGTAACTACAGCATGATTGATTGAATGAAATACTTAGTCTGGCCGAATGTTCACCACTATTAATCTGGTTACATCTTTTCGGGATAGCTTAGTGCTGTAGATTGTCGGTTATACGGTATGTGATTATGTCTTTCCTACTTTAAATTTTTTTCTTAAATTGTATATATAAATTAATGGAAGTTTACTGTCTATAGTTAATGTAATCGATTCATTTTTGTTTATGGATATTATCAAAATTTCCTAATTTATGCTAAGAGCTTGTTATACTCATTAAATATATTATTATTTATAAATATTTGGTAAAATTACATTTTATTTTTTGCTATTAGCCTCTCCTAGATCCATTCACATTCATTTAAATACTAAATTGCAGTATTCGACTCACCTGTTTAATATATCAGTGATTTGAATTAAATGAAAGTAACCAGTTTGAAATAAAAAATTTCTTAAATTATTATTTAAGTCTATGGATTGCATTATCTTAAATACAATTTTTTTATAAATCTAAAATTGAATTCATAATTTATTAACATCATCAAAGTCATTTTTGATTGCCTCATTAAAATTTCTGTTTTCACATAATAATTTTATTTTGGAAATAGACTAATTTATCTTTTTTTTTAGACAAGATTTTTGGTTAAACTATAAAATCTTTAACGAATTTCAATCCTTTTCAGTTTTCACCCTAAAAATTTTGTTTAAACCTTGAATCGTTTCACAGATGTTTGACTAAAGAATTTTTTATAGAAATTTGAGATTATAAAAATAGATATTTATGTTGTACATAATTAAATTTTCAATCAGCAGGAAGAATATCTTCATTTTAGTACTTCGAAACTAGATTTTCATTTTATGTACTTTAAATTGCACATTTTGATTAATGAATTACCGCGGTTTCAAGTAACCAAAATGAACTAATAAAGACACTATGAATTTTCTTCTGGATTCATTTACTTTCTAAATACTTTTTTATTTAGTTTATTTATTGCTTTTTATGAGAAGATATGCTTCAAAAATGACTTAGGAATAAAATATATGAAAATTTTGTATATGATAATAAGTGCATGCACATTTTAATAAGGGGATTTACTAAAGCGTTTCAAATACTAAGCATATATATCTCAACATAATTATGCTTTAAAATTATATACTTAATTTTTTTTTTTTGTTAAGATAAATTTGAAGTGACAAAAACCTAACACTATTTATGATTTTATGGTTTATTACATGCTGTAATGTTAAGAATCTTGTTCGCACCATATTATATTAAAGGTTGTTGTTTTTTTTATTTTGTTTGACAACGCTTCATCAAAACATCTCATTTTCTGTCATCGTGCATTTTATCTTAAAGATATATCATATCTTTTATATATATCTTAAATTTATTTATGTTTTTTTTTATTTTTTATTCTCGTCTCTTATGATTTTGTTGGTGTAATGTTTTAGTTATGTTTTCGTATTTCGGTTGAGCTAATTAGTAAATTGAGCGAGATTGAATATGATATGTGAATGAATACATTTCCTTTTTGGAATAAATAAATATTTTTTTTTGGTTCTTGTCTTTTAAACATTAAAGAATATATTTTTGAACAGGAAGAAATTAAGAAAAAATTTCAATTATTCTACAACAAAAAAAAGATTGTTAAAATAAATTTTAGGGTTTGACATAATTAAAATTGAAATATTAATTAATTAAGTAATATAATAAGAAAGGGTGTAAATAATAAAAGGAGATAAAATAATATTTTAATTATAGTGTTCCGATTATAACCAAAAGAAAGATAGGAATTTCATGATATTAAAGTATAGAATTCTGGTCACCAATTGCGGGAGATAAAAAAAAAATGAAGAAACGTTTTCTATTTCTTTCAATTGTTAAGTTATATCTTCAATACAATAACGTGCTGCAAATGACCAGATTTAATAGAATAAAGAACGGTTTTTTACTGGTTACAGATGAGTCGGTAAACATGGTATCTACCTTGGGATTCTCATGGATAGCTTATGCCGCTGTGACTGCGATAAACTTGAATTACTAATTACTGCTTAGTTTTTTTTTTAACACAGCCACAAAGAACCCAAACCCAATGAATTCATCGAGATCTCTCATGATGTCTGAAGAGCACGGATCTTCTTGCACCTTTCTAAACGTAATCTAACCGAATTAAATAATTGAAAGTCTATATTTTTCGGACTATATTTTTCAGTATTGGCGAGAAATTAATTTTTTTGAACAAACAAATAAAAAATGCTACAAAAATTATTAAAATTGTAATGAAAAATAATTGAAATGAATGTAACTATCAAATATATTGAAAAATTGTTCATATTTTACGATAAATTTTAAATTATTTATTAAAACATAACATTGAAAGCGCGAGTAAACTGTTGCCGGTCTATGTGAGAAGTGAGATGGGTTAATAATAATGATGCAATATTCGACTGATGAAAAGTACAAGAGGGTGACTAATATGTGACTTACTTACTTGCAAGTCTCGAAATTCCCACTCTTCTAAAACCAACAAACCAGTATATAAGTGGACATATATATTCTTATCTTAGTATATCTTTGTACTTAAAGCCTCATTTTAATGAATTGGTTATGTAGGTTTTGTGGTAATTAGTATTCTGTGATGTATTTTAGTTACCGGATCAATTCCTGACTAAAGCATCGATATTACTCTAAGTGGACTCATCTTTAATTTATAATTATGAAACTGATAATTGTGTTTTAAGACTGTCGATTGAGTATATTTGCTGACAACAAATTACCATTAAAAGCCATTAGTTTATTGCAATTCACTATAAAGAAAATTAAGATTCGGAATTCATTTAAAATGATTAGCTCTAAATTAGCATAATACCAAACTAATCCGGATGCTTCAGAAGAGCTCATTGTAGTATACTTTTCTTCAAAATATTGAAAGTATTTAGTTAAGTAAAGTAAAATTATGAATTATATTTTATAGTTTATATAGTTTGGCCTGTAAAAAATACAATTAAACATTTAACTAAAAGTTCATGTTTCTGTCAATAACCTTAATCAATAGCTTATATTTCTCAATAGGTCATATTTATCAAAATTTATTAATGTTATATTATTAAATATAATTTAAAATGGTACAATATTCCATGATAAAATATTACTTAAACCGTGAAAACCTGGGGGTTTTTGACTATTATACTATATCAGTAATTCGGTTATGCAGGCCCTTTTTTTACAACATGTCACATTTATAAAACCAAACACACAACGATCAAAGATACAACAAAATTCCTTATATTTATAAATAATATTTAAAATACAATAAAATATTAATAAAAATTTAAATAAATAATTATTGGTTTAATTGGAAATGCTTACAATAAGAAAGCCGTTTATCAAAACCATAGTTTTTTTGTATCTATTAAAACCAATTACAAATTTATATTTTCCTCGTTTTGTTAACCGCATAATTTAAACAAATATTATAAATAAAAAAGTTTGCCTTTTCAAAAATCATTAAATATTAATTATGTGAAAAATATCTTTTGAAAAAATAATAAAAATTATTTTTATTTTTTTTTTTTTTTTTTTTCACTTCTATTTTTGTTATTGATTAACCAATAATTTAAATTTTTTTTCTTTATTTTTCTATAATTTCATATTATTTAAAATAAATTGTCTTGTTTTCCATTTAAATGTATAAATGTACACCCTTGTGAATCGTCGATGAAAGAAGTTTCAAGTTTGATACTATAATATTATCATTTCAAAAAGAATTACTATAGAAAAACCACCGGACATTTAATAGTTAACCTAACCACAATATCTTGTTACTTAGGACAAATAGGAAAAATTTTACAATTCAAAGAAAAAAAAGACAGCAGTTATTAATTATTATCCTTCAAACATTCAAATAATTTATATAAAAAATTCAGGACAATTACATTTATTTTTTCATAAGGTAGTACACATTGCAAATAGGACCACTGATAAAATAGTTGTAGTGTTTCAGTTAAGTGGAAAATTATTAACAGCACGAGTCAGTTGTGACTCTTTCTATAAATACCATAAAAAAATATATGGAAATTCAATTAAAAAGGCGTAAACATTTCCTTTTTACAATTACTCATATTTAAACTAAAACAATGCCAACAAAAAAAAAAGCAAATCCTTGCAAATCCTTTTTTTTTATTCTTGTTAAGAATAATCAAAAAAATGACGCGAATTGTGTTCATTTTAGCACCGAAATAACGAACACTATTTTTTGTTTGTTTTATTTCACGACTCTGAACTCTGTCAATTTTTCCACTTGACTGAACATTTTTATTGGCACAAATAACTTATATATCCTTTCTACAATGTCTGTCAAATTTGTGGTACTGGTCCTCCTCTTGTATTGAAAATATGATTTTGTTTTTTACCAAAAATTATTTGTTTATAAACAAATTTATTTTAATGAATTAAATATATAAATATTCTGCATATTACAGTTCCTAAAAATTATAATTATAAAGGGATAGCCCCCCCTTGGGACTACCAAACAATCATAAACAATTAAATTATATACAAAATTATATAAAGAACAACAATGTGGACAGTGTTGTCAGACCAATTTAATTTGAATCAATGATTTTGAATTGATTTGATTAAAAAAAAAATTGTGTTTATGAGTCCACAAAATTTTTATTCTAATTTATTTTACAAAAGAAGAACTGTCAAAAAGGGTCGGATATTTTTAAAAGAAACTTTACATCAGAATTAATTTTCTTCGTGGTTTATGGGCTCGTGCTGGGAGCATGTGTTTTGATATTATAGATTTTACAAATATATACGATTATTTTAAAATTGTATTAAATGTCATAATCATAATTGATGTATTTTTGTTAAAGAAATTCTTGTTGTTATAATAAAATTTCTTAAATCAACTTAAATTATTATCAACTCTTGTTATGTATAATCAAAAAGGTATTATTTGATATATTAAGCTGACAAGTTTCGCCCCAAGACGCCTTTATTTCACGCCACAGTATATTATATATTTAACAAAGTTAACAAAAAAAGTGGCAACGATTTCTTATTTAATATTTTTAACAAAGTTTAGATATATTTATAGAATCAAAAAATAACAGTCGTTGAGCTGTAATTTAAACCATTTAAGAAATCTTAATTTGAATGAAATTATTACAAACAATTGATGAATAACTTAATAATTTCTACATATTTTACTCATACCCAGATTTAATAAAATTATAAGTATTAAATTTTAAATATGTATTTATAAATTGGACAAGGATCTAGCTGAGTCAGAGAAAGCAAAGTTACTAGCTCTAAAATATCGAAGGTTATGAGGGGCAAGTATGAAGGTAAATCGAATGTGACGAGAGTTAAAAAGCGGATACATTCTAGCATTATCTCGCACTAAATGCAGGAAACCAGTTGGTATCATGGACGAATACTTTTTAATCGACAAGCATTGGGGATTGATTGGAACAAGAAACAATCCTTGAATGTCTTCATTCGCGAGAAGTAGAACGCGTTTCTTACAACAAGCGTTCTTCACCAAGCACTAGAAAATTTCGAGAATCGCAATAGTGATGATTTTGAATTTCAAGAATAGTATGTAATCCTTCGTGCTATTTTTAGTTATCTCAACGAATACTCAGGACTTTAGACATGGATTCACAGCTCTCCATTTAGCGGTACTAATAAGGACTTTTGATTGTGTAAGTGTAGCCTTCTGCCGGCTAACCTAACCTTAGTATATAGTTCATTTAAATTATTGAAATTTTGTTTTTTACATACGTGTACACTATTTCTTGTGAATATATTTTAAAATTTATTAAAAGTCTCTTGGTTATCTTAAAATTTATTATTTTTGTGTGTTCATCAGTTATCTTGGTTCGTAAGAAGTGGAACCTTAAACTACGCATACGAAGACCAGGTGTAGGCCTATTTCGATCCCGTTGAAGGATTAATTATTACAGCACATTTACTCATCCCACCTCCTTAATGAACATAATCAGATAGGATATTAGTTGAAAAGTTACTGTGTTATAATTTTTATTGCAATTTTGTATTCATCGAAAGATCTGCCTGCTATGGTCACTTCACAACAGGATCTTGAGTTGACATTTATAAACTCTTTAACTGCAGTATCTTAACAAAGAAATTATAATTTTAAACGTAACACGAGTAGTGCCAATCCCTTACAACTTACAACATTATCCTGATTTCTAATAGTAAATAACCTCTCTATAATTATATTTTTAAAAGACAAAATAAAATCAATTTATGAAAATCAAAAATTAGGTTAATCGATGTTAATAATACTAAGATTTATATTTTTATTATATAGTATAACCATTAATTTTCAATCAAATATCAAAAGTATCAATCAAAATTAATAGTGCTTAAACATTTTCAAAATTTGTAATAATATACAGAGACCAAAGAACAGAAACGTATATCTAATTTTTTTTTTTAATAACATACAATTGCAAAAGTCCTTGAATTTAGGTCACTTATCAAATGAAAAATCAAAATTTAATATTTTAATTTTTAATACGCACATACAGTAATAAAATTTATCTTCAGTCATAAAACAATATTTCAAAATGGCTGCATTAACCTTTTTTATAATTTTTAAAATTTAAAAACCTTCATTCCATTTCCAATTTAAATGTGAAATAAAATAAATTGAATGAAAAACAATGAAGTAAAATAACTAAAATATTAAATTTATCTAAGCCTTTTTTTCAATTTCAATTATTATTTAATGCTACATTCACAATAAGGAAAGTTTATAAAGTAAAAGTCAGCGCAAAGCAAAGTTGAAAGTTGAACTATATGAAAACAGTATTTCCATATTCAATGATCAATGAAATAGACGCAATCAATGTAAAGCTATGCAAATTGCATAACTTTCAACTTTCCCGATTTCAATGTAAACCTCTGGAAAATGTCAAAAATTACAGTGACACTTTTTGACACACAAAAAATTATAATATTTTACAGGTCAAATTTATATTCTTTTTGGAAAATTAAATATAATTTCAATTATTTTACAAATCCATGAAATGCAAATGGATGTGAATTAAATGAAACTTGAATTGAGATCCACCTGAACTAAAATGTTATTTGAAGTTTAAAATAAATTTTAATTGCTGCAACTTGTTGCGACATATTCATTGTGAATCCAATGTTAAGTTGCTTTTCCTGGGTACAATTTTTTTTTTTTGAATTAACGGTCGTCAATTACAAATTAGATGTTTCTAGGTATTTTATTAAAATGTCAAATTGTGTCAGTTGTCATTATACAGAAGCAACATTTATTTTGTCTATTTAATAATATAATAGAATTGAATGGAATACGGAATCTTTTATTTGATAATTAGCTATTATTAAAAGCCCTCTTCCCCACAAAATGCTACTACATTTAATGTATATAATAGAAATAGATAAATATATGTAATTTTTAAATAAGATACTCTTTATGCATAAGTGAATTTTATGACTTTAACTGTGGTTTGGTTGGTTGGTTTAAATTTAATGTTTCCCAGTATTATTGGTTATAACCTAAAATGTTACAATACTAAATTCTGTATATTAAATTCTATGTATATTTTAAATTCAAATTTTAATGTGGTATGGTTATTTCTAGTTGGTTGCGGTTTAATGATTCATAATCAGATATTATATAAAAATTCCGCCATTTATAAATACAGTGATGGTAGAAAATATATATATACTATTTTAAAGTAAACGATCAAATCAAAGCATTTGATGCAGAATATTATTGGTTATATTATATTTGAATATGAAAATTACAATTTCAACAAAATTTATTCAATTTTAATGACATTCTAAGTTTATAGTTTATGCAGATGAGGACAATTATGGTTTTAAATCTTTGGAAAATATATTTTCCTTATTAACTAATTATAGGTTAAATTATGTACAAAATATTAAAATTCTTGCGATTGTTAGTCTAATTTTTGACGATTTAATAAATTATACTAGGAAAACTGGTGGGAATGGGAAGCCTTATTATTGTAAAATAATGTACAAAACATTAGATTTTTTTTTAAATTTATGAAAACTAGTTGGAAAATACTTTATTTCAATCAAAGTTTAATTATCAGGCATGGTACGTCATACTAATTTTTGTTGCCCCAGATCATCTTCAATTTCTGCCCTGTGACAAGTTTTACCCGAAGAGTTGAAAGAGAAAAATAAAGGATGTTATTAGCTACATTTCATTCAAAGTTAACTGAATTTCTGCAAACTGATATAATCTTATACTAAAAATATTAAAAATTTAAGTAATTTACAAAATGATCTTGATAGATTTATCATGTCATCATCAATCTTGTTTCAGTAAAATGATAAATTTAACAAGTTTAAATAAAAAAGTATTTTTAAAAAATGGAATTAACTATTTTAACATTAGCTAAAGGATTAAAATTTAATTATCAAATTACACTCATCCTTTAAAAATTTATTTTTTGTATTCTTACTTTAGGACTCCACTGTTGCTCAATAATTGAAATCTATTTAGTAAAAGGACGTATACAATTACATAATCAAAATTTCTATCAAATCATCCATCTGGGGGAGATCTCTTTCTCTCCAATAATTGAAAGAAAAATATCTATTAAATTGTAAATCATCCATGCGTCCGTTTTATATCTACATGTAATACAAATAGTTTTCAAAGATACTTATTACAACAACTGTTATGATAATTTGTATTTTATTGTATGTCCATTTAAGTATTTTCTCGTAATGCTATTTAAATATATTAAATAATTATATGGTTATCAAAAGTAAAAATGTTGTTATATGACAGGAAAACATAAAAACATTATATACATACAAAAGAAGAAAAAAAATTAATTTAATGTATAATAAAAATATTTTATTTTTCTGTAAAATTCCATTGGTCTTTTTGAGCAGCGTACATACAAAAATTTCAAAATTTAATTAACCAAATAAAAAAATTGATCGAATGGATGGACAACATATTAATGTAATTATTATGTATAGATGACAATTTAAAAATCCTTGAAATTGGAAACGGAAAATGAGGATAATTTTAATATAATTGAAAAAAAAAAAATTAATAATAATATAATTTCATGGCAATTTTTACTTACTCATCATAGTATAAATAAAATATTACATGAAGATTAAATTGGTTTGCTTTTAATATGTAGAAATATAAATTTTAATGAATTAAATTACCTGAATATTGTCGAGATTTTACTTACATTGAAACGTACTGATTTCTTTTCAATTCAAATATAACAAGTGACTGTATAAATAATAATTAAAATAGAAGTTATTGAAAGTCTTGTAGATTGTTGCATTCTCTTTTCATATTTACATAGCCACAGCGCAAACTTTACTCAATTCTGATTTGGTTAGAGGAAGGGCATTCGAACAAAGATTTGTACAATCATTTGGTCCTGTCCAACTAAAAATAGTTGATTTCTCTATAGTTCCATGTATGTAATTTTTATTTGTAATAGGTAGGTTTAATAATATATCTTTTATAAAAACGCCCTGAACGTGACTGAGCAGGTTTGTTCTTTGATTTGAATGAAATGAGATCGCAAGAACCTCAACTACTATCTATATTACAACTACCCGTTGTACCTACCATCCCCCCACCCCACTCCCCGACAATATCAGCCAATCCTACTGCTTTCGTGAAAAACACCCAAATTTCTTCGGTTTTATTTCTCCTGCTTTAATAAGACTACCCAGAAAATTACGCTCTAAAAACTTAAAACTTTTATAACAGTCAGCAGAGCAATCAGACAAAACGTGCTTCAAGGATTCATCTTCCTCTTTACATCCTCCGAAAGTTTAAGACTGTGTCAGGCAACTCGTAACCGCATATTTTCTTAGCAAATAGGACCCGTAACTATACCTGAAATAGTCTAGCTTTTACTTTATTTCATAGTTAGAATACTTTTATTTTATTTTTGTACATGAAGTAGTTTCGTATACCAAGAGTGCTGTTTCCCATATCAGTGTATGTTTCTTCTTCGACCAAGCATCCAGTTCTATTGGATGTAGTAAGTGGAAAATTTACTATAGTTAAAAATTATGAGACACCTACTAATTCTTGGCTTTTTCGTTAATTGCAATTTGGCTATTACCAGGTGACTAGGTAGACTGGGTATATGAGATTATGAAGAATCATGGAAAAATGTACGTACAAAATAAATTCTCATTTATTTTTATTAAGTAACCATACAAAATACGTAATAATGAACAAACCTAATTCCACTTTCTTGTACATATATCCAAAATGTTATGTTTGACTAGAGGGCTAGTAAATAAATTAACACTAAAACTGCGCAACATACTAATCTTTTATTGACTATGGCTGACATATAATCTTTGCAACCAAATTTGCCACTTCTTCTGTATCATTAAAACTCTACACCCGAGATAATGAGCCCTATTCTTATCGGAGATAATGACCTACTTAAACAAATTCTTGAAAATCATATTATTACCAAGTTATATTTATAATTTAAACTCTCTACAATAACTATTCCATAATATTTCATAGAAATAGATTGCCTTCAATCATAAACTCTTTTATCAGAATTTTTTTTTTGTTATTTCTTTAGGACATCAATTATCTTGAGCATTCAATTTAAACCTTAAAATTGTATATATAGAATCCAAATATTAGCCTCATTCAATTTATTGTATAATATTTCAATTTTCCTGTGTTATTATTCAGTAGTAGTTGCCGCAGTTAACTCGCACGTAAATATTAATTTACAAATAATTGCGTAAATGGGATACCTCTGATCTGGGAGTTTTATTCTGATATATTTTTGTTTATTTTCAAAATTAACTTTTTATTAGTAGAATTATTATATAAAAAAAATATATATTTAGTTTTACAATCTATAATTAACGTTCACGGTTAATCAGAAATACAAAACTCTGAAATTATTATTTTATAGTATTCCATTTGCAATGAAAAGATGGTTTTCATGTTTTTGTTGGTCGTTGTCATTGTTGGGTAAATGAAAAGTAATTAAATACAAAATAAAATTGTCACGGTATTTAAACTATACAAAAAGAAAGACAAATTTGATCATTTAATTATATTTTTTTTATTAAAGGTTACATAAAAAAATGTTGTTAATTGAAAATATATCTTTAGATTGTACCTACATATAAAAATATTATTTGTAAGTTGTGACATTTTAAATTGTCTAAAATAATGTCAATTATTTGAAACTGAATAAAAATGTTTTTAAAAAAAAATCTTTTTTCAGCAGCAATTGAGATCAAATCACTCCTCAACAACAATAATTTTAATAAAAATAATTCGTCTGGTTCCAATTTATATTTTTAGCTATTTACGACAGTCAAAAACTAAAACTTGATTTAAAAAATAGACTAATTGAGTTAATAAAGATAAAACTCACCAATTAAAAATACTTTAATATGACAAGAGTTAATAACACAACTATTTCATGGTAGAGTCATATAAAATATTTAGAAGTTTATCTAAACGTAAAATTAAAATTTTCAAGATATGTATATAAATCAAAGAAAGATAAAAGCAAACCAAACTCTCTAGCCGCTACATCTAATACAACAAATTAATTAGAACACAACAAGGACGCAGATAATCCTGCGAAAATAATCCGAATATTCGTCTAGCGATAATTGCTATATCGCATACAATTCATCGCAAACTTCATCGCTGTTATACTCTTGTCCAGCTGTATGGTAAACTCATCTATATTTTCGATACGATGATAGATGTGATAATATTCTGGATCAAAGCTTTTAAAAACATGTACCCATATTTAACCATATAAAAAAAATGTATTAGTCTACAGTGGAGAAGCATGAACGAACCGAATTCTTGAAATATAAATACTATATGAATTATATAAGAAAGTTATTATTAATTTGCTTTAAATGAAGTAAAAATCTATTTGACGCAAATTTCAATAACTTAGCAATGCGGTATTTTTGTGATCTACGTTCCCTAATACAACAATGTACAATATGCAAAATTATCTATAAAATATAGTCATAAGTTATATAATTTATTTAAAAGAAAAAATCTGCTGATTCCTACAACCTTTAAAATAAATCACAAATTATTAGACACTTTAATTCAATTAAATTATAGCTAATTTGTAAATAAATTAGCTGTAATTAAAAAATAATTCAAAAAATACTAAAGTCTAATCAATTTTATTATTAGTAAATACCAATAAGTTTACAATTCACTGCTCAATATTAACTCCATTTTATCCACTTGTACGTGAAAGTAGTAGTCTAGTAATTCAGTTCCAATTATTGCCTCAATTTTTGAAATATTATCCTAAAAAATAATACATACCAAACATTGATTTTGACAATTCATCAGAATATTATTTATTTGAATTTTTATCAATAATTCACAAACCCTTCTGCAAAATTTAACCTGCGATATTAAACTCAATCTTTATCACTAATACCGTATTAATAGTTTTCATCAAATTTGTAGAATCTTAAAAACGATCTTTCGTATTTTTAATAGTTATTGAGGAATTTTAGCCCCAGACAATATATAAAAATAAATTTTAAATCTTTATTATGACCGATTAGTGGTGTAATCAAAATCCTTAATTTGACATAATTGATCGAATTTTGATCTATTCAGAAAACATATTAATACAAAATCATCAATACAAAATCATCTTCGTCATCATCAAATCAATCAATTTGGATATAACCTTTTCCAGCTGCTGAATTTTTTTTTCCTGATCCTTAATACTTTTTATACAGTTATAAGGATTTTTATAGTATAGCGGTATATTTTTTATAATCGTCGGTCTTTTCGCCTATTACTTCATTCACAATAAAATTAAATTTGCCATCGAAACTTGAATTTAATCACCGAATTATCAAAAATTTAATCACAAAATATATTAAAATATTTCCAATTAAATATTATTTATTCGATTTAAAAATTCCGGAATTATCTTAATTATATTTTCAATTTTAACTGTTAACTTAATAACAGTTTTTGTATTCTGGGGTTTTTTGAAATCGATTAAAGATTGATTGGGGAATACATAAATCGATGCTTGTCCTTTTTTTATCAAATCGATTTGCCATGCAACGTCGCCTAATTTTTACCATTCTTTGACATATTTTTATAAATATTAAGAAAATTATTTTGATAATTTTTAGAAGCATATTTTAATATACAGCATCAGACAAGGACCCTTGTCTGTAATATTCACAAAACTGATAGAATCGCCTCCTAAAAAGATAGGAATATTTACTTGAAATATTAAACAAATGAAGGCTTTGCTGACGATGGGTGATAGCTTCACTCGAAATGGACCCAATTTAATTTTGCCAAAAATTTAAATATTTAAAAATAAAGATAATTATTAATAAATAATTTTTTGTGAAATCAGTAAAGGTTTAAACAAGATAGTAAAAAAAATGAAGGGGGATAAAAATATCAAATGGCTCAACAATTATTGATACATTTAAACCACAGATTACGAAAATCATATAAAAAAATATTGGCTACATTCGATTTTTTAAACTATTTGAACTTTAATTTTTATGTACCAACAATTTTAATGTATTTTCCTTCAAATGTTAATTATATTTACCTAATTATATGTCAAAAATTAACCTACTAAATCATTCGATCAAAATATGTAACGCCATCACACTCTCTAAATATAAAAATGGTGTATCGAATTGACACAACGGAAATGTAATTTTTATTACTCTAATATAATTGTTTACATTATTCCAAAAAAAACAATTTATTATTTATTAATTATTAATATTTTCTTTAAAAATAAAAACGTTAATTTATTAAATTTAATGACTTTTTGATAAATAATAAAAATTATTAACTATTTAGAGTAATCATCAATTGAATGAACATAAGACAATTTTCCATTAATTTATAAAATATGAACATAGAACGCAACATTAATATAATTTGAAAGAAGTAATTATCAAATAGGTTGTTTTTTTTATGCTTCTTTTGCTTAAAGGTGAAATTATGCTGCGGTTATATGGCTAGTTACCAATTACTTTGACAAATCGATTATTTACGATTTAAATTACTATAGAGGTATACAATTTGGACAAAAAATTAATGAAATTTTTTTTTTGTTGAAAATATGGAACTAAATGATAATCGGTAAATATGGATTTGTAAATTTAACCTAAATTAAATATTTGCTGGTTAATTAGAGTTTTTTTTCTTTAAGATATTTAGTATTTTAAACGATTATTTAATCGGTTATTGTGTTAAGTATCGATTATAAAGTTTCTATACAAGTTACAATTTTTACGAGGAGTTTGAAATAACTGTGTTGTAATAGAAGTTTTGACAATCGTAATTTTGAAAACTAATGACTTTCAATCTTACATATAAATAAGTTACGATCTCTCGGAATCAGAGTTTAACATGAAATAAGAATTCCAAAAATTAAGAATCGAGTTAACCGACATTTTTATACTTACCTTAAAGATATCGATAAATATTGGTAGATCATATGCTATCTGACTGACCCGGTGCAAAGTAAGAGCTAGTATAGTCAACGAATTGGAAAATTTGGTTTGATTTGTATAGTTTAATAATGAACCTGTTAAGATTTGTAAAGAGGTGGTTGGAGTTGGAGTGAAATATTGGTTATATAACAGAAGAGGGTATAATATTGTTGAGTATGTAAGGGGATACCTATTGGTTAGATACCTATTGGTTAGATGACATCCTAGTATTTATGAATAATTAAGTAGAACCCCCTTCAAACTAACTAACTAACATTTCTTACTTTCACCGCAAAAGATTCTTATAAAAAAGCTACAGATTTTTTGATTTACAATCTTAGTTTTATTTAACAATACTTTACTGTCTGAATGATTGTTCAAATTAAAATATTATAAGGCAAAACTTCAATAAAAAATTAACACTATCTAGTCTAGATTATATGATCTTTTTACACAGTGTCAAAAGGCTAAAGATTATCTATTTGTGTTCTATTAATAATTACTGTTCTTTAAATCGAGAATTATTATAATTTGTTGCGTTCAATATTTTATTTTGATATCTCATCTATTTAATCACTGAAGTTTTGACTTTCGTGAACATTTTGATTGAAGCTGCAAGTACATTATAATAATAATGGATTCACTGTCAATTTTAACTGTTAACTTAATAACAGTTTTTGTATTCTGGGGTTTTTTGAAATTTAATATTAAATAAACTTTTAAAGTTAACAAATGAGATTATTTCTTTTAGCTCAACTTATAAATAGATTGTCAAAATTTTTACATAATTTTTAAATGTTTAAAAAGAAAAACATATAACAATTTTTAATACCACGATTTATTGATTTATAATATAATTCATGATAATTTTGTTACCACTTACCAATCTTTCAAAGGACTGTATGATAATTATAGAGATTGTAAGTTACCCAACGAACTATTTAACGTATTTTCAATTAACGCTTGCGTAATTAATGGTTTCCTTTATATTAATATTCCACAGAATCGAATATTTTAGCAAAATTGGCAAAATCTAGAAAATACTTCATCTATAAAGTTTAATCTGGCATTTTTTGTATTTTACTTTTAATTTTGTTATTTGCATTGTAAGTGATCTCGTAAGTGAATTGTATATTTAATTTAATTAAATTAGATTTATTATAACAAACTAATTTAATTTAATTTAATAAATGATTTTTTTTTTAAGTTTCGGTCATGATATTAAAATGATCTTCCATGTTCACATAAATGATTCTGTGATTCTATGTGTCCCATTATTGTCATGAATTAAAAGTTTCTAATTCTCATCTATCAATTTCATTAAAACATCTTATATATATGATTATTATACATTACACAAATCAAATTACCTTAAATTAGTGCGATTGAACTTCATATCTTCCTCTATATTGATTGGACAGCATCCGGTGTTACAATCGGACTTCTTTTAACTCTAGGTTTTTCGTGTATTGGCAAATACGAATTTTGCAATCGTCAACTAGGGGAATTGGAAGTAGCTAGATATAAAAAAAAACCCACCAAATAAATACATTTTGTAGAATTTGGATAGCAATTTATTTGAATCAATAGAACCTAATAAAATTACACATAAAGTGCTATCGATTTAATTCAAGTACTATCTAAAATTTAATGTTTATGTTTTTCTTTAAAATTATAGAACACCAGAATTGTCACATTTTGCATATTTATATACAATTTTTATCAATAATGTCTGTCAGTCCACAATCAGCAGAAATTGTGGAATTACAGACATAATTGACAAAAATAGTTAGTTGTATGTAAATTCACAATAACTCTTAAACATCGATAACATTAACACCAATTTGCTATAAAATCCTTGTAATAATGTTCCATTTAATTTCAGAAATCTTAAATTTATAACTTGGTTTCATAGTGATATACGAGCTGAATAATTAAATAATACTGATAACTTCAAAATTCAAATATAAAAGGAAAACATCAATAAAAATTTACACTATCTACATTTTTTATACAGGCCAAAGATTATCTTTCTAATGCTCAAAGTGTTTTCGAAATCGAGTATGCGACCGTAAAATTTTTGATTACTCTAGCAGCAAATCGTTTATTTCTAGGTTTCAGAATAAATTATGCTTTATGAGCTAAAAATCATTAATTAAAAACTGGTAACGCAGCAAAATTAAAATATGCAATCGAAATTCTGAATAGAAAATTATTTTATAGTCGTAATTATGTTCTAGATTTTATGTGGAGTAATGGGAATTATTATGGCATGTTACTATGGAAACATCGATCAGTAAATTCAATTTAATATACTTTGGTTCAAAGTATTGTTTTTGTTTCGCGATCTAGTTTAAAATACGAAGCCGATAAGATCACTGGGTCCTTATATAAAATACATTGTTAATTTTTTGCATAACTGAATATTTGAATACATTCCTGAAATATTTAGCTACTTCTGATTTTTTTTTAATAATCGCTATTTACACAAATTCCTAGTTTTGGTCCACACCTATAGGGAATTAATCTTTTTGTTTCGAATACCTGTTGTGAAGTAATTAAATTAACTTAATTAACTATAATCTAAAAAATTAAATCCACGATTTTCCATCATTTTGAAAATATAGTGCACGCAGTAGATGAGGTTACTAACTACTCAACAAAATTTAATAATATAATTTTTTATTCACTATGAATTTAAAAATTTAGTATAAAAATTCCATAAGTTTTGAACAAACCTTACAGATACAAAACTTACAAAAAATTGAACACATGTTCAATTAAAAAAGGCGCCCTTAAATTTGTTTGTGATTTATTGCCTTAAAGGCAAAAAATTTGACGCGCGCTCTAAAGGGCGGATACCGAAAAAAACAGCCCCTATCATATTATGAATCAAACCTTAGAGGCGTCATTAATTTTTTTATACCTAATAGGACGAAAAACTTACTATCAATAAATAAAAGTATGTATATCGGAATTTTATAGATGAAAAATTTACACAAATTAATTATTTAACTCAAATATCCTTCGAATTAAATACAACTTTAAACAATGCCGCTCATTATTAAGGACTTGTTTTTAAACAAATTAGTGTCAGATATCGTAAAAATAATTAATAATTCTATTTTACAACTGAATATCCTATTGCGAAAATCGATTTATTTGAAATACCAACAATAACTTCTGAAATTCGTTAACTCATTATGTTTTAAAGAAAAAAAAATCCTTTTTGAAGTAATTAATCAAATATCAGAGATACATATTTAACAGGACAGAAAGGACTAAAAATTTTGGCACTAAAAATATAAATTAATGTAAAAACAATGCGCCAAAAAACAAAATCCTTGAAAACGAAATTTTTAGCAATCATTAAAATTTCAGGGTTTCTGTAAAACCATTTTTTTTATTTAATATAATAAAAGGATAATTATTTACTAGCGACAGAGAACAAGTCTGACAAAAAACAATACAATAATTTATATTGTTTACCAGTTAGACATATTAAAACCATCAAGGACATTCAAGTTTTTCATAATTTATTTACAAAAAACATCTAAAATGAATCCTTGTTTTTAACAAAATATTTTCAAAATAATATTTCGCGCCTTGTTTTACTGACCCTAATTTTTTTCGTCTCATTGTCTCTCTGTATAAATATGAACAAGAAATAATATTTCTTATTCTTTAGCAAACGTATTAATCCTTTCTATTCAAAATTTTTAGTATGAAATACAAAAAATTTTTATAGTCCTTTATATTGTTGAATCCTCTTCTCTTCTACATAATATATTTAATTTATTATATTATAGAAATCATAAACAATCTCCCAGAAAATTATGATTCCTTGTATATATACGAGAAGAAAATGATTAATGATAGTTTTTGGCATCATTGTAAAATAACGCCCAAAAATAATTATTTTCTCATCCATTCAATGTCCTTTTTATTAAATTTACAAAATATATTTTTCACCTTGTATAATTTTATGTCCTTGGTCATTAACGTTAGTACAATATGAAAATTGTATCATCAATTCTAACTGAAATCTAAAATGACATTATAAAAATTTTATTATTTCGTACTATTATTTTTTTAAGCCAAACATTTTAGATGTTTTCTACTTTTGGTAATAGAATTTGATGACAAAATTAGGGTCCTTTTTTTGTTAACTTTTATTGTGAGATTTTTACAATTTTCTGGTACAAAAATTGTTACTTATTTAGTGTATTATTAATATAGGATTATTGTTTATAACGCCTTTTAGCCCTCTAAATTATGCGCCCATTTTTATTTTTCAACCTCTTCTATCAACTCAGTATCCTTTTTTTTATTTTTGGTAAATTTATAGACTTTTAAATATGAAGTTTTGTCTGCATTTCAAATAAATATTGCAAAATCAAAATTGAAAATTACTGAATTTTTTATTATGCACAGCTAAATACAAACAGGAAAGGATAAATTATTGTGATGGAAGGATGGATGAAAAAATGACAAGAAGAGGAAGGAAAAATATAAAACTGTTAGATCTACAAAAAGCAAAAACGTATGTATTAATGGGTTCCTTTTTGATATGAAAAAAAAAATGTATAATAAAAAAAATTTAACAGATTTTTTATTGTGGCGGAAAATAGGTGAGTTACGCCTCCTTTGGAACGTTTTTAACAACAACAAAAAATTGTGATATACTGAATAAAGGATATAGTATGAAACCGTATAATATTTATTATGTGCACCTTTGATATTGTCCTCGCGCGGGTTTTTTTAACGAATTGTATATGAATAATAAATATTACATGAATGGAATGGGTGGGAACAGATGTTAATTTTTCTGATTTTATTTTATTTATGTAATTATTAATTAAATATTACATTTAATTTCAAAAATTGTTTATAATTTTTATGACAAAAAAAAATTGTAATTGCATATTTGTAAAATGTATAATTTTATTGGTTTTGTCATAAAATTAGTTATTGATTTGATAACATTGTCAACACTATTGCATTTACTTGTGATACGATAATTTATGAAGGAATTATATTTCAAGGATTGATTAAAATGTCAGATATCATCGTGTTAACAGTTTTTAATATTTAAAAGTTGCTAGTTTGCATAAAGATTGTGATTAGGATAAAGAGATGCAGGATCGAAAACAGCAAAGTCTTCAATCGGATATTTTAAAAAAGCGATTTGTAATCTTGATATCAACATCAAACTTAAATTACGTTATCTGTAGTGCTACGTTTCATCAGTGTTTCTGTATGACCTAGAGAATTGGACTTTATATAAAAGCTAGTAGCGTAACAGATGTGGTGTTACCGGCGTTTGGCGAAAATGTATTGGACACACAGAATAACAAATCTGAAAGTTTAAATTTGAACTTAATAATAACTCTAAATTTAAAATCTTAATAAAAATAAGACATTTAACAAGTTCATTATCTAAAAAATTGAAATAATTTACCAAAATTTGTCAATGTAAATAACTTCCTTTATGAAGTTTTACCCTTTGTAGATTGGTAATTATAGTTTTAATCAAGGTAAAAAAAGGAATAATGATAAAAGTCATTACAAAAAAACTGATATACAAAAAACTAAAGGATACGAATTGTAAGTTCTTCATAAAGTGGTAAAAAATTAATTAAAGTAAATTGAAATTTAAAATTAAATTTCAACATGTGCTGGCTATCATCAGGAAACGCACTACTATTATTTATTTTGAATAAATATAATTATTTTAATGATGAATAATGATGAAAAACAGTCTAAATTACATTTAAATTATTCAAAATAAAAAAGAATCAAATAATATTAAATTATGTTGTATTGTTTTTTGTCGAATATAAATTATGTTTTTTTGTCCTTTAATTGAAGGGTTCCATTTTCACTAAATAAGTTGTTTCAAAATGTTATCGCGCGATGTATAAGTTCAATATTATTAGAAGGGTTATAAAATATATAATTGAATAATTGTTAAAAATTGCTTGAAATAAAATTGAAATTTTCTACTAAATACTGAATGTAGAATGTAAATCCGAAAAATTCTAGAAAAAATTTGTTGGTTTTAAATGGGGTGGAAATCTTGATCCACAACGCACTTTGTCTTAAAATGACATTTGTACACTCCATTAAATGGCTGTATCATATGTACAGCAAAATGACCTATCATACTTTGTTAATTAATAAGGATTACTTTTGTCGGTATGATGTTACTACCAGCCATAATTAATTCATGAATATTCCAGGAATATTTAAATCTTTTTTTACTAACGGACGAATTAATTTTTATATAGGAAATTTTACAGAAAGATCATCAAATTCAGTCATAGTAGTCAAACTAGTATCTTGATTAATAATTTGGTTGGTCGGTTTTAAATGATTGGGGAATTATGAGACTTCCATGCACATTTATCAAATGCTAAATCATTATTAAAACATGTCGACCCATAATGAATGAAATTATCTTTTGCGGTTTCTGTTTACCCGCGTCTTCAAGGTTTTCTAAAAAGAAATCATTAATAATTCCTCGCTCATCTTTGAAATCCACACGGAATTTTATAACAGATACTAATATAACATTGATCTAAAACAATTATTTTAAAACTAATAAGTTAACTTAAATAACATGTGCTTCCAAAAACCATTCATCTCTTAAAAAACTTTAAAGTATTCCCTATTTTAAAGTATATACGTATCAAGAAATCAATTGACTGGTATGCAGTAAAATATACAATTTTCTCATTAACTAAAACCACAATTTAAAGCCATACGAAGGATCATCATAATTATAACAATTTTAATATTAAATAGAAAAGGGTTCACATGCAATTTATCAATAATGTAAAAAAAAAATTCTACGAAGAAGACAGATTGCCTCACTTAAAATGAAATTACACTCCATTGTCTTCTTAAAGACAATAGCGTTATCCAAAGCGTCTCCCATGAAATGAAAAGCACCCACCATAGTCTAGTATTAAATAATGATAATTTCCTCTTCAATTGTGTTCATTTTTTTATCAAAAACAAAAATAGCCTTAACAAAAGACTGAATATCCTTTTTCTGTTGTAAATAAACCCTTTTTTATATTAAAAAAAAACACCATCTGATCACGTAATCTAATGCTATTATTTATATATAATAATCTTATATTTGTTGGTATAGCTATGGAATGATTGTCGTTGGCACCCATATGAACAGGTCCTTGAAATTTAACCTTAGGCACATCATCATCTTTCGTATTTATTATAATATACTTTCATTCATAAATGAGAATTTTAACATTTTTTAAATTTCTTTCAAGTGGTTTCAAATTACCAGGATGATAAAATATCTTTGTAGTATGTAATGGGACTCAAGATTTTTTTTGGAGATTTTTTCAGCAATGATATTAAATCATTTTTTTTTTGCGCCCTTTCAGACAGGAAATGGAAAGTCTTTGTATTTTTGTACATTGAAAAAATGGATTCAAGGTGAAGAGTAGAAAATTACCTGCATAAAATTTTGTTTTAAATCAAAATTGATGTCGGTGAATAGTTTCAGAAGGTGAAAATTCATAATGTCGAACAAGCAGTTGAACCAACTAATATTTAAAACCATATATTATCTGCAATGTGGCAATTAATCAATCAATTAAAAGCTCGACAATCTGCATATTCTGGAGAACTATTGCGAGCAGTCTCAATTGAAAAAGTATTCTTCATTTATTCAAATTAAAAATTAAGAAAATTAAAATATGTATTTTATGGAATTGTAACAGAATAGAACATTACGGATGCAGTTCTTTCTGATGTATTATTTTAACTCCTATTGAACCTCTTCATTTAAGAGTGATTACTCTGGGTAACTGCCATTTTTATATCACCCAAAAAAATAGCAGTTAAGAGTAATCACTCTTAAGTTAAGTTAATTATTCAAATAATAAAAACAAAATTCAAACTTTTTTATTAAATGAAAATTGATATTATTTTATTACAAAATAATCCTAGAATCGTTTAAGCTGGAAATTTCTTTAATAACTTCAAGCGTTTCTGCTATTTTCAAAAGAATTTCCACCAATGTTTAATTTTTTTAATTTAAGTAAATTATTTTAATTAAATTAAGGATTTCCATTTAAATGCAATTCCATTAATATCGATACGTCACATTATCGTTTACTAACGACTTCGGTAAAATTATTGCTCGCTAACGCCAAATGTTGAATTCCACCAGAAAACCACAATCATTAGCTAACAACGTATCAATTTTATTAAATGTTCAAATTTATTTCATTGCGTATTTATAAACCTAGAATAATTTTTTATCATTTTAAATATATTTAACGTGATGAATTGTAATTTATTGTTACCTAAATTAATGATTTGTAAACGAGTCAAATTCTGCAATGCATCCGGTTCAATATTGTTTCAATTTAATTTAAATACGTAAATTTCTTTAATTTATAAAATGTTCTTGACCTGAATTCCTTAATTGTATTGAATCGTAACATCTATGTCAATGCAATTATGTGATATGTTACATTTTGGCACATTTCTAATACTTTCATTGAATAAATGTCACGAATTTCGAGCCGAAATAAATTGTACACTTCCATAAATATATCCAAAAAAAAACCAAAAAATCCTTCTAAAGAAATCGAAATGACAATCATAAAATTATATTTGTTTTATATTAACATGGATTTTATCTGGGCAAATTTTTTGAAAAATAAATTCGTATATATATCTGACATTGTGATGTTGTAGTTAGTAACTTTCATAACTTCACAATGACAGATATAAACGAATTTACTTTTCAGAAAATTAACCCAGATAAAATTCATGTTAATATAAAACTAATATATAATTTCGATTTCTTTACAAGGATTTTAAAAGATGAAGCTGCAGTTGACATGATTTTAAAAGTCCAATAATATCACAAAAATTGTAAAACCGACAAAATTTTAAATTAAATTTCAATTTAATTTCTACTTAACATTACTTAACGATAGGAATAATTAACTAACACTGAAATTATTTTCAAAATTTCTTAAAATTATTTGTACATTATTTTGTTAAAAATATAAATTGTAATTATCTACTAGTTGCTTTTTATTCAGGTTAAAGATTATCTTTGTTGTGCTGATAGTTTTCTTCAAATCGCGATTTATTATAATTTAATGCGACTTCTTGAATTTTTAATATTGTCCTACTTAATTGTGTATATTATTAAAATTATGTTAATCATTTCCATTTTGAGTAACGCAGTAATTTTGTAGACAATTTAAAGTAATCTTTTCAGCAAAAAACTCTATCTAAAATATTATAAATTGATTAATTTCGTTTTAGGTTCACATTTTATCTCGAAAAAACATCACTAAATAGGATTTTTTAATATTTATGAACAATACATAAAGAAAATTTTTATTCTTAATACCAATATGGTTTAATCATAGCATTCAAGAGTTCAGGTATATCGGAAGAATGCCATCTACTAAATTTTACATAAATATCGTAGTAGAATAAATATGATTAAGAAGAAAATCATGGAATATATTAAGGGATTCTTAACTACTAAAAACGGTTTCATGTTTCATTTATATGAACAATATTACCAAGTCAATTGAATATCGCTTACCCATACCAAAATGAAACCCATAAAAAGAATGGCTGATTTAAATGCTTACCAAAATAGAGTCAGCAAAAAGAAAATTCGTATTCCACTTAAAATATATTGGTTATTTCATTACGCTGTGTTCATTCCTATAAATATATCTCAGAGCAACTTTTAGTTATAAAAATTGTTCTTTCAAAAATAAAGTATTTCAGTTTTTTCCGTAGCTGAAAATAATCAAGAGAAAAATAAACGATCACACGCACTTCACAGGTTCGCAGGCCAAAGGTAGATCGTTCTCTCTTGGAAAAGATAAACTTAACTATCTCAACAATCTAGCTAAGAAATAGCCACGAAAATTATATATTTCCTGAACGTCACGAGGCGTATCTAAATAACTTCAATAATATCCTCTAGCTTACGTTTCACGTATGATAAAAAATGGTACTAAAGCAGTAATTGATGTCTTGGACTGGTTATCCGAGACTCGTCACTTTAACAATCAAAATGTATTCCAATTAAAGAAGAAAAAATTTAATTTTTATTAATTTACTTTTATTTATTCACTTACAGCTCCTTTTCTTGTCAAAATATATCAATTTTATTCAACCATAAACTTTTACCTGTACACAAATACCAATAAAGAGTTGACTATTAAATTGCAAAAATCTATAATTCGTAATAATATCCTTAAAACTATCTAAATTTATTAGTATTATAAAAAAAACATGTATCAGTACATCAAAATTTATATTGATTTAATGAAATTCTTTTATTACAACTTATTCTATATAATAAATATACTAACCAAAAACTGAATAAACTATAAAATTTCTCAAACTCATAAAGATTTATTATTCGAATATAATCTATAAAAAAAAAAATAACAAAAATTTGTCACATTTAATTCACACATTATTTTTCTACAAAAACATCATCAAAGGACGACACCCTAACTTAGCAAACATTTTATACTTTCATCTCTCTAAAAAAAAACAGGACACATAAAATTTCATTTATAATATACAATAAAAACCAAACAAATAAAAGGAGATCCTTTACGGTTGTACGCAATTGTTTGTTTAGCAATTGTCACTATTTCCCAAAACTATTTCTAACCATTTATCCTTATCTATTTAGGGTGATTTGTTATGCTCTCTTTAGATTTCTTGTTATTTTGGTGACGGTGTAATAAATTCAAAAATTTCAAAAAATGTATTTATTTCCTAACATACATTTTAAACATAATAGATCCTTTTTAGCAAAAAAAAAATCTGTTCATATTCAATTTGCGAAAAAAATTACCTCTATTAACAAAAATTCATAATAGCGTATTGACTAAAAGTAATCCCCTGCCTGTGTCCTTTGAATTATGATTCAATATAAAATGTTCACATAAAAAAAATCATATATACAAGCCAGCAGCTAAAGAAAAAAGGGAATAAAATTGACTTTTTCAAAACTCAATAGATTTTTATATCCTTCCAGGATATCGCGCATAATATACACACACTTATAAGCTATTCTGTATATTATATTGCTACTTATTTTATGTTATATTCATTTCTTTGTGGTCAAATTGTTAATAGAAATTCATGATAGATCACAGCAAGATAAATGTTTATTTTGTAACTTATATAATTTCTGTGCACAGTACCATTTAGTTAGTAATATCAATAAAATTATTGTTGTTAAAGGACTAATTAATATATGTAATTGGAAAATTTGTGGAACATTTTATTGAAAAAATTATCAAGAGATCCACAATAATAGAATTGTCAAATTTATAGTATGGAAAAAATCATAATTGAGACAAGCAAATTTAAATTTTGATTAAATATTGATTAAGGATTTCATAGGATGCGAGAGCTGTTTGAAGACTTTTGAAAGCGAAAAAGAAAAAAACTATTTTTGTGAGTTAAAAATTACGTTTTTTTCAATATAATCTCTTTCACGCTCATCACACTTAATCCAACTTTTTTCTAACAAATTTATACCATGTATATATAAGGATTTGTATCAAGTCTTTTATAATTAATAACCCACAACAGTAGCAATTGCTTTATGGTTGGACGAACAACGCTTAACAGCTACATGATTTTTTTCAGGTTTGGGAATATATGGTAATCCGAAGGCGCCAATTTCAGTGAATTCGGTGAATGATCAAGTAATTCGTACTTTAATTCGTTGAGTTTTGCTATTATAATTTAATACTTTGAGCATCTTCGCATGAATTTCTGTTGTTGATAAACCTTCCAAAATAAGAATTTGATCACTGCACGATATTCTATATTTTACCATTTTAACAAAATCAAATGACACGTCAATTTTTTACGTCAGATCAAAAACAAAGTATAAATATTAAAAAACCTATGATTTTTTGTTTTACGACTAGAGTTTCCATTTAGCTTTCAAATTCAAACTGCACTCGTACTTCCAATAAGTTCTAAAATACATAATTTACTTCCGAATAAAATTCAGATTTTCACTTTCAAATTAATTTCAAATTATGGATCGATTAAACACTTAAGCCAGAATTATTGGAAAATTGTAAGGAGTAAAGATATGTTATTAATATTATACACTTCGTGAAGATTGACTCAATCTTCCCGCTTAATCTTAGGATTGGCTGTTTGCTCTGAACTGAAATTCTTTTAACAAGTATTCATCTCAACAACTCTACAGATTGATCTTTCATTATTAAGTTAAAAATAGTAAATAATGATTTTTTTTTTACCATTTACCATTGGAAAGAGTTTATTTCATAATTTAAATATTAATAACTTTTAAGTTTTATTATATTGTTTGTATACAAAACAAAAATCACTATAATTAAAATTAAAATAATAATAAATTTCCATATGTTTAACAATATTTGTATTAAAAAAAAACCGCCCTTTAAAAGCCACCGAAATATAATCATAAAATATTAATGAGTTTTTATTTCCCTAATTAAATTTTTATTTATTGGTTTTTGTTAAATTTTATGAAAAATCTGTTAACAATATTAAAGTGGAAAAATTTTGAATTTTTTTTTTGTATCCAATGTTTTTTTTAATGTTTACCAAAACAATTCATTTTAAGTGGGTGTCTATATAGTTGAAAATATAATTAAAATTTTAATTTTATTTAAAAATAAAAATCATATTTTTTATGGTTATACCTTTACAGTTAACATATTAAAAAAAAAAGATAAAATTGATGTAATAATATAAAAACTACCAATTTTACTACAAATTAATTTCAATGTAAACCGAAAAGTACTCACAGTAAATTACATTTATTTAGTCAATATAGAAAAATTTATAATATGATTTCCCTTCTGATCCTGTTGTCAATGTCACTAATATGATTTCTCTTCCATCCTCTTTTGATGTGTGTACGTTTAATATCAAATTTGTCTTTTAGATATCCAAACAGGATAAAAGGATATATATAAATAGATAAAATCTAGATAATGTACAGAGAGTTGACAAAAAAAAAATTTTTTTGGGATACGGTTGTAAAATACACAAAGGCTAATAAATTCAAATTATTCATTGATCAAAAGAAAATTGGCATGTGTTACACACCCCTGATAATTTTATCGTTTGACTCTATTTTTTTTATTCTGTAAATTTTGAGTATTATTTTGTCTACACTGAAAAAAAAGGAATGCTACGTTGAACGATGTTTTAATATTTATAACATTTTTTATATTTTAATCCCGCACGTGGTGTAATTGCCAAATGAACACCAAAAAAACTACAACGTACCGTATTATGTTCTCCACTCAAATTGTATGGAGCGTGATACTATACAACAACTGTGAATTGTAGAGATTTAAATTTCTTTGTCGACGTTCAACGATGTATATCCCAATTGAACACAAATACTAGAACCGTATTTACAGAACCAATACACTACGCACCACATAAACAAGTTTATAGATGACATTTTGTCCAGAGAGCAGATACCGTCACAAAGTAGCTAATTAGATCTAATAACCCACCATATTAACTGTTACATATTAAGTGACATATACAATCAAATTACTATTTCATTTTTTCAGCCTTAAACCACCCAAACACGGCGCATACCAATCTGTACTTTTCACAATACAAAATTACAAAAAAAAAATAGAATTAACGCCAGAAGGAACTACTTGAGGTACTATTACTTCACAGCAACTATGAATTTTCTCTCAGTGTATATTTTAAATAAATCTACTGGCTTATTATATAAACTGTTGGTGTTTGAAGTCAATTGTTAAAATTTGTTGGTCTGGAATAATTTATTTCATCCCATAGTCTTATCACCCTCTCTCTCTGTGTTTACTCTAAATATTCTTGCATATTTTATATTTGATCTAATTTTAGGTCTTGTTATCTACATTATTTCGAGAAAAAAAAAGTTCACAAAGCAAAGTAATGTCATAAATTCAACAGAAAATCATCATTCACCCTAAAATCTCAGAGCACATGAATAATCTGGAAATATAATTTTTGGTAATTAAAGAAACAATCATTAAATTACAGGACATTTTTGATAGTTGGAAAATCATTTTAATCAATTCATAATTCATACTTTGATTAATACATTTAAATTGTGAAAATGATTTTCAAAATAATATACCATATTTTATTTCTTATATTATTCAAATTCAAATATACCAAAAATTATATTTGACCTATAAAGAATTGAATTATTAATAAACTAAAATTAAAATAAATGTCCTTTTTTTACCAGTAATATCTAAATTTTATGTTACACACCTTCAATTTAATTGAATATTTTATAATTTAATTGCGATCATTTTGATAAATAATTATTTTGATTGAATAGATTTTATATATTTATTATATTATATTTTGAAAAGGGTTTTATTTCCATTTTATTTTAGAAATTATGTTTTATTATTATGTAATTTATTGAAAATGCAAATTTCTATACAAATTTAAATATAAATAAAATGATTTTGAAATTATACATAATTTATGTTACTAGGACATTTAAATGGACACAATTTTTAGATAATTGAGTATATAAAATTATTATTTGAAAATTTTATGAAATATTTTTGATTATGTATTTAAATATAAAATTTATATAAATATTTTAGTTTATGTTAAAAAATGTTAAAAAATCAATTATTATTAAATTAAATATATTTATAAATTTATTTATTTTAAAATGGTATAAAGTAAATAATTTAATTAAACAGAAAAACTTTTATTTATGACAATCAACGTCCCAGTGCTGCTGTATAGTTATGGACAATATCCAATACCGATAAGAAGCACTTAGGAGGGTCTTTCGTTACATCTTTGGCCCAGTCAAAAATGTTTACTATAATTCACTATAATTACGAGCTTATGAACTGTATCAGAAGGCTGACTTAGTGAAAAAGTGTGAGATTTAAAAACTTCATTGGCTAGGTCATGTCGTGAGAATTAAACTGCTAAAGCTGCAAAAGCTGTAGCCCCGATTAAGTAAGTAAGTAAGTATTTGCAGTAGGAAGGTAAAAATCAAAAAAAATTCATAATCACTAAAATACATATAAGAGTAATCTAAGTTGCAGTTAAATTTACTTTCGTTAAATGGCTTAGTAACCCTTTTTATAAAGGATTGTTATACATATCTTAACTAATATTTAGTCCTACTTAATTTTATGCTTTTTAGCCAGTCTTACAATTAATGTACAACGCTCATAGTCCGCTGATAACAACAGATTTGTAGAGTTTAAATTTTTACAAAATTTTGAATTATATTATTTTGAAGAAAAAAATTACAGTCAAATTTAATGATTTCCTATAAATAATTGATGCAATTTGCAATCAAATAATCCTAAACACTAAAAACTCAATTAATTCATTGTATATATTTCAGCCATTTCCAACCATCATAAATAAAACAAAAATAAAAAAAAAACCATTTAATTTTAAAATTCTATAATAAAAACAGAAAATATAATTTTCCAAAACCATAATAAGAAAAACCATGTATAAAAACAATAAAATTCATAATTATTTCCAAGAATTTTTATCATTTCTTTCAAATTAAATGTTACTTGGCCGGACTGGACTGTATAATATTATAGTATATTTTCAAACCGACAACATAAAAAAAATATTTAATCTTAATATTTTCCACCATTTTGCATTCTTTAGCGTAATTTAAAAAATTAAATCCTTTGTCGATCACGCATATATAAACTTAAAACCGAAAATGAAATATAAAAAGAATTGCCAAATAAACTGAAAAAGAAACCATATAAAAACAGCAATCAAATTATCAAAAAATTATTTTTTAAATTTGATAAAACATAAAGTAAAAAAATTTAAATCGCGAACTTAATTTGCCCCCAGACTTACGCGATATTTCTATTTAGCCCCACCGCCAATTCCTTCTCGTTTTCAATATCCGAAAGGCAATTTTCTTTTAACAGTCTCGCCATATTGGTAAAAAAAATACTTTTTTTTGTTATGCCTTTAGTTATAAATTCCCATTTCCCCCCTGTGATAGCCATAGTATTTTGACCAGCAGCAAAAGCTTATAGCTAAAAAAAAATCCTGCAGCATTATTTCAACAAATTACTTAAATAAAATTTGAATATTATACAATTTTTTTTTTTTGTTTTCGTAATAAACAAAAACTTATCCGATTGGAGGAAAACCGTCAACGCCTTTCTTTTGATTATTATCTGGTGGCACGCCATTCCTACATATATGATATACCTATTTAGTAGAAATTTTCAGGTGTATTTATAGAAATATAACCCCAAAGCATAAAAACTTGCAATAAAAATAAAAACAGCAAACAAAGTCCGTTTTGTTGTTAGCCATAATACACCGCCATATAAAATGATGACCTGATACAAATGTTTATGTAAATAAAGTAGTAGCATATATTTTACATTTATAGATTGTTTTGCATGCTTTATGTATGAATGAATTTTTATAAATGGCGAATAAATATATAAAATTGTTGCACGTCAACGTATTTGTTGCGATTGCGTTAAGTACTAAAATGATATTTTGATTAATAAACAAAATGGAAATTAAAACTGGATTTGAATATAGAAAATAAATGATGACTTGAATATTAGTTTTTTAATGGAGTAACTTAGGATATTGTATGTAAAACTGGCAGAATATTTGAGTAATATAAAGAAATGGACAAAATTCATTAAACAAGTTTTAGTATGATTGACTGTAGGTTAATTGCGGAATCAAATTTATCTACATTTTAAATATTTTTTATATATGTAATATACTTTGGTCAAAGTATTGTGGATTTAAAAGTATAAGCCCTAATATTTGCAGATATAGTTGCCAAAAACAATAATTTCACTTGGAAACTAAATAAATTTCTATGTTTTATAAACTTATTTATGACAAACAAAACATGTATTTTATATGCAAAACCTGGGCTATTTCGTAACCTGGAGTAATTTATAATTCCTTCCATTTTCTTGTTAACAAAATGTAATTCTTACCACTCATACGGTAATCAGGATGTAATTAACTTATTATTAATTAGATACGACCATAATTCCTTCTGTAACTTTATCATATTTTTCAAAAAATAACATATTTTGACATTAAAAAGTTTCCCAAACTCTTTTATAAACAAAGTAAATTACCCTGCATGAGAACGCTGTCAAGAAATCTTCCTATAAACGTTGCTATTCGTTTGTTCGTACCGAAATAATCTAGTAGCTTAATATTATTAAAGCTTCATAAAAAATTATGTTGGGAGTGGAAAGCTTATAAAACTATATTTTTATAAGCTTTCCATATTTTATAACTGGTTCATACCAGAATCTGGTTCTTCGGTCTTACCGCAATTGGTTCATACCAGAATTAATACATAGTTCATACAGTTCGTTTATGCAGTAAGAACAAAAAAATCTGCATCGCATCTGCATGTGACAGAGATAGTATGACACAAAAAGTGTTCAATCGTCTGGTTTTGGTGTCCGCCTCCGCATCCTCTTCATGTTTAGCTCGGATAACCGCATTTTAAAGGCTTGATCCCGTAGCATTGAGTGTCTTGTTAATGGCGCGTTCACCAGATATAACGAGTTTTTGCTATACCTTATAGGTATTTCTTAGTGACTACTCATATAGCAGATATTATTCATATACCAAAACAGAATGTGTTTCAGTAACCGTCCCACATTTTCGATTTAACTATCAGTTAAAGTCGTTGTGGTTAGTTTACATGGTCCATATAAGTGTACAAATAGAACTATACGGCCATAAGTAAGTCCTAAACCAATTCGTGATTGGTTTACTCTTAATTTATTACTCTTTCATATACTTTGATTTTAAAAAAAAAATCCGCATCTAATGTTCTTTTCCGTTAAACAATTCTTAATTCCCTTCCTGAAGCCATAAATTCCCGCGTTATATATTTATCTTTCTATATGGTCATAATAATATCTGATCATCGCAGTTAACTGAATTCATAAAAGACGTTAGTTTATGCTCATAAATATATGAAATTATTGATAATAATAATTTTCGCTTTACAACTCTACTTAACATGTTTTTTTTTATAATTACTATCCTGTGGTGATGATAGTATAGTAAAGGATAATATTATCGCAATAAGGAAAATCTTCAGCTTCCGTTTTCACGTATATATTAGTAAAGTGTGCTTACCAGTTCTTGAATAGTCAAAAACTGGTAAAACTTAAATAAAGGGGCACCCTAAATTATATTATAAAAAAAATACTTTTAGTATATTATTTTTTCAGCATGACATTATCAAATTTCCATTTATAAATGATATTGTTTAGAAATTATTTTATATAAAAAAAAAAGTGTTTATAAATTTTTGAGCACCCATTAGGTAGGTCCCCGGTTGGTTATTCCTATATTAAAAATATTTTCCATTTTGTATTTATCGTTGATTTCATGTTGTGTTAATTATTTAGCTCGTGCTATTTAATATATTTTTTATTTTGTAAATTTGTAATTTGTTAATGGCACTACGAAAAGCAATTTTTTATCAGATAATTTTTTCAAAAAAAAAAAATTTTTTGCAAGGATTTTGTAATAAAATTAAATTTTTATTCTTTGTTCATCATCACATGCTGATTTTTTGTAAATTTTTCTATTAAACTTTGAAAACATCGTTCCAATTATAAAAAATTCTTTTACGTCTCACAAATATTATAAATATTTTTTTTTAATCTATCATTATAAAATTATGAACTTATAAAATTTCAAATTATTAACTATATACGTGACCTATTAATTTAACATAAAATAAATATAAATTGCTCCCACACTCATCCAGACAAAATTTCAATGTTGTCCTTAATATGATTTTGTCGATAAATCGAAACTTTAATTTGATATTTTATGGTCTTCTAAATTACCATTATTATAAATATTCTATAAATTATTATTTTTTATAGAATTGGAAAAGGATTCATTAAAGTTGTCTATATATAATTTCCGCAATCATTGGAATTTTTGTTGAATGATATTTTTAATCAGAACTTAGTAAATAATTCCATGCAACACTTTTCAGTAATGTTATTAAAAAAGATTAATAGTTAAAGGTTATATGCATCCATAGACGAACAGCAAATCTGTCAGTTTGTTTTATATACTTGTTCATTATTTACATAATAAATACAAGAGAGCTTCCTGAAAAATTGGAAATTGCTTCAAATTTAAGAAACTTGACAAAGTCATTGTAAAAAAAAGACAATTCGAAGCAAACAGTGAGTCTATTAATCCGTCAAAAGGAAAATTTGTATTTACCGTTTACTACTTTTCAATTATGTATTAGGGTTATTTCGATATGGTTTTTTTCACGTGCTGAAACATAGACCACGTGTACGGTGTACAGAGTTACATATATGTACCATCCCAAATCAAAAAGGTTTTTACAATCTTTGAAGGCAGATTCCACCTTAATATTAAAAATCATTTCGGCATTTCGATTTTCTATATATAAAACATATTTGGAATGTTTCATCGAAGCAAATAATGGTGGATTGTCTGAAATTGGAAAAACTGTTAGAGCACCAAGACTCAAAAGATATTGCAGAGTTCATTGAATTCTGCAATGAACTTTTCATAGTTTGCCTAGGACAAGACAGTGTAAAGCAACAAGAATATTAAATTAATTTGTATCAATTTTAATTATTATAGTTCAGCAGTAGTTAATATTTCCATTAAAATATTATTTTAATAAAATTAATTATTTAATAACTAATTAATTGTCAGTATGATTATGCCTGGCTTTAATTATGAAAGTGATTTTGCCTGGCTTTAATTATAAATTATTTAAGAACATAACCAGAATTTATTCAATTAATTATAGTAATAATTAAATAGAATTAAATATGTACTAAATTATAATAATAATATTTATAAATATCAAGCCCGCGAAGGCCAAAACTATAAATAAACTTATTTTTTAATAGTTTCTCGTAATTTAATCTTGTATCTTGGCGTGGCCATAATTTGCCAGCTGAATTATTAATATTGAATATAATTGAACATTTATTTAATTTCAATTCAGTAGCAATCAAAACTAAAACAAATTATTCCTCGCAGATATCACTGATAATAATCTCTGGGTATAATTACTATAATAATCCTTAAATTAAAAACCTGGTAATTTTTTTAAAAAAAATATTCATCCTTAATATTAATTTTTTCTTATTACATTTTTATTTCCATCTATAAAATAAATTCAATAATAGCCTTCATTATTTAAATTGAGTTGAGGCCATTTCAATGAATTGAATATAAATAATAATTCGTTTTTATATTTATTTCATATACTGACAAATTGCATGCCGAATTCAACCAATTGTCAGTGTTTTTTTTTAATTTTCTTCAACGAATATATTTATCTTAGAGATAAATATCTTAAGAATTTATATAAACGTGTTTTTTTTTTATTTATGTAGTTAATGAAATTAATTCAAATAATGTTGTACTTATGAATATATTTTAACAGCAAATAAAATTTGTAAAAGAATAAAATAAAATTGCAGAAACTTTTTTTTTTTTTCAACTATAGCTCGATTTCATAAAGCAAACCAAAAATACGTAATTATTAAATTTTACATTTTTTCGTGTTTTGTAGTTGTTATTTCAATATATTTTTTTTTATTTTTTACAAAGAAACTAAAATATTTTCAAAATAATACAGAGACAGAGTAAATTCTAAAAAATTGTCTTAATGTTACACAACCTCCAGAAGAAACTCTATTGTGACTATATTATAAATAATTGTTTTAAAACAACAAAAATTCGGGAGATTACATTAATTTCATTGATTAAATTATTATGTAGAGAGGAACCGTAAGGTTGCATGGACTTAGTTCAGAATAAGAACCATTGTCCTTTCATACTGTTCATGTTATCATGTTATACGTAAACAACTCTTTCGGTTGAAACAGAGAATTGGTTTTCAACCCAAAGCTATTGCTTCATACAGTTCGTTCATGTACTAAAAACTAATGTTTCTGAGTCCCAGTTGCATTTTCCTTGTTGCAGAGAGTTGTCAGATATCAGCGTTTTATATTAATTAATTCCGAATTCAATACTGATACTAGTGTAAGTCTATCCCACATTTAGAGTAATGGTTAAGAAGACTGAGGTAAAGGATTAGAGTTGCACAGGCTAATTGTATTCAATAAATCATTAATTTGAATTGAAACTGATCCAATATCCTTAATTAAATATATGTAGTAATTAATTTTTTTTAAATTCGTTGTACGGTATGAGAAATTGAAAGAATATTTCATTTTTAATTCCTACAGAATATATTCATTTTATAACCAAGGATACGAAAAACAGTGTAATGAAAAATGGAAAAATGGATTTTATTATATATTCTAGTCATAGTCTAATAATTTTCTCTTATTAGAAAATAAAAATTTAACAATAAATCTGTAATTATTCAAATTTCATCTATCAACATCAGTAGAGCCTTTAATCACTTAGTAAAACATATTATTTTTCATTATACAAAAGAAAATATTTAAAACGATAGATAAGAATCGCATTTACTATTATAGCCAAGAAAAAAAAACATATTTTTATTACATTTTGCAATGCAATACGATTATTAATATTCATATTTATGAATATAGAACATAAAAATAGCAAATTTAAATACATCCTTAATTATGACAAGCCTAACTAAGTTCTGACCCTAGTGGACGGAAAATTTTGCTTAAAGGAAGACCTTAAAACAACTAAACGAATTCTCGTTTTTGATGCAATGACTATTTTTGCATGAGGCACATTTTTTCAACCTTGTACCGACCTGTAACTTTGTTGTGTTAAAAGACTTGATCTAAAAACTACTAGTAATACGATTTTTTCCAAACGGTCTTATTTTCTTCAGTAATGTAAATTTTATATTTTCAAATCTCGGCGTTGCTATTATTTTTATGTAGAAGTAAAACGGGTAAAATATATATGAAAAAATAAAATTTAATTGTACGTCTAATTATTAAATTATTATAAAAATTGAAATTATTTTTAATTGGATATTGTACAACAATTATTGCAATTAATTTAATATGAAATATTTATTCCATTTTCAGTTTTTTGTTTGTTATTATTTTTCATTTTGAAATTTAATTATTTATATTTGCATAATTAACCAATAAAAATTATAATCATTATTTCAATTGTCAAATAAACAAATTCAATATTTTAAATAATTTTAATAATTATAGATTTTAAAAAAATGACTTGGTTTCATTAGTTGGAGAGTGAGGAAGTTATAAATAGTTTTTTGTTAAGGATGTACATTTAAACTGCGTCAGTATTGGTCAAACCATTCAGAGGTTATTATACGTTTGAGTGATATATTCCATAATTCATAAGGAGCAACTAAATATCCGTCTCCGTTCTTTGGACATTAGAGACACAAAGTTGTATATATATTTATGTTCCGCCATTTCGTCCTCATATTCATAGAATTTACACAATCAAAGTTCTGTCAGTTATAATTTGTGTATATACATTTACTAAACACGTCACGTCCTGAGGAAAGCCTATTTATGTTTTAATTGTATTTCCACCAAAAATCTATAAAATGTTTATTTCTTTTTATGGATGGCCCAGTACAAATAGTTTGAAGTGTCAACCCTGCACACCAGAATGGTTTTAGACTGTAAATGCAGTTTCGCACTACTTTTCACTAAAAGATTGACCTCTAAGTAATTTTTACAAGTTTCATTACTAATTATGATTTATTTTAACTTATGATGTCAATTTATTAATTCATATAATTTCTATTGACGTTTTTTCGTCCTTAAACCATGAATACTTTAAAACAATAGTATCAACTCTAGAAAGCAAATGATTGTTAATTTGATATAATACATTTAGAGAATGAAATTGAATTGTTTCATGGACAAGTCTGCAGTTTAATTTTATCAAAACGCATTCAATCTTATCAGAAATTGTAATGTAATCTGTAATATAAATTGTAATATTAAAATCAGATTCTTATGAATTATGACAATTAACTTCATTGCAGAAACAGAACTCTAGAAAATGGTACTTTTTTAGTTACGAGTATATTATGTCAGAATTATATTTTCAAGAACAATTAAAATTATTTAGCATTATGAAATATAAGTTTCATTAATTACGGGGTTTAAAATTTACAATAATGGAATCTTTTTTAATCTAATATATAAAACTTTAACAGAAATCATTAATTTTTCTTAACCCTTACAATTACAATAAATTTTTCAACGAAATCTATAAGATTTTTTAAAGAACTCGCTTTCAAAAATTCAATTATGCTCTATTTAAAAAAAATCCTTTTATTCAATATGAAATTCTACCTATGATTTCCGGTTAATTATCCTTTTTTTTATATAAAAATATAATGTCGTTTATTTCCCATTCATTTTCACTACTCTATATAGAAATGTTATGTTACTAAAAAAAACCCTATTTTATTTTTTTGCTGCTTGCACCCTGAGCGGATATTCAAATCGGTAAAAGAAAAAGGACATTAAATTTTCTTGATGGTACATAAATTATACATGACCAGTTTTTTTTTTATTTTTTATATTTAATGCAAAATTTCCACATCGCACCACCAAAGCAAAAATAAAATAAAAAAACTTTTTTTTTCTATTCACAAATTTTCAAGTACCAAATAAAAAAAATGATGTTAAAAGATGCAATTTCGAAAAGGACTATAAAATTGAAACATATTTTCCGCATTGTGTGAGGTCGATTTTCATATACAAAATGCAAAACTAAAGAAAAAATTTTAATGGATTTTCTTTACATTTCGGTTGGTGTTAACATGCGTAAAATTTTCAAATAAAATAATTATGATGATAATAAAATTTTGTGATGCTACTTTATATTTTCTTAAATAAATGTATTATAAATTTTAAGTAGTTTTTAAGTTAATATTTTTGGTATAAAGAAGTTTTATGATCCTTTTTGATGTTTTTTGTTTTTTGATTTAATGGAAGGATAAAATTTGTTGATGTTTTACATATTTTTTTTGTTAAAATTAAAAATGAGAAAACGGAAATTATAGTTTCTTTTTAAAGGGTGCTGAAAAATTTAATGAAATTTTTTTATAAGTTTTTATAATAAATTTAAAATAGTTGATTAATAAATAAATTATGACATTAACAGTTTGCTTTAACTTAATAGCAAGCAAGCTTGAAAATCTAGCAAGCAAAAGTTCCGATTTAGATGTTGAATTAGAGTATTAATTATAAATCAATGTAACCTCAACACCTTTTGGAATACTAACAGAATAACAGCGAAGAAGGTAAAGGAGATATGCTAAATGCATCACAACTGACAATTGTCGGGTGACTAAAGCTCTGGCCAGAGCGAAATATTAAGAACTCAAGTATAATTATATTATTAAACAGGAGCGATTTGAGGCTAATGATGGGCATCTTGACAGGACACTGTCTTTTGTGGAAAATGACCAAGTTATTTGGTGGATTTATGAAGTAGATCCATGAAACCACTGTAGAAAGATATAAGTCATATGCTCTGTGACTATTGAGGGCTAAGTAACAGCAGGTATAGAATCTTACGAAACTATTGACTCAACGAATTGTAGGATTTGATAGAAATACCAATCTTGGATCTGCTAAAGTTTGTAAAGAACACGGAGTGGCTAGCGTAACAAGAGATTGTTGAATATATATGGGGATACTTATGGTATAGACTAGATAATGATCTAGTGTTTGTGATCGACTGGTCGCTGCCACATCCATCCTTCTAACTAAATAATATAAGATAATTCGTGTGCTATTTAATTCTAATATATTGAATATATTTATTTGTAAGCTTTTTTTGTGGAATTTACTTTTAAACTTACTAATTATTTACATTGATATCAGCAAACCGGAAGCTATAAATTGTGTAATAAGAACTAATTAAACTGTTGAGGTATAGATTAGGTTAATTTGGTTGTGGAACAACCAAATTACCCCGCAATACGAGAGATCGCAACGAATCCGTCGTGATCCCTTCATTGAGTTAAAACTCCGATTTATAATTGCTATATTAAACTGTTGTATATCAAATATTCAGCTTTCTTGAGTAGAAAACTCTAGCTCTAGATACAGACTAAAGTTTAGCATATCCTAGAGTGCTAGAGTCTAGCTAGAATATAAACATTTGCTTAATGAAATTAACAAAAACAAAAACTGACAATCGTTACAAAAATTTCATTACATTGGAAATTTAACAAACATTAAATTCAATGAAGTTATAAATTATGCCATCTTACACATAAAAAGGCAATTTAAATTCTTGGACAAATAGATCCAAATCTAATAGACCGTAAAATTGACCAAAAATAAAACGTCCGTAAAACCATAAGAAAAGAAATTAATTAAAATGTAATAGGAAAAAAAACCGCACAATTTGTTTAAAAGTAAATATATAATAAAAACTGTCGAATTTAAAAAGCGGCAAGTTTTCATTATTTATACTTGCGGTCTAATTTTAACTGTCCATTCATTCAACTTCTGATTCAACAGTCCGAGGTTTCCGTGATAGGCTTTTTTTTATATACTATATTATTTATATTGTCAGTTATATTGCTTGGTAACCGCAAAATATTAAAATTATAAATATTTTAAAAGATGAAAATGGTTTTATAATTATTGTTGTGGTTTTTCACATATTTATTATTTTTTATCATATAAATATTAATTTTACCATCTCAATATTTTGATAATATAAAATTGAAGAGGTTACAGAAGTTTAGGTTAAGGTAAAAATATTATAGTGATTATATTAATAAAATGACCTTCATAAATGTGGTTTTGCAAATACATTAGTGAATTTAAATAAATATTTTGTTTATATATATTTCACTTTGAAGAAAACGAAATTTGATTAGAGTTCAAGGTTTTCATCATTATTACAGTGTGTCGACCAATCCCATTTCTTAAAAGAATTTAAATCATCTAAGCGGCTTCAGTTTACCAGCCTCTTAAAGGTTTTTTAGAAAAAAACTAGGAACGTTCCTAAACCTTTTAAGTTGAATCGAATGACAATGGTACACAAAATGTTTTATTGTCTCCAGTCTCCTCCTCGATACTACCACGACACTATACGTTCCATTGCATGCTCCCCAGAGATTCGCATGCAATTCGCAATTCCCGTATATTATCTGGCTGTTGCATTGTCAATTTTCAAAAACTATCTTGGACTTTTTATGGTTATGAATGCCCCAGAACGTTTTTGTATACATAAAACCGTTCTGCTCATTTCTTATTAAAATGCTATATAATATTGGCCCAATTACTTAAATATTACTTCTATATTAGTTCAATAAAATATTAAATATTTCTAAGAGTTATCAAAGAATTATAAATTCTTAAAAGTAATAATTTGTTATAATAAAAATAACAAACTTGAAAAATTTCAATTTTAATTCAACAAAAAAAGTGTAAAAATTTACCATTAAGCAAGTACAAAATCAAATTCATATTTTTATTACTCAGAAATTATAAATAAATTCGCATATTATTAATGGGGTGTATTTAAAACTCCACCCATTGAACCCACCACCCCTAAAACATCCTGCTGTGTAACATATAGTGTGTTAAAGATCACGGGTAATAACAATAAACTCCTTTTTTTTATTTAACATGTTATAATACAATAATATAAAAAAATATGACGCCGGTTGTTAAATAATATAAAAGTACGACATAAGGCGTGATAAAACTTTTTAACTTATTTTCAAAATAACTTCCGAACATTTTGTATACATATATACATAGAAAAGGATAATCAATAGAGTATAAAATCGACTAAATATTTTCACTTTATGTTTTGTAATATAAATTTAAAGGACTAAAATTTAAATTACACCAAAAAATATCAATTATATATTCATTATGAACAATATATATATATATATATATATTCAAAAAACACCTCTAAATTTATTATTTTAAATCTGATTACAAGGATTTGAATATCCTTACAACAACAATTTATTTTTTAGTGAAGTAGACTATACTTAAAGTGAAGTACGATTGACACGTGAGTATATTACTTTTATTTATATTTAAAAACTAAATTGAAAAAAATTCTAGTTAAAAACAGGAAATACGAAGAAATGTTTTGTCAAATCCTTAATCCCCCAAAACAAAATTATTTAAATATTAATTTATTTTATATTTAATGCAATTCGTCATATTCATTATTTTTTATATATCAATTTACCAAAAAAATTCTATGCTTTATCTATACTTATTTTTGTTACAACAACAAAACAAGATCCTTAAAATATTATTAACCGAAAATAAATGAAATATATTTATGTATACGCGAATTAGACATTAAGTTCCGGTTCTTACGATAATGCATATACATGCCATAGGAAAATGTTCCTTTATGTCCTTTTACGAGAAAGAGTAAAAATCTATTTATATAGTTAGTTTATAATTTTTATTCGATTAATTTCTATGAAATTTTTGCCTAAGGATATAATATAATATAATTTTTTTTTTCATTTAATCCTTGTGACACTCCCACAAATATACGCCTACTTTTTTTTTTTTTGTGAAAAAAGGGTCTTTTTTCTTCTCATCATCAGATGCTAATCTCCTTTTGGGCTCTCGTATTGACGAGTAATATTTTTTGTATGTAGTATTTCGGTTTTTTTATCCATAAATCTCTGTCTGTGTAGTAGTAAAATTGAGATCCTGTTTAATAGTAATATTTTAGATATTTTATTCGAAGAAAAATATAGTATAAAAGAAAATGGGCACGAGGATCATATTTTAATTGTGTATATATAAAAAATAAGGACATATGATTTGGTAATAATATAAAAACGCATCTGCAATATAATTATATGGTTCCGCTTCCGTGTCCTTTATATTATATATAACAATATATTTTTTATATTGAAATTTATTATTATTTATATTTAAATGTATAAGAAAAATAATAGTTTTACTGTTTAGATTAATTTTGAAGGATGAAGGAGTATATTATTTCGTTTTGGTACTTTTGATACTTTTGGTACAATGAATCAAACGAAAACAAAATTTGATCTATAAAATTTTAAAGAAATTTTATACAAATAATAAAAACGATATTTTAAAATGACACGCGTTAAATAGGAAATCAATTTATTTATCGAAAAATGTTTGTTTGGTAATTTTAAATTATATTTTGATTTTACAAATTTGTTACGTTTTAAATCCTAATTAATTAGAATTTAATTGTTATAGATAAATTAGTTCTACTTTCTACATATAGTAATATAAATAATTGCCTTGTCAATATCGTATAGTTAGTTCAAAAAGTCCTAGATTCTATCATTTCTAATAAGTTTTATTAGGAAATTGTTTTATTAGCAACTGTAGTTTACTTTTGGATAATAAATGCAGTTCGTTTTCTTAAATAAAATAGCTGAAGTTCATTTTTATTATATTCCAAATTTCGATTAAATTTGATTTTGTTTTAACTATGAAAATTTTGAATTTAATTCTTATTTAGTTAGTTTAATCTTTGTTCAATAATTACTACGTTACGTAGCACCATAATTCCTACTTTGCCATATCACCTCGAGCAGATCCACCTTTGTCGTTTTCTGGCAATGTACTTTAATTTCCCCTACCTTTTATAACGTTTCTGGTGTTCCTCTTAGACTGATCTGCGCCAAGTTTGCTTTCAGGACGGCCACTCTTCCTCCTCTTTGAGTAAATACATTCGCTTGCATTCCATGACCTGAAATGAACTTGTCGCCTTTACGGATTTTATGACCAATATACGGCAACTTCCCTCTCCTGATCAAACTATCCTTTTTCTGGAGACCTGTTCTACTGAACAATTCTTTATTTGAGATATAATTTGATCAGAAGATTCGCAGAACGTTCCTCAGGCAAGCGATTAACAACAGTTTGCAGTTTTATAGTGACCATACTGGTCTCTTATAATGTGCCGCTACATGGAAAGTATATTTTGGCATCATTTTATTAAATTTCATTTGAATACCAAAGAATAACACAATATTTAAAAATGTTTTTTTGAATAATTGAAGCTCTTTACACTAAATAACCGAATTCAACAATATTTTCATATGTTTTTAAAGATCTACTTTTTTATTTTTATTGAGTTACACAGTTTGATTTGCAAAGAAATATTAATTATAGATAAGTAATATATCAAATCTATTCAATTTTATACATTTTACTGCATTTTTTTAACAAAAAAATGATAAATCTATAAAGTATAAATGCTTTTCAAATTCCTTCCTAATATATAAATCACTATATCAATTATAATTTCCCAAAACGAAACCTTTCTTTCAATTACAAAATTTAACAAAACGCAGTAAAGTCAATATTAAAAATCATATAATATGCGGTCAGTTAAATGATTTACCAAAAAAAAAATATTCTTTCAACCTACACAACATAAAAACCATTAAAAATAGTTGAATCTTTTAATAAAACCATTAAAGGATCTTTACAAATCTGACGATTCAATGTAATTTGTAATAGAATTTAGATTAATATCGAATGATCTTCTTCCGGTTATGCGTGTATCATTAAAAAATTGCAACAATATCAAGTTAGGTTAGGATATAAGTTCTTTGTCGGTTTCGAAATTGAAAAGATATTTTACTGAACAGAAAAACCGAAAATTGTCAAAAAAAACAACATAGATTCAATTATACTTACCAAAAGATACAGGTAGATAATATATTTAATCATGTTTCTAGTGTGGAGAATGCCGCATTTTACCAAAAACGAATCTAATGAAATTAATTTTTCATAAATATCTATCTCATCTCTGATAAATGGGATATTAAGGTTTAAGTGGTAAATTTAAACAGTGTGTAGCTAATTGGTTAGAATAAAGCTATTAATTTTAAATTTTTGCTGGCGCCACAAAACGAAAGTTAACTGAAAAATAAGAAATTTTCGATTTTTTTTAGAATTAAATTGTAGGTGAAAATCAATTTATTAAATTTAGATTTTTCTCTGATATAAGATAATTAATATAAATTAGTAATTGGTTAATTTTATCATTAAATTTTGCAAACCAATTCTAAATTTCTTCATGTTTTTTAGAAAAATTCATAAATTTGGACGGCGGTGGCATAAAATAATAGTGTATTATTCTGTGATGCATATGGCTTTGTTCGATAGTAGACAGAAACTAGTTAACCCGGCTTTAATGTGAATACCAGTCATAAAATGTGCAATGTGTTATATATAATTTTTATGCTCTGGGAAGATGCTAACGGATGAGATAAAAATAAAATATGTCTCACAATTACAAGCCATTAGCTTTTCCAATGAAAATTGTTCTTCGATTTTGAAGACATCTTTAGTTCAATACAATATATTATTCATGGATAGTCAGGTATTTCTGCTTAAAAGGTCAATATTGTAACAAATCTACACAAAATTTTCTAGTTTATTATAATGATTTTAACCAGTAATTTCATGACCTAAATATGATATTCAACATAAACAGTCAAAATATTCAAATAACTACTAAAATTTATATTTATGAGTACAATATTTTCTCTTCTTTAAAGCATAAAATAAGTGAATAGATAGAATAAATGATTTTCCCATTGCTTTAGGTTAGATAAAGATTATATCCGTTTATAAAAGACAACTGAAAATATAAATAAAGAAATCTTAATAATATAGAATTAACATTTTAACCGCAAAAAAAAAAAACTATAATAAAATAATATTCTAAAATGATAGTAAAAAAGCAAAATAGAATTACATTTTTAAAAATAAAAAATGTTTAACAATTTACGATTTGTTCTACAGAAAATTTTAAAATTGTGCCAAATTTAAAGTTTATTTTTGATTCAAAATTTAATTATACTTTAAATATGATATTATTTTAGTTTAATATCTAATAATTGAATAATATGTATCAAAGTTTACATAATAAAACTATCTAACTATCAAATTTTCATGAATTCTTATTATTTTAGGATCAAATGTTTACTTAATTCAATATTTGTGATCCATGATGCTTGAGTGAGATTTTAAAATTAATTAATTAATTAGGAGATCCACCTTTGTTGTTTTCTGGCAATTTACTTTAATTTTTATATAGTTTCTGGTGTTCCTCTTGGACTGTTCTACACCAATTTTGCTTGAGGACGACCACTCTTTTTCTTCTTTGAGTAAGTGGATTCACTTCCATTTTGCATTCCATGACCTGCAATGAATTTGTCGCCTTTACGGATTTTATGACCAATATACGGCCACTTCCCTCTCTTGATCAAACTATTCTGCTGAACAATTCTTCATTTGATATATAATTTGATAATAAGATTCATAGAACGTTCCTCAGGAAAGCGATTAACAACAGTTTGCAATTTTATAGTGACCATAGTGGTCACTTACAAACTTACAACGTGCTGGGTAATTCATATGATATTATATTTTGGTTTAAAATCTAATAATTGCATAATATCAAGATTTAAATAATAAAACCATCTAACTACAAACATTTGATCTGTGTACATGAAACTTTCGCGGACTCTCAACTTTTCTATTTATCCATTCATATTTAATCCAATTCACATACAGATTTGATTTATTGGCTATAAATATTCTTAACTTTAATTGGAATAACTTATAGCCTCTATAATAAAATTTAAAGTTGTAATATTGACTTCAACCAAATAAATAAATTAGCTTGTTGCAATTCGAGTTTCTGAAATTTATGGTATGGAAAACTATACAATTCCATAGTATAAGATAATTTCGAAATTCACTATTATTTCAAACCAATTTTCACATTTACGCTATCATACTATATTAACAATTACAACTTTTTCTAATAAAAAATTAAAACCTATATTTATTTCACCTGCCAAGAGTAGTTACACATTTTCCAAAAATAAAAAAACTATTAATAATAAATCATTAAAAATGCTAAAATAATAATTAGTAGTGTTGATATGATATCCTCTATAATCATAAATTGTTACCGAAGTAACAATAACCTAATAAAAATCATTGTTACGAGTATATATAAAAGAAATGATGATCTTTAAAATTTAATTGCTCAAGGAGTTTTGATGTTTTCTTAACTATTTTGGAAATTATTTTTAAATTATACCTTTTCATAATATCCCATTTGAAATAAATGGCATCAAGCCCAGACTGCATAGATAATTTACTACATAAGTTTAAAACTGTATTAAGTTTTAATCTATATAAATTAATTTATCTAGCATAAAATTATTGTTATAGTAGAGCACATTTTACCCACAAATTTTAACTTTAATTATGGTTATAAAATTTGTATTAACCAAAAATTTGGAAAGAAACTTATTCAAGAAAAAAAAATACCTACAAAGAAATGGTTAAATTAAAATTTTACATATGATGACCTCAAACCCTCTAGAGGTCCTCCTAGGAAACCAATATAAGTGGAAATTTTAAAGCTATTGTTTTAAAAGTGATTAACGCCTTCTTATTTCTAACAGCGTAACTAAAGTATTTATTTTATTTAAAATTATTTAATGTATGTTTTTATTTTATATAAATTAGGATGTGAAGAATTTCAAAATTTGTATAAATTTGCAATAAAATTAAATATTGAAATTGCTTAAATTACCTGCAAACATTGAATTTACATAATTTTAATTTTCTGAATTTATATAATTTTTAGCTATTTTAATTTTAAATAAGTAATTTTGTAATTCCTATAGAAAAATTATTTTAAATTTAAACGGATTTTTTGTACTATATTTTCATACCAACTTAACAAATATAAAAAGAAAAGAATATATATCAGTGTAGTTCAGTTCTGTCCACCAATGGCGCTGTTGTTATTACAAAGAAATATTTAATGATTTTTTTTTCTGGTTAAAAAACTTGACAGATTTTTTCTGACGTTTACTTTTTTGACAGTCCCACGTTGAAAAATATATTTTACTTGCCGGATAATAAATAAACAATCAATTAAAAGTGTGTAAATATTTTTTTTAATTACATCTCTATTTATATTAATAATTAGATAAAATATGGAATAAGTTTTCTAAGTTTTCAAATATTAATATCAAAAATTTACAAAAAGATTTACTAATTTGAGGTTATATATTGTTGCACTTTAATTTCTGATGGGATCAAATTGGATTGCAATGAAATTTTGTAAATTTTTATAGAAATTATTTAAATTATTCAAAATTTATGAATATTCAATCCAATAATTCTACTTGATCAAAACAAAACACTTTTTTACTTTGTCTTTAATTATAAAATTTAAAAGTTTAGATTAATAATTCAGTATTTTTAAATGAAAATACAATGTTAAAAGATTAGAAGTTAGACATATTTGCTACAATTGTTAAAATTTTAGTCATATTTAATAAAAATAACAAAAATACCGAAATATATATATAAAAATAAATAATGAATTGTATTTTTTTAGTTATCACAAAAAAAATATGGCACCTAAAAAACCAGAAGAACCTGAAAGGAAACCATTAATTGGTCGTGTCGGTACTAATTTACGTGTTGGTATTGTTGGTGTACCAAATGTTGGTAAATCAACATTTTTTAATGTACTAACAAAGAGTGCAGCACCAGCTGAAAATTTTCCCTTCTGTACCATTGATCCAAATGAAAATAAGTATTTTTTTTATATTAATTTATATTATTATTACTATTATTATGATTACTAAACTATAGAGATTTACTAGAGATATATTTAAATTTTTCTGCTTTTAAAAAAATTGCTTGTCAAATTATAATAATTGGACAAAAAATATATAAGAAATATTTACAATATAATATAACAAGGAAACTGAATTTGGATGTCTATAGTTGCTACTGCTTAGAGGCATTTAATAAAAGGGTTTTTACGTTATAAATTCAAAGAAAGCGGTATAAAGAATTTAATATTATAAAATTATAATGATCAGATCATCATAATATCGATATTTTGTGTATATATATGTTAAAATAGTGTTTTGCAAATATATATATATATATATATATATATATATATATATATATATATATATAAACATTATCTTTTTGATGAAAAATATTCAAATTTACAAGACAAATCAATGTAATTGGTTGATGACTGTTCAATGCTTAAAGGCATTATATATATAAGATAAAAATATATATATATTAAAATGGAAAATAAGAGCTTAAAATTATTTTGTATGTACTGTGTATTAAAATTAGTTAACAACAAAATAATATTAAACTCCCTGTTTTCGGGGCACAAAAACTATTATTATTTAATGATAAAAATATTTATATTTAATATTACTCAGAAAATGATTTCCAAAGTTTTTCTGTATATTAGGATATGATTTTATTAAATTATAAATTTTAATTTTATACGTGATCGTTGTAGTAATTTGAACCATAACAATCATAATATAAAAGGATATTTTTTCAATAATTTATTATAATAAAGTTAGGAAAATAAATTTCTCTGTATATGAAGAGATGAATAACAACAAAACTAAGAGCTACTAGTCATTTAAATTTTATTTAAATTATTATTATCAATTTTAATAATTACACTTAAATCATGAAAACTGTACTATAAGCAGAAAGATATGATTATCATATAAATTTAAAAAATCTTACAATCTCGAAAGAATTTTGTTTATAATTTAGTTTGAATATAAAAATTATGATGATTTTAAAAAAAAATCTAGATTATAAAATTTATTTATCACCCCGAAGTATGTAATTTATGTAGAAACAAATTTGAAAGACTGGAAGGATTTTAAATTGTTTATCTCATTGTAAAATATTGAAAATTTAATTATATTATTTTTTGTGTAGTCTTAAATAAAGCCTGGATCAAATTATGTTACTATTGAATAAATCACTTCTATTAAGTTTACTTTAAATTGATCACCTACAATCAACTTATCAATAATCATAAAAATATTCTATAATTTTTTACTTGCTATACGTTAAAACCTTGAGAGAATTCTTAATATCATTCAAAATATCTTCTTTTAATGTTTCCACAATCCTCTTCTAGCTGTGATTGGCCAATAAATTCATTTGCACTTAAAAACTTACAATTACTACTTTGTTAATTAAATATCAATCTGTTATTCTCAGAAAATATTGTATAAATATTTTTAATTATTTTTTATTTTTTTTAAATATAGATATTTTATAATAATTGCGTAAATAAATTGCACACTATAAAAAAAGCTATAAACAATTTTCTTTTATATACTAATTTTTTCTTTTTTTTTTGTAATAAAATGGAAAATGAAGAACAAATAAATGAAGATGAATTTCCATTTCCATATACAGATATAGCTGATATTTGTATACCAACAACCACATGTGCAAAAAAAATATTTGCTAAACGATCCAAAAACAAATCGGATAAAAAAAATTATCCAAAACATATTTATCCTAGTATTTTATCACAATCAGCATTTTTTCATTCCAAAACAATTGAAGAAGCAATTCAATTAATTGATGAAATATATAAAAAAAAACCATTATCATCATTAATATATCCAAAAGAAATAGCTTGTTTACGTACAAATCATTTAAATTATAATAAAATAAAACCAATTGATGTATTAGTTATTGGTAGTCCAGAATCAAATCAAAGAGAAATTGGAAAATTAATAGCAAATTATTTAAATATCCATCATATATATCCATTAAAATTAATAAATAAAGAAATATATCGTGGTACATTAATTGGTAAATGGATATATGGTAATATTAAATTAGGTAAAAAAATACCAATTGATATAATAAATGAATTATTATTAATTGAATTATCACTTGAGAAATATCATAATCGTGCTTTTGTATTATCTGATTTTCCAATTATACCAAACTATGAACCAAATATAAATCATTTACCATTATCACCAAATGATCCAAATTTAATTGATATAGAATTACCAATATTTGGAAAATGTAATAGTGAACTGGATGTTTTGGAATTTATAAATGAAACAAGCAATGATGATATTGAAAATGATACAAATTTATCGGATATTAATAAGAATGTAATAAATTTGGGTATTGAAGATGAAAACGAATGGTTAAAGGTAAATTAAATAAACAAAAAAAATATTTCTGCAACAGTGGTGGCAATAGTTTATTGTAACATAATAAAATACTATAACGCAATTATTCAATAATTAAATAGACATTTTAATGTAATAATGATGATTAATTATCATGCATTGCTAAGGCTTTAGTGACAAGATATAGTTGAGTTAGAGAGTATTATATAAATTGTACACTAATTTCATTTTCATTTATATACGACAATAAATAATGTTACCATAAATTATTATAGATTATCAACACCGCTTAATAATATTTTTTTTATATATTTAATTTTACTTTTATAAATATTACAATAATTTCTATTTAGGCACAGCAAATACTTTATGAAGAAATCGAAAATACAAGATTTTATTTACCAAAATCGACAAAAATGGTTTACGAAAGTTGTGAAGATCAATTAAATATAATATTAGAATTAGAATTACCAATACATTATCCAGAAATTTTTATATATTTACGTGGCGGTATAGAAAGAAATTATAAAATAAATACTAAAGAATATATAAATTATAAAAATTTTTGTGATATTAAACCAATAATAGATCATTTAGCATTATTTTTCGATAAATCTAATACTATAAGAATTGAAGAAAATTTTTCAATTGAATGTAAAATTGATATACTGTATAAAAGATTAGATATATTTTATCAGAAATTATATCATAATCCAATTCGGTTATTTGCAAATGGTAAAATACCAGATAATTTACAAAAACTATTTCAAGATAAATCAATTCCAGAAATATTAGAAATATTAATTGAATTAGATTGTATACTACCAAATTATCCATGGCTTATAAATAAAATTTCACATTTTTGTCCAGTTGAAGCAATGAAAGGTAAATTAATAATGGGTAATATAGAACATGCTGTACGTTATGAAGGTAGAATATTATTATTTAATACAACTAAAAATTTAGCATTATTTTATCAACATCCTGAAAAATTTTTATATGTAAAGGAAACATGCCGGTTAGCTATAATAGGACCAAATCGATCTGACAAATCATTAATATCACATTTATTTTCAATTATATTTAATTGTGATATATTTAATTGTAAAAAATATATTGCACAAAATTTTATTAATTATCCAGAAAGTAATAATGATTATATATTAAATGATGCAACTGAATATGCATTAAAAACATCAAATGATATTGCTATTAAAAAACAACAATTTTATGAAAATTTAAAAAATGATAAAATTAATGAATTAAGAGAAAATGTTATAAATATTTTATTAGAAATAATAAATGATTTAGATTTATTGGATGAACCATTTAAAAAAGATAATTTTGAAAAAATATTAAATGATGAAAATGTACAAAGAATATTTTTACCAGATGAATGTTTTGAAAAACTTATTGAACCAGAACTTAATGGCGGTTTAAGTAAATTATTATTAGAAAATTATTTATTTAATGAATATGGTAGAATATTAAATGAAAATAATTATTTAAGTAAAGCATTTGTGAAATTTGCAAGTGCTAATGATTATTGTCGTAATATAAATTCAAATTATTCATATCAATTATTTGGTCAATGGATAATAGATGGTCCACCATTAGATTTAAATTTTTGGGAATATCTTGATAATAATAATCAATTACCCGATATTGTTATTTTAATCGATATCGTAGCTATAGATAAATTTATTGATTTATATAATCAATATTATAATTATAAAAATTTTAAAGAAATTTATAATATAATAAATGAATATAATACATATGATCCACATATATTTAATGTCGATGATATAATAAAAAAATTCAATAACTTTCAAATACAATCTAATAAATATAAAGATCCTAATGTACGGAAATATTCAAAATTTTTAGCTGAATATAAATTTGATGAATGGAATACAATAAAAAAAAATTATGAAAATTTAGAAAAATTTTTAATTGAGAAAAATGTTATAATTATTCGTATTGATATTACAAATAAAACACCATATGAATTAATATTTGAATGTTTATGCAAATATTTTCGTATAATGGGTGGTAATTTAAAAAAAATCAATTTTGAAGAATATATTAATGACAAATATTCACTTAATAATAATAATAATAATAATGTAGAAGGAGTAATAAAAAAAAAATTATCATATAGATATAGTGAATTAAATAATGATGATTATTTAATGAATATGTCACGAGATTTTACATTAAGTGCAACACGTGATTATTGTCCAATTGATTTACATAATTTAAATACATTAAGATTTTCATTACCAGAACATTGTGTTAAATATCGTAATAGATGGCATTTTTTTTGTTCACAAGAATGTGAAAATGAATTTTTAAATGTACCAATTAAATATTTTAATGAACATGTATCACCAGCAGTACCACCAGTTTTAGTATTTGTATTAGGACCAAATCATAGTGCAAAAAATTTATTTTCACAACAATTAGCTGATGAATTAGGTGCAAAATTAATAATATGTTGTCAAGAAATTGATAATAATAATAATGATGAGAATGATGAATATGATAAAATAATAGCAAATGAATATATAAAAGAATTTCGACAAAAACCATTATTATTTACTGGTTTTCCATATAAATTAATCCATATGGATGAAATTATTAAAAATAATATATTACCAGATGCTATATTTATATTAGATGATATGAGACAATATTTTAAAAGTTATTTAACCCGAACAAATAAAAATATGATTATAACAAAAAAAGAATTGAATAAATTATATTCATTTGATATTGCAGATTATAAATTTGAAATAGAAACAACAAATTCATTATTAAATCTTAGTATAAAAAGTTTTATGGAAAATGAATATGAACCATTTATTAATAATGCAAATGAAATTGCGAATGAATTTCAAAAATATAAAATACCAATTTATAGGGTACCATATAGAAAACAAATATTATGTAGTCATATTAAACGTTATGCGAAAAAGGTTAATCGTAATGGTAAACGGTCAGCATTATTTTTAAATATACATCAAGTAACAATTGATTTATCCGATAAACTATTAAAATCTGGTAGTGTACGTTATTCACGTTTTAAATTATCATGTCCAGTTTGTATTGATGATTTAATATGTATTAGTTCTTATCATGGTTTAAGAGAAAGAAACCAGATATATCCATGTATATTACGTGATTGTGTATATTTTATTGGTAGTAAAGAACATTTAGCACGTTTCTTAGAGAATCCATTAAAATATATTGATACATGTAATCCATTTCAAATAAGAAGTGCATTAATTATATCATGTATGGGTCCACCATTATCTGGTTGTTCAGCATTATGCCAACGTATTGCTAAAGAATTTGATATGAATATATATAAATCAGAAGATTTTATTAATTTTATTAAATTTGAATTAAAAGATACTAAATTATATAATTTATTATCATTAAATAATTGGCAATTAAATGATGATATATTAATACAATGTTTAGATACATTTCGTAATCTTAAACCAAATGGTTTAATTATTGATAATTATAAAATAACACCACAATTATTAGTTGATGCTGCTTTGAAATCAATAAATATACGAATTATATTTGTAATTGATATACAATTTGAATATATAATTAAACGTTATATAAAACGACATAATTATGATAATATATATAAATTAGCAATTGAATATGAAGAATATATAAAATTTATTACAAATATTGATAAATCAAATGAAATATGTTTATTTAATATAAAAAGAATTAAAAATACATTAAATATTTGGCAATTATGGAATGAAGCATTTAAAACAATTGAACGTACATGTCGTAATTATGTTGGTTATGAAATTAAATTACGTAAAAATTTACCAGCTAGTTTAAAATATTTAAATATATTGTATACAGAATTATTATATAAATTAGATAAATGTGAATTATTTTGTCCAATATGTTTAAAAAGTGGTTATTTAATACGTTATCGATATGATTTCTTAAATGTTGGTTTAAATTTTTATTCACCAATATGTCAAAAGGAATTATTAGAACCATATGGTTATTTAAAAGATTGGTTATATAAAATATATAAAATACCAAAACCATTTACATTAAATCCAAATTGTGAACCATTTTATACAGATAATTATTTTAATGGTAATTTTTCACAATTAGGTAAATATATATATTGGTTTTGTGATAATCATATGGTTGAATTTATATTAAATTCATCATCATATTGTCCAGTTGATATTAATGTAATGCCAAAATATTTACCAATACCAGTTGATAATTATTCTCATAGTAATATATCATGTTATAGTTATTGTATTGTACATTATGAAATTAATATAAATACAATTATGGATTTAAAAAAAGAAATTGAATTTAATCAAAATTTATATAATATTAATTCAAAGCAAATACATAATTTATTAAAATTAGGTGATCGTAATTTAGCTGTTTATTATCGTGGTGAAGTATATTTATTTTGTTGTAAACAATGTACATTAAAATTTTTATCAAATCCACAATATTATTATGATTTAGATGTTTATATACCAAATACTGATAATATGGATGATTATGATGAAAATAGAATGGAATTACATTTAGGTGATGTTAATCCACAATTAATAATTGAAGCATTAAAAGAATTAGCTAAAGAAAGACCAAAACATTATGCATTAACAATAACTGGATCGGCATCAATATTTTTAGGATTATATTTAAAAATACGAAATAGTCATACAATGTATGATTTAACATATTGGAGTAGTAAATTAAATGCATTTAAAAATGAATGCAATTTATTAGATAGAAAAATATCATTATATAAACATCGTGGTGCAAATCCATTTATATTAAAAAATGGTAAAACTGATGGAGAAGAATTAAGTGATAACGATATGGATGATAATGAGAATGTACAATATAAATGTCGTTGTAAGAACGATGTACAACAAAATAAAAATATATCTTATTGTTAATTTATAAATAAATAATAATTATAATAATAATAAAATATTTTTTAAAATAACAAATAACATGTAAATTTTATAAGATTATTTTTTTTTTCCAAATATTATTATATATTTAATTAAATAAAAAATAATCCAAAATTGATATTGAAATAAAAAAAAAATACTTTTTAATTTTTTTATTTTCTTGTATTTTGGTAATCGCCGATTGGAATTAAAGTAGTAACAATTTCACACAATCCAAATCAATTTGTAATTGCACTAGACATAGTTCAACTTGATTAACATAGATAAATAAGATAAATTTTAGTTTTTATAGATTTTTCAGTTTAATAATAAAGATTTATAGACCATAAAAAGTTGTAGTTGTTACCGAGTTGTATTGTTGTAGTTGCAGTGGAAAGTTGAATAATCCTAAAATTGATAATTTTATTTCGTATATTATAAATAAATTTGATAATTTTGATGTATTTAATTTTTATTTATTTTTTCCAGCACGTAGGGTACCAGTTCCAGATGACAGATTTACTTATTTGTGTGAATATCATAAACCATTAAGGTATGTTAATTATATTAAATATTTAATATTTATGCATTTTTGTATATTTGTACAACAAAATGTCTTAAGGTTTCATGTTGTCCGTCAGTCTGGTATTGTTTATTTTCCAAAAAAGGGCTAGAAACTTAAGTAAGTTGAAAGCTAAAGGTTCTAGTACTAGTTGATCATTGTCGGTTTCCTGATACTTTAGAAAATTTAGGAAATTACTATTGTACATTATTGTATAATCTAACTTGTTTCATTGCGTTTCGACAGTATAATAAATTATGCCATTAAAAGCCATCAAATGTTTAACATTCTATATAACAATCATCAATAAAATATGCTCTATGCTACAATTATACACTAACTTAAATTTAATTGGAGGTTTTCCAATTTTTCCTATGTAATTTGTAGTTTAACATCTGAAAATTGATCCTATCAATCTGACTGGTCCTTAAGAACAGATTGATGAATCATAACCAAATTTTTTACTTAGAAGCTTATATCACCAGCTCAGATAATAGATTTTCTAAATGTGTATTTTTATAGCACATAATTTTTAATTTAAGTATCTATAATTAAATTATGTAAATGTAATCAGAAATAAACATTCGTATGGCTTTAAATTTAAATGGACGATCTATTAAAAATCTATCTAAGTTTCTACGAAATCTGTGGGAGTGGGGGAAATATTCAAAGCAAGTATTTTAAGATGATACTCATCTCTCATCTCAAGTTAGAGATCTCAAGTTAATCGTGACTGCGCTTTTATGATAACATTTTAGAAATCCACTTTGGATCGGGTGTAATGCCACTAAATTAAAATTACAATGAATAAAAATTTATTTGTCGATCGATTGTTGTTGAGTAATACAAATAATTGATTGTATTTGTTGTTTAAACATCAAATACTGCACTGGATAAACGACATAAGATCCGCTTATCTTTTTGAACCCATACCATACAAAGTGTAAAATCAAAGATATAATAATAATATATTTTTTCAAATCAAATGTGCAATAAATTCTGCACATTAATCAAAATCATAATTCGAAATTCAACTTATTATTCGAATTATACGTTTAAAAGCAAAAAAAAAGAAAATTCATTCATCCAAAATGGTATTTCAAATATATTTATAAAAATAAAAATTACAGATTAATAAAAAATATCTGGTTACAATTAGCCATTTTTTAACATGTTAAACCAGCTTTTATTTTGTATCTGTATTTAATTTTTCACCATTTATTTCTCAATTTTCTTTGGTTGATTTTTAATTGATATGGGCGGCTACCAGTTTATTACTACTTAATATTCAAAATATTTTAAATTCATTCATTTTATTTTTATTTTTTTACATTCATAATGGAATATGATGATGAATAATATCAAAAAAACAAATCGCGTGCAATTCTTGTCTGACCAGTTCCAAAGATATTTTAGCCAGATTAAAAATATAACTTTGGGGCAAATATACTTGAACTCCGCCTTTTATGTTTTTAAAATTTTTAAATATGCTCGCTGGCATACAAAGCCAAAACAAGAAAAATAACCAATTTAAATAATCGCACCAGAAAAAACAGCTGAATTTTTTTTTTTCTTATTATTTAATTATATAATTACAAAATTACCCAAAAAAAAAAAAAAAAATTTCTTAGAATCAAGGTAATTTTTATTTATTTAATTTGTCTTCTTGTTTTTCTTGAAATCGTATTTTCAATTAAAAAGGATGAAAAAGGATGTGGATCTAGTTTAAAAAAAAAATTGAATTTGTAATGCAAATTGATCTTCTATAAAAATAAAATTATATTTTTTTTTTTTTATGATTTTATGCAAGATTTCATCAAAATTATCTACAAAGTACAAAATGTTGTGCTGATGATGCGTTTTTTATTTGAAAATCTTTAATAAAAGGATAGGATGATAATGATTTTAATAATCATAAATGGAACAATTTAGTTAAATGTTCAATTTATTTTTAATGTGTGGGAAAAATATGTAAATTTAAAATTTTCTGTTATGGTGGACAAATTTACATAAAAATGGCAAATTAATATAATTAAAAAATTATTATTTCATATCAAGTAGGGTAGAAAATTGAATCAAACCAAGTCCACGTAAAATAATTCTTGAGTAGAATGGATAAATTAGAATCTCATTAAAATAAAGTAATTAATAATCTAGAGTTAAAAACATATAAATAAAAATTTTATTGGTACCCAGCTCACTGGGGCTTTTTAATGATAAGAAAAAAATTATTCATTTTGTCGTAATGCAGACAAGAAATGGATAGAACGGTATATTTGGTGGTCGTAGTCGTAGGAAAATTGGTTAACGAGATCTGTGAACATTAATTTAAGTGTTATCGGACTTAAATATACTGGTGTAAAAAGAGAATGTAGTTGATCATGTACATGAAAAAATGATCGTCTTAAGAAAGATCATAAGTCCTATTACGGATCACTATATGATCGGCAAGCACGGTGCTTACATCGGAGTCCAAATAAATGGCTTGTACCGCTATGGATATGAAACCGCACTGATAATCTGGTATGCGATTCTTACAAAATCTTACGATCCAGATACAACAAGTACCTTGGTAGTTTTGTATCGGAAAACTAAACGAAACTCGTGGAATTACCTATATGGGAGATTCGAGACGTTAAATGTTAAATTTATTTTTTATTTCGGAGGAAAAAATGTTAATTTAAATTTACATAATGGAAAATTAATATAATTAAAAAAATATTATTTAAAATCTAGTAGGGTGTAGAAGATTGAAGCAAACAAAGTCCACGTAGAATGGATAAATATAGAATCTTATAAAAATAAATTAACGTAACGTAAATAATATTTTTTTAATGACAATTAAAATTATGTTTATAATATGCAACGATAATTTAAATTTTTGTCCATTAGACAGTTTTTATAATTACATACAATTATGGTGCATTTTTTTATTATTTTAATATCATAATTAAATCTAGAATTAAAAATATATAGATAGATATTTATGAGGCCTAAGATTACTAGGGCTTTGAAATTGAAGAAAAAGAAAAAACCTAAACAAACTGATTCATCTTCTACTATTACGGACAAGATCGTATGTTGCCCAAAATTTAGTAAGCGGATATAAGGGTATATTTGGCGGTAATATGAGGCTTGCTTAGCTAACGAGTAACCTAAAATATGTTTACTTTAAATTGGTCAAGTACATTTGAGAATGTTTGCTGCTCCAGCTTATATTCCTCCAGAACGCGTTTAGGATCGATTAACAAGGATTTGTCTTGATTTCGATAAATTTGAACATATTGGTTTTTTACAAGAATTTACTTAAAATTACCCGTGCGGTAATTTTTAGAGAATCGCACGATTCAGTTACCAATACCTTGGTAATTTTGCGCCGGAAAACTTATCGATACTTGTAGAATTACCTATATGAAAATTCGAGACTTTTCAATCAAGATTGAAAATGGATCCACTTGTTCTCTCATGTTGTGAGTGACCAGTTGGTTGATCCACACTCTTTTAACTTAACTTGACATTAAATAACTCCCTAATTTCTGAATTTTAAAAGAAGTAAAATTATTGTTATGAGTTAAATGCTCTGATGCCCTGACCTGAAACTATTTCGATACGTTGAAAACGGTCAAATATGAATTGAATTTGTGTCTAGGTCTAGGAAATAAATATATTTTTTTCAATTTTTTGAAATTCAAATTAATAAAATAAACATTATTAATTCAAAATTTATTTGATCAATTATCTATAATTTCAGTAAAGTGCCAGCCTTTTTAAATGTTGTTGATATTGCTGGTTTAGTTAAAGGTGCTGCAGAAGGTCAAGGACTTGGTAATGCTTTTCTATCTCACATTAGTGCATGTGATGCTATTTTTCATTTATGCCGTAAGTATATTTTTTTATAATAAATTCATATAAATAAATAATTTTGTATATACATTTATTTTTAATCGACCTCTTTACAATATAAACACAGGTGCATTTGAGGACAGTGATGTAACACATGTTGAAGGTGAGGTTGATCCAGTAAGAGATTTAGATATTATATCCGAAGAACTTCGATTAAAAGATGAAGAAAAAATGTTGATCAATTTGGATAAACTAGAAAAAGCTGTTGCTCGAGGTGGTGACAAAAAATTAAAACCCGAATATGTAAAAAAAAAAATATTTAATTTATTTTAAGAAAGAAAAAAAATTGCTTAATATTTTTTTTTAGGATTCAATGGTTAAAATTAAACAACTTTTAGTTGATGAAAAGAAACAACTTCGTTTTGGTGATTGGAGTCTTCATGATGTATAAATTAAAATACAAATTAATTTTTTTATTTTTTTTAAATATTATTTTTTTTTTACAGATTGAAACTTTAAATAAATATTTATTTTTAACATCAAAACCGGTCATCTATTTGGTTAATTTATCTGACAAAGATTTTATTCGTAAAAAGAATAAATGGTTAATTAAAATTAAAGAATGGGTTGATAAAAATGATCCTGGTGCTACAATAATACCATTTTCTGGAGCATTTGAACAATCAATAATTGAAAAAAATGAAAGTGAAATAAAAGCATTTGAAGAAGAAACTAAATGTAAATCAAATTTGGATAAAATTATTGTAACCGGTTATAAAGCATTACAATTAGAATATTTTTTTACTGCTGGACCAGATGAGGTTAAAGCATGGACTATTCAAAAAGGTACAAAAGCACCACAAGCTGCTGGACGTATACATACCGATTTTGAAAAAGGTTTCATTATGGCTGAGGTTATGCATTATAAAGATTTTAAAGAAGAAGGTTCAGAAGCATCATGTAAATCTGCTGGTAAATATAGGCAACAAGGAAGAAATTATGTTGTTGATGATGGTGATATAATTTTCTTTAAATTTAATGCTGGTGCTGGTCTTAAAGATCCAAAGAAAAAGTGATATTATCATCAGTTTGCTATTGTTCTAATGATTATGTTTTATGTTAATATGATTTTTTATTCACAAAGTTTTTAATTTGAATACTAAAAAAAAAATGTATTAAAATCTAAAATTATAATCTCTTGAAACAAAAACAGAAAAAAAAATTTGCTTAAAACATTTAAATTCTTTTATTTTAATTCAAATGGGGGAAAAAGTAATTAATTTAATAATAAACATGTGGAAAATAAAAGAAATTGCCACAAAACATATAAATTTAAATGGTAATATTTTTATTTAATATTTTGTCAATCAACTTTTAACGTTTTGCTTTTTAAAAAAAACTATAATTCTATTTCTTTTATAACATAATTTATAATATTTCTTAAAATTCCGCTTTCTTCTAGTTCAATAATATCTCTTTTAAGATTTTCGCTTTTATGTGGTAATAAAATCTATGAAAAAAAAATTGTACTCTAAATTTAATTTTCCTTTTTAATAAAGTTACCATTTTAATTTGATCCTTTTCATTATTTTCATTACAAAAACTTAATAATACTGCTGCCATATGAGGTCTATCCAAACGAATACAATCTTTAGCAATTTCAATTAAATTAATTTTATTAACCACCGGGCATCCCTAAAACAACAAAAACATTTTCAATTTGGTATTGATGATAATATACAGACATTTTTTATAATAAATTTACTTGTATCCTAAATAAACTTTTACACAAAACTTCTTCTTGTTCAAATGATCTTGTTCGGTTAGCAGTTTTAAATGGTACTCTTAAAACATATTCCCATGCCTTTGTTAAGCCATCAGTATGTAATAAATCCATTTTACAAGATAATGTATCAACTAAAGCGCTTAATTGTTTTAACTATATTATTAAAGATAAATATTAATTTTGATACACAAGACAATATATAATTTTAAATAAAACAAACCATATTCAAATTAACCATTTGTTGTAAAACACCATTCCATATTTTCGGCATATTTATATCAAATCCAATACAAATATCAGCAATTACTTCCATTGCTAATGAATTTGTAACATGATTTTGCCAAATTTTTTTCAATATATTTAATTTATCATAAACAGCAAATTTATCAACCGTAAAATTATAACCAAGATGTTTTAAATTGTATACACATTTAAATATTATATATTGTTTTTGACTTAATATTTCAATGTATGATGAATTTGAATTTGAATCATCAATAAGTTTTGAAAAACATTCACATAATTGTAATTGCTGACCAGTATTAACAGTACTAAAAAAAAAAAAATATAATATAAATATAATAATTAATTTAATTGGAAAAGATAAAAACTTTGTGTAATGAAATAACATCTCAATAAAATAAATTCTCTAACGTAACTTACCCATCAGGTGGAAATATATGACCAAGTAAAAATTGCATAGCTGTTTCAGATTCCCAACTACTTAATATATAATGGGCTCTGTAAATAATAAAAAAAAAATTACAAATACTTTACGCTACTACTAAATAAAACATTTACCTTAGTACACATTCTGTATTTAATGCTTCTGATTCACTTGCAGTTGTATTTAAATCTTCATAAAATGTTTCTTCTAAATCTTGTACATCAGTTGATGAATTAAATGACAATAATTTTTTTAATAAATGTAATTGTATTACATGAAAATCTAAATTATGTAATAATGCTATTTCTTTAGCAATTGTATTAATATCAGGATGTGTTGTTTTCAATAATGATTCATGATAATATAAAAGATTAATTAATTCTTCCGGACTTTCAACTAATTGTAATAATTTATCATCTACCAAATTATAAATATGTAGTAAATGTTGTATTTTAAACATCGGATATTTCCGTTTAATTTTTAATACAGTTTCTTTAGATTTTTCTGTAGATATTAATTCTGATTCATTTTTAATAGCATATTTATAACATTCATAAGCAGCTTCAACTTGATCAGCACCATCTGGTGCACTGTTTGCAACAAAATATAATATATGAAATGCTTTTGATATATCAGAAACATGTTTGATGAGACGTAAAATCTAAACACAACAAAAACTAATATAAGAATATATAGTAAAATAAAATTAATAAATAAATATTTACAGATTGTAAAAATGCATTATTAATTGGTTGTAAATGATATTTATCATCAGAATCAATCTTTTGTGAATATTCAGAAACTCCTCTTTTAACAGCCGACATACAAAAATAATCTTGATGTCTAATAATATCTGTTGCTGAAATATTTTGTCCAAGTGAAGTGTGTAATTTTATTAAAGGGAACCAACTTTCACAATTATCGACATTTATTTCATAATCTAAAATAAAAATATAACAATTATTTTTAATATTTAAAATAATACATTAAATTTAAATTACGAATACAATACCCAAAATATCTTTTAGTGGTTCTTGAACGATTGGTACAAATGGCAAACGATATTTAGAAATTTTTGGTAATACACCACCTTCAGATTGAGATTTTAACCATGCTTCAACTTCAATATGTCCTGGACGATTTTTACGTTTTGTTAACATTTTATGTTTTAGGAATATTAAAATACTAGAATGCAATTGCATTTCTTTTGGTAATGCATTTATATATATTAATATTTCAATAACACATAAATATAATTCATAAAAATAATAATTTATCTGTAAGAAAGAAAAAAAAAATCATAAAATTCAAAATAATTATTATTTTGATTAATAAAATTAATGTATTAAACTTACATTACTATAAAAATTCACTAAATTTTTTGCTAATAATTCAGTATTTTTAATTTCATTTATTAATGGCTGACAGAGTGCAAGAATTTCTTCAACAGTTGTATTAACAATTAAATTTTCTTTCCCAAATGGATCAATTTTAAGTTTAAAATTCAATTCTTGATAATGCAAAATGGTTATTATCTAACATATTTCAAGAAATAATATATAAATATATATTTAGAAATAATTAACAAAAAATATATTAAATTACTTGTTGTATTAATAGTGATTCATAATCCCAATCAAAATCATTACTTAATTTTTGTAATAATTTTATATCTAATGTTTTTGTTTTTAATTCTTTTATTAAATGTGTAAGTGGAATCATATCAATATCAGTTTTTTTGGTTAAACTTGAATCCTGTTTACATAATTCAGTATAATAATAATATTTTAAACGGCTGTGTAGAATAAATTATATATAAAGTTATTTATTGTATTGTTACTTTCACAAAACATTATACAAACCAATCTCTATATTTATCAATTTTTGCCTTATCCTTAGTATGTGTATAATATATTTCTGATAAATGTAAAAAATTTACTTTTTGTTGATCACTTTTTAATTCCTGCCATAAATTATCTAATAAATTTTTTGGTGAACAATCAAAAATTAACATTGCCAAAAGATCTGTAATATAAATTTAAATATTTAAACAATAAAAGTACAATTACCTACTTAATTATAATAAAAAAAATATCCTAAATAAAATAATTCAAAATTGTAACCTGTAAAATTAACATCTTTCTGTGTTAAAAGATGTCTGAACATTTTTCTCAATTGTAAAGAAACAAATCCTGGTGATATAATTTTAGGATCAGCATTTTCTTGATCAATCAATAAATATCTTGCAATTGTATACCAACTGCTATGCTGTTTAGACTTTACCAAGTGCTCTAATGATGTATAAAAATCTTTTGTTATTCTGAAATATAAATATGAAAATTATTTAAAGTAAAATTATTACTTTAAAAATTATAATTTACTCTTCGCCAGAATCTATAATATCATTTGGTAAATATTTTGAAAATTGTAAAAATATTTCCTCTTCAGGTTTAGTTTCAATTATAACCAATAGTAAAGCAAATGTTAAACATTTTAAAATTGGATTAGCATCAACTACTGACTAAAAAAAAATTTCATTAAAACAAAAAAATATATTGAAATACAGCAACAAATATAAATTACCTTTTGCGAATGCTGTTCGTCTTTAGATATTGTAATTCTATCAAAAATTGATATTGATTCTCGTTTTTTGGATTTTTGTACACTTGTACTAACTTTGAAACTTTTTGAAATCTAAAAATAAAATACTCTTAATTGATTTTTAATATAAGACATTATTTAGTAATATTTTACGAGTTCATTTATTGTTTCCATGTTTTTAAAACTATTTGGAATTATATCCAAATCATATATATTTTTGCCAATTTCAATCCATTTTAATAATTTATTCATTTCGAATATGTGTTTGATTTTTAATGTTTTTACAAGCAATTTATGTGCTAACGGATAAACCAATGAATCAAAAATCTCTTCAGTTTCTAAAATTAGAATAATTTGTTGTTGGTTGTATTCATTGTAAACAATAAAAAAAACTACCTTCACAATAAATTAAAATTTGCTGAGATATTAATAATACTGCCAATTCAATAAATAAATCACAATTTATTTGATTACATTCTAACATTTCAATTGTATAATAAGCCAAAGCACTTGTTAAATGAATATTTGCAATTAGTTTTGATAATTCTATTATACCAATAAGATTTTCCAAATTCAATGCATTTGTTAAAAAAATAATTTCATGCCAAATATATTTAATCAAATTTTTATCATTTGGTGATTTCTTCAAATTATCTACAAAAGTTTCAATTCCTTTATGTAAAAAATTAAAACGTTCACTTTTATGAATAATTATATTTTGGGGAATTTTTAATTTAAATTTTACATAAAGTGTTCGATTGATCAGAAGACTTTTTATATGTTTTTTATCATCATCACTTGAATATGATGAAATTAATTGAAGAAATTCATAAAGACCATCATTAGTATTAGAATCTATATCATCACATTCTTCAAGAATATTCTAAAAAAACAAAACATATTTAACATAAACCATTAAAATGTAGAAATTAAATATTCCAATCTTACCAATATAATATTAACAATTTTTCCACTACATTCCATTTTCTCTTTATCTTCTAATTTATTGAAAAATTGAATTGCTTTATCAATTTTCCCTTTACGTGCTAACTCATAACAACAATAAAAATTTGCAATTAATCCTAATTCTTCATCAGATTTTATTACATTTTTTATATCTTCAAACATTTCTGGTAAATCAGCAGCAACTATACGATATACTAATTTCATATTATTATCGGTAGCATCAATTGGACAACGATATTTAGCTTTCATTATTGATATAATTTGCAATTCATAAACAGTATTTATTTCGGTACCTAATGGATGTCCTGAATTACGTAAATGTATTAAAGAATTTACTGTGTCAGGCCAGGGAACTGGAGCAGCCTAAAATATATATATATTAAAAAAAACTTTATTTAAATATATTTTAACAATATTACTCTTAACACCATCAATGCACAATTTAATTTCTCTTCTTCATTATGCAATAAATCAATTAATATAATAGATCTTTCTAGCCATGTTGTTAAACCATTACAATTTAATACTAAAAACTTTATATATTTTATTATAGCATTTACTGGTGATTGTCCTTTTTCCATATATACCGGATATAAAAAGTCTTTAACAAATTGTTTTAATATATTGGTTTGTAAACGTTGCAATATATGTAATGAAGTTTCATCTATACAATCTTTTATATAATTGTCTAAAGTTATTATTAAATTAAAACTTTTTTTAAGTACTGATAAATCTTGTAGAGCATTTACTAAATTTCTTAATTTTTGCATACTACTTTCATATTGACGGTTTATATCGCTTTAAAAGGAATATAAAAAAAAAACTTAAATATTTCATAAATTTTTGTTTAGAACATTTTTTTGCACTTACGAATGAAGAAACTGAATATCATCGAAAATTTGTTCAACTTTTGTTGAAAATTCTAAACCAATTTCTGGCCAAACATTTGAATATTGCAATGAACGTATTTTTTTTAAATTCCATTCAATTAGAGTTGACATAATTCTTGGATGAATTTGTATAATACTTGGTACAAATTGTCGTAACCATTGTACAATATTAAATGGTTCTGTTTCTGATGGTATCATTTGTAGAATTCTTATTATTTTGGTATCATCTAAATGGGGTATAATTGAAGCTGCATGTCGTTTCCAAAGTAAACAAGCAGTTAACATATCCTATGTATAATAATAAATAGTAAGAAGCAATATTTTATTTTTCAAATAAAATTATTTAAATTTTAAAATTACAGTTTTGAAAAGATTGGTAACAACTTTTATTATATTTGGATGTTGAACAAATTCTTGCCATTCCAAATTACATTCATATGGATCGATTATCTGAAGAGTTTCTAGCCGAAGTTGTTGTTCTTTTATTTCCAAAATATCTCTTTCATAATTCTAAATATACAAAAAAATTATATTATTTAATTTATATTTATTTTTTTGAAAGTAAGATCTTACCCCGTCCTTCAAATGTTCTAACATTTCATTTAAATATTGTGCCATAATTTTTCTACTTGAAATTTCAATAGAACGAATACCAATAAAAAATTCTTTATTTTCAATTAACTTCAATGTTGTAAGTAATTCATTAAATTTAATTTCCATTAAATCAATATTGTTCTAAAAAAAAATTAATATTATAATAAAAATAAAAATAAATAATATTTCGATTTACATCACTAATTTTTTTAATTTCTGTTAAGAATTTTTTAGCTTTTAATTCATAAATTGGCTGAAAACTTAAATTGAATTGTTTGGCAAGTTTCTGTTAATAATTAAAAAAAAAAAAAGTTTATTATTTAAATTAATAGATATTAATTTTTAAAATATTATATACTTCAGCTTCATCAAAATATCCTTTTTGTATTAATTTCTTTAATCTTTGTTCGGGTTGTGTTTCAGAAACTAATTTCATTTCAATTTCTTGTGGATAATTTAATTTGTTATATTTTTCACCATTTATATAATACAAATTAACAGAACTTTTAGGCTGATTAACAAGCCATGCATATTGTGATACTGATAATTCTTGTATACATTTGAATGCTTTCAAATAAAATTATAAAAATTATAAATATTTTAATAATAAAATATTTAAAGAAAAAGGTAATGCTTACATGGAAATTCAACAATTTTCATTTGTCTAAGACCCAAATAATTAGGTTTTGTTAATATTAAAAGTTCAATTGAATCATTATTATTTTCCATAACAATTAAATTATCAATTAAATACTCTTCAGAATACGTGAAATATTGAAAGTAAACTTTTGTATATGGACAAATTTCAATTAGATGGCCATCATTAGTCAGTGCTAGCCTGTAATTGAAATATTAATTATTTTTTTACTATATACTTAAAAATTTCAATTTACTAATTCTTACACATAATTTTCTAAATTGTAAATACTCTTAAATCCTTGATATGTTTCAGGTATAATAATTTTTATATCTTCTGTATTAGTTTGAAACTTTAAAAAACATTGGGTTCCACCAATTAATTGAAATTCATTAGAATTTCCATCAGAATTAATTTTTATTAATGTATTAGCTGTTATTTCATTTAAACTGATCGTTTCAGTTATACGATCTAATTTAATATTATCTAAAATTGTCTCTTCAAATTGGTCAGTTTCATTTCCTTGTATTGAATTATTCGAAAATTGTTGTAATACTTCTTCATTAATATTTGATATTCGATAAATAATACCATTTGAACATGTCAGATAATAAAAATTTTCAAATTGATTAATTCCTATAAATGTTCTTTTTGGTGCATTTATATCAGTTAGATTAATGGTCCTACATAAATAATTGGAAATGAAATTTAAAAAAAAAAATTTAAAAATATATAATTACAAAAATACTATATATTTACACTTTAAAAACTGGATATCCTTTAATATAAATACCACAAATATTACCATCTGATAAAGCACAAATAATTATGTTACCCGATTGTGATATTACTAACTGATCAATTTGAGCTTCAAAACAAAGCAAACTACATTTTGTATTATTTTCATCTTCTAATAAAATTAGATTTTTGTCAATTGCAACTACCATTTTACCATTTTGTACACTGGCTTGAATGATAGGTGTTTCGGTTACCTGTATTTGCAAATAAAAGATATTTAGATTTATACAAAAAAAAAATTATTTTATTTAAATAAATATTTTACTATTTCATCAGCAGATATCTTAAAAAGACTAGTCCTACAAAACACATTATTCACAGTTTCATCTTCACTAGTGGTTGACTCGAAATTATTCCACATTTTTCTATATTCTTGACAAAAAACTTAAATAAAATGTGTTCAGTTTGTTTTTCTTAAACTATTCCTTTTCTTAAACTATAACTAAATAGTTATTTTCCTAAAATTTCCCAATTACAAGTAAGTATATGCAGTTTTTCAATCTCAAGTTTAAATTTTTAAACAAGAAACTGATATTTTGACATTTGTTTATATAAAAAAGCGCGCCTGCCAGGCGACAATGCTTTTTAAGACAGGTTCCAAATACGTCGATAGATAATTTTAAGGGGTATGTAATATATCTATGTAACATATAAAATCGAATTGGTAAAATAGTGCAGTAAAAAAGGTCTAATTTCAAAAATTTAAATTATGTAATAAACTATACGCAAGCAAACAGGTAATTTTTAATTAATTAGTAGAGGGAGTAGCGTAAAACGGAATATCTAGTGCTTAAAAAATTATACAGAATGGTTCATCTGAAAGGAATATTCCAAATCTATTTTGGTTCTTTTTAAAAAAAGAAAAAAAATCATCTAAAGGCAAAAAGTACTACTAGCATTTCTATTCTGGGAATTCGGACATTTTTGTTAGATTCTACCAATTCCATATAAAACTGGTATAATCTGGCAAAAATATTTCCATTTCTCGGATCACCAGGAATAAAAGTTGCTATTGTATTAGAAATCACCTTGAAAATTCACCAAAAAGAAGTTTAAAGTAAACCAATCAAACAATGCTCCAATATAAATAAACAAACAACTTTTAAAAAGAGTCGATAAAATTATATATTTAGGTACATTAGTAAATCCAAACAGCAGTAATGGAATGGAATTAGAGCAAGAGTTAAAATGAAAAGATGAAGGTTATTTGTTTAACTCAATAAGTATTAATTATATCGAAAGTAAATTAATGTGCAACTTTGTACATAGTGTTACAATTTTTGAAAAAAACTGTTGGTATCCATATATCAATTGCACCAGTTTGTTTCTATTTTATTTTATGAAGTGAATTCTCTAAATATATATTCTATTTACTTTATACAGCAAAAAAATTAAAATCAATTTCTTATTTGTAATTGTATATTTACTTATTTTTTTTTGAAAAAATATTTATGTTCTTATTTTAAAAGACAAATTATAGAAATCCATTTTTTTAATATATTCTCTTTTTTTTTTAAATAATTTTTTATTTTAAATTTTCCGCTAACAAATCAATTTTTTTAACATAATTTTAAAAAAGAAAATAAAAAAAAACCATTGTATACGTATAAAAAATAGATTTGTGTACATGATTTTCTTTTGAATATAAATTATAAACTAAAACTTTGAACCTTTATTATAATATTTGAAAAAAAAATTAATATAATAAACCTTTCAATTAAGATTTCTTCAACTACAAATAACATTTTTATAAGTATTTAAATTAAATCATTAACGACTAAAAAAATATATAAATTTAATGATATTTTAAAATAGATAATTAAAAAATAATAGAAAATTGCACAAAAATAATTAAAAGATAATATTAATTGTATAATTCTTTATTTTCAATTAAATTTTTCAAAATAATAAAAACATTCTTTCCAAATACCCAAAATGGTGGTAAAAAATTGAACTTAATTTGTTTTTTTTTTTTAAGCTAATTTAAAACTATTTTATTTTATAATGAATTATTTGTTGTTTTTGTTTTTAATAAGGCACTCTTAATTAATAACTCAAGAAGAAAGGAATGCTCATTGTTAAAAATTGATAAATAATTTAGACTTTGATGTATATATAAATTCAATTATTAAAATACGAACTTTACAAACATATAAATCTAAATAAAATAGTTTTTTATATAATAAAAAAAGGAAACAAAAAAATAATAAATTATAATTTAAATATTAAAATTAACTCCAAACATCAGCTGAATATCGTTTTTGTGATTCCATTCGTTTAATAAATTGCTGTGCTTCAGTTTCACTCATGTTACCTTTTTCAATAATAATTTTTGTTAAAATATTTCTTACGTCTGTAGCCATACTTTTAGCATCACTAAAATATATATATAAAAATATTTATATAGATTATTAATAACAAATGTATGAATGTAAAATTAAAACTCATGTTACTAAACTTACCCGCAAATATAAACATGTCCTTTATTTTCTCCAATTACTTTCCAAACTAAATCAGAGTCCTGCTCTAATAAATGTGTTACATATACTTTCTTTTCCTGATCACGTGAAAAAGCTGTCTTAAGATTTAGTATATTATTTTTAACATAATCTTCCATTTCCTATAACAAAAAAAAAATAAGATTTAAAATTTAAATATTCACAATCTAAATAAAAATAAAAAAATTACTTCACGATAAATAAAATCTTCATTTCGTTTACGACATCCAAAATATAAAATTGTATCACCAATTGTTTTTCCTTCATTTTTATTAAAATCACGTTCTTGTATAAAACCTCTAAATGGTGCTAAACCAGTACCAGGTCCAACCATAATAATTGGTGTTTCTGATTTAGCTGGTAAACGGAATTGACTTTTACGTATAAATATTGGTACACGTGGTAATGCATCCGGATCAGATGGACATCTTTGTTTTAAATATGTTGTAGCGACACCTTTATTTATACGCCCAGTATTTGTTTTATATTCAACTAATACAGCAGTAATATGAACTGTTGTTGGATAAAGCTGTAAATAAATTATATATAATTAAAAAAATATATTATTATTTCAAAAAGTATTAAATTTTCAATAATTTTACCTTAGCTGATGATGAAATTGAATAATATCTTGGTTGTAATCTAGGTAACAATTCACAAATATGATCAATTGGTGGTCGGCAAGATTTCATATCTTCCAATATATGTACAATATTACGACAAGAATCTTGTATCCATGATTGATATTTAGCTTTACCTTCTGGTGTTATTGATGTCATACTACGTAAAAATTCTTTATCTTCATCATTACTACAATATTCAGCCAATTCTTTTAATATATGTGTACGTGGTATTGCTGTTATTTCTAAATAATGTGTTAATGCTGTACGATATGTTGTTGGACATGGGAATGGATGTTTTTTACTACTTTCCATATCCGTATTTATTAATGAAAATACTTTATCTAATTCAGCATCACATAATTTACCCAATTTATCAACTAATTCTTTATCATTTGTTGGATACATAGCTAAATGATCACCAGCATCATAACGCATTTTTGAACCTTCAATGTCTAATTCAATATGCATACAAGAACGATCACCACCTTTATGTAATTCACGATTTATTTTAATTGGTGCTAAAAATGGATTTTTAGCATCAAATGGTGGCCGTTGATTTTGTAATGAATGTAAACGTGCAATTTCACCACTATATATACGATCTGATTGAACATCAATTTGTTCTAATAAACGATATTGACGAATAAGTACTTCTTCAGCACCACCTTCAATACCAAAGAAATCACAAACAGCTGGCCAAAAACGATCTTTCCATGTTATAAAGTCATCTTCAATACTATATAATTATAATGAATTAAATGAATAAGATTTTCTTCTGAATTAGCATTTAAATAAATATTTCAACTTACTTAGCATCATCATCACCTAAACCAAGTTCAAACACACGTGTTGCGCCTAATTCTTCTAATCTTTTGTCCACATAAATAGCAACTTTATTGTAATGTTCATAAGTTTTATTACCTAATCCAAAAACCTAGATAAAAAAAAATTAAATGAAATATTTTATTATATAAGTTTCTGTTTAATTATATTTATTGTAGTTGATAATACCTTCAATTGATTTAAATTTTTTCCTAATATATTTACATAACTTGTACATCGTCGAATAAATATTCTACTTAGCATAACTTAGAAAACTATTATATACGTAATCGAACCACTATTATTTAAATAAAACTTAAAAAAATATTATTATTAAATATTAACGATTTGAAATAATAATTTCTATTAATAATTTTAGTCATAATTCTTCAATTAATATTATATAAAAAACTAAGAAATTTTATATGTACTTTAGCACTGTGACTGTGATTGATTATTGTGAATGAGAAGATATCAGAATTCAGAATTAAAAAATAATTGTATAATATTTTGACATTACAATTTTTTTTCCTCGTGATGACATTTAACCTATTTTAATGTATTATCGTGTTGAAATTTTTGGAGTAGATTAATTTGTACAAAACATACATTACATCATTACAATATTTAAAAAAGTAATACAAACTTAAGTACACTTATTCATAATATTATCTACTATAGATTCTGATTTGTGTGTCATTAAAAAAAAAAAACAATTAATATTAATTACTTAATCAATTTTGCCTATATTATTATGCTGTAGTTACTCTCAACATACACAACGGCAATGCACTGCAACACAACAACTATAATGGAGTTATAGACACTCTCAGTTATTTTAATTATTGCATATATAAATCAGGTTTTAATCAGGTGTTTTATATTATTAAAAAAATTGTAAATAACATTTTAGTTCAAATTTCTGCATTGTGAATGTTTGCGTTTAATTTGTATTTTTTTCTATTTTCTATGTGAATTACTTAAGTGACGTTTTCTTGTCGGGACTGTCTGCAGTAGAGCATCTGTTACAGATTTTAGCGCAACAAATGTTTTTGATTGGCTGAATCGAAAGAAACTGCCACTACGAGAAAAAATTGCATAAGTGACACACCTTGAATATTACATTTTTTATGGTTTGAACTTGTTGTCGTTGCGTTTTGCATATATTGATAGGAACTGGAGAGGGTACCTTTTATATACATTATATTTAAACTTGTTCGGTTACTTGGTTTTTAAATTATAATATTAAATACTAGTTATACAAATTACTACACAGAATTCAACAAATAACTTTGTAATAAACGCAATATTTGCATTCCTAAACCATCCCTGACCCTACTCTATATTGATAATTTCACATGGAATAAATTTTGACAGTAGAGGCCTTCATTATGTGATCAAACAAATATTATTTCCAAATCAAATAAAATAAATTCATCATTAAATTTATTATCTAATTTCTAATTGTTTCATTAAATTGAAATTGAATTAGCTAACTATAATTTGTTATACAAGTAAAGATTTTAATTCAATTTATAGTTTACACAGGTGGAACCGATATTGTCTGACAACTATATTTATTATGTCGAAAGTGTACATTGAACTTAAAATAAATTAATAAACATACGACAAATTAAAAATAAATAATTAAACAACAAATTTATAATTTAAATAAAACTTACCGCATAATTTAATCCAGATATATCAACATCTCCACCTGTTATCCATTCATTAAATTCCATACAATTATCAGTTGGATCACCTTCACCATATGTTGCCAAACAAAATACAGCCAATGAATTTGGTATTGTTTTCATTTTTAATAATTCTTCCATATCACATTCTTCTGGATCAGCTACCATACCTTTCATTTGATATCTAATACCTTCTTTAGCTAAACGACCAGCAAATTCTTCAGCTGTACCGGTTTGTGATCCATAAAATACTACTAAACTTCTACCAGATGCTTTAAGTTTCTTTATAAATGAATTTTCTGATACTGATGATGTACTAACTGTAGTTGGTCTATATAAATATATATATAAAAAAAATATTATAAATTATAAAAAATATTTTTATTTTAAAAAATCTTGTATATTATAAAATAATTATTCTTACTGAATTGAATATGATCTAATTGGTTCTTCTTCTTTTTTTTTATTTTTAAAAAAATACCATGAACCACCAGCTATTAAAATTAATAATAGAATAATATCAAATGTTCCTAAAAATGCTGTTTCAATGATTTCCTCAGCGTCCATTTTTCTTTCAATATCTTGTTCCATTTTGATAATTTAAATAATCTACAAATATATAAAAAAAATTCGAAATTAATATTTATATACAATTTTTATTAAATTAATATTTTAAATTATTTAAATATAAATTTATTATAATTTTAATGGTACTGGGTTACTGGCACTGGGTAGTGGCTTGGTTACTAGTACCAAACCACTAGTCAGAAATGATTCAAAACAAGAAAACTTTATCAATAGGACTAATGCTAAATAGTTACTTCGGTTAGTCACATTTATTTGAATTTTCAAACCTAAAACCATTGAATTCATTTTAATTTTCTTCATAATTTAGTGCAGGTATATTTATATTTATATTATTTTTTCTGATTTACTAAGAACAGCAAATTAAATATTAGATCATATTACAAAAGTGCACGTGTAACTTAATTATATAAAAAAAATATTTTTGCACCTTTGCATTAATTAATTAATATAAATTTTTCAAACTTTTGAATACAATTCTTGTACAAATATTTAATTGACTTTGATTTATTTTCAATTTGCATTAATTTAATATACATATTATATATAAACAGATTGAGTTTTATTTAGTGTTATTATTTAAATATATATATAAGTTATAAATAAATGATTGCTCAATTGACCATGATCACAATCTTTCCATCACATATTTTAAAAAAAATATTCGAATATTTCACGGTTATTTTGTTATATACTGAATGTGAACAGATGTTGGTTTGGTCTCTTTAATTAATGGAAAATGAAGTCTGAGTTAGTTTAGTTAGTATGTAGAAGCCAATCGTTTTATTCACTTTTCCATTGTTGGATTGTGACACCGATGGCTGTTTGGAATAAAACACATGTTTCCACGTACTCAATCGATAAATATTTTGTCATAAATTGATATGTTTATATTTTTTAATAAATTATTCTCAATATTGCATTAAAAGATGTTAGTAACCATTCGCTCTGGACTTTTCAAAATTTTCTGTTGATTGCATAGTACAAAGTATATTTAGCACCCTTATTACAAGTCTCTTAATCTAAAGTGTTTTAAATTTTAAAATTATTCGTTGTATAATGAATCATTTGATTGATTAATAATCAAACATCATAACGTAATTTTCTTTATGTATCACTGATGATTGGTTTTAATAACATATTTTTAAAATGATTTTCATTTGTGATTAGTATTTTGACATCGAGCGATGAATCTGTCTAAATTATCGATGTAAATAATTGAATAAATGAATCAATTAAATAAAATGATTTAATTTAAAATATATACGAGTAAATATTATTGTAACGTAAAGCAATCTTCATTGAAATCTATCTATGTATATATTTATTTAAAAATATACAATGAATAGTATTTTTTTTAAAAATAAATATTAACAATTTTAAGTTTAGTATATTTAATTCAGAAATATTCCGAATAATTTTAAAAATTTACATATCTATTTTAGATATTATTACAATGCAATTTCAATGAATATGGAATTATATAAATAAAATTTAAAAATGTTTTATTTTATTTAAAAAAAAAAAAAAAAAAAACAATAAAACTTTGAACGTAAATCATTTTTGTTTAAAATGTAATTAACAAATTTCTAAATAACTGGTTCAAATAGAAAATTATTTTATGTAATACTTCGCCCTATGTAGAGAAAACTCAATTGAAGCCACACTTAAATGTAATACAAGATTTCTAGCTTTAGTATTAGGTGAATAATTATTATTAATATCAATAAATAAATTTAAATTTCATATTATGAAAAGCATAATTTTGTATTAATTACGTAATAATTCAAATCAACTTGAAGTAATAGTTTCAATTACGGATGTGACATTTCAATTTTCCTCCCCTTTTTTCATTTACCTTTATTTTCAATGGAACAATTACAGAAGGCAAACCGTAAGGCATTGGAAAATTTGTTTATGGTGAACTTATAGGTAAGGTAACATTATGACATTGAATAGAAATAAATGTACACTCAAAATCTGCCTGATAATAACAGAAATAATCAAAAAGAAGTGAATCAATATTACGAAATAAGAATTTAAACACCCTGTACATAAGTGGGCGTTAAAGATAAAAACGGACCTCCACTCATAAAAATTAACCAAAAATAACACCTTAAAATATTTACACCCTACACCAAAATATCACAGATCTTATAGTCACATCTAACCGATATTTATAAGTAAAAAATGTTACGAATTTTGACGGTTTCTGGTACAATTTTATCAAAAATGCAAGGCTCTTTATCAAGTTATTTCTAAATTATGATATAAACTTGTTATCAAAATAAATTAATGACCCAAATACATGTGCGTTTTTTAGGTGCGTTGAGGCATCCTTTGCTGCAAATATTATTTACAACAAATGGGTTTTCTATGTAACAAATTACATGGCTGCAACGCACTTCGTTGCGCCGAAGCAAGATATCTCTATTTCTAAATTTTGCTGCACGCTTTAAAGCATGCCTGAAAGCACCAAAAAAACGCAATGTATTTCAAGCATAAATAAAATGCATACATACTACAAGATAATATTAGATAATATAATTGCTTGTGATATAATAAAATAATTATATATTCATAATTTATTTAAATAAAAATTTCGAATTTATATGTTTTTGAATAAATTAAAATTTATTTAATTATTTATACAATAATTTTATGGAATGACAAAACAAAATAATAGAAAAATCAGACTTAGAACTTATATAGATAATAAATCTGATAGAGAAAAATGATGGCATTGACATAATTATTTAAAATTTCGTAATTTCATAATAAACGCGCAAAAAAAAATAATTATATTTAAGTATATATGACGGAAACTTCTTAAATATATAATACTATTTATTTTAATTAGAAAGAAAAACTAGATTTTGGAAATATATATTGGCGAATGACAATCAAAAAATAGCATAAATATGTGGCGTATTTCTAATATCTATAAAACAAAATTGGTGGCGGCAGACTTATAGTTTAAACTTGTTTGTTGCGTGCTAATCAATAGATTATATATTAAAGTTAATATATAATGAATGTCGTAATAGTTTAAACTGAATTCACTATTTTAAACTTCACACATGTTTTTTTGTTACTGAATGATTATAATCGTAGTCATTAATTTTATTACGTTGTGTTGAATGTCTGAATAGAAAGTAATGTAAAATAAGTAACAATATTTTACATAAGTCTAATAAACCTTATGATATTTTTATTGAAATTAAAACATTTCACATATTTTAAAATTAAAGAATATAATTTAATTATTGAATTGAGTTTAAATATGTAAATTTATTTAAGTATATATAAAGGTCAATAGCAGCAAGGCATAGAATTTCAATATTTTATTTAAAATGTAACAGAATAAATTTCTTTGAAATTAATTAGAAATTTTATATTTATTGAAACTATTATTAAAGGTTTTATGATAGCGTGATATTTTTTTTATTAATAAATTTAATTTAAATAATTATACTTTTTTTAAAATGTTATGGATGTCTACAATTGTAATAATAAATATAAAATTTAAACTTAATTGTATACAGTTTTTATATAAATGTAAATAACATATAAAAAAATGTATTAGTACTATACGTTTTTGTAAAAATTTAAATCCCAAAATAAAATACAATTCAAATGCCACTTATTTTCATCAAAAAGTAAATCGTATATTTTATTTTCTTGATAATTTTAACCTTGAAACATTTTGATAATGTAGCAAAAATTTTATCAAATTAAAATTCTATTCAATTACTAAAACAGTGTAGCGACTAGCGACATATAAAAAAATTAATCAATTTACGTTCTTGAGACAAAAATGGTGAGCGAATAAATCGCAAAAGGCATCGTGGTGATTTCCAAAAATGGAACTACGAAATATTAAAGAAATAATTATAATGATTTTCTATTTTAAATCAATTCAATTTACGTGGGAATTCGTGTATCGGACATGAGATTCATAGGAAGTATGAAATGAGATTTAGGAATTACTCCATCCTTAACTTGTCGTGATGTATAGAGAAGGAGAAGATAGTGAAACATTTGTTACAATATTGTGTCTTTCTAGAAAAACTTGAAGACGCCGGCCAAAGTGTTTTTATTCATTACAGAAGTGGAATGGGCAAGCACGTTTTGATAATGATACAGCGTTCGATTGGAGAGTACAATGGGCTCAATAATATGTGGCCTATGTGCGTGGGAGTTTCGAATTTTCCAGTTTTTTAATACCAGTCTATTTAATTAATTTATTTAAATTAATTCTTTGTCTGAACAAATATAACTAATTATATATGTACTATATATAATTTACATTCTAAATGTTTCTTTTTGATCAAACTTAATTATTAAAACCCGTAAGTAAAGCAACTACATATAAACAATTATATTTAAACGCATAACCTGAACAATAAGCCCTGAAGTTTTTTATAGCCTCCCTTAGCCTTAGAGAACGCAGCAAATGCGCCACTGTCAATAAAAAAAAATTATAACTTTAATTTTAATCTAATGAAAATGGATGAACACATTTGTACGTTATATAAAATTTAGTACAAAAAATCGAACTATCAAGGTTAAAATCATAATCATATAATAGTTCAACTGTCTACTCAATAATACAAGACCATTCAAGATTCAAGTCATAATTCTCCCTCTAAATTGCAGGTCAAATAACTAGACTTAAAATTAAGAATTTCAAATTAAAATTAATTACTAATACAAAGATGATAAAAAATAATATAAATATTAATGAGGTTTATCTAAATAAAGACAATAAATAACTAAAAGAATTGACAATTTGTGTAGATTTAAAAAAAATATTGCATAATTATATAATATATTCTAAAAAAAATTACCGCACACAATATTGAAGAGGCCAATACACGGTTAACAGTTGCTGCCCGGCCAATACGTTTTGAACCACAAAAAAAAAGTGATTTTATCGCTGTTGGACGAAAATGCAACAAATTTGATTTTTTTATTTGATGCCTAACCATGGAAGACTTTTGCTGGCTTAAGTAACTTGAAAAGTCAACGACAAGCCAGGCAAAATCATGTCAAAATCTTAATTTACCCATACATAATTTAAGTGGGCTTATGCCTTTATGACAGTTTTTGAATTCTGTCTTTTTGGAAAAATGGATAACAAAAAATTGAAAAATTAAAACCATTAAAATTATAGGGATTAAATAACTTGAAAAAAATTGAACACAACTTAAAAAACGCTCTTGTGGTGTACGTAAAACAATTAAAATTTCAATGAAATTATAATCAGCTTCATTTTACTGCCATTTTTGATTATTTTAGTATTTGAACTGTTTTTTGAAAACCACTTGAACAGTTTTTTTTTATTTATATAATAAATTTAATATGTTTTGTTTTTGAACTGTCAAATTTCGACACAGAATGTGCGGTTGAAATCTCATTTACTTAAGCCAACTTAAGTTAATGAAACTTGACGAAACTGAGCAATAAGTCTGTATGGTCACAATCACACCATACATTTTACATATAATCGTAGATTTCTTTAAGTCGACTTAAGCCAGCAAAGGTCTTCCATGGTTAGGCCTTACATGCCTGATAATGAAAATGAAAATATTTACCAGCACATCAGACAAATTTTACTTCAAAATATTTTAGTAATTTTAATAGATGTACGACGTGTGTGGCGACTGGAGATAATACAGGAGATAGTCTCGCCTTTCCGCTTTAAAAAAGTTAAAGAGTAGGTACTTAAATTCGAACGAAAAGTTCGTACGAGTTATACTTTTCGATCTGGCGCTTTGAAATATCAATTCATTTTATATACAATATTTCTTTTGAATATATATATATTTCTATATGTTAAATCAAAACTGCACAGCGTATCTCCAGGGTAATACTATCCAGTGCCATATATCAAATTGGATAACATGTTCGACGTGTATGGACAACGTATTCAACGTCCGACGTGTCACAGCCATAAATTGTGATAAATAAAATAATAGCATAGTTTTCAAGGTCATTAATAAAATATTGTTATATCTTTAATAATGATCACTTTTAATAAAGTAAATTGATTACGTAATAGTAACTCGTCATAATTTAATTTTTTTTAGTTAAATCATTTTAAAATTAATATGTTATCTTGTATTTTGGTAAAATAATAATTTTAATATTTTTCCACAAAAAGTTATTTGAAAATAATTTTGCTCGTTATAATCAGTACAACCTTGACAATTAAAATATTTTTTTTGACGTAATAGAAGTTCAGTGAAACTAGAAACCAGTTTCGTTTAACAAATATTTTTATTAGTAGCTTCGTATTATTATCGAATTTTTCGAAATTACTGAAGAACAATTTTGTATAGGTTCTCATAAAATTAAATATGTATTTTTTTTTAATATGTAACCTTAAATTTATTTAAATTTAATAATTAGCATTACAAATGAAATATTGATCGTAAAAGTTCAAATTACGTAAATTATTAAATTTAATGAAAGAATTTATTTAGAATTTAAATTTTTGTGTAAATAAAATTGATAGAACTACTATGTGCAAAATTGCACGTACAGCACGACGCATGATATTAGTTTAAAGTTTACATTCCATCAAAAAAATAGAAATCGAATTGAAAGTTAATGAATGTGTTTATTAAAGTAAATATAATCAAGAAAACAATTTTAAAGTACTTTATATTATTTGATTATATGTTATTTGAGGGAAAATTTCCGGAATTCGTGAAGTATAATTGTCAGAGGCAGTCTGACAACTGTATGAGTTCTTAACCAACTTTACTTTTACTTCTTGTATACAAGATTTTTCTAAAATTAAACGTTTTTTATTAGTCAAATTTAATTTTAGAACAATGCTGTAACAAAAAAGTGAAAGTAACTTGATTGTGAAATCTATGTTACTATACGTGAGTTGCATAAGTGTTATACAAAAGTGAAATTGTATAACAGTCTAAATTTCTTTGATCTATTGTAAATTACAATTAAAGAGCAATTAGGATTTAAGAAGAACAGATTTTAGTCATGTTGAAAAATGAAATAAATTATTTGGTATGGTTAAGACTTGATTCCGTACAGAATGAATGTATCAAAAAAAAATTAAAATAAACAGATATGGTCAAAAATTTGTATTATAACTACGTAAAAAAACACAAAAATAGTATAAATTAAAATTTTACAAAACAAAATTTTGCAAAACAAAATTTGGAGTGTTGATAAAATTGCCTGTAAAAAAATTTACACCCAGATTAAACTTGATAAATAATTTTATCATTTTTAATATATTTTTCTGAAATATTTTTATACAGAACTTAAAAGTCCAATAAAACAAAAATATTTCCACAGTAACAAAGATTTTAAATTCAACAAATTTAAATATAAATATTTTACATTATTTTAATTCATGTCGTTAAATAAAATTGAATTAAACATTTTTTTTTAAACTACATTTAACTAAAACAAAAATACGAATATAAATTTTTAAATTTATGTCACTTCAATTTAACATTATTAGAATATTTTCAATATCATTATTTAAATAAAATTTAACAAATGATAATTTTTTAAATTAGAAAATTCAAATCTTAAAATTTACTATATGAATAGATACAAAAAAAAAATAACTGTCTTTATGAATGAATACCAAAAAAAAAAAACTACCTATGAAGATATTATAAAATTTTTAATTAATTATAATTAATATAGATATTTCCGTAAGAAATTGTCTGAAAAAAGTGAGAATAATAATTTGCGAATTTTATGTTATGGAGGCTCCCAATGACGTTGGAAAAATTAATTCAAATAACTGTGTGATAAGAAAGGTCGGGTTTATAAGATTACATACATATATTTGTATGGTTTAATGTTCAAAATATTTCCTATATAAAAAAGTTCCTAATGAAGGGGCAACCCAAAACTAGGAGTTTATTAAAATATCGCTAAAATATATTTCAATAATGTATCAAATTTACAAAATTTGTACGGAATATCAGATCATATAATTCGGAAATTATATGATCAAATTTTATTCGGAGACATCAATTAGTATGCCAAATTTAATTAACATTAAGTTAGAACCAGAATGACGCGGCAAGCTGTCCCGTCGCGTTTGACAACAACGCTTCAAAATTAGAATGTATAGGCATATATGAAATTGCCCACAATGTAGCGTCGCGTTGATGCGGCAATTTTGCCGCGACGCTTGAGTAGACCTACTTTCTACTTTTGCCGCTTGCCGCGTATAAATTTTAATTTCGAATGTGTCAATAAATTTATTTATTAAAAAAATTTTAATTCAATCATTTCAATTAATATTGTTTACAATTATTTTAATTTATAATGACATAATATCCATAGATATTAGAATTTATTTAATTTTTTCCATTAAATAAATTGTTTACAATTTTTTCAATGTGGTTTGAAAAAAACTCATTGCGTCGCTTTTGACTTTATACGCTTCAAAATTCGAAATTTCAAAAGCGACGCGACATTTTGCCGCGTCATTCTGGGTCAGGCATTAGATATTAAATTATATATTACAGTTTACAGTACTATGAAATATTGCTGGGCATAATGCAATTGTTTCAACTGATTTTGCCATCACAACAATTCATAGCTCCTCATAACATATATAATATTTATTTAACAAATAATGATATAGCGAAAACAAATTTAGCAATTTTGTTTGTTTGGAAATCCTTGTCATTTGTATATATATATTTAAAATATTTGATTTAATTAACTTAAAATGATTTATCATCATGACGACGGTAGAAAATAAATAAAAAAAAAACATAAGATTAAACATAAATTTTACTATTATAAAATCATTTAAAATTTGTTATCTCTGTAACAATATCATAAATAAAAAATTATATTGGGTATATTAATATTTGTGTTCACATTCCCAGCGAGACTTTATCTATCAAAATGTAAATTGGATTTTGAAAATTTGACACTGTGTTAGTGCGTTTGAATTTGAGTTTTTGATGAGCTTCATGGTTTTCGTACTAATTTTTAGTATCTTCGATAGACCAGTAAAAGTCTGTTACTAGAGAGAGGTTGGATGAGGGTGAATGATTGAACGAGTTTGTTACCAGGAGTAATCATCCACCCAGGTTAATCAAACACCCTGAACGAACTCCTACAGTTAAATGATTATATGAAAATGAAGAATTTGTTTTGTTACTATAGTTTAAATTATGAATAAAATAAATAAGCTTTTAAGACTTTAATTAATAATCTGACGCACAAATTTTTAGAGGTAACATTTAATTTTAATAAATACGCACAATTTAAATAAATAGAAGAAAGAAGACGAAATTTTAAATTTAATATTACAATTCAAAATTTAAAATTCAATACAAAATCAATAATTTACCCAATATAATATTCAAAATTATACGACAAATTAATCAAATTTATTCATAAAACTTTAAAAACTAATTTAAAAATCTTAATACCAACCAACCAGTACAGTATTTAGCTTCCATTTATAAATTATTAAATAAGATTTTCTCCGAATTGACAATACAGTCATGGTAAATACATTAAATTGAAAGTATTAGTTAATTCATAAAAATTATGTTAATTTAATCATTTCATTTACTAATTATTTACATTTAATTAAAATTGCAAAACAATGTATATAATTAGCTTAAAAGATCGTAATTGTTCTGAGTTGTGACCTATTTTTGATTAATAATTTTTTTTTGCAGTGGAATGCAGAATATTTAAATTTTAAACTTTCATATATGAATATGTCGGTATTCGTATTAGCATTCTTTGACTTCAGAAACTATTCAGTTCATAATTTCAGAAATTGTCTTATTAGAATGCTTGCATACTACAATTTCGTTACAGTAAAAATGTAAATTGGAAACTCTTATCTATTATAATGATAATAAAATGAGAATCATCGCTCGAACAAAGATCATGCCAAAGAAGATATCGCTAAGAAAATAACGATCACAAATTAGTTTTATATAAACACAAAACCAATTTAGCAATTATCAATTTTTACATGTATGTTATGATGGATTTAGATTTCAAATATTCCCCTTGACCATAATTTTTAACATTTAAAATCAGAATATAGTCAATAACAACTTTTTTAAAACCAAATACATATTACTAAATTACTGGTTTCCCGACCCTCAAACAATAAACTGATTTATCAGTATAAAAAAAAGTCGTCCTCGGTATAATGAGATTTTGCATAGAACTACTTTTCTTTATTTATTTAATTAAATTAATAATAAATTATTATAAATTTAATTTCTTGAGTAGTGTTGAAAATTGATCTTAATCTTTGTATTTAAGAATTATAATCAATAAAACTCGAAAATTTCAACAATGTAAATTGTAAGAAATAAAAATTGATTAAAAAATACTATAAATTGGTTAATATATCACTTATCATCATCTGATAATTTAATATCAGAAGAGGAAAAATATTTATTTCTTTATCATTTTAATTTAAAAAAAATCACTTTTATCAATAATTCTTTGTTTTTGGCTTGGTGCTATTTCCCTGTAAAATGCGTCGAATTATTTTTAATTAATACTTAATAAATAAATGATTAAACAAAAAAAAATAAACGATATCAAAATCATAACTCACATAACAACAATATTATTATTCTAAAAGCATAAGATTATACTCGTAATAAAAATGTTCATTGACAACAGGAAAAATTATACAAAAATTACTTTGACTTTGTGATTTTTGTGATCATTAACATCAACAATTATTATTTTTAATACTACTTATTTTGTGTGCAAAATATTGAAATTAACTATACTTCGGTAATATCGTTACTCGTAACAACCATAATTTTAAAAGTAATTTTTCAAATTATTTAAATTTAAACATATATTTAATATATATATACATATTTTTTTACATAAAAAAACTTTGATAATTAAATTGTCATAGAAGTAAATTTTTACAATAAATTAGTTAGAAAATATTTTTTTTTATTATAATAATACGAAAATATAAAGACTTAAACTCTTAAGGTCTACCAGAAGCGAAACACTGTTATGACAACATTTGACAGTGGGGAAAAGATATTTCTTTTAATATATTAAATTTTTGTATAGTTGATTCAACATTTTTGATGATGTTAACCTTGACCTCTTAAAATTTTCGTTTTTTTAAATTATCGCTTAAAATATTGAAAAAAAATAAATAAATATTAAATTTTGTGTTGTGTCGTGTAATTTGCCAGAGTTGTATCAAAATTAAATGATAAAATTAATATAATTGCATTTTAAATTTAGTATTAATTTGAAGCGGCAGTTGCAAATTCCATTATTTCTTTAGTAATTTTTTTTTTGTAAGTATGCAACAAATTTTTCACTTGTTGTTATAAAAATTATTTGTATACTTAGTGCTGCACTTTAAGTTATTCTAGCAAATAATGTTTTAAGTATTTTTGCAAATTAATAAAATGAACACGTAGCTTTAATTTACCACAAAAACAACAACGAAATAAGATTTACTTACATTTTTTATAATATAGTATAATAATTAATAATAATAACTAAGGAAATTATTGATTTTTCTTCTGTAATATAAAATTTGAATATTACACTATACTTATTCAAAATTTATAATTATGAAACTTTCACAATTTTTATTATATAAACACTATGCAATTTTCAGATAAAATTTTGTAATATTTTTTTTTATATTTCACAAACTTAACAAATATTGATATATTATATGTATATATATATATATATATATATGTAGCTAGAAATCGGAATTAAAAAAATTAAGAAAAACCAGTTAATCGTCCAACGAAATGTCTAATAAAGCCAACATAATAAAAACTATAATAAACCAGGTACAAAAGTCCACAAAAAAAACAATCTAACAACAATAATGATAATGTTTCAACTTAAAATTAAGAGCTGGAGATTTTTTAATTTAAATATTTTTTATATGTATATGTTTTAATTTAAATAATTTCTTGTTCTTTTTGTTAATGATGATCATGTTTATTAAATATTTTAATTTTATTATTTATATTTCACTATAATATCAATTAATTAAAACCAATTTTTTTGGTTTTTTTGTATAACGTAATCTTTGAATCACTTACGAAATATATGTAATTAACAAAAAGCAACGAGCTCGTATATTTTAAAGATCTTATATAATATTTTATATTATATATATATACCGTATATGTATATAACTATGAAATTATTTAATATTTTTTTTATTTTTATTAAAAAAATATTATAATTTCAAGTCTACACGGATTGCTGGTTGAAGAACGAATGGATAGTGTAGCTTTTAGTTGTGATATGTTAGCCCAACGATAATATAAATCTGAATTACACATATAATTTATTTGTATACATATGAATAAACTGTCGACGTAACAGCAAATTATTATACAAGGCACTTTTTTGGTTCATGATCCCGCAACCCTTCCCTGTGCTATATATTTATTATTTTTATTATATTATAATTTATAATAAAAATGTCGGTTACGATTTTATAATATAAATAGGAACTTCTAAATGGATTGCTGTGTAGTTTTATTTTTATCAGATTTGTTATGACCAATTTGTAATTTTGAAAAAAAGTAATTAATTTTAAAAAAATAATATATAATAACTTACCAAAAACTGAATGACTTTCGGTAATATTGTATTATTTAGTATAGATAGTAGTTTTGAGTATTTTATATAAATTTATGTTAACCCACAAAATTAATTTTCTGGGCAACAGGTGGTAGGATTTTTAAATATATAACTTCACTATAATTGCGACTTATAGACTAATTAAATTTTTATAAAATATTAAAACTGTTCTACAAGATTTCCTGATGGACTTTGAAGCGAAACAAACACAAATTAAATAAAATAAACTCTCCAAATACACTTCAATTTAACTTCACTTTATAAATACAATTTTCGTGAACTTTTGTGAAAAGATATCAATAAATATCTGTCATCCTATATATAAATGTAGTTTATGATTGTCGCGCGCTAGAACAACTTTGTGGTGTTGTTTCGCGACATATATAAATTTTACAAAAAGAAAATATAAAACTACAAAGACTATCGAAAATATCGAAATTAGTTTGAAAATATATCGAGTAAGGGCAAGGTAGGTAATCTATACGTATAAACCAAATTTTATTAAAATTAAAATTGGTTTGTCTTTCAAATATTACTCAGATTCAAAGGATTCAAATAAAATTCATATCAAATGTAGTTATACGGCTAAACTCCCCAACTATCAATAACGTCAGGTAAATCTATATACCAAAACCTGCTATAATTAGAAAGCTGGTAGTAGACATTCAACATAAACTAAAAATAAAAATAGTAGGGTTGCTTTTTTCACTATGTTATATAGTGGATATATTGATGAAGTTGTAATTTCTGAAATAAAAAGAACAATGAAAAACATTTTATTAAATTTTTATTTAATATTTTAAATTATAAAATATTAAGGAACGATTTTTCAATAGATTTAAATATGTTATACTATTAGATTTAAATATATTATTGTAATATATATAACATAATTACATCAGATGTATTTGAAATTAGTATATTATAAACTTTAAGCAATTTCAATTATGAATTATGTAAATTTCAATTACAATTTATTTTTTAATTATCAAATTTCAGTTACAATTATATATCGAAATTTAAAATGTTTAGTGCATTGAGTTATTTGTACTTAAAATATTATAGTTTTCTGTAAAACAAAACGTTATCTCTTTGCTTTAAAACAAGAAATTTCATCAACAGATGCAATATATTTTCACATACGAAGTGCTGGATCAGTTCCTTTATATGTCCACCAATTTTTTGTGCAATTATTGTGGTTAACCCAAAAATAATAACGCAACTGTTCCTGCCTTATATTTTGGTATCTTACTAGATAATTCTGTGAAATCAGATTGCTTGAAATGTAATGTACAAATTTCCTCTACAAACCCGATTGATTCTTTTATAAGCACATTTTTATTGGAATTATATTGCCACTTTAAATACACTTTCACACGTTTAATTTTTAATAATTTTTTTAAATTTTATTCTTATAAAACAGGTATACTCTAATTAAACTTTTAAACTATTTTTTTTAATTTTTATTATACACAAATAATGAATATATTATTTGTTTACCACTTTTTCATACAAAAAACGCGGAATAATCCAAATAGTGTACTTTTCCCAAAAAAGTTGGGTTAGCTATTACACTGCTTCTTATTATATAGAATGCTTTGTATATACAAATGGGGAATATATTTCAGCACGACAAATTAGGTATACGGAACGACAATTGTTGCACAGCAGAATATGTATCCAACCCGACAATATCAGAAGTTTGCACGACAATTTTTCACATTATAGTCTTCCAGAAATATTATTCCCTTTTCCATTATACTACAAGAACAAGGGTATTATTCTTTTTCCATTATACTACAAGAACAAGGTATATTTATTTATTTAATATTAGTATACGCTACATATTTTGCCGTTCAATTACACAATTTGCCGTTCAATTACACAATTTGCCGTTCAATTACAAAATTTGCCGTTCAATTACACAATTTGCCGTTCAATTACAAAATTTGCCGTTCAATTACACAATTTGTCGTTTAAAACACCTAATTTGTCGTTGAAAACACCTAATTTGCCGTAACGAAAAATGCATGCCTATACAAATTAGTAATTATAGTAAAATGTTTCTTTCGACTGCTAACGATCTGTCATTTTCATATATTTTTAAAATAAAATCGTGTAGTTAACATAAGAGGCGCCAAAAGGGTGATATTTGCTATAGTTTAACCCAGCAAGGAATGTAAATGGAGTAATAGAGTGTAGTGTAATTCTTAGATAATGGAGTGTAATTATACTCTAAAAGTGTAATCAGCTGTAAAACTAATTTTATAAAGTATGCTTACTTATAGAAAAAAAATTAACACCTGTTTTTAGTAATATAGAAGAACATGACACCAAAGTTTTACAACTGCAATATGACATGAACCAGTCAATGAAAATGAACCAGTAGTCATAACTAGAGAATTGTATAAGAACATAAGCACCGACCGCACCGACAGAGGCAGAAATTGATTTAGATGACAATATTCTTAGGCATTAGAAAATGTTGAATTTGATGAAATGTACGAAGATGCACTTCAATATTTAGCATGCTACCTTATAAAAAAAACTGGATAGGATAATTTCGGCCAAATAACATCAAATGAAACTAATTGATCGATGAAGATTATGAGAAACGAGTTTAAAAATCGTTAACCAAGTTTTTAAAACAAATAAAATTATTACAAAAAATATTTATTATTTTAAATGGCAATATATATTTATAAACTGTGATATTTAAAATACCACCTACCTAAGTAAATGTGATACTATTAATGTTCCTGAAAAAGTTAAACTATATTTTTTAGATCTAGGATGGATTTTAGAATTAAGCACTTAAATAAAAAAATTTAAACTATACTACATAACATCAAATATCTTTCAACGTATCCTTTGATGAAATGCTACAAATTTCTTGTGTTAACCCCATCAGACAAGTGTCACAAAAGTTTCACAAAAATGTGACAAAAAACTGTGATTGTATCACAAAAAATTGTCACAAAATTGTTGAAAATATGGCAGTCTAGTTGACGGTTATTGTCACAGCTGGGCCACATTTTTGGTGGTAAAATTGTGATAAAAATGTGGACGAAATTGTCACATTTATGTTGAAAAATTTGTCACATTAATGTGGGAAAAATTGTCACATTAATACTGGAAATATTGTTACATTTGTGTGGAGATTTTTATCATAATTTTGTTACATATTGTAGATATTTATTAATTTATCTTATTATGCTAAAATGAAAAAATAAGACTATGTATTTTATACATTATACTTTATTTTATATATTATATTTTAAATTAAAGATAAAACATTTCAAAATTAAAATAATTTAATGCTTCTTCTTCAAATATTTTTGAAAGCGTTCCTCACCCCATTTGCAAAAAAGATTTTATTTCACATTCTTCCAAACAATTTTTTTGTTTAATAATCTTTACTGTGTCTGAAATTAAAAAAATAAAAAATAAAGAAGATTGAGAAATTTAATTATATGAGTTTAATTTTTTTCTTAAACTTCACAACTAAATTAAAATATTTATTATTTTATTTTACTTACATCAAAAACACAAATCCAATTTATACGAAGATATAATTTCACAACTATTTTTTATTACTCTTTTGTTGTCGATATTTTGTGAACTTTTTGTGACCAATTAGTTCAGGAAAAAAATTCCCAATATTTATGTCACAAATATTTCACAATAATATGACAAATAAATGTGGACATTTTTTTGTGAATTTTTTATCACATTTTTGTCACATTTCGGGGTCACAAAAAATATTCACAAAATTACTAACAAAAATGTCACAAAAAATCCACCAAAAATTGTGATCACAATTTCTGTCTGCTGGGGTATGGCAGTCTAGTTGACGCTTATTGTCACAGCTGGGTCACAATTTTGGTGGTAAAATTGTGATAAAAATGTGGACGAAATTGTCACATTTATGTTGAAAAACTTGTCACATTAATGTGGGAAAAATTGTCACATTAATACTGGAAATATTGTTACAGTTTTGTGGAGATTTTTATCATGATTTTGTTACATATTGTAGATATTAATTAATTTATTTTCTTATGCTAAAATGAAAAAATAACACTATGTATTTTATATATTATACTTTATTTTATATATTATATTTTAAATTAAAGATAAAACATTTAAAAATTAAAATTATTAAATATATAAGCAATATTATAAATAAAATATAAATTAAATTCTAATGCTTCTTCTTCAAATATTTTTGAAAGCGTTCCTTCTCATCCCTTTGCAAAAAAGATTTTATTTCACATAAGGCCTCATCTTCCGAAAAATCTTTTTGCCTAATTATCTTTAATGTGTCTGAAATTAAAAAAATAAAAAATAAAGAAGATTGAGAAATTTAATTATATGAGTTTAATTTTTTTCTTTATTAAAACTTCACAACTAAATAAAATTTTTTTCTTACTTACCCTTTTACTTTTACTTACAGCAAAAATACAAATTCAATTTAGACGAAGATATAATTTCACAACTATTTTTTATTACTCTTTTGTTGTCGATATTTTGTGAACTTTTTGTGACCAATTAGTTCAGGAAAAAAAATTCCCAAAATGATGTCACAAAAATTTCACAATAATATGACAAATAAATGTGGACATTTTTTTGTGAACTTTTTATCACATTTTTGTCACATTTCGGGGTCACAAAAAATATTCACAAAATTACTAACAAAATTGTCACAAAAAATCCACCAAAAACTGTGATCACATTTTCTGTCTGCTGGGGAATACTTATATACAACCTGAGTGAGGTCACATAAATATAATACAAACTGTCAAGCATCCCTGCAAATTTTTCTACGGTGGGTGTTCGAGACCCATATCATGGAATGGAAACAGAGTAATAGGTAATATATTGATGTGTAAGTTGTTCTTAAAGATTTTACTCCTCTTAATAAAGCTTTAGTTATAAAAATCAATTTACGTATTTCATAGATTACAATGCATTTATTAGCAATACTAATTCATGGTGTAATGTATTCGTACATAAAACTTTTTTAGCTTCTCAATAAAATCATTATTGGCATCCTCTCTACCTGAATAATATATTTATAAAAAAATAAAATACAAAAAAATTTAATTTTGAATTTTATTTACTATTCAATTAAATTAAATCTAATAATATAATTTAATCTTTTGGTTTTTTATAATCTTTTTATATAGAACATTTTCAGAGTTAATTTATCAAATACAATATTTTTGCTATTAATTGCATCCAAAAATTTTAAGAAATTTTCAAGATAATTTTTTAGCTCTAATGATATTATTTTTTTTTTTAATTATAAGTCAAATATTGATTTAATTTATTATATATCATTTTTGTTTTGTTTTTTTTTTTTTGTTTGTTATAAAATATTATTGATGTACTCCATATTTTATAATTTGATTTACAATTAAAAATTATCAGATTTAAACATTTAGGACAACATAGAAGAATTACCAATTCCTTTAAATGTATAAACATTACCTGGATATAAACTTGAACAAAGAATATTCCCTTTAACATTAATATTAGATATATGATTTTTGTCTAATTTTAAGTTTCTTTTATTATCTTTCAGTTTTAAATCCAAATTAATAGCTACAAAATCCGGTATACTTTCATCATGTTTAGTAATATTATGAAGACATTGATTTTTATTATTTTGAATAGTATTTGATGGTTTACTAGTACAAGCTTTTCTCGTAACATCATTATCATTAAAATGTAATTTAATTTTCATACAAACATTATTAGTAGTATCAGAATTTATAGGTAAATCAAATTGTTGATAAAGAGCCATAATATTATTATACAAATTATCTTTTTCATAAGAAAATTTCCTAATATTTTTAGTATAATTAAAAAAATTTATAGAATTTTTTTTTTCACCTTTAACAGGATTATTATTATTTGTACTATTTTTTGTAGTACATTTTGAATTCTTTATAAATGCATTTGTTAATTCAGACCAAGTTCTAACAGAAAATCCATTCCAATAAATTTTCGTATCTAGTTTAGGCTGATTATTATTATTAGATGTTGTATTTGTAAATGGTTCAGTATTTTCTAACCGATGATCCAAATTATCATTATTTTTATTATCAGATATATTGTTATTTATGATATCTTCTTTAGTATTAATAGATAAATTATCATCATTTTTTTCATATATACTGAATGTGGAATTTTTTCGAAAATATTTAATAAAATTTAAAATTTGTGTAAGTTTTTCATTAATTGTTATATTTTGTTTTAAACTATATTTTAATATATCTTTCATTTCATTTAATGTTTTATATGAAAATCCTTTCCATAATAAATTATTATTCTTATCTAATTTTTTTTTACTAGTTATATTATTGGTATCACTATTATCATTTTTACCTGCTGATGATTTACGATTACAATTTTTTTTAATAAAATTGTTTATTGGTTTTGTATATTTGGATAAATTAAAATCAGGTAAATATGAAAGCGATTTCATTTCTTTTTGTTGTTGTTGTAAACGTAAATAATTACGATTTAATTTATAATTATTAAACATTAGTAGAAATTCATTATCAGCTGGAAATATATTTGTTGCTCTTCTTGATGATCGTAATTGAACTGTTGTTCGAAAAACATTCCACAATGGTTGTACCATTTTCTTTCTTTTTTTTTGTTGTTTTGTTGGATTAAAATTGTTCTACAAAATAAAAGGACAAAATTTTTTCTTAAATTTAATATATTTTATTAGAAATTTAATTTTTTCCTGTCTATCATTAAATTAAATTAAAAATAGATAGATTTAAAATGTAATTATGATTTTCGTATGAAACGAAAAGTTGATTTTGTTTAAAAAAAATAAAAAAAAAAAAAAAACAAAAATTTCATAAACACTTTGGCAATATTTTTAAAATATTTATTTAACAATTAACAAATATTGTCTATCAAAGATAAATTTATATACTATTGGCTGTACCAGCAAATATGTTGGTAATGGAGCTAATACTTTTCAAAAATATAATTCATAACACAATAATCAACTAAATTATTCCGAAAAGGTAAAAAGTAACGCAAAGTGAAGTGCTTAAAGTCATTTGGCGAAGTTATATATACAATTTTGCAATATATTATTCTAAAAATTTACAAAATTTATATAAATTTCGTTTTAAATCTTTGAAAAACTGGACAGGGGTTGAATCTGGCGTCCACGTGATGCAAACAAAGATAAACATCTCAGTAAGTAAGTCTATACAAATTCTCAACTGTCTTCACAGTAGAAACTCATGATATAAAACTCTGGTATCCGACAAAACCTAAATCTGGGTTACTCACACCGGAAGATTTACATACTATCGGATAGCAGAGCCGCTATCAGGCCTTAAACTCATACTCGAGTGGAAATCAAAACTACACTCAGAGAAATTGATCTTATAAAAATTATACTTTCGGTATCATTATTTCAATTACCTAAAAAACTATTAAAAATCATATAAAATAAATTAGAATATAATTATTCCAAAAAGATGTACCATATAAATTCAATAATTTAAAAACTATGACATGTTAATATTGATAAATATTAAATTAAAAGGATTTCGAATTAAACTATAATGGGAAATATAGTTTAAAATTAATATGGTGTTCACATTTTTTATCAATGCGATCTATTCACATTAATAATGCTATAGTTAAACTATAAAATTAATAATATTTTTAAACTATGGGTAACTGTTCTGTAATTTTAATAACATTCACATCAACTTCATTATATGACATATTAATTTTATTATTTTGGAATGCATTTCTTAAAAAAAAAATAACCACCATACGTTTTTATTTACTTCTATAAATGAACCCCAGTTGACTATTTTTAATTTGATCTACTTAAAAAAATATAAAAAAGAAAGACAAATATCGCTGTTAACTTCATTGTAATTATAAATTACATAAAATATTGTAATATTGATATGGTGCTCTGCTTTTAAAAATATCATATTAAGATTAAAGTATTATTAATATTACTAATAATTAATAATACATTTTATTAACTTTATAGTTTGCACTATTCATTTAATGTTCTCAAACTATTAAGTTAATGAGACTGGAATGTAACTCATCTAATTTACTAATTTTTACTATGATGAGGCATCAGTCAGTTAATTGAGTTGCAATCGAGTAGTTGTGTCGTGATTAAAAATAGTGACTTGTGAATTGAAACATTGTAGTGATTTTTCTTTAGTAAAGTGCTGTAAAAATAAAAGTGAAAAAAAAAGTTTTATTTGTTTTACTTAAATTTTTCTTAAAATATTTCATATTAATGGTTATGTACCTTTTAATTCTATGCAGTTTCTGAAAAACTGTTATTAAATATGTAGTTACATATCTGAAAAAATTTAAAACACGTGTTTAAAAATTATCATATTTTTATGTGTTACATTTTTATCCTATTAATTTAAAAGTTAATGTCCTATTAATTTCATAGTTTGCACTATAATAATAAACCACCCTATTAAATTAATAGTATTACAAATATTATTAATAATATATTCACATTAAATGAATGTGCAAACTATTAAATTAATAGGATAAAAATGTAACACATTATAGAATGTTTTAATTTTTTTTCAGTTAACTGCGACACAATTGAATAGTTCAACTGCGTACTTAATAATTTCATGCTTAAGAATTAAAGTCTAGAAAATTCTAATTTATATAAAAATAATTAAACACTGAATTTAATTAATTTAAAACTAAAGAATCTAAAAAAAAAAAAAAAAAAGTAAAAATTTTAGTGGAAAAACAGTTAAACTTTTATTTATATGTATCATTAATACATAAAACAATAAATCATTTTTTATAAAATAATATAAAATACATATGAAATTATGGCAAGTGATAGCGAATACGTATCTGAGAATTATCTGGACATTAGCAATAATACTGAAAATATAATTAATAAAAATTTTGATAATCTTGTTAATGAGGTAATTCCAACTGCGACTGAGGTAATTACACCTGAGAATGAAAATATTACGTGTGACATAATTCCACCTGAGAATGAAAATCAAGTATTTTTTGTCAGTAATGAATTAATTCAAAATATACTATCACCAAAAGAAAGTGAGTTGTTTAATATTATCTGTGAAAAGATGTGTTTTGAAATGGAAGTTTTTGATAGATTAAGAGGTAATTAAAATATAAAAAACCAAAGAAAATAATAAAAGACTACGTATATTTCATTCTTAGAGTGATATAATATTGATTAACTAAAAACATTTCTGAAGTGCTAAGAACTATATATATCACAATTAAGTTTTTTCATAAACTAGATTTTTTTTATTCCAATATCTCAACAAATAATGATATTATAAAACATTTTCTATAATTTTAAGATTGTGGTGTCACATTAGAAAGCTTAAAAGTTTTAAATGAAAAAGATATAGCTGATATATTTCCTAAAAACATTGGGCTTAGAGCTTTATTGCGCGATAAGATTAACAAATTACTAGGAGGAAATGTAAATCATATTATTTTCTTAATTATTAATTATTGGCTTATTTAAACTTTCTTACAGGCTACAACACTATCTGTGAATACATCTGTACAGGAATGGATAAATAAAAATGTACAATCACCATCAACATCAACATCAAATATTTCATCTGCATTTTCATTGATTTCTTTAACTGATTTATTAAATACTACACAAAGAGGAATTGATCTTGTTAATTCTTCTGGAAAAAAATTAAATCTAGATACGCAAAAACGAGAAAATTTGGTGAATTTAATAGTGGATTATTTTTACGACAGAGGTCATGGTATGTCGATGAAAGAAATAGTGCATTACAGCCAAGCTATTACTTCACATTTTCCAGATGAAGATATTGTAAGTCAATTTCATTAGCATATTTCATATTAGCTAATTATATAATAATAGTTTTTAAAAAAAATATTTCGAAGTGGCACAAATGCGTTTGCATTCATAATTAATTTTTTTATTCAGGGTTATTATTATTTAAATAGAGGAAAAGGAAGAAATCCTACTGGAAAACTGCATGATAAAGCAGTTAATGCTAGAGTTAGATTAAGAAAAAATAAAGAAGAATCAAAACAAGAAACCGAAAAGAAAAATTTGTTGCCAGAGGATTCTAGTACTAGTAATATTTATATAGTATATCGAAATTAATATCCTAAAATAATACAATTGCAATAATTAAAAAAGTAGTTGTAGTACTACTATTTCATATATTTTAAATAAATACATGTAAACATTGATATTTGTCGAGAAGAATGTCAATGATTGAGATTCGATCCTTTGACTTCCAACTATTTATTTAAACTAATGTTTATAACAAGTAATTGTTATACAGAGATTTAAATACATTTTTGTATCAATTGTATTATTTATTAATTTTGATGAAAATATTCTATATCATATCTCCTTATATTGGATATAGTCTTAAGCTGAAAATTAATGGCGTTCAAGTGACGTAAAAGTAGAATCCAAGTTTTACGACGTCGTCAAAAATTTGACGACGTTCGGTATAAATGAATCCATTTAATTTCATATATTTTAACTTTTTTTGTCACACAGAGCTATTAGACTATTTCCAGCTTTATATTCTAATTAATTTACATTAAACAAAACATAATATTAAAAAAGGCATTTGTATATTTTCTATTTTTGTACTTAGTTTACGAAGAGAACCCAGAAAATATACAAGGCAAGATTTGGCTAACACATAATGTAGAGCCTTGGGAAGAAGTGAAAAAAATTTGGGAAAAAGTTTTTTCTCTTCGACAAATAGAAATTAAGAATTCCAGCATAAATATTATAAACAGCTGGCCCATTCTTAAAACCAGCTTAGGTCATAGTTTAGTAAGCATAAAAAATATTACTTTTTTAAATGCACTACAATTCTATTTTATTAATACATATTTAAAATAAATTATTTTAGTTTATATTAAAACAGTTAATTTTTATACAAAATAATTGTCCCATTAATTTTTACAGATTGAAATTGATTTCAAAATATTGTATCCAAACTCATACGATGCTCTATTTAAAATATGGGAAGATTTTGGTAAAAAAGCAATAACTTTTTTTAAAAGTGAATTGAAGGATCCAAGCTCAATAGCACTTGTAGCTAAACTTAATGAGGATATAGATAAAAGTAACTAAATTATATTTTAAAATATATTAAATAAAAATTAATATTTAAAAATTATATTTATAGATTCCCGAGATTGCATCATATTTATTTTATTATTTGCTGTATTAAAGCCATCATTTGTTGTAAGCGGCACAACCAAACGCCATAAGTGGAAGCCATCTATAGCTGATGCCAGAGAATCTGTCATTTTGCATGCTACAACTATTAATAACTACGAAAACAAGATCACCGAGTTAAACGAAAAATTTTTGAAAAAAGGTATAAAATTTCAACCTGTTATGGTTGTAATTGGCGAGGATCTGTCAAAATTATCAGATTTTTTTTTAACCTATGAAGGGGTAATTTATAAATTTAAGTCTTTCGTTAAATGCTTAGATATAGCTTTTAAAACATATCAAACTTTAAATTTTGAATACCCTGCTGAAGGAAAGAACGTATATATCTTTGTACAAAAATATTTTTATAACATTAATTTAAAATGTGATGAATTGAATCCAAATATTTTAAAATTAATAAAATATTTGAATTAATTATTTGTAAAAGTAAACTTTATTAAGACTATAATTTATTTAAAATGTATGTATGTTGCGATTCAAATTTTCAAACATCAAAATTGCTTATTGTCCACATCAAATCATGTCATGTTATCAATGATACTACTTCATATAAATGTATATTCAAATTTTGTCATCAAACTTTTCAAGATATAAATGCTTTTAAAAAGCACTTAGATCGAGTCCACAAAAACGATACCCAATGTAATTTAAGTGAAAATAATGTGGATAGGTATAATGCTAGAAGTTTTAATGATAATCTTGCACACAACACTTCTGAAAATAATGGTATTAATAAAGAGGCTGAAGAACTTCCTATTATACAAAATATGAATTTCAGTGATTTGGATTTAGCAAATCACGGTAAATTTGGTATTTCATTTATGTTAGCAATGCATAATAAAAATAATTTCAATAGAAAAAATGTTAATGATATCATAAGTGACATTTCTAAATTAATACTTGATCCTATTACAAATATTTTAAAAACTTCAATAATTCCTCTAATTGATGATGCAAGTAATAAAAAGCAAGTTGAAAATTTGTTAAAAATATTGTTAGACCCTTTTAATGATATTAAAACTGAATATATGTTTTTCAAAAAGTTGCATTCTCTCGATATATATAAAACCCCAAAATCTTATACTATTTATGATGAAGTTTCTGAAATAGTTTTTAATAATGTACCGTCTTTAGAAGCCAATAAATCAGTTGGTATAATAATGCCATTACAATTTCAATTCCAAAAGTATTTCGAAAGTCAGAATATTCTTAAAATGACTCTAGATAACATGAAAGAATTAGAAAATGTTAAGTCTGGAGAATTGCATAGTATATTAAATGGTAGTATATGGAAGGAAAAGACCAAAAATATGAATAGTAATAAACTTGTAATTCCATACATTATATATTTTGATGATTTTGGAATAGATAATCCATTAGGACCTCATGCTAAAGATCAAACAATCTGCGGCATATACTATAATTTTCCAACAATACCCAAACATCACTTATCTAAACTTGACAATATATTTGTGGCTGGTTTTTTCAAAGCCAAGGATAGATCTGCTTTTGGTAATGCCTTAACTTTACAACCTTTTATCGAAGAATTTAAGAAATTAGAGAGCGATGGGTTAATAATTCAAGCAAATGAAGAGGAATATCATATATATTTTATCCTTGCACTGATAATAGGCGATAATCTAGGTTTAAATAGCGTGTTAGGATTTACAACCAGTTTTAATTCAAATTTTTATTGTCGCTCATGTAAAAGATTAAAAAGTGATATGCAAAAAGATACTGTTGAGCACATACCTAGTTTAAGAACTATTCAAAATTATGAGGAAGACTTAAAACTAAATGATGAAAAGTTAACTGGCATTAGAGAAAATTCATTGCTTAATTCCATTCCATCTTTCCATGTTGTTAATAATTTTTCCTATGACATAATGCACGATATATTCGAGGGTATTTGCAGGTACGATTTGTGTAATATTTTACTAAACTTTATTAAAACATCAAAATATTTTACTATAGATGTATTAAATTATCGTAAGCAAATGTTTAATTATGGGCCAACGGAAATTGGGAATATATCACCTCCATTGCAAATAAATCTTTTAAAAAAAAACAACCTAAAAATGACAGCGCGTGAAATTATGACATTTGTGCATTTATTGCCACTAATTATAGGTGATCTTATACCTGAAAACGATAAAGTTTGGCAATTTTTTATTATACTTTTAAAAATTATAGATTTTCTTATGTTACCTTCACTTTCTCCACTAGAACTGCATCATTTAGATCATTTAATAAAAAAACACAACACCCAATATATATCACTATTTAAAGGAAATCTTACGCCAAAATTTCATTTCCTCTGCCATTATGTTACAGCTATAAAAAGATGTGGCCCATTAAAACATATTTGGTGCTTGCGATTTGAAGCTGTCCACAAAATTTATAAAGAATACGCGAGATCTACTACTTCACGATTAAATATACAAAAATCTTTGTCTGTAAAGGCTAGCCTAAAATTTACCCACTTATTTTCAGATCAAACTTTCTTTAAACAAAATTTAATTTATTATGAAAAAGATGAAATTAAATATGATATTTTCAAAAAATATAATGACATGAAAAAAGATGATTTTGATAAGCTTATTAATTTTAAAATATTTACTAAATTGACTTTCAAAGGGAAACTTTATAGACAATCTTATTTTCTGACAAAAAGTATAGGCGACAGGGTGTTACTTTTTGAAATAAATGAATTGATTATAAATAATTCAGATTTTCTACTACTTTGCACACAATATCAAGTCCTTAATTTTAGTGAGCATTATCAATCTTTTATTATCGGAAATAAATTAAAACAAACTTCCATATATAACATAGATGATTTTAATCCAACTCCCATACACTTATATTTTTTGACTAATGGAAAAAAAGCAATTCGTATAAAAAAAATTTGAACTTATGTACAAGTAATTTTTATGTATAAGTAAATTAAATTGCAATAAATGTAAATTTTGTATATACACTATTATAACTTGTAATTTAAAAAAGTACATTAAAAAACTGAATAAAGAAATACATTTAATATATTAATAAGTTTTATGTTTTTTTATTAATATTATAGGAACAGTTTTAAAGGGGTTTGTGATTAGTACTGTAGTACTGCTCTACATTTTTTGCTGCTTTACAGGATAATTTACTTTACTTTTTTAATTTTTATTTGTGTAAATAAGAAATTAATCAAAATTGTAAGTACCATTACAATTATGATCTGAATTTGAAATTAATATGAGATATGTATTAAAATAAAAAAGCATTATTTTAATGTAATGTATCTAATTATAGTAATGTGAGTTTTTCACATCAATTTAATAGGAGGTTCCATATTAAGGATAAAAGGCACATTAAATTAATGTGTTTTAGTAATTCAGTTAATTAGAATAAACTATAAAATTAAAATGGTTCAACTATTCAAAATACAAGATCTTAAGCTTTATTAATAGTTTAGACAATATTATTGTTATACTTAACCTATTATAATAATGGGATAATTTGGTGCGAAATAATATGATAAACGATTAAACTAATGTGATAATCACATTGATAATAATGTGGTGTTCAAATTGAACATATGATAATAATAGGACGTCCATTATAATTTTAATAGTAAAACGTATTGAAAAACAATGGGAGTAACTATTTAATTAATAGTAGTAAACAATAATTTTAATTATGAAAATATCATATTAAAAAAATAATTTAGGAACTATTAAATTAATTTTCTTCAAACCATTGACCAGAAACAATGAGAAAACCCTATTAAAAAAGGCCAAAATCCTGTTAATCTTAAGTGATATTTCTCTGAGTGTAGAATGGTATACTGCCCCAAAATTCTTCAAGTATTAAGTAACAACAACATCATTGCTACAATGTTAATATGTAGGCATTCGGGTTTTCTTGGAAACGAAGCTGTTAACCTCCTAGAATATCACAATAGGTCAGGGTCACCAATGTCCGCAGTTACTTATGGCATTATTATGACCAGTTCTGTAATTCTTAATCTAAACTAATTTAAGACTTTGAAAATGACTTAATTTTTATAAATTATCTGTATTTCCAGCTTCCATTATTATATTATCTTATTTTCAATAATAACTAATTCAAATATTTCGGGCTAGTACTAATCGGTTGAATTATTATTATTGTTACTAAGAACTAAGACTCTTATTTATAAAATCACAAATACTTAAGAACCTATCACATTTTAATGATAATACAATCAACAATTTAATTTTATAAAAACTTCTAGTCCGCAAATAAATATACAAAAGCAAAATATAACTTAATAATTTGTGATAAGAGTGTTAATCAAATTTAACTTCTATTTATTCGTTGTGATAAAAAGCTACACAAAAATTTCAATTTTCAATAGTTTAGAATTGATTACCGTCTCTGGAACTTTAAAGACGTCTATAAAAGTTTGCTTTTAAGGATCAACAAATATTTAAAGTAGGTATATACTTTATTAAATAAATTAATTCATTTATGAATTTATGTTACTAATTAATTTAAACATTAAAATTGTGTGCGTATTACAAATTTTCCATTATCTCATTAAATTATCTTTTAGGCTGTTATCAGTAAAAAAAATTTTTAGCAAAATAATATGAAAAAATTCAGATAAAGTTCTTTTCTAAATTAAATTAAATTTAATATATAAATTTTACAGAAAGGCGGACTAAAAATATGTCTCGTCTTAGTCAAATCGGTGTTTCGATTATTCGTAATAATAATAAATCATGGAGAATTTTAAGTAATACTACATCAAATTTTCATACAACATCTTCACGAAATAATGAATATTTAATTGATTCATCGGAATATTCATTTTTAAAAGATATTGGATTAGAACGTAAAAATCTTGGTGTTTATAATGGATCATGGAAAGGTTCTGGTGAAATTATACGATCAATTGATCCTGGAACTGGTAAATTATTAAAATTTATATAATTTATTTATTATAATTTATGCTTTACCACATTTTTTTTTTTTTTGCTTTAGGTAAAATTATAGCTGAAGTTCAAATGGGTGATAAAAATGAAATGGAAGAATGCATTAAAGCTGGTGTTGATGCATATAAAACATGGTCAACAGTACCAAGTCCAGTACGTGGTGATATTGTACGACAAATTGGTGATGAGTTACGTAAATATAAAGAACCATTAGGTAAATTAGTTAGTCTTGAAGTTGGTAAAGTAGCAAGTGAAGGTCAAGGTGAAGTTCAAGAGTTTATCGATATTTGTGATTATGCTGTTGGTTTATCGCGTATTTATTCTGGTCAAGTAATTAGCTCTGAAAGAAATTTACATACAATATTAGAAACATGGCGACCATTAGGTTTAATTGGTGTCATATCAGCTTACAATTTTCCAAATGCAGTATTTGGATGGAATGCAGCTATAGCATTGGTAATAAATTGGAATTTTTATATTATATTTGAAAAAACATATTTTGTATTTTGATAGACTGTTGGTAATAGTGTTATATGGAAAGGTGCTACAACAACTTCATTAGTTTCAATTGCAACTGCAAAAATTGTTGCACAAGTTCTTGAACGTAATAAATTACCACCAATTGCAACACTTTGTCAAGCTGGATCCAAAGTAGCTAATCAGTTAGTTTCTGATGATCGTGTTAAATTATTATCATTTACAGGTATATAATATAATAATTATTATTCTAAGTATGAGATTATTATTCTATAAGTTTTTTAGGAAGCACTGCAACTGGACGTAATATTGGTGTTGATGTTCAACGAAGATTTGGTAAATCTATTTTAGAATTGGGTGGTAATAATGCCTTAATTGTTAATGATGATGCTAAATTTGAAATGGCCCTGGAAGCTGCATTATTTGGTTGTATTGGTACATCGGGACAAAGATGTACAACAACTCGTAGAATTATTATTCATGAAAAAATCTATGATTCATTCGTAAAAGAATTGGCTAACCGATATCAATTAGTAAATTTTTAAAATAAATCACCTAAAATTTGAATATATTTATTAAAATTTCTATGTTTTCATTTTAGGTAATGAAAAAAATTGGTCATCAATTGGATCCAAATACGTTATATGGACCAGTTCATACACAAAACACTATTCGCGATTATAAAGAAACTATTGATGATGCATTAAAAGCTGGTGGTAAAATTGAATTTGGTGGTAAAGTAATTAATCGTGATGGTTATTTTGTTGAACCAACAATTATATCAAATTTATCACATGACTCACCACTTGTACATAAAGAAACATTTGCACCAATTGTTTATGTATTAAAAACAAAATCAATTGACGAAGCTATTGAATGGAATAATGAAGTTGATCAGGGTTTGTCATCAGCAATATTTACAGAAAATATTCAAAATGGATTCAAATGGATTGGACCAAATGGTTCAGATTGTGGTATTGTTAATATAAATACAACAACAAATGGTGCTGAAATTGGTGGTGCATTTGGTGGTGAAAAACATACTGGTGGTGGTCGTGAATCTGGCTCAGATTCATGGAAACAATATTGTCGTAGAGCAACAATTACAATTAATCATTCTGGTGAATTGGCATGTGCACAAGGTGTTGTTTTCCAAGTTTAATTATTTTTAAGTGAAAAAAGCTGTCAAAATATTGTAATAAATATTTCCATTATTATTATATAAAAAGAATTTATTATTATTTTTTTGTTTTTTTAATGTAAAATATGTAAATTGTTTATTTTTCTTTTTTTAAATATTTTTATTGCTAGCATCAAACATCCAAAAATCGACTTCAATATCAACTGATGATTTTTTATGAAATTTATATATTGAATCTATATTGTAACGTAATTCAGCAATAACTTCTCCTTTTACATTCCATTCTTTAATCTTTTTTGATATGTATTCCCTGAAATAATAGATAAAATTATTTAGATAAAAAATACAAATAAGAAAGATTATTTTGAGATTGAGTCTAAAATTTATTAAATTTCTCTGAAAAATTTAATTTTACCTGGTTGATGTTTTATGCAATGAATATACAGAATTATTTGTTATTTTTATAGCTGTTTCAAGAAATTTCATATCAATTCCTGTATTATTTTTTGTACCAAATGGTGGATTCATAATAACTGTATCAAATTTATTTTCCCAACGTGATGAATTTGACATAGATGATGATAATAATTCATTAACAACATCGGTACGAACACAATCTATACCAGGTAATTCCATTTCGCTTATATTTGTGTTAAATATCTACAAAATAAAAATTAAACTTAAGACAAAATGCTGTTAATTAAAATTGGGTAAGTACTAGTAATAGACGAATTAAATTTAGTAGACTGAATAATTAAAAAGTGCAATTATAATGTAATTGGTGTTTTTTTTTCAGTTATAATTATAAGCTAATTAACTTTTCTGGAATTTATTTAAAAAAAGTTTTACTAATTTCTCGCGAACGCTGTATAACATTTTTTAAGTAACATTTAATTTACACTTAATAGAATTGAAAAAATAACGTGAAATTATTTCCGGTATTTTGTGTTTCGTACTTTTTTAATCAATATAATTATATTTGACATTTTCAAAAAGTGAACCATTCCAAATTAAAATATTAGCCAACCTATTAAAAACAGTTCGGAAAAACAGTCTAGAATAATTTACCTTAATAGCATCTTGATCAATTTCGAATCCGATTGTATGTTGTGCACCTAAAACAAAGGCACCAATACCTGGAAAAAATTTGGAACATTTTTATAATAAATAAATCAATAGTTAAATAATTTATATATTTTTTTTTACTTAGCATTCCACAACCACTGCCTAAATCAGCTACAAATTTATTTTCAATATCATCGAATTTTGTCTGAAAAGAAAAATTATTAAAAATCTTTCTTAACAATAATTTTTATAAATGTATACCTGAATATTGTAAACCATGCAACTAGCAATATGTGATGGTGTCGCATATTGTTCTAATTTAATTTTTGGATTTTCAAAATCATCAACACCTTGAAGATATTCTTCGATTTTTTTCAATTTCATTCTAGCCATTTTGTTATTAAAATTGTCTCGTTTTTTTGTTTGTTTTATAAATATATATGTATATAAAATTATAACTACGTCCTTTTATACTTATAACTCTCTTTTTATTTTTTAAATATTAATATAAATTTCAAAAATATTACTCTGTTATGTTGTGAAAATATTTCTTAATTACAAAACGAAAAACAATATGAAAAGTAATATTGAGTGCTTTTTTATTTAAGAACACGAAAATCACGATTTTGTTTTTAAAATTCTCTATTAATTTTATTAAATTTAAATAAAAAAAAATATTATATTTATTTAGTTGGATTATCTAATCTGGGTAAAACAGGTAAAATACTATTTCCAAATATTGAATCTTGTGGTACAAAAAACCCGTTGCTATTAATATTGGCTGAACGTGCAGTTGAATTTAATGGAATTGTATCGGTAGATGTTGGTATTGGTACATGTGTTATTGGCATGAACTGAATAACAAGAAATTATTAAAAATTTTAAAATTTATTATTATATATTTATATAGAAATTGAATCTTACTTGTGTCATGCTATTAGTTGTTGGTAAATTAGGTATTGTTGGTGAAACACCTTTTTGGAGAAGTTGCTTTTTTATTTGCAAGTCTTCTAAAATTTTTCTGGTGGTTTCTATGAACATAAAAAATAAAATATGTTTTTCGTATTTATAAATTTTAAATTATTTTGTTATAAATTAACTGCGCATACAATCACAAAACAATTTATAAAATGAAAAAAACATAACCAAAGTTTTCGTAAAATAAAAAAATAAGAGGACATTAATCGAACCTTGTTGAGCTGAAATCGTCGGATAAGCCATCAAATTTAAAAAAAAAAATGTTATTAATTTATATATCTAAAATTATTTTTTAGTGATTATTTATATCTCTTTCATTTTTCATAATAAAAATAAAATAAAAATTGGTGCTGTCAAAACCTTGTTGTCATACCATACGTCAAATACCACCATAATAGTGAAATGACCTACAACATTCTGTTGCGTTGGACAAATAAATTTCGCATCAGCTGCACGTGTATTCCTGAAAACGTAACGTTTTTCCAATCGAAACGTATTTGATTTACGTTCGTTTGTAAACGTTCAATTATAGAAAACGTTCGTAAACGTTAAACAAGGTTGCCGTTGTACCCTTAAAAATTTGCTATCTTCACAGAAATAAATCATAATTAATTGTCAATTTTTTTTTAAAAAAAAATAAAATAATAAATAATATATTATAATTTTGAAATTTTATTAATTACAATGAATTAATGAACCACATAAAAATACTTATAAATTAAAAATGTTCTCCAGCATAGAATTATTTTACGATAGTAGTGGTAGTGATAGTTGGTCACATAAAATTCTCCATTTTTCTATCTCGACCATTTTTGGTTGTGAGGAATCCACTGGCCAATTCTTTATGTTCATGAAATCAAAATTTCATGTTGTTGTTTTAGACCTATAACCTATTATATTACAAATTTTAGTTTATATTTTTTCATGTATGTATAAATATATTTTGTATATTTGTGTATAATATACATTAATATATTATAAACTATAAACATATATCACTTGAAGAGCCAAAAAATTGTTAATTTTAATTTCATAAATTTTTAATTGTGAAATAAATAAATAACGTTAACAAAATTGTTGACGTTAAAATTTTCGATCGAAACGTTAAAAAAATCAGTTACAGAATCTATCGATTCGATAAACAATCGATACGTTTTCAGGAATACCAAAATGACATTTACGTTACGAAATTCATTCGAAACGTTTTCAGGAATACACGTGCTGGTTTTATCATTCATAAAACTTCGTTAAAATATTTTATCTCCGTACGTTTTTTCGTTAGGTCATATTTGTGTGTTGTTATTTTATTTCACAAATAATATAGTTTGCCTCTGCATTTGAAAATACTCAATAATATCTATGTCAATGGCATTTTCCCTAAACTGTATTTTCGCGACTAGAAGAAGTGAATTTTAAAAATTTCACAAGAAAATATGTATTGAAATTGAATTATATATTATTAAGTAAACATTTTTCAAAAAAAAATATAGACAAATTATTTATTATTTATAAGAAAAATATTTGATTTGTTGAAATTATAAATAATTATTCTTCTTCGTATTCTTATTGTAAGCGAAATTCTAAATTAACGTCTCCTGTCATATTATTATATTTAATTTACTATATCATAATGAAGAGACCATAATAAAGTCCAGTATTATTTTTGTTATACCAAATCCTCAAGAAAAAATATGATTTTTCAATAATTCCATATATATATTTATTTATTTATTTTGTAGTCAATAGTATTAACTCGCCCAGGCAAGGTAGAATTTGGATATTTTTTATGATATGTCAAAAAATATTTCCCTATTGACTGAAATGTTGCACCGAATTAGCTTGGCGGAAAAATTGTTCGTGCGTATCAGCCTTAAGCGCTAAAACTCTAGCAATTTTGTTTTCCATTAAATTGTTATCTTAAAGAAGAAACGCAAATGGAAACACTAAAAATTTAAACTTCAAAAACCGCAAAAACCGCGTCCATAAATATTTTATAGGTTAAACAAAATACTAAATAAAATACATATTTGGAGAAGAAATTCAGTAATAATTTAAGAAAAAAAAATAAACAAATAAAAAGCAATGGTAAACCAAAATAATATTAATGAATTAACTGAGGCTGAAGCTGAACTTTATGATAGACAAATTCGGTTATGGGGCTTGGAATCTCAAAAAAGGTAATCAAATTTTTTTTAGCTTAACCTTAAATAAATAACCAATGAAATTAATAATTTTAGACTGCGGTCTTCGAAAATTTTGATTTGCGGAATTAATGGTTTGGGTGCAGAAGTTGCAAAAAATATTATTTTATCAGGTGTAAAATCAGTAACTTTACAAGACGATAAAAATGTATCCGCCGAAGAAGGTTGTTCACAATTCCTTGCTCCAGTAACAACAATTGGTTCTAATCGTGCTGAAGCATCATTACAGCGTGCTAGAGCATTAAACCCAATGGTTGAAATAATTATCGATACAGAATCATTGACAAACAAGAATGCTGATTTTTTTTGTAAATTTGATGTGGTTGTTGTAATTGGCGCATCAACAAAAGAACTTTTACGGATTAATCAAATTTGCCGGGAAAATAAAGTAAAATTTTTTTCTGGAGACGTTTGGGGGATGTTTGGTTATAGTTTCGCTGATTTACAAGATCACGAATTTGTTGAGTAAGTATTTTTAAATTGAAAAGTATCTTAATTTATATATAAAAAAAATCTTTTAACAGAGATGTGGTTAAACATAAAATTATATCAAAACCAAATGAAAAAGTGAAAACAGAATTGATAACTTCTACAGCTAAACGAAATTTAAAATTTTGTTCATTTGGAAAAGTTTTAGAATTTGATTTTTCAACAGCAGAATATGTTAAAAAAATGAAAAGATGTGGTCCAGGAATTCCAATTCTACGAATATTACAACAGTTCCGCGATAAATTCGTACGTGATCCGAATTATGCTGCGCGGGATGCTGACATTGAAAAACTTTCATATATTCGTGATGAAATTGCTGATAGCTTAGTTGATAATTTAGCATTTGAACATGTTTTTGCCCAAATATCACCGGCTGCAGCTATAGTTGGTGGTGAATTAGCTCAGGAAATTATTAAAACAGTTTCACAGAAGGAAGCTCCACATCATAATATATTTTTGTTTGATCCAGAGACATGCTGTGGTTATATTGAATCAATTGGGGGAGATAATTAACAAGTGTTTTCTATATTTCACAAACAATATTATATTTTATAATAAACTTATTTAATAAACCTTTATAAATAAATCTTTATTTAATATTACAGTTAAAGATATTAGTTTTTCAGTTTATATTTTTCTACTTATTGAATAAGTGTATAAACTATAGAGAAAAATTGAACTAAATTTTTTATTTCGATTAGTTTTTAAGTATGTACTATATATGTGCTGCCAAACAATTATTGCTAGATTTATTTTTGAAAAATTAGATTATGCTCAGAAATATATATACATATATGTATTATATTTTGAAGATTTTTTTTTAAAGATTTTTAAATTTTACACATAAAAAGCTTATTCCGCCTTACAGTGCCTAATGCCAACCAACTTGTCTCTTATTATATTAGGAGTTGTATAATAGTACTTATAGATTAATATTATTTATAATGTAAACCATGTTCTCAAATCACAAGATTAATAAAAAATAAACTTGTATATATATAATTGTAACAAGATTAGACTTAAGAAACAAATATTGTAAATTTTATAAAGTCGTCAATAAATTCTATTCTATTCTATTCTATAAACCATGTTCTCTTGTTTTATAGCTAAATTATCTTCTCTAATTTTCTAGCTAAATTAAAGTTATTCGCCATTATATAAGTGCATTTATACGTATGAAAAACATTTTGGCTCAAATTCAAATGTTAGGTCAGGTCACTTAACCCATCAGTTACTCTCGCCGCACTTGCCGCGCCGCTTTGAAATTTCAAATGCCGTTGGTGCCGCTAATGGTAGGCACACTCAAAGCGGCATGAGTTGTATTTTTACATTAATTTATTTACAAAAATATTGTGTTGTGTGTTGTGTCGAATTTTTTTTATTTATTAATTATTAAAAATGCCGCAATTAGAAGAAATCGATTTAATTTTAGTGTCTATTTTTTAAGTCAAAGTGACATTTCAATCCGACAACGCGGCAAAATTGAACCAACTTTGTTGCGGCAGTGCGTCACCAGCGGCATGACTGCGGCGAGAGTAACTATAGCATAAGGATACCCAGAACAAAATAGAATTTATGTTTATGTACTATCATCAAGCATAATTTGTTGCTAGATTTTGGATCAGCTGCGATAGATAATTCAGGCTGTCAAAAATAAATATAAAATGTCAACACTGTCAAAAATCAAAATAAAGTTTTTGTCGTTTTTGTGCAATTGTGAAATTACAATAGAATAAATTCTTTTGGAAATAAAAACAATAATAAAAAGGTTTTTATTTGATTTATTTCATGCTATGACTTTATATGTTTTCCGGCATATTTCCAATCGTTTTGGTTTGCGTGGTTGGACCAAAAATCGTTTATTATCAACTGCAACTAATTTTCAACATGGGAATGGATTAGATGATAAAATTTTGAACGATTGCCAGGTAAAACAATTTGATTCAGTTAAAACGTTAGAGTTATTCTAAGGTTAAAACCTCCTATAATTGTCATAATTAATAACAATTATAATAATTATAAGTTATTACGTAATTTAAAAGAGTTTTAATAAAATTCACTTGTATACATAACCTTGAATTGTTTTGTATCCATCCTCAGATATCAGGTGCCACAGTTAATCAATCACAATATGATAGACGAAACCACATATCCCTAATAGATCTTAATTCATATACTTATAATTCTCAAAAAGTGGATCCTAAACATGATGACGTTTTTACAGATAATTCTGGAGAGGTAATATTTAAGCAATATACCTATACCTAATTTGGTTATTAATTTTTAATATTAATAAAGTGTGGCGAAAATATAACACAAACTGGAGGAGATGGTAAACATAAGCAACCAACGGAAGAACAATTAAGACATGTTTACGAAGTATTAAAAGATACTTTACCAAAATTATTTTTGCAGCCATTAGATTATTCTATATATAGTCCTAATTTAATTTTTGAAAATAATATTAGAGGAATTAAAACAATGTAAGTATATGTATATAATATATTTGCGAATTAAATAATAATAAAGATTTATTTAAATTGTTATGTACTTATTTTTATACAGAGGACTTTATAATTATGTCAAACAGGTGGCATTATTAAGAACCGTTGGACATATAAAATACGCTTATGTGAAATTTGAAATATTAAAAATTACAAAACATCCAGAAGATTTTACCGTAAAGATTCGATGGCGTATTAGAGGCATTTCTGGGTTTAAGGTATCCATATAGGTTTAAATTTATTTTTCCTAATGTATATATAATATTTTTTATAGGTTATGGTTAAATTTTGGAAATACAAATTATGGAAGATTAAAGAAATTTTCGATGATCAAGAATCGTACGTTAAAAAATATTTATAATTTATTAATTTAAATTTTGTAAAAATATACTTGTAGATGGTATGATGGTTTTTCAATATTTTATTTGGGTCCAAATGGTCTTATAGAAAAACATATAGTAGACAAGGTAAAGTTATAAACTTGATTGGAAAAATAATATTTTAATTATTAACGATTTATTCTTAAAGGTAATGCCAGATATGGATAAGATTGCTACACCACCAGCAGAAGTTCCTCTCCCTAAGTTAACATTATTTTTAGGATTAACACCAGATTTGACAACGTTCGTGTCTTAAATGAAATATTATTGTGATTAGTAATATTTGGTATTATTGTTGTCTCTTTGATTATGTGATTATGTACGAAAACTTGAAATAAATTAATTATTGCTTTTGTTATTGCTGAAGTTGACAATTTAAAATATTTTATTGAAATTGAAATAAAATTAAGTAATTTGGCAAAATATGCTATGAATCAAAGAATGTAACCCAATAATGATATTTTGTTGAACGATAGCTTAGAAATTGTAAATATTAAATTAAAAATCGACATTGGTAAACAAATTATTAAAAATAAGTTATCAACAATATGGTGAATCCATAATTCAACATTGTTTTAACTATGATCTTGATGTGAGGCGAAGTAAAATTTGAACAATTTCGATGTTTCTAGAGACCAAACCGACTTGGTATAAGTTTTTATCAACGGTTTTTTTTTCTAATAATTCAATTGGCTGGCACCTTTTATAAAATATAATTGCGACGCCTTTTCTCTAGCTGAAGCGCCATCTAAGAGTCAAATGAAATTTTTATTTTACATTTGTTTCATATTTGAGGTTTTCGCAATTTTAAAGTGTCAAATTGACATTTGGCTCCATATCTCCATCAAAAATATTTTAGTTTCTAGAATTAATTTGTCCAACTCGAACGTGTGGAATACAAAATTAGATTAAATAAATATAAATATTTTAAATTAATGATATGCACGCGAAGAAAATTCAATCTTTATTGAAATCTATTTAAATCAAAATTATTTTTTTATTTCCATTATAATTTTATCAGTGTGTATACTTTATCAGTTTTATATTTATAAATCTAGAATAAGATTTAGTAGAAGAACTTCAAGAAAGAATAAAAATTAAAAATATTATATTAGATAGATAGTGCCAATGAAAAATGCTAGTGACGACATTTTTATAAACCCGGCCAAAGGTCCACAATAAATTCAAATAATATATATTTTAATAAAATTGTTGGTGGTTAATAAAATTAAGATGAAATCATTAAAAATAAAGTAATTAGTAAAAAATAATTGTCAGGAATTATGTAAAAATCATACGAAATTAATTTCAAAATTAAAAAAACGAAAATAATTTATTCTAAGCGAGAGACACCTTTAAAGGAAAATTTCTGTCTCACCTACAAAAAAAAAATATAAGAAGTGAAGTGATGACAAAATTATATTTTTATTAATTCCGTTTTTTTTTTGTCATTCTTTAAATAAATAAATTTGTTACCTCTTAAATTTTGCTACTAATTATAAAATATAAATTATTTAAAAAAAATAATAGAATTTACTGTGACGTGGTATTTTTTGATATAAATTTTAAAAAATCATGTTTTTTGACATAATATATTCTAATTTGAAATTCAATTTTTAATTATTTACAATTTGATTTTCAGCAAAAATAAAAAAAAAAATAACTAAAAAAATATATTGTTTATTAAATAAATATTTGCACATAATACTTAATACATATTTATAAATAATGTATAGAATGTATCGATACGTTTGCCTTGTTCTTGTGATATGTTTGGCAACATTGCCACAAATAATTTATTCTGGTGGTGTTGCACCCGGTGATACTGTTGTGATTATTAGTTCGGGTAAAACTCATTCTTCTTCCTCACATAATACAGGTGGAGGTGGTACAAATGGTAATTCTGTTGGCAATAGTCAATCAATGTTATCTCCACAACAACATCATCATCAGCAACCTATAAATACTGCTGGTGCTGGTGGTGGTGGTGGTGGTGCTATTGGATCTAAAGTATATCATCATCATTTACCAACTACTGCTGGCAGTGGACATATAGATCATAGAAATTCATATAATTTATTAAGTGAAGCAATGTCTCAGGCTGTTAGTCATGAATTTAGTAAGTTTATTATTTGATTAAATGAAGTATATATATTTATATAATACCTATTAATAATAAAAATATATATATTTATTAAATATTTAATATTAGCGGCATTCATTCTCTTGATCTTTGGTGGTTATATGTATATATTTGATCTTGAGATAAGTCCAATCAATTCTTAACCAACATTTATTGACATTTGTATATTTTTTTCTTATAAGAGTAAAAATGAACTCTTTATTTACTAACTAAGTAATATATATATATCATAAATTACAATTAAGATTAATCAAAAAAAGTTAATTGAAGTCAAATGATTTTTTTTTCATTTTTGAGGCACGAATATAATCATATAAATATAGATGTTTATAGTTTATTTGATGGTTTTTATTACAAGGTTTATTAAAAAATTGTAATTGAAAACAATATTCGAAAAATATTGATTCCCATTCCACCTTAATTTATTAAGAAGTAAACAAAATATTTGAAATTAAATCTTTTTCTTGTATAAAATGAATTTGAAATTTAATATAAAGATATATTAGTCGTCCGCACCACTGTGATAAATATTAATTTAAGTACGCCAAAACGGCCTTAATTTTAGTTTTTCTAAAATTTTAAAAAAAGGGATACTTAAATCTCGACATAGTTAATTACCACATTATCGCCACCTTGTTACTATTCTAAAGATTTAATTGTTTGAAAATCGGAATCTAACAAAATTCGAATCATATAGAAAGACGCGTCCATAGATTTGAGCCGGAGGTACTTGTAAGCCCAGTGTACGTACTATAACAATCGTATACTCAATGCATAGGTATGAAAACTCTAATTACTTTATATTAAATTGGAGGGATGCATAGCATGTTTTCAGCATTTAATACGAGGAAATTTATATTTTCTTATAAGGATAATTTCTTCATTTCCATGTTAATAATAAAATAATAAGTATTACCGATGGTGAACAAAAGAACAAACGGAGTAATATAATTATTGCGATATCTATCTAGTAATTCACTAATTTTCAAACAATTTGTCTAACGAAATTTTCAACTAACGAAACGAAATTTTCCCAAATTTTCAACTAAAACTAAAAAACTAACGAATAATAATTACGTAAATACTTTATAAGTACATAAATTTATTTAATAGTTATATTACGACATAAGGGACTAAGAACGTATATTCATCTCGAGGAAAAGTGGTACTTTACTCCCTAAAAAAAAAAGGAAAAAAATTAGCAGTTTACTGCTATACAGTTAAATTAGCAGTATATAAATTACACCATAAATTAATTAATTTTGTTTTGGATAGATCTAATTGTGGCGTAGTGATATTATAATGTTATGTTGTGATGCATTCGTTCCTGGATTCAATTACCAACTGATACATCGATGTCACTTTAAATTGCCTCAGTTTTAAATGAGTACCTAAATACCAGTAATAATTATTTTCAATATGTAATTGTGATTTTCAGACTGGAAAAATTCTATCGCCGGTTGAGACTATTTGCTGTGACATCAAATGTCTCACTATTAAAACCTTGTTGCAATTAAAACTTTTTTCGAAATCCATATATATTAGTAGATTCTCATTCCAATAAAATGTCAATAAAACTTCTATCATTTGAGGTCTATGCTCCCAATCAGAGTGAACAAGGAAAAATTACTTCTATATAACATATTTTAATATTTATCAATTCCACGTGTTATCTATCTTTCCTTAAATAAATTTAAATATCTTATTTTATACATCTTCTCTCCGTTTTTCTCTACCTAATCTTATATATATTTTCAATATTATTATGGTAATTTTAATTAATGCGACGTATTTAATATATATTTAGAGTTAATTAGTATATTTTACTGATAAATGATGTTAATTTAGAATTTTGATAAAACTTGTAGAAATTGTAAAATCTTTGAAAAAAAATTATAAGAGAAGCAAGAATGTTTGTATATATATATACTTACATTACATACGAAATAAATATTTTATTTAATTATATTGTAATATATTTTCAAATTTTAATATTATTACATGAAATATAAATTATATTTTATATATTAAAAATTTCTATGACAATGACAACAAATTTAATATATGTATATATATACATACATATATGTATTACATATAAATATATTCAAGTAGAAATAAAAATTATATTCTTATAATTCTTACTTTTAAAAAACAAAAATGTGACACAATATTATAAATATAATTTTGTAGCCAAATAATTTTTAACAGGTGAATATATTATAAATATTTTTTTTTTTTTTGAATTTCAATGCATTTTTCATTATTTATTCGCACCCCTTTAAAAAATGAAATTTCTATTTCTTTTGGATTTTATCAATGAAGCAAAAATGTCATCGAATTTATACAGTAGAATTTCGATAATTTCTATAAAAGCAATATTCTATTAAAGCAATTACGATATCAGTAACTAATTCCTAATATCGTTATAAACAACTGACAATTTAAAAAAAAAATGTATACTTAATAATTATATACTTATTATATCAGATGTCACATACATTTATCTAATAAAATGGATAGAATAAAACGAATCTCAATATCTGCAGATATCAAGATCGATGTTTTAAAGGGCTAGCGGAGAGGATGAAAGTAATAAGTCCTTTGCAGGTGCAGCTGAACATAATATATCTATTGAAGAAGGTAATAATGAGCAGGATAACAATATTAATTTATGTTATTAAATTCCTTTAATGTAACAATTGAATGGTCCGAAACTAATCTATTCTTGTTAATAAAAATTCTGTTTCTACGGTGTATGGATCAAAGGGCCATGTTTTAAAAAATAGTATTTTATCAACTAAGTAAAATATAAAAGGATAAAGAACTTTGTATACATTTTGTTAATAATTTTCATTTTTTGGTGTTATGGTGGTGAACTATTCTGTCAGCCAACCATATATTTTCTTATAAATGTTGTTGTACAATAAATATAAATCATATTAAACATCTGGTTCTATACGTAAATCATTTAAAAAAAAATCATTCTAATTTTTTGCTAAAAACAACATATTTCAAAATTTAGTTTCATATTTAATTGCTTATTGACTTATCGAAATTTGACTGTATATTTTGTGACATATATTTAAGATTATTTAGAAGTTTTATTTTAATTACATTATTTATTTTTTTTGTAAACAATTTAAAACCTGCAAATATAATAAAAACTAATTTAATAAGTAATGAAAATTAATTATTATTTATACTCACTCGTGTTTACTTTTTGTATTATTACTTGAAGGTCTTGATAACTAAAAAAATGTCTAAAAATTGAAAATTTTTAGACATGAACATTTATAAAATTAAATTTGTTGCTTATTTGTTTTATTTATATATATAATTTTATTTTTAATTCATTTTATATAAATTATTTTTTATGTATATATATATATTCAATTATATTTGTGTTCCTATAATGAATGTAATTATTATTTTTACATTATAATTTTTGCACACAACTTTAAATCTCATATGGATACTTTTTTGATTTATCATGACAACCGATTTTAGTCACCGATCAAATTAATAGGGTTAATATGGGTGAATTGTAACGAAAAATTGTTTCATTAATTTAAATTTTATAATTTTCATAAATTAAGTATACCGTATAAGTATATATAGAATCTTATATCTTGTTCACGTGGTGCGGAGTGGAGTGGACTGGATTTGTAAATCCGGTCGTAGTATGACTGTTCACCTGGGTGTGGATCGTAGTAAATCTACCATAACGCATCCTTCACTAGATGAAGGATGCGAACTATTGAACTATGTTGAACTATTTTTTTTTGACTAAGTATCCTTTTTTTCTGAAATTGTTTAAATTACTTAAAAAATCGTTTTTGTGAAGTATTTTTTAATTAAAAAATCGTTTTTGTGCTGTTCGTTTGCAATTTCAATTTGAAACAATAAAACAAATGTCAAAATCCACTCTACTCCACATGCTACCATGTTCACGTGGTACGGATTTGCAAATCCACTATACATCACTCCTCACATTTTGAGCGGAGTTGATAATCCACTCCATACTACATTTTTCGGTGTTCACGTGGTGGATTTACAACTCCAGTCCACTCCACTCCGCACCACGTGAACAAGATATTACTTCAAATTTGACCTTAATTTCAAACTATATAAATTTGGCAATTCAAATTCACATTTACTTTTTGATAAAATCCGGAGCATTTACGAGCATTCTCATAAATTATATTCATTGATGAATCTGCCTTCAATTTGCAATCATCGTCGAACTAAGGCACTATATTGATCAAATTCATTTTTTTTGTATTTCGCGAAATGACTCTGATAACACTCAAAAATAATATTCATTCATTCAGATTTCGGACTTCAATTACCATTTTCGGTGAGCTAAAACACGATTGAAAGTTGCTTGGTTGGTTTGAAAGGAGTGGGAATTTTGAGATTCCCTAGAACGGATGCCACCTTCTTGGGAGCCCGTTGTTTCCAATTGAACGCTGTATCATTATTTATCGTCATGTCGACCATCCCACTAAAATTGTTCAGGTTAAATTACTAGCCAGTGGATTCAAACCGATTGGAATTGTACCAGTTAAATTGATCGATTATCTGAATTTTAGATATAAACTCATAGTCCACACCGTACTTGCCTCACACTCTGATAATTAATTTGTTAATCTTTTTGCTCTTTTGTATATAGTTAAATAACAAATATAAATATATATAAATAAAAATCTTAATGTTAAACATTTGTGTATATATAAATAATTATATTTATCATTTTGTCTCAGATTTTTCTCCTAAAATAGATTTCATTAAATTTTTTATTCTGTTTATTATAATTCACTTTTGAATTGAAAACACAAAATATCACAACATAAAAATGTGACGTGAAAATCTCGTTGAACTTGAAAACTGACAACAATTTTACCTTCGGTTTACAATTTTTTTTATTTTTAGGGAAATGATTTTCTCAAAATGTGCAATTTTAGATTACTTTACTTACTATAAATAAAATTAGACAAATTTATTATTTGCGCCATAATTTGTGCGCCGATACTAATTTTTAAATGATCATGAAAAATTTGTATTAATAATGAAAATAAAATGAAGGAAATTTTTTTATATTTATTTTTAAATAATTTATTTAAAAACTGTAACAATTTGAACTAATAATAATAATAAATTTTATTAGTAAATTAAATAAAAAAACTTTGAAATTTCATTTGAAATTTGTGGTGTGTACATTTTTTTTTAGTTAAAACCACATTTTTATAATTATATATAAAAATTAATTAATTTGTTAATATATATAAAATTTGATCAATTGTTTAAATATTTAAATTTCTCTTTAATATTTTTATTATATTTTAATGTTAGAACTTACGCATTAATAAAAATAATGTTGGAAAAGGAACATTTGCAAGTGTATAGAAAATGTTTGGAAAATTTTGATTATAAAATTATTTTTTGCATGTCATCTCCATTTTAAATATATTAAGTATATTAATATTATTTGGCGCTGGCAAATATATTTTTCTTTTATTTTTTAAAGAAATGTTCTGCTTTGACTGACTTCACATTAATTTTAGCATATTTTCAAATAAATTAATATAAATCGCAATGTTTAATTTAATATAGGTATACTCGGTATCAGTTAAACCGGAATCTGTTAACCGTTTTTATTATTCTATCTTCAAAATCTTTATAAAAAATAGGATCGTTAAATAGTTTCTATCATTATGATTATTCCAACTACAGTGGTAGATAAAATATGTAACGAAAATTAATTAACCGAAAATTAATAAATTACAAAATTTATTTTTTAATAATTGTGAACCTTTGTGAAAAAAGTCACTTTGAATAGAGAAATTATACCTGTCGGGTTTTTATTGAACACCACTGTATGTTACTTGAATGCATTAGAATAAAATATTGGGATATTAATATCAAAATAATCAATTCGCGAAAGCATTCAGCAACACAACTGGAGATATTAATATATTGCGGTGTGGCATTTGAGTATTTATTGATGATATGGCATAAGTTGACTAAATTGGTTATTTGTTTAAAGAAGATTTGAATTTTTAATTAAAATTTTGTTTAAAAAATCTGATATGGTATAATTATTTTAACCTGCCCTGCTAAATATTTAAATTCGTACATCATTTTTCTACGTGGGTCGGGATCTCACAGTTTTTATTTCAACAAAATCGTATGTTAAATAAATATTATAGTTTAATTATACCAAAAACCATTTTTGATACTTTCTAAAGTACCTAGAGATCTGGTGACCGAAACCTTCAAGGGTTATGTTTTGAATGGGTATGGTTTGAAGTTTCTAAACCTTCTTGATACGGAAAATAAGCGATAACAGACGTGTACAATAACAATATGAACTTTGCCTTGAGCCATTTTGTACTAAGTTTATGTCAAGGGAATCGTATTGATTTGCTTTATATAATATGGATTATAGTTAAAATGATTAAAATAAAATAGAAAATTTCAACTTTTTATTTATTCTACGTTTAAAATTGCCTAAAAAGAATATAAATTATTCAAAATACATACAAAGTCCAAATTATAATTATTGTCTTGTCTTTTTTTATGCTAATATAAAAATATTTATGTTAAGCACTAAAAGATCCTATCTTTTGATATTCGATAACATATTCCATATGAGATAAATATCTCAAATATCCACTAGTTCGGGAGAAGCATTATTTTATAACGAAGACAAAATTAAAGTCACATTTTCTTTTAGTATATTTGAATTTTCTGAAATTGATTAATTACTTAATATAAAATTATATAAAGATGGAATTTTTTGAAAAATTTGTTTTGATTTTATTTTATTTTAAAATATATTTATTACCATAATTTTCTAGATATTATTAATTTGTAAAGTAGAATTTCAAGTTCGACTAACGTCCTTTATAAAATTTTATTATTCTTTATACATAAAAAGATACTCAACATAATAAAAATAAAATAAAGTTGCGCGCGCACACGTGCCTTATTCTCATTTTATATTTGCGCAATTTCATGTGTATTTTATAATTTATGCACTTTCTAAGCAGCATAGTCGGAAAGAGATGGTGGTGTAGGGGGGTTTGGCCTGTGGTTCTAAATTTCGTAAAAATTATTATACTTAGTATATAGGTGAGAAAGTATAGAAGGAAGAAAAACATTTTCATTAAAGTTTGGTAGAATTTATTATAAATAAATTAGTAATAATTGCAATAAAATTAAAAATTAATCCAAATTTTATTAAATATATTTTAATATTATTTCATATAACAAAATTATGTATTTAATATTGAACCAATTATAGGTTAGTTAATTGGCTTTTATGTGAAAGTATAAATCAAAATTAATAGCCAATTAATAATAAATATTTTGATAATCGGTCGATTCTAGTAAAACAATTCCACTTGGTTTTCTTAATCTCATTTTGAAATACTTAATTTTAAATTTGTCCTGATGAAAAATAATTTACTGAAGGATAATAAAGATTTTATCTACTATTTTTAAAGTAACTACTTCGGTTTTCTGTTTATTTTGTCCTGATGACGTACGCAGGAAACTACGTTTTGTTCGTGAGTTATGAAATTTTATGAAGAAACACGAAACGTTGGCACTAAAAACCAATTATATTTGCAGAAGGTTTCACAAAAAAAGAAATACAAAGATCTTTCAGAGCATATATCTGGTGTATAGCTAATAATTTTAATAATTTATGATCCATTTGAAAGCATGCCATAGTAACAATAACTAGAATTGATTTTATCAAATAAAAAATTTAATTCATTATTTTTATTTATATATTCTGTTTCCCTGCGGTTGAACAATAAAAAGTAGATTTGTTATCTAGTAAAATTATACGAAGTATGTGGAATTGTGTCTATGGGATTTGTAGTGGAATTGTTCCAATGGAATAGGCCTAAAATCATAATTCTAAATATTAATTTTTGGATTTATTAGTATATATTTTTTTTTTTTGTAAAATTTAAATACATAATTTGTTATTTTTTTCTTAAAAATGATTATTTAAGTTTTAATTTCTGTATATTATTAATATATAATTTTAAGGTGAGAGGTGCACAGAGTTGAATTTAAAAATATAGAAATTTATCATAGTTATTGGCATAGCATCGCAGAATCGGATTATTTATTATTATGGAATTAATTTGAATTCAGCTTAAAACTTTGACATTTAATAAATTTCTGAAATATGAAATAAATAAAATAAAACTTGTTTTTACGTTGTGCTACAACAATAAATGCGTCAAACAGTTTCATTTAAAACCAATAAAATAAAATATTTTAAAGATGAACTAATTTGTATTAATAATAAATTATTTAACAATATAAAAACAAATATATATTTTCATCATTTGTTTATCTCATTTTAAGTAAATTATTAAATAAATTCTAAGAAATAAAAATTATCATTAACATAAAATCCAAGGCAAGTGGACAATAAAACATAGATTTTCGTAATTTTATATTAATAAATATTATTTAAGTAAAGTTTCATTTAGTTCGCTTGTTCGTCCATCCGTATGTTATCGTTTATTTTCCAGTTCTAGAATCAAATCAAGGCCATTCGAAATCCAAAAGTCTCTAGTTGATTCTCCCAGATTCTGATCACCGAATTCTTGGAATGTTACTTTATAAGATCAAATCACATCACACCCGAAAGTCGTAAGAATTTATTGGAAGATTTTTATTTTAACATTTTTCTTTCATATGACGTAAATAAATAATAAAGAATTATTCCTGACGGTTCCATTTTCCATACATCGTAGATGACAATTAGCTTAATTTAATTTTTGTAATAATAAATATAGTACACTTTTGCTATGACCGGTTTCACAGTGAGATCTTAACCGTTTGTGAGAACATAAACTTTGGTTTAACTTATTTTCTGATTTCTCATTGCAAACTTAAAGATATTTTTTTTCTTAAAGTTAATCGCAGATGGGTAGAACTTAAGCTTTACTTTTAGCACTTCATATACATTTCAATGTTACATTAATTTTAATAATCAGCTGATTCCTTTCCATTCACAATATAACATTATTTTCTTTTTATCATTCACAATAAATTACATATTTTTGTTTAGCTAAAGCTTTGGGTAAATTTTGATTGCGATACCAAGAATAAGCTTAAGTTGCAATGCAAGTTTAGTTAAGCTTGATCTTAAGTCCTTACTGTGCAATCAGGCTTTTACGCTTGATCTTAAGTCCTTACTGTGCAATCGGGTTTTACTAATTAAGTAGTCTAAATCTTGAAGGGTGAATTGTAAAATTATATATTTTTTTTTAAAATATGAGTGTATTTTACTTTTTATTTTATTTTATATTTATATACTTGATTTTTATTTGTAAATATTTTGCGAAACTACAAAATTGTTTTTTCATAATTACTAGAACCATACAAAAAGAAATTAATTTTTACCTCATAGAAAATGTAGTTCCGTTAAAAAAATCGGAAACAGATAAGAGTATCTTAAGATTCTATAAATACTTTACTTTTTAAAACAATATTTTATGTTGTGTATAGAAAGAATTAATATATAATTTTGTTATTAGAAAAATAAATATGAGACGAAAATTAATTCTTTAAACAACATTTTTAAATTTATATATACTAAGTATACTAAATATACTTAAGTACTAAAATCAATAGATTACGAGTTTGTTGATCGCTGCATATTTTGAAGATTGATGACTTAGAATCGCTATTTAATTGATCATTACAAAATGATTATTTAAATACTTAACGTCAAATACTTTTACCGAAATTTGCTTATTAATAGCCTAACATTTTACAATTGTATTTTGATGAAATCTGTTAATATAGAAATATCTATTATATTAATCACGATTGTTAGCATTTTAAATTCAATAAATTTTGGCACTTGCTTAATAAAGTTAGATCTATCGAGAATATTTTATTATTACATAGAACTTAAAATATTATATTACTTATAAATATTTAAATTAAAAAAAAAAAATCTGTTTTTAATGCTAACAATTTTTTTTTTATTATTTTTATTGTAATAGACTAAGAGCTAAGAGCCAAACATTTTTTACTTTTGTTATTTTCATAATCATGAAATTGAGCAGACAGTCTCTTAAACTTACTAAACTTGGTACTGAAGGTCTGGCAACCCTCGTCTTGCAAAAAAGAAAAAGAATTTAAAAAGATTTTATTTACATCAAATGAGTTGAATTTTTAATATACGAAATTGTAGTATGTAAAGGATGTATTATTTGAAAAGCAGACAGTAAGACAACATCCTTCCAAATCACAAGTATAATAATATGTATAGATAGAAGAGTAAGCGCGGATGTAAAGATCTTTTATATGGAATGTTTATGTCCGTAGTTTACTTATTTTACAACACATTTTAAATGGACGTTATTTAACGTTACCAATACAAAATGACGCAGATTTACCATACCATATAAATTCCATATCATTCGTGACTTATAAGGTCTTGTGTGCTTATTATTACGTAAATAAACAAAGTAAATTCGTTGCTAGCTCTCTGTCTATTTTAATTTATTAGGGAAAATTTCTTAAAAGATTTTTTGTTTTTGGTTTAGTATCGCAATACTATTTTTTTACTAATGAGTTGTTGTAATTTTATTTTCATTTTTGTATTTTGTAAATTTTTTTTATGAAAATAATTTAGGTCACGTTATGAAATTATTCATATTTATATTTTTAAAAATATAAAACATTAATTTGAGTAATTTTCATTTAGTCGGTTTACATTTGATCGGTATACTCATTACATCGTGGTTTATTAGTTTTTATTTCATCGGCTAATCGCTTCCATCGGTATAATCATTTCATCGGTAAATGTAAGCCCTTTTACAGGACATTAAAAAAAGAAGATTTTTCTGCCGATGAAATATGGTTCGATTTGAGAGTCTATTAAATTAAAACTGATGAAAAGTACTTGAACCCTATACGTTAATATTTCAATTGTAAACAACTTAGCTTCTTAGCTGGCACTAGAACCCTCTGTGAGTTTTGGCTTATACTGTAGTATAAAAATGGGCGCCGGCAATATAGTGGAAGTTGCACCACATTTGTTTAATAAAAATGTTCGTCTTTTTATTTATTGAAGCATTAAAAATTAAAACAAAACCATTTTTTTTTATTATTGTACTTAATTTTTATTAAATAATAATAATTGTAACCTATGTGGCTTCCCTGCGAAAAATTGAAACTGCATATGTACTCAAAATCTTAATTATCAACAGTTCTTCTTTATCATACTAAGCTCGAAAATCATTATTCGCAAATAGTTCATCTTGTTTAAGTCTTCAACCTTCTCAATGTCCTAAAAGAGCGTTCCACCGTACATGTTGTTATAGGAAGTATGAGACCACTTTTAATAGCTTGGAAAACTGATGGATAAAAACCTTTGGTTTTCAAACCAGTATATAAGTATAAATATTAAAATTTTGATGAATCTATTTTTTTGGGCCCAACTTTCATATCATGTTGTGAATTTTACAATAAAGGCTTCCAACAAAGATGTTCCACCTAAATAAGTCTTCTATTTTTAAAACAATTTTTATGAACTCTTGGTTTGTTAACAAATTTTGTCACAGAATATGCTGGTTGATTTGACTTGTGTGTCATTAGCTTCACTAACCGGGTCGATATTCAATAAGTTTGAATTTCCTGAAGAATTAAGAGAAATTCTTCTTCTTACCTTTCTCTATGATGATTAAACATGATTTTAATAAAGTTATGATCATCAGAAAACTGAAATGATTTTTTTTCGTGAATTAAAAATTTTATTCTGTTTTGCAACGAATTTTTCCTGAACTCAAAAATTATTTTTTTTGGAATGAAAAACAATTTTAAATATAGGTGGCTGTAACTTTTGTAGTTCGTGACGAATCCGCAATATATATCGCACATTTGGTTAAATCATAAATTATTTTCACATGCACAATATCCAGACGTCACCCATGAATATAAACAATCTAATACGATCGCTTCTTAAACCATGCCCAATCTGATATAATCGGTTTCAACTAATGCAATTTCTACTAGTCTTCAGTATTATTTATTCATCTTTCTAATGATATATAGTTTTCACGACATTCTATTGGAATTTGGGCATACTATACTAATGGAGCTATGTATAATATTAATTGCAATAGCTGACGAAGTGTATTAAATTTGAAAATTTGGCATTATCATAACAAATAAATAAATAATTTTAATAATTTGGTGTCGTCTTTGCGCGCCATTTTGACTAGTATCGTTTACATTATGAAAAATATTTGCTCTTTCCGATACAAAAAAGAATATTTGAAATTTTTATCCCTATTATTATTAAATTTTTGAATTGCTTTCTGTAATTCAAAATAAAACTTATTCTAAAAATAATTTAAAGACGATACATTAGAAGCTATGTAAATACAAAACTCGTTTGTTCTTTTATTTTAACAAGTATAATAACATTGTTATTTGAACTTTACATAAATTAAAAACTTTGAAATAAGTTTGTATATAATACATATTTAAGAATTGACCGGTTTGGGACTTGGGAGCAATTGTTTACCTCCTGAACTAGTTGGTAAAAATAGTACGTAAAAAAATATTCACAACAATTACTAATACATATAGCTATATAAAAAAAAACCTGAAAAATGGAAAAATATATAAAAAGATACATATAATATATATGCAAAGTTTACGATAAGATTACTTAGGTATATATTATTATTGTATATATTGACAGAGCAAAAGATAATAGCTATTCAATAAGCCGAGGGGCTTTATAAAAATATTCAATGTGAAAGAACACATTAATTTTCATAAAATTAAGACCTTTCTTCGATTAATTACAGTAACAAGTAACAGATTGAAGCAGGTAGGAATTTTGAAGCTTTTTTTGATTGACTCTCGGTTATATACATCGATGCGAAAACGTCATTCGGATGGTTGTAACGTTGTAACTTACCAGTTCATTCATTATTATATATCCAATACATAAAAACAATGCTGGGTAAATCTGATTAGTATCAATCAAACATCGTCGCGCAGAAGTTACAGATTTCTGAGAATAATATACAAAATATTCTATCCATAAGGAACGCCAGGAAAACTAAGAAACAAAGAATTGAAACGAATATTGGGAATGGGAACGAATATTGACTTTTAGTTGAGCAAAAATCTATTGGATAATTCCGGTGATAATCACAATGAGGCTACAGTCACAATAATCACAATGAGGCTACAGTGGTGGTCAACTAAATAAGTTAAAATTGGACTTAATACATCTTGCAACTAGGAAAATGTAGATACAAAAAAATACATAAGCAATCAAACAGCAGTAAACCCTGTACAAAACGCTGTGTCGGAGTAAAAAATCAGAAGGGTTATTGCTTTCATACTTTCTCGGTAATGAAATATTCACTTTTATGAGAATATTCATAAAATATTTCTAAAAAAATAATAATTATTATATTTAGATTTAGAAACACAAAAAAAAAAAATCAATTCAAAATTCCAAGAATTTTTTTTTTGATGTTTTTGCAAAAGCATTAAATAAAAAACACTAATTATTTTGTCATTGACACAAATAAGACATAAAATAAAATTGAAAATTCAGAAAAAAAAAGTGATAGTATCATGAAAATTTAGTTAAAACCGAGTGTAAAACTTACGTTTATTAAAAATGGCAATTATTTACCTTAACCGCTATTTGCTTATAGCAACTGGCAACTATACTTTATTAAATACAATCATTTTTTAAAAATATTTATTTCTTTATTAACGCACATTAAATATTTGTAATTGGAATTTTTATTTTGTGGAATTTAAAAGATTTACCCAAATTTACTGCGTCATTGAACAATGTATTTGTAACTAATTAGCAACTTGCTATTACACCTTTTGTTTTCTTTAGTTACAATTTTAATTATTTTGTTTTTCACGGAATTTTTATTTAAATTATTGATTTTTTATTTCTTTTTGTTATTGGTTAAATTTATTAAAATGAAGATAAATATACACAAAAAGTTCAACAACAAATTAGAGGTTCTTAATATACGAGGGTTAAACATAAAGTTATGTACCTAGCAAATTCAAAGTATTCGCTTTTATATTTAATACATTTGGTCATTCCTTTAAACCAGTTGTTAAAGCAATTTTTAAAATTTTTCGGAGACACTGCAGAAATTGAATTCAGTTACCTCTTCGGAAGATGTAAAAATCGCAAGGTGTCTGGTTTGGACTGCATTAATTATGTTGTTCTTAAAAAAATATATTTTTCCCAGCTATATTGTGATACAATATTTATTTTAGTGATGTAAATTTGTATGTCCTTTGCGTCGTCTTTTTTGACTTCCTTAAGCAAACGTTAGTATAGATACCATTTTGCATTAGTGATTCTCCTATCATCTAGAGTCTAGACTATAGACTAGACCTAGAGGATTTGCAGCAATTTGCCTTGATTTAATACCAATGTCTAAGGACGTAGAAACAAAATTATGTGTTACTCGATGTTGATTCAATCATACGACGAACGACAGCAGTATTTTGTTTCAGTGACAGATGTTTTTGGTCGACCAACACGAGATTTATCAGTAAGAATATTGCGTCCACGATTACATTCGTTTTACCAATTTTTTATTGTTATTATATAGATGGTGCCTTTTTTCCAAAAATTCGAATTATCTTTTACTGTGTCAGTATACAATAGTAAATAATCTTAATCTTATCATTAACTTTGGTACTAATTTTGAGAAAGTTATTGTTAAACCTGTTTATACCCAGCAAAGTACTGCAACGATAATTCGGTTCGGTTATTTTCAGAGTCTTCAATTAGATCGCACATATTTTGATATGTCCCATATTTTGTAGGAGTAATTTAGATTCTAAAGTCTGTGATTCTTTAAATCCTACTACAAGTAGCATTTCTGTTCCAAAAATTAAAAACCTTATTAAAATTTTACAACGAATGTTATTACTTTAATTCGATCCAGGCGTAATATAGTATTTCCATAGTCGTAATAGTGTTTTTCTTAAGGTTATTTACAGAGTTAATGCGACCTTAAGAATTTATAGTGTTAATATAATGTCATCATATATCATTTATATCGGCTTATTTAAGTATTGACCTAATAATCGTTTTAGAAAATCGATTATTTAAAATATAACCAATTCGTAATAGTTGGAAGCCTTCAGGGAAAATGTTTTTCTTTTCATTTTATTATAAAAATCGAACCATTGTATTTACTGCCGAACGACAAAGAAACGAATTTACCTGGTTGCTATACAGCCAATCTATATGTGACTGTTTTTTCTATACAGCGTGACGCATCATTGTTGTAAATAGTCAACGTCGTTATAGTTCAAACCTATAAACTAAGCTCAAAATAAAATTAGTTAATATAAAATTGATGAACCATATAATCACCCTAACCCTATAAAGTTGATAGTGTCCTAACTCCAAAGATTAAAATTTGTCATAGAAACTAAAAAATATTTACTTTTTTTTAACCACAATTTTATTAATTTGTTATTTATACATTTATGTAATAAAAATACAATATATTTTTTAAATTAACCTTGTGGTTTTAATAATTTAATTTAAAGGTTATATTTTTAAAACTGTTCATTCAAGATCAAGTGCATTTTTATACAAACTAACAATTATTTTTTGTTTTTTTATTTGATTTACAGGTTCCCTTGGCAGTGGATCTGCTGATGGTGCTTGTCATGTTGATGATTTAGATTGTTATAGTGGTAATATTCAAGATCGATTAGGTATGGAAGCGATTCGATCATTACATAGACAATTGGACGATGATGATAATGGTAACATTGACCTTAGTGAATCAGATGATGTAAGTTTTTATTTTTATATATTAATAAATAAAATCATAAAACTTGTGTGTTGTAAATCTAATTTAAGTTTAAGGGGTGATAAACTACCATTCAAAAATTGTGGGTTGAAATTATGATATTGGTTGGTTGGTCGGTTTGGATTATTCATAGATCTTTATTGATGTAAAGCCATCATAACTTTTATAATAGCCAATTGCCCTTTATGATACAATTTATGATATATCCATTCGTGTGTCCATCATTTGAAGGTTATAGAGAAAATCTTAAAATAGGTTATCCAATCCATTCGAATAGAAATAAAATATTTGTATTTAGTCTTATTCAATAGTTTATTTATTAATATTCACTGAACAGGAAAACTTTATTGTTAGGTTACAATAAATTTTATATGATGTAATTTAATATAAAAGTTTAAATTAATTAATAAAGTGGAAAAGTTTTGAAGAAGATTTTTTTTAAAAAACTAATAATATTTGTAATTCATTGCTTTAGGAGCATTTTAAAAATTTGTTACCATACCTATAATAATTTTAACATCTTTTGACACATAGCAGCTATAAATAAGCTGTGAACTAAAGAAACTTTATATTGCTGTAAGCTGTAAGGTATAAAATTTTCACCAAAATTGTGACAATAAAAAATTTACATCTCACTCAGGGGTTTCCGAATATTTTATAATTTCTTTAGTAAGGTAAACCTTACTGAATAAAGAACGAAACATCTAGCAACTATTCTTTTTTAGCTTTCATATCCCAAATTGAGCCCTAGCTCAAATTCCCAACACATGTTGGTCAAATGCAACCGACTTTCAATTCTGAACCCGCAGTATGCTTATGGCATTTCCGGCAAGTGCTCTTGGCTGCTCTACCTTACTCATGTAGCCTTTTTTCTCTGCCATATGCTGAACCTTTTCAACCTGACGAAATCAATGACATTTAAATCCTGATATACAGCATATATTTTTTTGCCTATATAGAAGTCAATGTTTCACATCTATAGGTTAGAACCGTTCTTATGATTATTTTGTACAACTTTAATTTAGTTTTAGTAAGAACATTTCTCGATTTCATTACCATCAGTCTCAATATCGAAAAGTATATCTTATTGGTTATTGACTGCATTAATTCTTCTTTGCATTTCTATCATCTCGTTTTATGCGAAGATAGATTCGACCCTAAATAAACAAAGTCCTTTACCACCTCCAGGTTCGCTGATTCAATCGGAATGTTTAACTAATATTTCCGTAACTATAAAATAATATTATGTAATCTTCCCCTTAATTCATATTTAAACAGACTAGACAAGACCACCGACTGACTGACTATATACACATTACATTACTATTTAATAATATACATAATTCACGGAAATATAAATTAAATTGTACACTTCAAACGCGACAGTGTTTATACAACAAAAAAAAATTTTGCAATCTAGTTCAATATCAATTTTATTGCTTAAGGGGTTCGGGGATAACCAGAAAGCATATGTTAATATAATTAAGAAGAAAATCACTTAAAGATTATTATAATATATAAATTAGCTTAGCGCTATAAGCGCTACCTAATTAAAATTATATTATTATACTAACTAGAGAGAGAATTTCTTATATTCGCGTTCATTTATTTATTGGCTATGTGCCATAAATTCATTGATTATCGTATTTTTTGCTTGCTGTGTAACCAACAACACAAATATTTGCATGTTTTTGAAGAAAAAAAAAACCACTTGAATATTATTTAATGGTGGAAAATTTAGTAGCTACAAGTTTTCAGGAACTTGTGAAGAAAATTTTTGTATAAAACAAAAATATACAAATAAGTTGTTATAAATTGGAGATTGTACTTCTTCAAAGTATAATAATTTAGTTAGCTATATAGAAATTATTATGTTGTTTATATTTTTAGTTTTGTTTATTTTCTTAATTTCAATTTGTTAGTTTAATTTAAATATTTTTCTTAAATATATTATGTTTAAAATGATATTTATTATTTTATAATTAAATTTTTATTATATGACAATAAAAATTATACTTTTTTTTTGGTTATAGTTTTTTTTTATAAATACTATTCAGTGGTTAATAAAGGTAATTATTTTAAAAAAAATACATTATGTTAACGTTAACGTTCTGTCTATATGTCTGTCTGCATTGTAAAAATATTGTTATATTTTACACACAACCCTCTGAAAAGCTGTTCGTTTTATACAGAAGACTTTTTTTTCGTTATTCTGTAGAAGAGAAATGTAAACGTACCGTAAACATAATTGTTAGAATAAGAATAGTAGTAGAAAAAAACGAAGATATTTGTATGCATTGGTATTACGCCAAGAGCTTACTAAAAATACTGTAAAAATGTAACGCAAAAATTGGTGCGTTAATGTACCACAATTTTCTAAATGAATACGAACTAATTTTACAGATAGAAATTCTTATTTTCTTATTTTTTATTTTATAATATCAAAAATAATGTAAAAAACTAATTAAAAGCGACATGTTTCCAAACTGATTTTGCGATAAATAATAATGTGTTTTTTTAAATTAGTTGGTGTAAAAGAAAGATGGTGCAGAAGCGGTTCGATTTGAGTTTGTTAAAAGCGAATTCGTATTTTTTCTTAAAGGGCAGTACGAGTTGACCTATCAATATGTTTACCTATCATTTGTTACCATTTTTGTATACCCCATGTATACGTCTTGCTAGAAAGCATTCCAGTACAATGTATTGATCAGTTCAGTTTCGAATTGATTCGTACAGTAGCCAATGGACTGTTTAAGTAGACTGAACACATAGGTATCGATCGAAATCAATTACATCCTTTATTTACCGTCGTGTTATCGTTATCATATCCCAAATTTCATCTTTTTTCTAGAGTAATTTTTATGTTTATTATATAATTATGAATAATTTTTAAAATATATTAAATTTTCTTCAACCATGTTTCTGTCATATTTCAATCTCTTGACATTTGCTTCAGTTTGGATTAGTAAAAGATAAATCATTCCAAGCTCTTTCGACTCTAGTTAAATCATTCCAAACTCTTTCGACTCTAGTTAAATCATTCCAACAATTTAAATCGCACAATTTAATATGTCCACTCAATCTATTTACCATACAAAATATAATGATGACGTAAATTTGAAATTTAATGAACAAATCGATATTGAACTGTTCGAATACATTGTAGCCCAATCTTTAGATAATCATATACGAAAGCAAATTGAAAGATGTGAGATTAGGATTGATACTTCCTAATCCGGTCACTGTTGTACTTTGTATATTTCAATTAAACGCTTCTGATATTTGATGGAACCTAATTTTCAATTGTTTTGAAAATCGGTTATTAAATTTGCTCGTAATTCTTTGAACTTTGATTTATTACATGCGTGTACATATAGTATGTCAGTAATGTACCAATTTGTTAAACACCAAAGGGTCGACTAAAAGCTGGAAGGATCAACTAAAGAATTTTAGATTTCGAATGACGGACGGCAGCATTAAATGAGGTGGCAGCATTATTATTGCATACAAAACTAAATGGCGCATTTGTCCTTTATAAAATTTTGATCTATAGGATAAATTTTACAATATCTTAAATAGCATCAAAATCTATCTATCAGCACTCAAATAATCTCGTGAGTGTAAAATTATTGCATAATAATTTGGCTGTTCGGACAAATTTTTCCAATTTTTTGTAATTTTATATTTTAATTAATTTTTAATTTTAATTATAGTTTAATAAAAATTGATTGTTATATTTACAATTTATCCATTAAACATTAAATTTATTAGGCGGATCAAAAAAAATAAATTATTAAAATTGATTTTAAGTTCTTTTTTTTTTTTTGTATTTATTTACAATTTTCTTTACTGCTTCATTGTAAATTTTATTTTTACATATTTATTTATTCAATTATCAATTTTTGTTTAAAACACATGACTTTGTGGAATGTTATCTTTTTACGTAAATTGAAAATTTAAATAAGTAAATATAATTCTATATTAAAGAAAATCGGAAATAATTATTGATTTTAAAGTGAAAATTTTGAAATAAAGTACATAAATATTTTGTAGATTTGAACTAATTTTTTTTAAATTAAACCATGAAAGTAAGAAATTTTAAATAGCCCATTAGATGAAGTTTATTAATTATATAAAATTTGAAATTGATATATTCAAATTATTATACATAATTGATATTATTACAATTGATTCGTATACCATTTTAAGGGTGTAAAACTTTTATCATAATATAATTTTAAATGTTTGTAAAATATTGACTTATTTTAGTTTGGAGAACTTTTAGTTACTGTCAATATCCAATAGATGGCGATATAGTTGACACTAAAACAATGTACGATATTTTAAATTATAATTAGTCTGCGTACAATTTCTGTTTATACATTTTTATTTTAGTATATAATATCACAGACAAATTATTTATCAGATAGGAAAACAGGAACAAAAAATTATGCTCAACTATTTTTAAGTTAACTCCATTTCCATACAGTCCATCTGTTGTTTGTTTTTAAAACTATTTTTTTAAACTGAGTCTAGGGTGAAATAAAAAGTAATAAATAAAGTATGTAGTGTGAGAACGATAGAAAAAAAAATATTTTATTTCAATGCTACGATTGTAACAAAAAATAGATTTGAACAAAAAATAATATATTTTGTCATTTTGTGTTACAGTATGTGCCATTATATTTTGTTAAATAAAAACAAGTGTTGGATATATTATTTTATTAATTTTGTTTGCATGAAATGTTCATGACGTCTCAAAGCTGATGCTTAAAGAAATTTTTTATATAATTTAAATTCATCGTTATTACGTTACGTTCTTATTTTTATTTAATAAGTTAATATTTTAGTACACAATAAACTCATTTTTAGAAAAAAAAACCAAAAAATGTATATACTTTTTATTGAATAAGTTCATTACATATGACAAAAAAAAAAACAATAAGTTTTCTAGTTTTAGAAAAAAAACCAAAAAATTTCTAATTTTACTAAAAAATAACATAAAAATAAAATTTGACAAAAGTTATGTCTGGAAAAAAATTAAATTGCGGTAGTAAATGCGTTGTTGAATTCTACTACTACAATTTCTACTGAAATTGCATTGAAATTTCTACTTCTTGTGCTGATTAGAAAAAATTGTATTTGGAAATTGCAAAAAATTAAGGATTTATCCAAAAGCAAACGAAATACAATATTACATACTCCACCAAATGAAAAAAAAAGCAATAATCGCCGATTACGTATTTTAAATTTTAACAGAATAATTATTATTATACCAAATGTAAAATTTCATAATTTATTATTGTATATACATACAAATTATAAGTCTAATAATATTAATAATTAATTGCTTATTATGTATTAATATTATTAGAATTATAATTTGTATGTATACATAATAAATTATGAAATTTTACATTTGGCCTAATGAATAATAACAATAATAATAATGATGAGAATAGTATAATAAATTGACAAAATTTATTTTCACGTTGAATTTATTCTTAATTTACTACTTTGTACATTATGTAATGAAAATCATTTTTATAATTAAAATTTTCTTATAACTACTTTTAATGTAAATATTCTCTTTTATTTTTTTTATTATAACTATAAGGTACTTTCAATGTAAATATTTTCTTCTTAAATCCCTTCTTCTCTACATATTCCAATCCTTAACTCCCGTCTACCCTCTCTACCAAAGTGTGAACTTTGCCGTGGTGGTAGAGCTTAAAATCAGGACATACATACATATTTGTTTAAAATATTGCATGAAAACAAATCGCACTTATTTATCAAAATACAAAATTTTTAATTTCAAATAGAAAATTTTTAATAAAAAGATAAACAAACACTTCTGTTTTTGTTTAACAAAAAAGAACGCCACATACAAAATAGTATAAAATTAGTACCTGAATATAAAAAAACACCACACAACACACTTCAAGTGTTATTAAAAATCCTTTTCTGCATACAGTAAAAAATCTATAATCTTTTACCACATGTAATAAAAAATCGATTTCTGCATTATAATAAAAACTCTTTTCTTTGCATATAATAAAAAATAAAAAAAACATACAAAATATTCATTCATAAGTTTAGAAATTTTGAATTTGAAATAGAATTTTTTTGAATTTCAAATAGAAAATTTTATAAAGCAGAAAATGATATTCCAACACATGCAGAGTATATTAAAATTTCATCTACGAAACTACTCACACAAACATAGTGTTTATAAAATCATATCACTATAGCTTCAAACCAATGACATATTTAAACCAAATCCGCTGTAGGTAGATTAATAGCCGCTAGATGACACTATGGTATAATGGATTTTAAATGAACAATTTTTAATTCTAACGATAATCATTTGTATACTCTTGTTTTCATATCTGATAAATAATTTGTCTGTGATAATATATTAAATTTATTTTAAAAGAATAAAATATAAAAATTTTTTATATAAATAATTATTTTCAGTTCTTAAGAGAAGAATTAAAATATGATTCTGGTTATGAAAAACGTCAAAAAGCTTTTCATTTTAATGATGATATGCATATATCAGTCAAAGAATTATGGGAAGCATGGCTAAGATCAGAGGTAATATTAACATTTTATTTTACTTAAAATTGTTGTTAAATTTGTAATAATAGAAATTGATTTATTATATAAATATAAAATATTGTCATTTATTTATTACGAATTCTTTAATTTCAGGTTCACAATTGGACAATAGAACAGACAACAGATTGGTTGGCACAGTCTGTTCAACTTCCACAATATGTTGATCTATTTAAACAGCACAAGGTTGCTGGAGCTGCACTGCCAAGGTCAGTTTGATTTGTTTTCTCTTATCATACAATATACAGAGACTTTTAAATAGTGATTGCACCAATAAACCTGAAATTATAATGATTATTATTAGTATATTTTCTCTGTCGATCCATTCAGTATACAGATACAATATTGAGTCCAACGAATAGATAAACCATAAACCTGAAATCATTAAGATTAACAACACGTTAACACATAATTTTAAAATCGAATAATATTGACTTGTTTTGTTTTTTCATAATGCAATTCTTCGAGAAATATGGTTGAAAACCACAATTTGCGGTTTAATTTTACATCGTTGTCCCAGTTCCAGTTGTGCACTTTTCATTTCACGTGTAATATTCAAGGTCATGGGTGCCTGGTGGCTAGTTATTAAGAGAAATAAACAAGAAAACGTATAAACAGTGAAATATTAAAAAAAGAAAAGAAAATATTAATCCGATTACTTAAGATATACAACAACAAAAAAATAGGTGGGAAAATTGTTATTTTCTTGGGACAGAGAAGTAGTTACACAATCCAGTTTTCTTTATTCGATATTATTTTGTATTCATACATGTTTGAATGTGCTTAAATTAAAATTGATTTGTTAAGTGCATACGTAATGACGTAATATTTTCTGTAGTGCTTCTCTCGATCCAATGGGTATTTGGATAATAATAACAATTTAAATTGTGTAATCGAATTAGATATTAAAATTTCGCGGTGTGGCCTTTGTTTACACCGCTCTAGGCGAAACCGAAATCGAAGTAATCAAGTTATTGTTCGTACTATAAATCTGCTCAGCTACCGTTGAGCTGAGTGAATATATATGAATTGTTTGTAATGTCTGTTACCTTGTAGAGAGTTGCAGTATTTTTGCATTTGTGAATTCATCCATGTTTTTATTTTCAATTCCGCCACGGCTCGTAGTATACTACAGAATAGTATTGGTATTATGAATATTGCTTGACCCTTTTCTTGTCAATATTATAGCGTATGTATAATATCCTTATTTTGATAGAACTTTCTATATTTTAAAAAATGTCTTAACAACATAATATACATGAGATCTTAATATCCCAAATATCAAACGGCTCGTGAGTAGATAATTATTTTTATTACAAAGTTCATAATGAATTATTTTAAGTTATCAAATTACTTTATATATAGATGAATAAATATTAAAAATAATTTTAATCAAACAAGTGTGATACGTGTTGCAACAATCGTAACACGTTTCAGTCAAACATTTCAATTATTTATCTATATTTGTTTCTACTATATTTTGTAATATTTTGTGTAATGTGTAACTGTCAACATACGATATTATAACAAAACTGAATTACGATATTGTAACTAATTTTATATTGCAAAAACATTGTTAGTGATTTTTAAATTATATTTTACTGATACCATAAATTCCATGAGTTTTAATGTTAGAACAAATATTGAGAAAAAAATAAATAATTGATAATGAATTTAAGTATGTAATATAAAAACTTATCTATTAATAATTATAGGTTGAGAATTTTAGTTTTTCAATTGAATTTTTTTTTCATTTTTTGCCCATATTCACCACGAAAAAAACAACACTTTAATTAATGATGATTTTATCGTTAATTATATAAAATTAAAAAAAAAAAAAGTTAATAATTTGTCAATATTTATTTAAAACGAATACTAAACTTTAATTATATAGTATTAGTATTTTTTTGTTGTTGTTATTATTATATTTGTCTGGTTTTAGTCATTCATTTGAAAATATAATTCCACAAAATGTTGCCAAACAAACAAATTAAATTGTTCGCTATAAAAGTCAAGGAACCATGAAAATAAATTCACTTTTACAAAGATATTTTTTTTTATAAAAATCACAAATTTTTAACCACTAGCAATAAAATACATAAAAATTAATATATCACATAAATTCAAATTATCATGTTTAGGCAAAAAATATAAAGTGTAAATATAAAATTTTGTTAATAAAAGAAATTCTGTTGAAAATACAAAAAAAAAAAATATATTTCTAAACTAATTTATTATAATTTTTTACTTACAATCCATCCAAAAAATCTGAACTTCTGAACTCTTTTTTTTAAATAAATTATTTGATTTTCAAATCTATTATTATTTTTAGATTACCCATATCGAAAGTTCGAAAAGAATTTCAATTTAAATAGAAATTCTATTTTTAAAATTTCAATTGAATTTATATATTTCAAATTTCTTTTTTTAGATATTTTTTATAATCAATAATTTAATCAAAAATTGCGGTTATTTAATAAATTATTTATTTTACATCTTCGATGATGGATAAGTGCTATAAAATCAATAATATTAATGAAATTATTGCTAATATTTTATTTAGTTTAATTTTTTAAAACATTTATTAATAATTTAGATCAAATTAATCTATTAAATAAATCAAGTAATTTGAATAATTAATATTTTTATTCAATAATATTAAATCATTTATCAATTTGAAATAATTTATTTTAATATATTTTCTTTACCTCTAAATTCGGAAAACTGATCTAAGGAATTTTTGTATTTTTGTTAATTATGTTAATTATGATTTTATGAAACTTCTTTAAATTGATTATTGTTGATTAAGCTTGTGATGCCAGAAACTTCTGTAATAAATGATATCCGTTTGACAGGTTTCAAAAGTTTGACTTGCTAGCTCAAGTTTTAAGGACCAATCGTAATGTGGGCGCAAACCTTTAGCGGTAGCTGTAGATTTTTTTTCCCCACCAATACAAATCCAGTACAAACGCAATGCTGGCGATGGCGGTGACCGCTAGCATTGTGTTTGCTTTCATTGTTTTCCTTATGTGGAACAATTTCCAAAATTTGCACTAAAAGTTTGCGACCACATTACGATTGGGCCTTTAAGTAAAATGTTTAGATTTGCCTAATATATTTTGTTTAATCATTTATGGATTAGTAAATCTTAATGTTGGACCCCGTTTTTTATCAAATATATTTAATTATACAATACTATACTATACAAATATAATTTAATTACTAAGCTTGTATAGTGTGCAGAGTGTATAACTATTGTAACATTAAATTGCCACTGAAATAAAATTAATTATACAGGAAAATTATAGAGATTCTATTATTATTAGATAATGAGAAAAAAAAATACCAACAAAAAATTTTTTTATATCATTTTTAAGCATGTTTACAATCAATGAATATATATAATTTAGTAATGTATAAACTTTGTAATAGTTGAATATATTTTAAAAGTTTTGATAAAGTCATGACATTGAATTGTTTAAAAAAATTAATACCAGGTGTTGGTGCCATTGAGCATCCCAAGCGTAGCAGTCACAATATATAGGGCATCCAAAGCGTAATAGTCACCAAATAATATCTTCGTCTTAATGAAAATTCAGTTTACTTGGCAACCGCGCTAATCACAATATACTCAAAGCTACGTTTTTAAAATACGGTGATCCGATGTACATATATAAAAAAACAGAATCAGAAACAGTTCATTATTCACAGCGAATCCTAAAAGACGGTCGAGATAGTGGGTAGCTCAATGAATAGTTACGACATGTATAATATGAAGGGTTTTGAAGGGTATAATGGATATGATTGTGGGCCAGAATGCATAAAGGTTTGGGGTTTCTTTTCTATCCATCTATATAATTATACTATTCAAAATAATCCCTTTTAAATTATTATCCCCTATTTAAAATTATTTCCATTCAAAATATTCTCTTTGATCTGATCTTCAAAATCTGCCAAATTTAAATGTTTATAACTTCTTATATAATAATATAAAAAATTTATATTATAATTCAATGAAATTAACCAAAACCACATTTTATTCAATATAAAAACTTAAAGTTAATTTATTGGCATGAATTATTTCCCCTTCAAATAATTGTAATAGGTACTGTAAACCATCCCCTTAATTTCTTAAATAACTTTTTTATTTAATTTATTTATAATTTTATGTATTTTTTATTATTGTTAGATTGGCAGTAAATAATATGCATTATGTGAGTAATGTGCTTGGTATTAAAGATCCAATTCATAAGCAGAAAATTGCGCTAAAAGCAATGGACGTAGTATTGTTCGGTCCACCAAGAGGTGAGTTCGTTATTATTACTAATTATTTTGTGTTTTTTTTTTATATTGATTTAATTAAAATATTTGAATTTATCGTGAATTTTCGTTATATATTTTAGAAACTGGTACCCGATGGAAAGATTATATATTGGTAACATTATTATTAAGTGCAATTATTGGTTGTTGGTATGCATATCAGCAAAATAAAAATGCTAAAAGACATTTACGACGAATGGCACAGGATATGGAAGGATTACAAAGAGCTGAAGTTGCGTTACAGGAAATGCAAAAGGTATAATATTTTTGAATTTACAATAAATGTAAGTGGATTTTTTCGATATTATGGTGGCACATAAAAATTACAATTCAATTCAAATACAAATTCTATTTCTATTTTTATATACAAAACAAATTATCATGTGATTAAAAATTTTGTGAATTTTTTTTTCTTAATTTGTATATAGCCCAAAATTGAAATTGTAATTATAAATATTGTTACTTTTTATTACGATTCTGTAAATTGTTTATCATTGTACACGATAATATTTATGTAAAAAGATTTTTAATGTTTCTCTCCAGTGATTTTAGCGCAAGGTAGAATTATAATACATTCAGTACCGTATAATCAAATTCTAAGAAATAGTTAAATTGTAATCAAACAGAAAGTTTTAGTACCCGAAACAATAACAATTTTCATAAAAAAAATATTGTAAAATAATGAAAATTTGCACAAAATTAAAATTATTAACTGAAAAAAAAAAATTTCTCTAGTTGAATTGACACTGAGAATGGTTTGTTAAGATTTTCGTACCATCTTCGGTCAAGGTAATATAATTAGAAAAAAATTTAAATATAATAGTTTGCCACCATTAAAAATATTATATAATTGTTGCTGGAAAAATAATTTATTTGTATATATTTAATTCTTTGCAAACATTTTTATCTTGCCTCAACTGTTGAAATAATTTAAATGAACATTTCAAAAAACTTTAACTTAATTTTCATGATGGTATTAAGAAATTAAATTATACTAATAATTTGTAATTATAAATCACTTAAAATTGCAAACTCATTAATTAAATTAATTTAAAAAAGAAATTAAATAACTTATGATTAATGGCTATAACAAATCACTTGAACTTAAACTTGAATTTATACAAAACTAATCTCTTAGAGAATTATACAATATTTAAAATACCAAATTGATAATACAAGTATACAGTCTTCCTAAACGTAGTTTAGTCCAATAAAATTGTAAAATTCAGAAGTAAACTGTTATTATTGAAAATGTAACCTAAGGAATAAAGTAATAACAAATTCCACACCCTAAGTAATACAAAAGTCTGAACATTTAAATATTTCAAGGCGGACCATCTGATAAAAAAGTCAAAATTAAATAGGAGTAAAATTAAATAACAGTTTTAATAATTTTGATTTGAACTAAAAGATGTGACATTTTCTTAAAAGTATAATCAAAATCAATTAAATTAATTTTTATTCTTTTATTTATAATTATTTACTCAAATACCAGTAAAATAATTTTTTTTAAATTATAACATTTAACGATAACAATTGAATTACAGAATGACAAAATGGAAAGATTACGATATGATTGATAATTTTACGATATAAAGATTACGTTATAATTATTAATTTTACGAGTAAATATATTGTTATACTAATATAATTATTATTTTTTTGTTATATAATTATTTACTGGTCATATATAAACATATTAATTTTATTTATTTTTTAGGAACTGGAATTAGCTCGTATGGCCCAAGAAAATGTGGCTACCGAAAAATTAGATTTAGAACGTCGCCTAAAAGAGGCACCATCATTATCATCATCAAATTCGGATTTAGAATTATTACAATTAAAACAGGAAATTGAAATGTTACGTAATGAATTGTCACGTGCTGAAATTGAATTAGTTGATCATTGTTGGTCACCACCAGCACAATTAAAATCATGGCTTCAATATACATATGAATTAGAAAATAAATATCATTTACAGAAACGTATTGGTGCCGAAAAACAATTACAATGTGCCCGTGAAGCATGTGAAAAATTACGCAAAAAACGTACCAGTTTAGTTGGTGCATTTGTATCAACACATGGTAAAAGTATTGATGATGTTGATCGATCAATTGTTGAAGCACGTAATTCACTTAGTGAAGTAACAATGGAATTACAGGAACGTGTTCATCGATGGAAACAAATTGAACAAATGTTGGGTTTTCAAATTGCTAATAATAATGGTTTAGCATATTTGGAAAATGTTTTATATAATCGAAATGGTGCTGGTAGTGGAAGTAGTGGTGGTAGTGTTTCTGGTAAAAATTCTAGAGGTAAATAAAATATTAATTTTATATTAATTAATTTTTAAAGAATATATTTATTTGGATTTATTAATTTTTAGGACGATTAACAAATAGCACAGATGATCTTGATGATGATTCTGTACAAGGTAAGAACCAATTAGACAACTTTTCAATGTTTTCGTCGTCGTAAACACAAAAAAAATAGTCCTAAAAACCATATTTAAATAATTATAATTAAAACGAGAATTATATATAATAATAAAGAAAATGCTTTTAATTTAAAGCTCAGCAAAAATACTATAAAAACAATAATTGTTTCCTAAAACTATTTTAATTAATTTGTTTTGCGTGTGTGCTAATAATTGATAAATTTTGTTGTAAAATTAATTTTATATAATATTTTTAGGTTGCTATTTTGTTTTTATTTTTGATATGAAATTTAATTATTTTTTGGCAATATTTTTTTTTTTTTATTATTTTATTTTTGTTTATTTCTTTTTAAATAATCCTATTTATTCTTTTTAAGTAATATTTTTACTTGTAAATTTTGTAAATTATTTATATATAATATTATTTCACATTAGTTTTTGCAATCAATTATTTCAATTTAGTAATTGATTTAAAAAAAAAAATACGAAGTATTCAATTCGATAGATAGATAGATTGTTTATTTTAACCTGGTAATACTAATTTTAAAATGTTTTTTTTTTTTTCTTAGTGTAAAATAGCACATTTTATTGCCATTTATATTTTACATTTTTATATTATATTACAATAAAGTTAATAATTTGAGCTTTTATTTTGTGTGTAATCAGAATATTATAATTTTTATGAGCACATTCTTTTATGTTTTGGTTATAAAATTTAAAAAATTTTGAAAAGTTAAAAGTAATTTTTATTTTTTTTGGAAACCATTTAAAATTTGTAGATAGAATAGCGCATAATAAATAAATATATAATTGTATCGAAAAAAAAATGAAAATGTTTATAAAAGACGCACTAACACCCCAGTTAATTATGATGTGATCGCGTTTTTTTTTTTTAATATTAAATAAATAATTTTCCAAATGAATATCTAGAGTCAAATTTAAAAAAAAATGGTTAATTATAATATTATAAAATTATTATTTATTAAAAGAACTTATAAAATTGGGCTTTTAAAAAATAATATTCAGATTAGTATAATTTTTTTCTACTTAACTAATTAATGTAAAAAAAAAATGCTATTAAATTTTTTTTTTCTATATATTTTTGTCTGTCGAGTTTTGATAATTATTTTTAACAATTTTATTAATTTACAATATTTATAAAGAATTGCTTTACAACATAAATAATGCTTTACAACATAAATAATGCTTTACAACATAAATTATGTAAACTGTCCCCACTGAAAAAAAAAACAGGAATAAAAAAAACACCGATTTCTGATATCGAAATCAAATCAGTGAAATCAGAAACATGATAGCTGGCGGCTTTATTTGAAAATAAATTTTTCTTTACTGTTAGCAATTATTTGCCGACAGAAACAATTTCAATTATTATACAACAAAAATGATCCACCTGATACCATGATTCAAAACAAAATATGTAGTAAAAAATATGCTATTTCAAAAATATGCCATGCTTGAAGAGAAATTATTACAGAAATAGAAATTCTTATTTTAATTTGAATATAGCTTATTTATTTACTATTTATTTTTATTAAACCTATGAAAACTTTTACTGGCAGTTAATTTTTTATACGTAAATCCACCCTAAAATTAATTTATTATTATGCATTTATTTAAAAATAAATAAATTATATTATATTTCTGTAATCACATTCTTAATAATATTAAATAACAATTTACAAAATTCAAGAAAATAATTGAAATTTAATATAAGCATTTTAATTTATTTTAATTTTTTTTTTTTTTTTATTATTTTAATATCATTTTTTTTTTTCTTTTTTTTTTTCATAGCATTTTGGTATAATTGACTATAAAAAAAAATTCTGAAAATTGGAAATTGTAGTACTTTGATAGCAATATTTTCCAAAAACAAAAAAATATATATATTTTTATAAATAATATTTATACATATTCAAAAAAAAAAATCGATATAAAAAAGGCATAAATCTCAACAATTTTAAAGAAATCTCATATTCATAAACAAATAATAATCGTTTTTTATCACTTATTGAAAAGAAAATGTATCTTTATTTATTATTTTTTTAACAAGAAAATCAAACTTTAATCCTTTCCGGTGAATTTCATTATCTTTCATTTTGTATTCAATTTTTTTTTTATAAATTTATTTGAACAAAAAAGTTATAATTTAATAGAAATGCTACATGGTTGGTCCATCCTTGCTTGGGTTTGATATATTTTCATGGTGTGTTTTTTTTTTTTTTTTACTTTGGGTGCTGATTGCCTTTAATCTTATAATTAGTGGTGTTCCATTAATTTGTGATAATTTCAGACACATAAAACAGACAAATGGTTTGAAATTTATTGATCCTTGTTTTCCTTTACCTACTAACAAAAAAATTATTTAATAAGTTTTGATTTTGGAAGTTATGCGCAAACTAAATCGACAAAAAATTGTACTATGTACAAAAAAAAAATATCTGTAGCATTTTTTTTTTTTTTTTGTAGAAATTCTTTATTTAAATTAATTTTTTTTTTCAATTATATCTCGGTCAATTTTATTTGTACCGGAACGGGTTAAGAACTTAAAAAATAAAAACTGAAATTAAAATTAAGATTAAATTATATAAACATACAAAAAAACTTAATAAAATGTAAGATTATTTTTATTTTAATTTTATTATTTTTATTTTAAATAAAAAAAAAAAAAACAAAAAAAGATGTTATAAAAAATATTTGAATTATTTTTTTATTTCAATTTATTTTTTTTTCTGTTGATTTAAGTTAATTTATATTTAAATTATAGTTTCTGCTTAGTTTTGATTTTTGATCAATTTAATAAATGTTTAAAATAATTAAAAAAGAAAAAAAATATGAAAATTATATTGAATGTGCAGATATTTTAAGGTAAGCTTTTTATGACACACAAGTTTTTATGTTGTTCGTTTTGTATTTGGTTTTTTTTGTTGATCAGAATGGAAAAAAAAATACTGTTTTTAATTATAATTAATGTTTCTGGAAATTATGTTTTAAATTTAATATTGTTTTTGTTTAAATGTTATGTAAATGAAACTAAATTATATATTTTTTTAGGATGATTAAAATTTTTATCCAATAACTTAACGAAAGTAATTTTGAGCATAGCTTTATGTTAAATATGTAATTTAAAGATTACATTATTAATTTTAACTGGAATTATATAAATAGTAAATTATAAAATTAACATTGATTCCAGATCAGATTACCGCAGACGGAAACATTTTATTGGGTTAACTTTTTATCACTCATGTTTTATAAAACTGGAAAAATCACGGAAACCAAGTTTTTCTATGAATTCTATTTGATGAAATTTTTTTTAAATATATATTTTTTAAAAATAAAAAAAAAAACAAGATTTAAAATGTGAATGATATAAAATTATCAATGAAATGCACGCGATAATCTGACCTATGTCATAAAATTATCCTAAAAAATGTTATATTATCAAAAATCATTATATAAAAGTATTTAAATTTATTTGGAGGGATATTTTTTTTACATTATTTATATAATATAATATAATAAAAATAAATTTATTTATATATCATTATTATTATAAAATCATTAAATTTTGTCGTCTTACATTATTTAATTGAAATTATTTAAAAAGCTTTAAATTATAAGCATCCAATTTGCCGTTTATCGCATGGCCATTAATATTTCTTTAATTATTTACACCCAAAAATTACAAAACAAAAACATAAATTTAAATATATATATAATAATAAATATATAAAACTAAAAAAATTATATATAAAATAAAATATACCCAAAAAAAAAATCAAAACCGTCTTTATCGTAAGGAAAGAACTTTTATATATTTATCCAGGTATGGGCGATAATTACAATCGGAATAGTATTATGAGCGATCGAGGTGGAGGCGGAGGAGGAGCAGGAGCAGGACATTATGGTAGTAGTGGTAATCGTGATGATTCATCAGATGATGGTGATAATCAATCAGTTAATTTTTATTTGGGAAGTAATCCCGGTTCACCATCAATACAAGCATTAAATCATTTACATTCAGCACCATCATTAACAAGTTTAAATATTAATAATTGTGCTATTACTGATAGAAATAGTGGTGCTATACAACAACAACATAATTCACATTTAGTATTCAATTCACATGAAAGGTAAATTATAAAATACACACATTTATATATAAATTTGAATATAATAATTAATTTAATTAATTTATATTTTAGTGCAATTATTGAAGATAAACGTAGTCCATCAGTATCATCTGAACGTTCAGTTCCATTACCACCAAGAAATAAAAAACAATCAATTCCAATATCTAGTAATCAACAAATAATAACATCAACATTACCGTCATCGTTACCACCACCACCGCCAACAATCCCAATTGGTAGAACGCCATTACCTCCGCCTCGTCGTTTAACTTCACAACAGAGGTTTGTTTTATATATATAAAAAAAAACTTGATTCATTTTTCTTTTGGTTTATTTTTTGGTATTTAAATTTTCTTTTTTGTATCTTAAATTTTGTATTGATTTTAATCATAAAATATAATTATAAGTTTTATTATATACATTTTTTTTTAAAATAATTTTATAAAAAACTAATTTATAATTGTATATTTTTGTTCTCATTTTTCTCTTTTTCCTGTGGAAATTTTTATACAAAACTATTGGATTCATACTAAAAAAAAAAGTGGGTGTTTTTTGCGTCTTTTATTAATATTGATTTTATAAATCATTATGCTAATAATAATAATATTTTAAGATTTTATATTTATTTGGCTTTTTATATTTAAGTAGTTTGAATTTGTAAAAAAAAAAATATTTTAATAGTTTTTTATTGTTCAAATTTTATGCTTATTTAATTAATTTTGTAGAATATCTAAACAATTTTTAAATAAATATTAATCTAGGCAATGATAATTACAAAAAAAAAAAAAAAAACAAATTGGACAACTCGCAGGTGGAGTACAAAAAGGATTATTTGACTGATATTTTAAAATATTGTTTTAATTAATTATTTACTAACATTATTTGTTCATTTCTTTTTAAAACTATTCCTTTTATTCTTTACGGAATTGAATTCAAAATATAATTTGATTCCGTTTCCTACATTTGATTCCGTTGATGTATTTATGTTTAATTTGTACTCATTATTTTAATTTATACTTATTGGCAAATTGCTAAATTGATTATCAATATATATATATATATATTCATATGTTCATTGTTAATTTTTGTCAATTTAAAATTTAGTCAATTTGACAATCATTGACGAATGTAATCTGCATGCCTAGACTATCATATGTTGACTCATTTTGCCATTAACAATCAGAAAATATGGAATGTTATAAGAACCAATGTAAAACAATTGGTCAATCAGTTTGATGATTTTTCAATAAGCTTAAGTAAAGGATTAATTTTTTTCTGCATTTTGAACTCTGAAAATTATAAAAGTTAAATCTTGTTTTTTCTATAATCTTTCATTTAAAAAATCTTTGGTTTTTCATTGTTTATCATAATTTTATTATATATAAAAAATCTTAAAGAAAATTAATATAAATTATTATTTTTTTTATAATTTTATTTCTATGCTTTCAGACAAAATAAACATCAGAAAACTCCATGATGTTTTTCACATTCAGATAATTATTTTAATTATGTAATGGGAGTTTCATAAAATATTTTTTTTTATTTATTATTTTTATTGTCTTTTATTTTTTAATTATTTTTTTTTTTTGTAAATAAAATCGTTTTATTGAAAAATAGTAATTAAAAAATAAAAATAAAATATAATAAAAATTATCTTATAAGTAAGAACACTGTATATTTATGAAAAAAAGTAAGATTTCTAAAAAAGATAGATGATAATGATGATGTTTTTTTGCTTTTTATTTTCTCCTATAATCATTTCCGGAATCATTAAATTGTTTCTTTAAAAAAAAAAAACTATGGAAAGGACATCAGTTTGATTGGTCTTTCGAATGAAAATTTATATTTAGCATTATTGCATAAAATGCCAAAAAAAGAAAATATTTTAATTCGAAATCTTTGTTTCAAATTAGATGTTCAAAAAGAAAATGAATTAAATTAATGTTTCATTGCCTCATTTAATTTATTATTCTTGGCTATGCTTTGATTATTTAATAAATTATTTTACTTTACAGTCTTATTTTGTATTAAAAATACTTTTTATTAATAATTATCGCAAAATAATATGAAAAGAATTTATTAAACTTTTTAAAATTATCTGGAATTTATCATTTAACATTTGATTTATATAATTGGTAAAAAAAAGGTTTTGTTTTGCGTTTAAAATAATTTGTGTACAAAAACAACATTGCTAATACATAATGATTGTCATCATTGTAACATATTTTATTTTATATTTTCAAATAAATAATAATATTTTTTTTTTACAATTTAGCCAACAACAATTCACCCGAACCCAAAGCACGGACACGGTCCCATTGGAACACTATTATCCGATCAATTCGTGCAACAAGACGTCTTCGCGTTACTCCAGTATCCCAGTCATCACAAATAATTCAGGAACATCAGCAGCAGCAGCAACAACAACAACAGCAGCAGCAACAACAGCAGCATCAACAACAGCAACAACAACAGCAACAAAAACAGCAGCAACAACAACAACAGCAACAACAACAACAATATCATCAAATGCAACAGGCACCAATAATGTTACCACATCATCCTCTTCATCATCAATCGCATCAACATTTATTTCATCAATCACCACTTCATTTAACACAAAATTTTCATCATCACCAACAACAACAGCAACACCAATATCGGCAGCGTTCAGCTTCATTAACACCGACACTAACAACTCCACAACAGCAACAACAAATGGAACAACAACAAATCAACAAATTGGACGAAATGGGGGATCAAAATTTTACACAATTATACCGACGAAACACAGTGACACCAAACAACAAATCGATGATACAATATCATCAACCGATTCATCAAGTATCGGCGGCGATGAACAAAAAAAACGACGAAGAAAATTACGATTTCCATTTGGAAAAAGTAAATCTAACAAAAACAAACTTGCCTAGTTCAGAATTTTGTACAAATTCAATTGAATTGATTGGTGGCGGTGGGAGTTTCGCTAATAGTCGTAAAACTGAATTTATAATGGGTGAGGGAATGGAACCAATAACGAAGACAACACAAACAACTACAGAGGATAAAGAAATTTTAATTAATAAATTAGATTTATTAAAATTAAATATACATAATAATAAGAAAGGTGATTATGATTATAATCATGATAATCATGAAGATCAATGTATAAATCAAAAAAATGATTATAATAATTCTGATTTAAATGATATGTTATCAGATAATGAGTGTCTTAAATTAATTACAAATGATAATCAGGAGATAAAATTATAATCAAAAAAATATTTTTTAAATTAATTTATGTGTTATTTTTTATATTATTAATTACATAAATACGATATATATTTTTTCAATAAGTTGCTTAGAAAATTTAATTGATTTGAAGAAAAATACAAAAATTTGATAAAATTTATGAAAAAATTCACGGAGAATCTCTATTAAATTTTGTTTCTTAAAATATCTCTATATATTTATTCTCTATAATATCTGCCATTTGAAAGAATGGTAATCATAAAAATTTTACTCTTATTACTTTTAATTAATTGCCAATTCAAAAAAAAACAAAAAATTTAACATTTTCTCTGTAAGTAGATTGGCAAATTTCAAAATGTGCAGAACAGCAGAACTATTGTAAGACTGCAGATACATTAACTTAATATTTTTTATACATTTGAATCCATCCAAAACATGGCAATTTCCGAGACTGTGATCTCATTTGCTTAATGAATCTTTATAATTTTTTATATTAATCCTTGACAATTTTAAATAGTTTTTTGTTTTGTTTTATACTTATAAAATATTTTCTTTTAGTATCAAATTCAAATGAAATAAATTTATTGGTGAATATCATTTAGTCGGTTTTGATCATTTCATCGGTATAATCATCTCATTGAATTGTAAATGTACCAATCGTTGAAATAATTATAATGTTTCACAGTAAACTTACATAAAGAAGATTAAAAAAATATTATAATTCGTCTTCCGACGAAATGTGGACCGATAAATTGTGGACGGATGAATTAAAAACCGATCAAATGATGGTATCCAAACCTAAATTTATAAGATTTTTTTTAAATACCATTTAGATAATTTTTTTTATAATGGAAATGCAATTACTTTTTTTTAGTGGAATTATCAAAGTTATTAAATTTGCTAAATAAGTTGTAATAGAAATTCCAGAATAAAAAAATTAAATTGTCCGTTTAAGGACTATGAAATTTTCATTATAAATTGAAATACTTAGTATAAATAATAAATTGTTACATAATTTTAAGTATTACAATTTCTTGATTTTCTTCCAGAAAATTATAAATTAAATTTTTCATTCAAAAGTAATTCTTTTTTTTTTTTTTGAATTCTTCAAAAAGAAAAAAAAATTGTAAATGGTTTTTAATTTAATTAAATTGAAAATAAAGTATTTTATATAATAGTAAAAATAAAAATTATATACATTAATTTTAAGTAAAATATTTTTTTGGAGGGGTGTATATAGTTTTTTCTGTATTTTTTAAATTTTACTTAATCATAATTTTATTTTAATTAGTAATAAAATATATTTTTTTTTAAAAAAAAATAGCTTTAAAAAATGATCAACATTAAAATATCATTTTTTTACCCCCTTGAATTGAAAAGCAATAAATATATTTGTAAGATATTAAAATAACAATTTTAATATGAAAAATATTTAGAAATAATATTTAAAATAATTATTAGAATATATTAAAAATCTCTTAAAAAATAATAGAACCGTTTTTTCGAAAGTGGTATTAGTCAAACTAATTTTGTAAAACAATAATATTTAAATTTATTTTTCTCTACAAACACTTCGTATTTGTTATTTATAAAGTATTTATTAATAAAATCAGTTGTCAGTTAATAATCAGTTAATTGATTTAAATTGAACTTCTACCATTTTCAAGAATTGACTAACTATTCATAAATTGACTAACTATTCACAGAAATCCTAAAAATTAATCAAATATGCCTAGTTTAAAATTGATTTAATAGCAAATTACGTTTTCAACAAAATATCTTTAAAAAAATTATATAAAATAGTTAAATATTATATGTAGCATAAAAGTTTTTCTGCTTTACAATTTATTTGACGATAAAAATAAAATTAATTAAAAATAATTTAAAGAAAATTGCAAAATTGTTTTAAAATTTTCCGGTTAAATTTTTCTATTTCTTTAAACCAAAATTGATTATTTTTTCACAAACAAAATAAATAAAGCAATAAAACTAAATAATAAAGAGATGTGATAGTATTATTAATAATAATTAAAAAATAAAAAGTGTTTCATATTTTACGACAAAAAGTTTAAATTACAATAATGTAAATTTTATAGATATTTTATAAATTATTTAATTGAAATTTTGAGAATGTTTTGGTGCCAAAAAGAATAAATATAAAATTGCACCAAAATCAAAAATTGGAGTTTATTAGACATCAAAATTGTAATAAAATAACTAATTTAATATATTTTATTTTAATTAAATGCCAATAAGGGCAACCTTTTTTTTAAAAAAATACTTTTAAATTTATAAATCATAATTTTTTTTAATTGCATTCGAGGAAAATTATTTAATTAAAGAAAATATTTTATATTATATTTAATTAATTTTCAGTTAATAGTTTGTTAAAGAATAAAGTTTGGTAAATTTATTTTAAATTAAAAAAAAAAAAAACATAAAATTAATGTTATTTTAAAAAATTTAAATAAAGAACATATGAAATAAATCGTTTTTATTAAATAAAGGTAATTTCCACGTTTTCACGAAATTATATTGGATGTCTAGGATCATATTATTTTAAAAGTTATTCGATTTCAATAAAAAGATTAAAAGTTGGGTCTATAGAAAAGATTCAGAATGTTACATTCCCGGTTTTTATTACAAATCACTCTTAACCAATTCCATTTTATGTGTTATCGCTAGATTAATAAATATAATTCTTTATGTGTCTATCCATTACGGATGTTGGCTACTAGTTTTTTTAATAGCACTTTGTCCGTAACACGCTCTAAACAGCTCGATTGTAGAAAAATCGCATCTATCGCCTATTTTTTTCGTAGACGGTATACTGCGTTTACTTCTGCTTGCACTTCTCATTCCTCATGATGTGACCTAAATATTTCAACTTCCTTTTTTTAATCGCTGTTAGCGATTCTTAACAATCACTTTACTTTTTACCTCGGCTATTGAAATATGCTTAATCCACTTTATTTTTAATATTCTTTTATATTTCAAACGCCTCGATTTCCTTTATATATTATGCTTTTTTTTCAAGCTTTCAACACCGTACAGAAATATATACCATGAGTAGCAATTTTACATTTTAATTTTTATTTTGAAATTTACCTCATTTCTGCAGCATAAATTGCTCATATTATTAAATGCTACACGAGCTTGCTCCACTCTTGCATTAATTTCATTCCGGGTTATTGGTTGTGCAATCAATGTACGTTTTTAAATATTTTTTTTCTTTTCCACCCTTTCCAATACATATAATATTGCTCAACATAAGACCATCGTTTACAATCTTATTTTTGCTAAAGACAACATATTTGGTTTTGCTTAAATTAATTTTCATACCATAATCACTGCAGCTCTTGTTCAGCGTTTCTAACCTTTCTTGAAAATCATTAATATTAGACGATAGTTATGCTTGTGCTTCATCTGAATATCTGTGTCATTAAATACCGTAATTAAATAAGAAATATTTCTAGTAAACCTAAATAAACTCATTGCGCTGATTTTAATTATTTAATTTTTTTATATATATTTTACCAGTTCTACTTTTATTGCGTATATGAAAACCTTTGAGACGCTTCACTAGGGAGCATTGCTTGAATTACCAAATTCGAATCGGTTAAGAATTCAATTTTTAATATAAAGTAAATTGTTTAAAATAAATTTATGATTTAATCATTTCCTCTTTTTTCCCAAGTCTGTACAATTGAATTTCCATTTTTTTTTCTTCTCATAATTGAAATTTTATTTAATTCCTAAAAATCCTTATTAGACATCCTGTTTAAGTTAATGATATTGCAAGGTTGACAAAAATAAATTCTGTTCATACGATACACCAAATCACCTTAAAATCACGTTTAACAGAAATGTGAGAAAAAAAAAATAGAAATTTGGTTCTTTTTTAAATAATTTCCTAAATCTACGGACAAAATAAAAATATCTTTCTGTAATTCTTACTATAAACAATAAATCCTTTTATACACCGGATTCACTGTATACCAATGAAAATTCCGTAATATAAAAAAAAGAACCTGCATGTATTGTATGTAATAAAATTTCAAAAAATCACTTGAAAATCACGTCTTAAAAACTAAAAATAGGAATTTATGAACAGCGGAACTAAAGTTTTATTAACAGAATATGACCTTTACTAAAGTGTCACAGAGTGATTATGTTTATATACGTTTTTGTTGTTGTTATAATACAATAAAATTTATTTAATATGAGGGTGAAGGTTCCTATTTTAAAGACTCAGAATATACTATAAAAAATACAATGTGTAATTTCAGTAGCAAATTTACTTTATCAGTGTATTTTATATTGAAATGAATCAATTCGGCAACAAGAAGTAGTGGAAAAAAAATAGTGGTGAACATTTATATTAATCATAACATAGAGCTGGGAAGCATATAAAATTAAAAAATAATATTGGATTAATCTTTAAACCGAGTACTTTTAAATTTCATTGAAATACTTTGTTAGAATTGTTTTTCTAAAAATGAAAAATATTTATGTAACCAAAATCTACTGTGCTTACCTACAGAATTTTCATTTTTAGAATGACGTTAGTTTGAAATTTCTAGCTGTTCTAGATCCAGAGAATAAGAGATATATCAGAGGGACGTACGTACGGACAGTGAATTGTTAAGACATTTTGACTATTACAACATAATGCAACAAGGAATTGACAAAATAAATTACATGTTAATTACATTAAAAGTTACTTCTAAAGTGTAGGTATTGTATAAGCATGGAAAATATTATATTCAATGATTTTGATTTGTTTAAGAAAATCTTTAATAATTTTTTGTTTTTTAGATTAATTTTATCTAATAGGTTATCAGATTTGCCAGTTACCTGAAATCAAACTTACAATTAGATTTATTTTGTTACCTTCTGCTGACTGACACGGATAAGAATAAGAACATAAATGTATCCCAATAGAATGTGTGAAAAAAATAGATTTAGAGGTAACATTACTCTCCTCGAATATATTGGCCACTATTGTATAAGAATATGAATCAATCCTACATAATTAGGACAACTTTTGAAATACGAAAGTAAATTTTCTTACCTCGTAGTAGCAATGAAACGTTGTAGTGACAATACCACGTAAGACATTTGAAAATATTGGGGTGTCAGTGTGATAGTCTAGGTAGCATTATCGTTAAATTCGCATTTGTACAATCAGACATTCTGAATGATAAGACTTTAATAAAAAAACCAGAATCATTTAATAGAATGGGACAATCGAAAAAACCAAAATGAATTCACTCTGACTGGGGCCTGCTCCACATATTTCTAAACTAAATTGTATTGTAAATTTACAGCATTCTTTTCCACCTTTTACAAGTTCGAAATAAATTTATAACTTTATTTATAAATAAATCCATTTAGTTTACATCTCTAATTCCATCTCATTATAATAAATGATAAATCCAATTAAAATATGTCGAGCAACAAAATTTGTATACATATTCGTACCATCTGAAAAAAGGGAAAATATCGAGACACAAAACTAGCAACAACACAAAACAAACGATCATGTGTAAAGCAATATAGCAAAAACAAGCAAAATACGTAAAATTATAGTACCATCAAAACAGCACATAAGCAATGGTAACAAATTGTAATGCCCTCTTATACCATGCCTTTGCGTATAGTTCATTTTGAGTTTTGATCCCGCACAGATCGGTTTAGTTTTTTTTTTATGAAATATAAATATTTTTTTTTACTATACGTTTACGAGTCGTATTATCAAATATATTAACTACTATAAGTTTACGTATGACATGGTACCGCAAAACAAAACCTGTACAACATAAAATAATTTAATATAATTTGGATTTTAATATTTAAAGTTTTCAACGCTAATAAAAAACAAAAAACAAAGAGTTTTTCGAATGTAAAATTTAAATAAACATAATAAAAAAAGCTTATAAAAAATACGTCAAGTGTAACGCAACAGACCGTATTTCCCGCACGAAACCATAATAAACGCTTGTAATATAATTTACCTGTAAAATTTTATTTAATTTATTAATTTTTCGTGAAAATCTTTATTCTTCTATAGTAAATTATTTTTTTGTAAAATTTTTTGGCAAAATTAGAAATTTTACAAAAAAGAAAAATTAATAAAAGTTAAACTTATTAAAAAATATAAAATGTGTGAAAAATTAAATAATAATAATTAAAATTAATAATAATTATAACCGGAAATGAGCTCAAAATACAAAATTTTTATTATAAATATCAATCGGAAATAAAGAAATACAAAGAAAATAAATTTTCCTTCGAATTTAATATATAAATATAAATTAAAACTTTTCAATAAATTAATTAAATTTATTTATATTTAAAAATTTCAACAGAAAATTTCACTGTGGTGATAATTGTAATGGTCCAAAGAAAGTGTTGCTCGTTAAAATTAAATTCATGAAATATTTTTTTAAAATATAATTTAATTTCTGTTATTTCGTTGGCACCAGAAAATTTTCATATCTTAAAAGAAAAGTGAAATTTTTATTTATTTAAAGAAAAAAAAAAAAATACAATAATAAATATTTAAATTTTAACGACAATTTACGGTCGATTTGTTTAATTATAATTTTGGTGGTGAATCGTAACAGTAGCAACAAAAGTGACTCGTGATCAAATTTACCAAATATACAAGAATTTTATAACACAATCTAATTTACGTGATATTTTTTGATAATTTTTAAAATTTAAATAAAATATCGATTGAAATTGTTTAATTTTAAAATAATTATACAAAAAAAAAACTTAAATAGAATTTGAAATTCATGAAAATGAAGTGATATAACATAACAATAAATAACACCATCAAATTCACAAATACGGTGAGAAAGTTTAAATAATTTTTTACCCTTGTATTTTTTTTTTCTGCATTTTTGAATTCATATCAGATTGCAAATTTACATTAATACATAAATTTTTATATGTTTCGATATTTTTATGTTTTTTGTTGTATGTAATTTTCAAAAAATATATCGAATTTCTTGTTATATAATGTTGTGGGATATAATTTCTTTGTTATATATATAAAAAATATCGTTACATATTTTATTTTACCAGTGCATAATGTTTCAATAATTATGTTGTAAGGATGCAGTCAAATATAAAATTTAAATAAAATTAATATTTATTATGGGATGGGAATTTTTTGTAATGCTTTTATATGTTTTCAGTTGAAGAATAACAAATAACAAATTTAGTAAACTAAAAAGGAAATAAAATTGATTGTTACTATATATTTGAAATTTTATTTATTTTTGTAATAAAATCGGGAAAGGGAATGATTTTATTGATTATTTCCTAAGAGAACCACAAACTTCCGGTGTGGTTTTCTATATAAAGTTTAAGTGGAATTTATATGTTAGGTTAGAAAATGAAAAGAGCCATAGGAAGAAAGAATCTTATTATAAGAAGAAAAAAAATATCAAGAAGATTTATCCAGAATTTGGTTTTATTTGATTTACTTTGACCAGTATAGAGAAGAGAATCAATTTTTTGTAGTTTTATTGTTGGATTATGTTGAACTTAAAATGTAGTAACGTTTAGTCGTCTAGGTACAACAAAATTTGGATCATATAAAGCTTTTTCATTACTTAATAAGTATCATTCCGCATCAATCGGTTGACATATAATTTATCACACATTGTCGATATGTTCTTTATGATTTCTTCCATCGATGGTGTCTGTATTCTTGTAGCACCAGCAATCAATCTTACTTGTACTTGTCTGTTACATTATTATAGTTTCATGGCAGTATTTATTTCAAAATTCAATAGTTGTTGGTTAGGTTTGAGAGTTACTGTCATAATTTGTCATAAATTTAATCAGAAGCTAATTTGTAAATTATACATTAAATAAATTTGTTTAGGTTAGGTTAGAGAGTCTTAATCATTACAATTATTTGGTTTATTGTGATATCCCTTCTAATTCTTCGTCATATTGACCAAGACCGCACTGAAGATAAAACAGTACACCAACTTCGGTGACATCAGTCATTTCCCAAGGATCGGCAATATAGCCTTCGAGGTGTATAAATCGTCTAGATAGCAACACCTTACTACCACATAGCGTGTGTTCCAATGTTTTGTCCTCTTGTTGACAGAATCTATACACCTGTGTATAGGTGCTTTTTCATGTTATAGTGACATCTGGATTAATTGCAATTCATTTGAAGGAGCTCTGTAGCTCATTGAAATGAAAAGCTTCGAGTTTCCCTTTACATATTTTCCAGTGCAATCCTTTAGATTGGGCATTTTTATCCTTTTGCAATGTCTTGAAGTATCAGTTTGAAACATCACAGAATGATTCTGGTGCAATTAGATTGCTGCTAGCTACTTCTTTCACCAAAAGGTCTGTCACTTCATTACCTGTTAACTGAAATTCATTAAATAAAAAGCCATAAATAAGATGAAACACTTAAATTTAAAGGACAAATTATATTATTGATATTATTTTTTAATTGGGTAGTTATAAAATCAGAAATCAGATCAAGGATAATATACATAAATTTCAATAATAATAAAAGATACAACTTTTATATTCACAATAAATACTAATGAGAGTATTTTTTTTTAAAAAAAATTGTATCTTATTTTCATTCATAAATCTATCATTCATTAAAATACTATTAAAATGAAACGAAAAATGTTAGGAAATCTTCACTCTAATAAATTAATTTATTGATTTATAATAATATAAATATATCATGAATTTAATATTTTTTGCTGAAAAACTATAGTTATTAAAAAAAATGTGAATTGATGATGGTCATTCACAAAACAAACAAAAATATTTTTTTTTTCATGGATTTTAATGATTTTATACTGACAATCTAAAAATGCTGATGTCCTCCAAATATCTTCTTTTTAGAATTTGAAAAGATTCTCGCACGATAAATTTTTAGAAAGTATTTATTTATTTTAGTAGGACAGACCTGGTGTAGTTCAATTAATTAAGCACATTTTTCTTTAAATTACAACTATACCAAGACTATGTTGGTCTTGGTATAGTTATAATTTCGAAATATTACAAATAATATTTGATAGCTTCCTTAATTACCATACAATTTACATATATAATATCATTTTTAAAACAAGCTTCGATTATATAAATAACTAATGCTATTTAAATTTAGATAAATTATGTATAAATTTTGTTAGCATATACAACTAAATAAAATTTAAAATTTTAATTCTATTGTTTAGAGCTTTTATATTAAATGTCCATCAACAGCGGAAGCGTTAAATTTTATGCAAAAAAAAAAAAAACAAATTTCATATTCTGAGTCATATAATCTTTGTTATGGTAATACTACACGGAACACGGGCGATTTTCTCGTCACAGACAACCGAGTCTCAAACAGAATTTCCAATATAAATTGTGAGAAAATCCAGCAGTACAAATCGCCCAGAGAACCTGATCTTTCAAAATACACGCGATCGTATATCGCGATTTTGTCATTCTTTGTGCCGCTATGAGCTGTGCTGATGCTGTTCTATGGTTATTAAGATTAATTTTAAACTATAAACTGACATCGTGTTTTTACAAAAAAGCATTCCTCGGCTAACCAATCGTGTTATTGCTGTATGGATGGATTCCAAAAAAAAAAATGAGCAATTCATTCGTAAGTGTACAGCGCTAGCCAGGAATAGACATTGTGCTCTTAGTAACTACTACCTTAACGACTTAAAATAGATTTATAATAACCTCATCCAAGCTTAGTTTCTTCGAGAATGTGTAGCAGCAAAACGGTCCTAAAGCACATCTTTTAGTCCTGGAATGTAGAATGTTTGCCGTGCAAACCTACAAACCAATTCCGCCGCGGGCCAACCACTCGTGTAACATTAACCTTAGCAAAGTATATTTTAATAACAAATGTTAAACAAATTTGTGTTATGCTATAGGAAAATTAAGCTCAAAATAATCTTCACGATCTATTTAAAGTTTTTTGTCCATTTTTTTTTGACCATATACATAAATATGTTGATTTAATGTTGATTATCTTATTATTATTAATTTTATTTTTTTTGGAGGTAAAATTTTTTGTAGCTTTTGTTTTCATATTTACAAACCACCCAAAAAAAACTGAAGCTATTCTTAATTTGATGAATGCGTTTTATGATTAAGTCAAATAAATAACGTCTTTTTGTTATGAAATTTAAGCATAAAATTTGAATATTGTGAAATTATATACCAAAAATTTAAATGAAAATTTTCAAGGTTTTGTCTTTATTATAATTTACATAGATGGAAATGGAATATAAAAAATTGTTGTCAAAAAGTATTTTTTTATATTAATTCCATCAATTCTTTAATAGTAATAGAATTTTTTGAATAAGTATTGAAGTAATTTTAAATTGAATATTGTTTTTTAAAATTTTTATGGAGGTGAAACTTAAATTTTTCTAAAATTCCTAAAATCTAAAAAAAAATCTATTACAAATTAAATTTAAGTAGATTTGTGTTGTTGACAATTTAATTTAATTTATAGAAATTGCTTATATTATAATAAGTTTTAATTATATTAACAATTTTTTCGTATAATTAATGGTGTCGCTATTCATAGAGAAATATACCTGTAATAATTGTACTTTTAATGCTCGATTTAAAAGTGATACATAGTTTAAGCCTTTGCCAGAACTTAAACTTCGGTTTAACTTATTTCACATATTTTGGTTTAGCTACCTTAAGTTGCAACATTAAGCCACACTGTTGGTTTATAGTTAAGTTTGAGCTTAAGTTCTGAGTGTGAAATCGATCATAAAACTCATACGTTGTTTCAGATAAGGCAAGATTACCAGCTTAAGTTCGAAATTCCGCTGAACTGGTACGCTACTAAAGATTACTAAAAGTATTATGTTCTGAAAAATAATTCAATTGAAATATTTCACATTTGATTCGACGAAAAAATGACAATATACAGAGTAGCGATATACTATGACGACCCTTAAGCTATGTAACTAATCTTCAGCAGCATATTGGATTTAAGTCTATGCAAAATAAGACTTGAAAAATTATTTATAATAACCACAAAATTTGATAGTCTAGTCTAGAAGCATTGGCGAAAGTTCCAATAATGAAAATTCGGGACGGAAACTGTTTAATTATCAAAGAATATGGCAGATTATCAAATACATTTTATCAAACACCCTTCATACAGTTCTCATAAAATGATATCAAATATTAATTATTCAAAATTTTAACTATAATTCAATATTTTATCTTAAGAATAATACAAAAATTAAGTAACCTTAATAAAAATCAATCAAGCCAAAATAACAAAATTTCTCTTATTTAAAAATTTCTTAATTCAAATTTCTTTAAATCTTTCATTTGCAATTCAATTTATTGCGTTTCCATAATGAATCCAGAGAATTTAATAATTCAATAAATTATAAATTAATTATAAATTCAACAAATTTTTAATGAAATAATTCAAACTTTATGAACAATTTTTCCAATTAATTTTCAAAAATAAAAATATAAAAAAACATTTTGCAAGAAATCAAAATGGAATTCATATATAAAATAATTTAATTCACGCATCGCTCGTAAAAAATAGTAATTATAATTTCAAATATATTTTTTAAAAATACAATTTTTTTTTTATTAATTCATAAATATTTATTATAAACAAAAGAATCATAAACAAAAAAAAAAAAATATGTTTTTTTTATGTTATGGAATATGTTTAAGTGCTGCTTAACACATTTTCTTTGGCTCGCTGGATTCTTTCTTGTAATTAAAGTGGATCACTATTGAGTCTCTGATTACATAATTTAATCATGTTTTTTTCTGCAATTATCTTTGAACCTGATAAACATGATTTAAACAAAACAAAACCAAAAATATTTTTTTATATATTCATAATTTGTTTGACGATGTTTAATTATACTATGTTGAAAGGTGAGGTTAAATTTTTTTTTGATTCACAATAATGTTTTGAATTAATAAGCAAGTCATTTAAGAAGACACCCACAACTATAAATATATAAAAAAAAATGTTTTACGTAAATTAATCTGTTAAATTAATATTTTGATTAATAAAATGTTATAATTAGGAATAGGAATGGTTTCTAAAAAATATCGATTCAAATCAATAAATGCCAATATACTAAAAATGGGCTAAATATTTTTTTGAAATTTTCCTAAATTATTATGTAAATTTAAATATCATAGACGCCTTCAGTTTATGCCAACATTGGAATTTCTTGATAATCTTTTGAATTTATTGCCTGATTATAGAAATATTTGTTTATACAATATATTAAGATATCGATAGGGTTGGACTGGTCATGAAAATTCCACCAGGAAATTCCGGTAGAAAACCGGTACACTTTTCGGTAGATATTTTCTAGATATCAACTATTCTTCATCCATTTCCTTAAACATCCTTCGTTTAGTTATTATATGAAGCAAATACTTATTTCCTTACTGGCCAATACTTGCGAAACAAATACTTGTTTCCTTACAGGTCACTGGATTTACGTTTAAAATTATATCATCGTCATATAGAATTCCAGTACCGGTTTAGCGTAAGCCTGGTTTACTCAATTCCTCTATAATGAGTTTGTTCTTGATCTGAGTCATTATCAACACCATAGTCTAGTCAGTCCAGTCTATGTGAGCTTCTTGCTCTGATGCCTGTTGGTGGTAGTATTAGTATAATTGTTTTAGGTGACGATACATCCATTCTTTAGCAATTGTAAATTCTAACAATATTTTTATACCTCATCATAGACAAATGATGTAATTATGGTGATACATTTATTATAGTTTCTTTGGTTACTAATTCATAGAATTATTTTTATTTTTGTGTTGGAATTCATCACTTATTTTCCAAGAATTAATAATGATTTTTTTTTATAGTAACATCTGCAAAACATAATTATAATTGTAGGTTAAATTTTACTTTATGAATAATTAAAATTCCAAAAATAATTACTATTAAATTTTATTATTAATTTTTTTAATATGTACTATAAAAACAAAATTTATTATCAAATCTTTTACATCTTTTTTTGCGAATATTTTTATTAGGTACACGAAATGTTTTGTCACAATTTAGGTCAAAAGCATTAAGATAAGTTAAATAACTTATGGAAGTCTAGAATTAGAACATTTTAAAATATAAATTAATAGCACAGTCAACTCTTAGTATTGTTACAATCTTTACTGATTACTTTTAAATCTTTCAATTTGTATAAGTTTGTTTATAGTTATAGTGTTGTGATGGATATATATTTATAAAAAAATGGTAATTACAAAATCAATTTTTTCTTTACATTTCTAAAGGTTGGAGATCATCAACACAAAATACAAAAATACAGCTTTGTTAAGTGATTTATTGATGATGATTCCCATAAAATTTTAAGTTGATAAGTTCAGTGGGTTCAGGGTTCATTTGAAGATATCAAAATTATATTTGGATAACTTCTAGTTCTAGATCATACAGTAATTGTGAGCTTAGAGTTTTTATACGTATAAAATTTTAGCTCAGTAGTGAAACATATCCAAATTTCTGAATTATAAAGTGTTCTTACTTATTGAAATTAGTTTACAAAACTCTATTTCAACATACCCCGAGTTTTTGGCTACTACTATAGGTCACAAGCTATTTGCAATATAATTTCCTACTAACATAAATTTTTTACATATTTTTTTTTGTACATATTTTCATTTAAAAAAAATACTATATAAATTTTGAAATAATAATTTTGTTAGTTTTAAGTAACGTTTTCCTGTCCTAAATTACCAAAAAATGAAAAAAATAATAATTATGAATTAAAAAACCAGATTTCCATTAACTGATAATAATATTTTTTTTTTTTTGGTTAATTTTTATTTTTAAATATATTTTTAAATTGCATAAAAGTTTAGGTGTGACTTTTTCTAAATATTTTTATGTTTTTAATTTTAAATTAAACTAAAAAAACAACATATTTTTTAGATAGCAAAAACTAATAAAACCTATTCGATAATCTTGCGTTTTAAAAAAAACTTTCTTCATACCAAAAAGAAAACAATAAAAAATTTTGTTTGATTTTGCTAAAATCATAAATGTTTAAAATTCCCACAGAAAATATTCATAAAACTATTAATAAATCATAAAAATTATTAGCACATTTCTAGTTATATCACCTAGTAGAAATTTTTAGTGGCCGAGGTTTTTGTTCAATGCTTTTAAAGATGTTAATTTGTGTCTTTGTTACGTAAATAATTTGTATTTGGTTACATAAGATAAGCTGTTTAAAGGGCATCATATTAAATAGAATTTTGTATATGCTTTTACTTTGTGTAGACTTTTGTAGATATTTTTATTAATATGTTTTAGATTTCATGATCTTCTGAAATAGAATAATGAAATTTTTGTTATATAATTCATTTTAAACAGTGAAATTTTTTGTAAACCTTTTTATTTTTCACTAATTAGGCTTCTAAAAAAGAATTATTAAAATATCATTTGACAAGTACAGAGTAATTAAGAAGTATACTTTTGATGACATATGATTACTTTCTGGGTTAAAATCTTTTACTTTATAATGTAAGCAACTGTTCGAATAAATTAATATGATTGTCTTATACAAAATTGTTCTGGGGCATTCGTAACCATCGTTCTGGGACTTGCGATTCATAGGTAGCATAAAATAAACATTGGAGTTATCAGATCGTCCACTTATAGGTGGGTATATGGAGGAGGAGGAGAATACAATAAAAGATTTAGGAAATTTAAGAGTTTATTTATAGAAAATCTTGAAGAAGCTGGTAAACTGAAGCTGGACAAAGTGATTACATTTGATGTGTCGGACACGAGAATGATTTAAGCATATTCCACTGGAGGGTACAACAGGTTGACTAAGATATGGCCTGTTCCTTTAAAACCGACCAACTAAAAGATTATTATTATTTCAATAACTTGAGAGAGAATGAGGTTTATCACAATACAATTTCAGTTTTTTTTTTGTAGTTTTACTCATCAGAATGTCTCATATCTGATTTTAATAGGTTTTAATGTGCCCTTTTCTGCAGCACAATTACCAAATTGCGTTAATAGTCACTGTTACTTTAGTATTACCATTGATGCAATTGTTTTAATATGTTTGCATCATTCCTGATCACAATATTTACATTTGTTATTAAGTTGCCTCCTCTGAATCTCGTCTCAATCGTTTTTTTTTCTATTTCAGACCACATTCGTTGTTAATTAGTTTTCTATTTATGACTGATGAATATTTGAATTCTACATAATGCCCTACATAATATTAACTATTCATTTGAAATCACTCTGTATTTTTTTGAATTTCATAATAATCTAGGCATCTAGGGTGTGCTCATCATCATTATCATAAAGAAATATAATAATTTCATGAAATATAAAAAGTGTCATATGACCGTTAGATGGGAACAATAATAATAGTAGTGCAGAGTAGTAACAAAATATGATAATAACAATGCCTAGCACACCTGTAAAATTATTTTATGTGATTTAAAATGAGATTTTGAGGATTGAACTCTTTTTTTTTTTAGATTGAAAACATATTTTTTTTTATAGATATTTGAAATTTTATTATTTTCCAGTTCTCAGCATTGTTGCGAATTTTTCACAATTTTTTATTTTTTATAGTCTGTTATAATTTTTTCCATTTTCTTTTTTTTTTATTTTTTGGCATTTCTGTCTAGTTAAAAAAAGATAAAAGATTTTTTTATGAATATTTACAAAAAAGAAAAAAAAAAACGCCGAATAAAATTAATTAAAAAAATATACAAAGTTTTATTTATGTTTAACATTTTATGAAACAAATTTTTACTATATCTGGAAATTTTTTGGTTTGAATTGTTTCAGTTGTAGTTAATTAGTGATTTTAACAAATAAGTTTTCTTTAATGATTCGGCAAGAAAAAGTTTTGTTAGATGGATAAATTAAGGGTGGCGATGACGTACTGATATTGTGTTATACTGTGATGCATTAATTCGCAGGTTCAACTCCAGACCGAGATAACGATGTCTCTCTATAAGTTGACTCAGCTTTAAATGTGTACCAGTAAATAATATTTGCAATATTTAATTATGATTTAAAAAATGATTTAATTATGTGTTAAATTTTTAATAATTGCATTTTTACACCTTTCTAATTTAGTTTCCATATTCAGTTTAAAATGCATTTTCATTAAACCTTCATACTAGGGTAGATTAGGTTAGGTTTAGAGTAAGGGTGGACTAAAGACAGTCCTAATCACTACATACATTTGTCTTATTTTGATATCCCTTCTAATTATTTGTCACTGAACTGTACAGCTTCTTTAACCACTACGTTTCCGAAGGAGCACGATAACATACCATTTGAAGTGCTGACAAAGTCTTTGAGTATCAGTTCTGCAGTTTCGTGCTCGTGTTAACAGAACCTATATTATATAACTGGTCCGCTGACTGTCAAATTGTGTGTGTAAGTAAGGGCTTTTTCAGATTACATTTTAAGGTAAGCCTACCATTTTTCTGGATTTTACATTTGAAGGAGCTCTGTTTTTCGTTTTTTTCACTCCTGTGGTTTGTTACAATACAACTCCGATTTTTTAAGTACTATAGTAGTCTACAATTGATATAGTATTCATATTGAATTATATACAGAGAAAAATCCAATTGCTTGAAAACATGATAGTCTGTGCATTCTAAATAGTGGGTTTATTCAAAATTTCACTAATTATAATTATAAATTTCCTTATAGAGTTCGGAAAATTAAAAAGTTTTTAAATTCGTAAAGATCTTAAATTATTAATGTCATTAATTTTAGCTTACAAATAAAAATTAGTTTTTGTTCAATTGCTTGGTGGGACTAAATTTTATTTTACCATGGATTATTGCACTTAATTTAAATTATTATGGAAAGTTCAATTGTGCAATGTCACCGTACATTACAAATTATTATAATTTTGGTGAAATTTTACTTAATTTACCTATGAAATTATACATTTTTTTTTTATTATTTTTCGTAATAATATATAATTTTATATTTTCAAAAAAATAGTCACATATAAAATTAAAATTTTTCCAATTTACTATAATTTAAAATAAAACTTCAATTAACATTTTAAATTGACATATTAAAATGTACAAAAAATTTTAACAATCTGTTACATATACATAATACATAAAAATGTTAATTTTAGCCTAAGTTTAACATAAAAATAAAAGCATTTATTGTGCAATAATATTTGAAAAAAAAAAAAAACGACATTGATGACAAATATGCGCATAAATTATTGCACAAATCCTCCGAAAATAAAATTAATATTGTCTCATAATCATTAGATTAATAATAACAACCTATCGAGGTGTACATAAAATTCGCAGCATAAAATTTATGTAAATAATTATGTTTTGGTTAACGACATAAATTTTAGAAATAGAAACTATATGAAGAGAAAATCATCGTTAAAAAAAATATATTTATCTTTAAGGTCGTTCAATCAGTTGAATCAGTCGGCCAAAACGTTTGCTAAATTATTTCTTGTTTTGTTAAGTAATTTTCATTATTTTTTTGTATACTTTATTTTATAATATCTTTTAATTTGTCGGGATTTTGTTATTGAAATATTATTTTCTTTAGGTGGTTTTTATTGTATACATTATAATTTAAGTTTTATGAATAATAAAAAATACTTGACAATATTATGTTTTTTATGACTACAACTTCTGTGCAAATTAATTGTGTAAACTTATGAGCTTGCCTATTTTCTAAATTATAATGATCTACACCGTTTTTCATAGTAAAGTACTCGTGAAAATATAATCAGGTACAATTTATTTTTAAAGAATATCATACAAAAAAATAACAAAAATTGTGGTTCTTACATAATATTTTGACGTATGAATCAACTATAGTTTATGTAAAAATTAGTTGAAGATAATAAAACATTTAAACATTTATTTATTTGGATTTGTTAGACCAAGTGGAAAATTTACTATAGTTAAATTGATATTTTAAAGTGTTAATTAAAATGTATATATTTTAGATAAATATTTATTTATATTATAATAATTATGTTCATGTAAGCGAAAACTTTCAAAGCTAGTGTGGAATGGAACTAATTATTACTTAAGCCTTCGAACTCTTCACGTGATTCAGATTTATAGCTGCTGAAGCAGTAGTTCACGTGATCATCATGCCGGGGCATATATTTTCAATCTAAGATCAATTGGGTAAAAGTTTAAGCTTATGGTTTTCGGAAACAGTTTTAATTTAATTTAATCTCACGTTGGAAAATGGGAAGTCTGTCGTCTAAAATTTAGGCTTATCTGGGTTAGGTTAGGTTAGGTTTAAAGTAAAGAAGGCCATAGCCAGCTCTGATCACAGCAGCCATCTGGCTTATTGTGATATTCCTGTTAATTATATAATTATAAATCATCGACTACGCCCGTACTGCTAAAATATAGCATGTTTCGGATGGAAGATACTATAATGCAGTTTTCGATGTGTCGAAGCCGGTTAGTATAGGCTCCGCCATTTCGTCTTCATGTTCATAGACCTTTGATCCGCTGATAGTTCAATTGTATGTATGTGCTCTTTGATGTTACAGTGAACGGAAAGGAAGCCTATTAATGTTTTGACTCGCTTTTTTGATGGTCCAAGTATCATTATTACAGCGTGTCGATCCATCCCACTTCTTTAATGAATTATATCACTTTAGCTGGCTTAAAGTTATACTCGTCTTCAAATTTATTACAACTTTTATATTGAACAATGTATTGAAGGAAAATGACACCAAAAACGCTCCATTGTTTCCTTATCCTCCATACACCCATGACAAGTGTGAGATGGATTAAGTCTTAATTTCTTAAGAATCGCATATCCCGTAAAAATTTCCGTGTATAATCTGGTCGTTGTTTTCTTCATTTTTAGAATTATGGATTATTTTGGAATTTCTATGGTTAGAGATACTCCAGAACGTTTTTGTACACACACAACTATACTGTTCTGCTCATTCAATTTCAAAGTAATATATTTATTGACCCACTTATTTAGTGAGTTTTTAATTAATAGTTTTTTGTTTTTTACAAAATTCCAAACCATGATAAACGTTAAATATTTGTCAATTTTGTATATAACTCATCATAAATCTGGTGATAACATCTAAAAAATGTTGTTCTATATTCTGATTCTGTTACAGCATTTAATTCTGGTAACTGATATAGTTTTATTAACTTCTTATTATATTAATATCATACATGTTTCGTGCTTTTAATATAAATTATAATTAAATTTTAAATTATAATAACATAATAATTTAAAAAAATCATTTAATTTTTTTTCAGATCTCTTCCAACCAAAACGTTATTATTTCGAATGATTACACATAAATTCAACATTAATAATCATTTCTCTTTAATACACTGTAATTAAAAGCTTGTTGGATAAAAATGCAAAAATTTATATCACCAAAAAAATCCAATAATAAAGAAATAATTATTCGTCATCAGCACAATAAAGTTCATCATTATTATCCTGAAAAACAAAAACAATTACCACAGTTACCATTAAAGAAAAACCAAAAGAAAAATGATTGGAATAATAGTAAAGAAGTTCCATCACCACCAAAAGTCAAATTATCAGGTTATCTAAAAAAGAAACGAAATGTAAGTGTTTTTAACAGTGTATATACGAAATAGTTCATCAACGATGGAACACGCTGTTTGTGCTACACCGCAAAAAATAATTGGCATTTCGGCATTTTCTTGGATTCGGACTAGTTACAGCCCTTTTTGGTTTTGGTCGTAAAAAAAGTACTATCATATTTGGGTCCACAGTTTTTTCAGCATGTTGGTTTCAAACACCTGAAGTTAATAGCTTGTCGTAAAGCCCATTTAAATACCTATATCTATATCTAACAATGTTCAAATTATCAAATTATCTTTAATCTTTTTTAAGTTATGGACTCAAATATAATGCGAACACGTAAATGGGCTGTAATTCAAAATAATGGCCGAATCTTGGAAATGTGAATATACATTTTTTTTTGCTTCGAATACTATTTCACAAATAGCGTGATATACCGTCGATCACCTTATGTCGTACCTTGTCAAAATTACATTTTCTCTATACAAAAAATTATAATTTATATAGAAAGTTGGCGGATGGCGTAAAATGTGGTTTGTTCTACAGGATCAACTTTTATTATCTTATAGTTCAAAAGATGAATATGATAAGAAATTAGTAAGTTTTAAGGATGTATTAAATTTAGTTCCTGGAACCGTTGTACAACCGTTAGGAGGATCTAGATTTACAATTGAGACAACATCAAGTCAACTTTATACTTTTGTAAATATAAAAAATAAATATATTAAATCAAATAAAAAATGAATTTTTATTATCCAATTTCTTTTATATTAGCGCTGTGATGATACTAAAGCTTGTACAGATTGGATAACTGCTTTATCTGAAAGTTTAGCATTAAAATTAAATAGTAATAGTACAAAAGACTTAAATAATCTTGGGTAAAATATTATTTATAAATAAAACAAAAAATTATAATAAACATAATTTTTTTTTTTTATAGATTATCTGAAAAACAACATAATAAATCATTAGATAATATTCAACAGACACGAGAATTATCTAAAAAACATATTCGAAATAGTTACAGTTGTGATTCTATAGTCCGGACAAAAAGTCAAAATCAGAATCATAATAGTAATAATAATAGTAATGGTAATAAATTATCAGCAAGAATACCAATTGCTGAATCAACAGCTCGTATTCTTCAAAGAAATGGTGTGTCTTCAAATGATATGAAAAAATCTACATCATCAAATTATGGACAAAATAAACGTGATAATTATAATATTAAATATCAAAATTTAGCTAATGAAAGGTATTTATTTATTTATTATTAATATTATTATTTAAAATTTAAATATATAATTTTCGTATGAAATAAAGTTGAATGCTCTTAATTGGTATTTTATGAATGGTTACAACAACCTTGAATTTCACGTAATTAAGTTAAATTAACGATTTTCTGTTTGTTTGAAGTATAAATTAAATAGTTTGTAGGAAACAAAAAATACGTTATTATTAATTTAAAATTAGATACGTCTAGAGATAGTTAATTAAATCTGGAATGAGAACTAGATATTTAATTTGAACTATTCAAATTTTTAATAGGAATTTGTTATATGATTATACATTGTATTGAATTTAATATAATTATGTAAATAATTTGATGCTAATTAATTTTGTTTATATTATAAATTAAATGACAATTGTTAATTTGTATGAAAACTATTTTATTAACATGACAAAACTCAAATTAAACTAATCTTGTTAATAATGAAATAATAATTTAAAATATATTGGGTTGTTAAGCTAGCAAATGAAATGATAGCTTAGCCGATACAATTATTGACAACCTCGATTTTCGACACAGTTACTGACAGACACCTAAACTTTGCATAGTATTTTTATAATTATTATTCTTTTATTCAATAAGAATTATTAGTTCTATTTACGGATTTTTTTAACAATTCCATCAATTTTATGTTTTATATAGTATAAATTGAAGGGCTTTTAATCATTTTGTAAAATAAGTTATTAATATAGTAGGGTTTGGTCCTGGTTAGTCTTTACATACACCGTGTACACTCTGATAATATTTGTACAATATATTAATAAAATTAATGTATTTGAACAATTTAATCTGGTACTCTATACTATACTATAGAGACTATACCACTCCAACATTAAAAGCCTAAAATATTTGATTGACAAGCTTTGAACTTATCATGGTCGCGTAATATGGTCGATGAATCACAAAAATATATGACAGAAATAAATAAAATTAAATAGAATAAATAAAATTTTTGAATCCCAGAATTTGTAAGATAACTGAGCATCGAGCCAAATAGGAACTGACCGGATGCAAAACTAACAATAAGAGGAATTGTTAAATATAACTGCTGCGTAGCACACTGAAGACTTTAATTGGATCAGTGACTAGGCTTACATGATACGTGTGACAAATAATCAATTCTTAGTACTGCGCTCCTTAGTAAGAAATTGAAACGGTCGACGTATATGCGATTGATTAGGTGGTACAATGAAATTAAATGTGTTTAACTAGCGGATACGCAAATCTATCTCAATTTTAATTGAATTCAAAAGAAAGAAAAAGTTGAATCCAGACTAACATCCAGCAGTGCTTATTGAAATAATTCACATAGCAACAACATTATATTATTAACTTGATTTTTCTTGCGAAATTTTCTAAATATTTAGATCCAATTTTCATGGCGCTTGACAAAATTATTTTAGAATTACAATCTCATTAATCATACTAAAGAAAAATACTTATAAAATGAAGGATTAAATAATTATATCCAATTATTTATATCTTTTTATTACAAATCCAAATTGTATCATTTCACACCTAAGAAACATTCTACAAAATGCATTTATGTATAGACGATTTGATTCAATTCATACTATAAGAAAAACGAATTATTTTGGTATGGCAAACCCCAGACTAATGTCAACATCATAAAATGTTTTGTATTTTATTACGATAATTTTGATTTGGTTTTTATTTATTTTTTTGTATAGTCTATAAAGACAAGAGTGTCATTAACATTTGCAATTGAATATAAAATTTATGTATATATACTTAACATTAGATATCATCATCCATTCAAAAACATAAAAATCCCAATTATACATTGATATGCAATGCAACGTAACGAAACATTATTTTTTATTTTGGTTTTTTTTCCCTTATTTATATTTTTATTTATGTAGGAAATTGTTTGTATCGAAAAAGGGATATATAAATGCATGTACAGTCTATATAGATAATACTTGTTACATAGATTTGATTCCTTTTTGGAAAACATTGACTCTCGAGACTGTTTTATATGTGCAATACTTTTGTATTTCATATAATATTCAAGCTAAATGTATTTTGATATTCATTTGGTCTTTAAAAATACATCATTTCAAGGTAATTTTTTTATGTATATTTGGAGTAGAAAACACATGAATATGTAATTCTTATTCTATAAATAAAAAAGTTATGTTGCATCTATCATTTCAGAGTTTTATGGAATCTAACCAAAATATATGTAAAAAAAAAAAGATTTTTATATAGAGAGTTTTAGTAAATTGTGGTAAAATCATTTATCTATTTAATATACTTTCTTTTTATGTTTTTAATATTTAAAGTTAATTATTTATAAAACATTTATTTAAGTTTATTTAATTAGGTAACAGAATTTAATTTATAAATTGACTGGATTATTATATATCTAATGACCTTACAGTTCTCAATTGCGAGAACTTTAATTATTGTTGCCGATTCTAAGTATAGTCAACATGTTGTTCTGTCAACACAAATATGAACAACCGGAATTTTGAATCTATAGTGTGAGGTGTTGATGACTAAAAGACACCTCGAAAGATACAATATCATTCCTTCAGGATTGTGGTAGTTGTTACTTGAAACAGCTATATACTGTATTAATTAGCATTATATAAAGACTTAGTCATTCACATATGATGTAGAAAGGAATGAAACATCAACAAGCCACAGGGTTGTTAAATAATCCATTATTTTTGTAATGCATTATTTTTAATAATTATTAATTATAAATAATGCATTAATTTTTATATTTTTATGTAATTCAAATTCATAATTATTACGTAAAATAATTCTAATTATATGAATTAAATCACAATTATTTGAATTATTTTAGAATTAAAAAAAATAATTCATTGAATTACTTGAATTATTTTTGTTAATTCAAATAATTCTTATTTAATTCATATAATTCGAATTATTTTAAGTAATGCATTATTTTAATTCAAATTGTATTATTAAAAATTAAAATAATGCTAATGAAGTTCAAAATGCATTACAATAATAATGCATTATTTAACAATTCTGACAAGCCATATGAGTACCGTGATTAGAATTATTTGTGGTTCTGGGCTTACTGGAAAATTAAAATTTCAATATAAGCAATTATTTTTTGTTTGTTTTGGTTTTTGTGAAGGGGAATGCGAGAGAGCACCTTAACGATCTATTGTGCGTGTAGAGCCCCTATTCCTCTTACCATTTAATAGATTTAAAGAAACCTAGTATGTTTGAGGGGGCAACATTGCCCAGTTCTTCGGGGGTCAGAAGACCTTTACCTAAGATATGTAGTCTGCTTCTTGTAAGTGCCTCGCAGTGACAGAGGATGTGTTCCGCCGTCTCTTTGACATTAAGGCAGAGGCGGAAATTGTTAAACTCAATTGCGAATAGAATGATTACATTAACTCTTCTTTGCATATATAATTTCCTAGATTCCTGCTATGATATTACAAAAACCAGCCACAACATAATTTGTTTATATTACCAGAGCCTGAAAAAATCTCGATATCATAAAATTATATAAATTTAATTAATTCTTATAAATTTCTAATTATAATTATTCTAATTTTTAATTATTTATGTACTTAAACACAACTTTATTGAAATTATTTAAAATACCAATGATTCCATAATTTATATCCCAATTTAAATTACATGCTTACCTACATTTATATATAAATTGACCAGATATTTTAAAATTCCATAAAATCCAATATAGTTCATCTCATCTTCACAAGCAACAACAACCAAAAAAAAACAGCTCAATGCAAACAAAAATAAATCTCATATATGTATAACTAAATTACTGAAGCACAGAGGTGTCTCAATTTCAGTCAAGTGTTTTTGTTTACATTGTCTCCGTAGACAACAAATGCAAAAATAGAATAAAATTTTTATATAAAGGATGTATAGCTATAAAATATGAACTGATGTAGTCATAACAAAAAGTACGCTACAGTAATACGAATATAATATAATTTTTTTACTATATTTATACGGATGTATATATGAACCTCGAAATTATGTATGAATGTGAATTATACATGCATAACGTAAAATTGTAAGAGTTTTTATTGTACTCAACCATTACGAGGAATATTATTATTATATATTTTACTATACGCTAGTAGAGTATATCCTTTTACATTATGATAGGTTCACGAAACAAACAAGAGTTTTGTATCCTTTAATATATTATCAGAGAGAAATCATACGTATCACTAAATATATATATATAGGTTCAGTTTTTTGTATGAATTTGTTGGATGAATATTAAAAAAAAATACTTATATTTTTTGAATGTGGAATGGGGTAGTAATCGTACATAATTACTCGAGATTTTGCATAGCATACTATAAATGTATAGTATAAATATAGTAAATTAATAGTAAAACTACAAACTGTGTTTTTTTTCTGTGATTAATTAAAAATCATAAAAAAGAAAGTTTGTAAATGAAAAATATGAAAAATTGAATGAATTTTTATTATAATTTGAATTTAAGGTTTGAAAAATTTAAAACCTGCAAATACTTATATATAAAAAATGGTTGAATATTGGAAGGAGGAACATTTTGGTGGAGAAACAATGAATTCAAATGGCATGAATCATTTAATTTAAAATATTACATTAAGAGCCACAATGGTTGGAGGGGTTGGTTGGCTTTGTAATCATTAAAATCTAAACTGGAAATTGCAGTTACCATAACTAAAAAAACCACTTTTAGGGGTGCTTCACTCAGGAGATAACGTTACAAAAAACTATCTACGAATTAGTAAAGTCTAAAGTTTATTCGTGAAAAAGCGGTAATTACAGCATACTAAATTTATAAGTGCGGATATGGATATGAGCTCTTAGTCAACCGCTACAGCTATCACTGTAAAGTTACATTAGGTTAAGTTTAGATTAAAGGTAGACCGCATATAGTACTAATTGCTGTATAGCTATTTGGATTTTTGAGATATCCCTTCCAATTCTTCGTCACTTCATTTAGGAAAACAGTATAGCTGCTTTCAGTGACATAGTTTACAAGGTCCAGAAGTCGTCTTGCTAACAGCGCTTCAGATATAATGTGTGTTTCCCACTGTTTCATCCTTGTGTTGACAGAACATACACAGTACACATCTGGTACGTTGACAGTCCAATTATGTGTAGGTCCTTTTTAAGATTACTTTAACCTATAAGGAAGCCTACAATTGTTCTGGATTTACTGCAATATATTGTAAGGACCTCTGTTGCTCTCTTTTTGTTGGCCCAGGAATAAATAGCTTCGAATGTGTTAGTTTTTCACATTGCAGTGAATTTCTTGAAATTGAGCAATTTACTTCTTTTGCGCCGTCTGGAAATAGCAACTTGAGACATCACAGAATAATTCTGGTCCAATAATCTTGCTGCTAGTTTCTTCATTCGTCAAACGATTCTAGCGCACCTTCCAAACGCAGAAGAACAGGAATCCAGGATAATGTTACCCTCTTCAGTGTAAGGAATAAGAGGTTTAATCAATGTCTGGAGTGTATCTTCTGTGAATACATTTCTATGGCAATCCAATCCCAAACATTCAACATGTGCAATAAATAGAAGCTCTTTCAGCGAAAAGTATTTAAAAATTTTCAGAGTATACAGTTGTAGTTCATTTGATCAGACTTTATTAATGAAAAGCTTAAAATATATTGGCTAAATAAAACAACTGCCACATTAAGAATATTTTTGAAACCAGAACATTTTGAGTAACACTGCTTCGTTGGTTGCTCATTTCAATTTCAAAAGTTTTTTTTTTATTAAAATGCATTATCAACGAACTATTATAATAAAAACCATATTATGAAAATCTATGTGCTTAAAGCAGTTTTCCATTCATAACATTAAAAATCATGCTGACAATACAGTTTATTCGGTGGATAAAATTTAATAAGGATACGGGTAAAGCAAATATCTCCTTTACACTTTTACCATTTTCCTATATTATATATAAGTTTTCATTAAAAGGAAAATTTCTCTGTTTCTCGGTATAGTACAAATTCATTTATTCCTTATGGGCATTTTTCTTTTTAATTATTATCAGAAAGAGAGCAAAAATTGCATTTTCATTCAATACATAAAAAACATACACCCACTCACCCACATCATCAACTGTAAATAATAAACATTAAACCCCACTACACCTACAAAATTTCTATAATACAAGATTTTTTTTTTTTCAAATTTGTAGCGTAAATTTTCTTTCGCTTTTCATTTTCCTAGTACTATAAAAATTCATTTTTTATTTTTCCTAATTTTTTTTATTATATGTGTATATATCTATGTGTGTGTATGGAAAATTTGTATGTTTATATATATTTAAAATAAATAATAAAAAAAAAACTTCCTATAAAATTATTTTTTTATTTTATATTCTCATAGGGCACGAAACTTCCGTCTACATGAGAAACGTCTTTCATCCGGTGCTATATTAAATCAGTCTGATGAAGTCTCTCGGATTAACCGAATGTTTAGTCGGAGTACAACAAATATAAGAAATTCATCATCAATATTAAATTCAAATGATGATGATATTACAATAACAAAAATTAATGATCAATCCTTATTGGCCGTTAATAAAACGAAAGGACAACAATTTTTTATAAATTATTGTAAATATTGTAATGATTATTGTAATCGTAGTGGTGGTGTTTGTAATAAAAATCATAAATATTATGGTAATATACAAAAATCACAATATTTATTAAATGATTTAAGAAATTTAGATAATTTCTATTTAATGGCAACAAATCCATCAATGACAATTACATCAATTGTAGATGATACAATTAATAAAAAAGATCAACAGCAACAATTAAATATTAAATGTAAAAAAAATATTAGTAAAGATTTAAATGAAAATAAAATGAAAAATTATGAAAATTGTTATTGTTGTGATGATGGTGATGTGAATAATTGTAAATGTGAAAATTATTGTGATGAAAATTTATTAAATGGTCATAATAATGATGATGTGGTAACAGTTGTGGATGATGTAAACAGGTGAGTTCAGTCAACTTTATTTCATATGTATATATAAAAAAGCAAATCCTATTGAAAATTAACATATGTTTAAATGATGATGACGTTAATTTGACGTCACTTTGTAAAGTCATTTTATATATATAGATTTAAATTTTAATTAACTAAGGGATTTTTTTTATGGAATTGTACAGACTCATTTAAAATTTATAGAAAATTTAAGAATTTATATTTTTTTTTATTTTGTTGGGAAATACGATTAAATGAAATGTATTTTAGGGGAAAATATTTCAAGTGCATTTTATATTATATCCAATTTAAAAATTTGAAAATAAAAAGAGATTTGGTAAATTTTACTTGATGTAAATAAAAAAAAGGGGTTATTTTTAGTGAAGCATAAGTGCATGAAAACATTAAAAAAAATGATTTAAAAATAGAAAAATACTTGAAATTTTGTTAAGGTTTGCCTATGATTTGAAACATATTGATCGAATTTGGATTACAATATATAAATTTACTTTGAATATAAATTTATTTTGAAAAATCAGCTAAAATTTTAGTATATTTAAAATATCTTTCGAATTATACAAATTCAAAAAATTTAAATTGGTACATAAAATAATTTAAAATTATTAAACTTTTTTAATGACGAAAAATCTGTAAAAATTCTCATATTTGGTTAGTAATTAATCACAAGGTCAAAAATATTGTTGTGTTTTCTTCACGATCCCCTAAGTTCTTCTCTAAATAGTTTATAGTTTGATTGGTTTGATTGGCACTGATGAATTAGGTTGCAATATGTAATTATATAGCTCTGGGAAAAGAGGAGACTACATGTTAACCTAGAATTAATTAGATATTAAAGAAGTGCTTACGATATAACCTAATTAACATTAATTAGGTTAACATTAATATCTAAACAGGGCTGTTAACAGTGAAAGAAAGAAGGAATTGAAATTTCGGGAAAGCTTTTAACGAATGGCAGGAATGGCGAGATGACATTTAGTTGTTAATTTGTATCTGGTCAATTTGATATAGATTTAAAAGGATGTTCAATTGATACAAAACAGAGTGCGGTATTAATATTTTTGATTGACATATTTCCTAATCTCTAAATTTTCTTATAATTTTTTATTGCTATTATTTTGTTTGTAATAAAATTTTCTAATTATTAAATTTTATCATTCATATATCAACAAATTTCTTGAAAATGAGATGATTCAGTTTCCAAAAACTATAAATTTTTATCAAAAAGGTTAAGCAATAAATTAAACTAATCTCATATATTGCAAGATACAAAAAAAATCGTTACATAAATGAATTTCTGGAAATAAACTCAATAAAAATAGAAGAACCAGAAACCTAAATATTTTTATTTAATATACAAAAAAAAAAATCTAAATTAAATGGATTCGGCTTGTTTCAGTAAAAAACAAAAAAATCTATAAATACATTTATAATTCATTGAGACGTGTTGTTGGCCCTTTAATATTACTTTGTAATATTTTGCTTCTTTCCCAATACCAAAAACCATACAGAAATTATAATAAAATTGATATGTTTATATAAAACTAAGAAAAATAAGAAAATCCATTTAAATTTTCCATAATATATTCGTCATAATTTCATACCGAAATAAATTTAAAAAAAAAGTTTCTGAAACCTAAAACAGAAAAATATGGGCATAAATTATTAAATAAAATTATAACAAAGTCGAAAAAAATAAGTAAAATGAAAACGATAAGATTGCAACTTTACGAATATAAAAATAAACAAATATACAAAATGAAAATAACATTTTTCTTTTACTTGATAAAGTCTAGAAAATTGTAAATAAATAAATAGAAAAGTGAAAAACCACTTGAAAAATATTTATTAATCAACCTCATTTTAAGTATATATAAACAAAAAGGATCCGAGGATTGGGTGAGCTTTAGAATTCAGGTATACTTTAAGAAAACTTTGCCACAATATTTTCTGTGCAATATATTAAAATGTGGGGGAGTAAACTTTACGAAGAGAATTTGTTAATTTCGTAGAAATAGCATTTGTTTTCATTTTTTTTTTTCGCTTGAAGCCATTTTTCATGAATTTGGCCAATACAGATTATGCTCTTATGATATTCATGTTCCATCAATATCATAAGATCATATCACGGTATTATATCATATCTCTAACATATCAGGCTTCCTAGTCTCTGTCTATAGGCCTCATATGATATAGTATAATCTCAATAAAAAGAATAACCTAATTTAGATAAAAGTGTAAGAAATTTAAGATGAGTAGATTTCGTATTCATGGCCTCATAACACACAATATAATGACATATCTCGTGGTTTCACTATTTAATGGTCTCATCTTTACCAATATTACTAAATGTTGTTAGGGTAGCCATTCTACGCTGCTGCCACCTAAAGATCTCTATTGTACCTACCATACTAATATTTGGTCAGTTGATACCCAGGCGTTTATAGAAGCACAGAGTTTTCCTGATGGCCAGACTCCTGATTTCATAAATATTTCCCAGATATCCCTTATCCAGTTATATGTTGCCTTTTTCGGACTACAGCCTTGCAATCGCGATATTACTAATTCCTTTAAGTAGAACTCTGTTAATTATATTATCGCCAATTTTTCTAAATACATTCAAATTATTCATTAAATTTATCAACGAATTTTAATTAGTGATAGAGCACTTAGTATAATAAGCACATTCTGAAAATTTCAGGTACCATCTTATTCTGTGACCCTTCATTTTTCCTATTATTTATTTACTTTAATAAATTGTATAGTTTTTATGTTCAACATTTCAAAAAAAGAAATGAGGCAATTCAAAATAAACAGAAAATTTAATACAAAACAGCATCGTACTATAAATATAAATAACATCTTCCGGAAATATGAGAAAAGCATTTTAGGGAGCCTAGATTTCTTTTTAAAAACATACTTTATATACTCGTAACTTATATATTTTTTTAATCTTATGTAGCTTGTATTTAATTTTGATATTATTTATGTAATAAATTGTTGTGCTACTTTTTCGTGAAAGTATGATTAAAAGGTAGTACTGGGGTGCAGGCATATATGTTCTTTATGAAATTGCAAATGGATTAGTTCGGTTTTTTATTTTTATTTTGTTGCAAAGTATTGACATCAAATCCATTTTACATTTTGTATTAGGATATTACTTTTATGGATTTTTATAAAGGATGAAAACTAGGTTAGTGTTCGTATATTTGAATTTTCAATAATGATTCCTCACTATAAATTAATTTTTTGAAGATATTACATTACCGTGATTAAAATTTTTGTTAAATCAGATTTTACGTTTTAGATTTATGTAATTTTAAATATAGAAATAAAAGTTTACTAATTTTCTGGTAATATTTTAATTCAATTTTCGTAATAGTTTCTCATTTTAACAAAATTTTACTAAGTTGAAGCCTTAATCACTTATATCCTTAAAAGATTTCTAAATTATATTAATTTACATTTATTTTAATTTTTCAGTTCACTTTTAACACCGCTGGAAGATCAAATACAACGTCTAAGTCTTAAAGATATCCCATATAATTTAAACAACAAAACTACAACATTATTACCGAATAGTAATACCACCATAAATACAAATTCTGACGGGAGTAGAACACGAACAGCCTATACCGAAACAGAATTTCCTTTATTAGAATTAAAAAATTTTCATTATATACCACCACCATCACAGCCAACCACTGACACTAATAAGGAAATATTATCAACAATAAATAATATTAAAAGAAATAGTACAACAAGCAATAGTCCAATTACATCACCATCAGCAATTTCTTCTGGTAATAATATTTCTCCAATTTCTACATCAGATTCATCTACAGCATCATATCTACTACTTGATGCATTTAGTTATAATTATAATGGTGGCGGTTGTAGTAGTGGTAGTAATTTTGCAAATGGATGTGGTATTGGTGGCAGAAGATTATCAGCATCTTCTGATAATATAAATAAAACATCAACTGTAGTTGAACCAATTTATGCAGTTGTTGACCTCAAGAATAAATATGCCCGTCGGGCTAGGATACGTGAATTACAGGAACAAATGGCGACAGTTATGATGGGTACAATGGTGGGAAAGGATAAGGATCATCGACCAAATAGTATTCATTGTGTTACGAGCAGTGATTATGAAGAGGTTAAAAAAAAAATCTTAGAAATTTTGTTATTTTAATTGTAGAATTTTGTGTAGTGTGGGTTTTAATATTTCCATTTTTATTTTATGTTGCTTATCGTTAGTGGGGGAGAATTAAATTATGTTTTTTATTTATTCACAAAATTCTTATGTTTCTAGCTACTAAATAATGATAATTTTATTTATATATTTTTAGGTATTAAATTTTTCCAGTGAGTGCCTAGACGGAAGTGATGATGATGATAATGAAGATGAAAATGAAAATATTTATGAACCGGTAAGACAAGATAAATGTATTTCATATTTTTTATGTGCTTTATGAATTCTGTATTTCTCTTAAACAACATAAGTTTTTAAAATAGTTTTTCATTGTCGCCTTTTTGTCTGACTGTTTTTTTAATGATCTGAATTAATTTGAATTCTATTTTATATGTATTTCCTTTCTAGATAAACATTCCAGAGTATTCATGCCATCATCATCATCATCATAATAGACGCAGCCAACGTAATGCTCTTTGGAAATATTTTCCACGTATAAATATTGATGCTTTAATTGAAATGGCACGAAATCGTACGAAAAATCGTGAACGTTCAACAAAATCATCACATACATCATTACCAATTAATGATCTTAAAGAATCTGCCGACCAAGAACAAAATCATCAGTCATCATTTTCGGATTTTCGTAAAAAAATGGGAAATCATAGAAAATCAATAAAATTAAGAATGAAAAAATTTTATGGTCGCTCCGATCATAATTGTCCAAATGGTGTTAACGGCAGCAGCAATGGTGTTTTAATGAACGAACGAAATGCTTTTAGTGATGATGAACTAGATAGTCAAGGTGCAACTGGTTCAACATCTGGTACATCTGAGAATAGTTTAAAATCAGCATGTGGCGGTATTGGTAATAATAAATCAACAACAACGACAACTGGTGGTTTTGTTTTTGGGGAATTTGAAAAATATCGTCGGGGTGAGAAACAATTCTTTGGTAGTTTATCACGTTTGAAAAAAACTACCAGGACTTCATTATGTTTAGAGGATGATAGTGGTGAAAGTAAAAAGAAAATACTTAAAAATTCACAGGGAAATATTAATAATAATAATAATAATAGTAATAGTAATAATAATAATAATATTTGTAATGGTTTTGATGAGGAATTGAAAAGAGAAATAATAAGAAGATCAGGAAGAAAAGTAATTGAAATTAATTAAAAATATTTTGAATAAAATAATTGGTTACCATTTTTATTTTATACTATAATTTATAGAAAGACGAGTGCCATAGTAAATTTTTCAATTAGGTATAAATGAGAATTACAAATTTTCTGTATAATTATTATTTATTTTAATTGAAAATCAACAAATCCAGTACCAATTTTTATATTTATATAGTGTAATTTTATTGTATATTAAATAAAAAAAATTTAACTTTATGTATTCTTATTACAAAAAATATATTAATAATAGCATCGTACCTTTAAAAAAATCCTTGCTATTAATTTATATTTAAAATAAATTCTTTAAACTTCATTTTAATTTATAGCAAAAAAAAAGAAAAAAACTTAATTATAAAAAATTTTCATCAAAAGGAGAATTTCCATTTAAATTTTGTGACAATTCTAGAAGAAAATTATACTCTTCATTACAATTTTCTTCTTCATCTTTTTTATAAAAATAATTTTCATTTAATAATTCAAATGGAATATCTTGACTTTTAATAAAGTTTAATTCATTTGGTGATTCAAAGAAATCATTATCAATAATATTTTCTTCTTGGCTAATATCAAAATCATCCAATAATGGTTTACCCTCTACTGACATTAAACATGAGATATAATCATTCATGTAACTATTTTCATCATAATTTGGATCTAAATGGAATTTTCTTTGTAAATTATTTATTGCATTTATTCTTTTACGTTCTTGCTCATCCAGATGTGCACGATTTTCAACTGGTATAGTTTTTGCACGACGTGGAATTCGTAATCGATAAGGATTTGCTGTTGTTCTTTTATCAATATTGAATAATTTATTTGTAGTAATTTCTGGAAATAAATTCGGTTTTTTAGGTAAACTGAAATTTAAAATTGGAATATTGACGACTTCGGATTCTTCATTTTCATCAAATCCAATATCTTCAAGTCGTATAAGTTTTGTAGAATTTGTAAAACTTTTGCAGTTATTTAATTTCGATGATGGATTTTCTTCGAAAAATAATTCAATTTGAGGATCTTGTTGGATTTGTTGATTACATGTATTTAATTGATCATTTGGAATTTGTATAATATCTGAGGAAATGTTTAAATTTGGACTAATGTTTCCAATACAAATTTTATTTAAATTTTGTATTATTTGATTATTGCTAAGAATTTTATGTGTAATTGGATATTGTGGTTGAAGGATAATTGGAAAAATTCCCTGCTTTATTGTCACATCATTGATTTCTTTTGGAAAATTATCATTCAAATTAACAATTTCATCTATTTCCATATTATCACATACATTAATTTCTTTTTCTATTAATTGTTCAGCCACTTCAGGCGTTTTATTGATTCCTGCAATGAAATCTTCAAAATTGTCTTGATATTTATCCAAATGAATATTATCTTCATTAACTTTAATTACCTTCTTTTTACTGGAATCTTGGTTGTCGTCTTGTTTATTATTTATTGGACTTTTTCTTTTCATCCAAATATTATTTTTCGGAAAAATATTTGGAATAATTAGTCCTTCGTCCAAATTGTTATTATCCAAAATTTTACTAGCTTTTACAAACTCAGTATTTTGAGAATTCCTTTTTTCTGATATTGCATTAAATAAATTAGCAGGTCTAGCGATATTTTCAATTGGCTTCGATGGTTTATTAGTAAAATTAGTCATTCCTAAATTTTTTGATTTTTTCATCAATGTGAAATTTGAATTTTCAGAGATGTTTTCTGTATTTAGATTATTTAATAATTCTTGATAATTTAAATTTTTAAAATAATCATCATCACCTAAAAGATATTTAGAAGATTTATCAGATTTTGAAGTATTTGAAAAATTCTGTTCCCATTTACCAACAATTTTCGTTTCCTTATTCAATAAGTAATTTTTTTGTATAATTTCTTTTGGATAATTATAAGATAAATTTTCTTTCCATATTTCTGATATTTTATCAGCTGCAAAATTTGATGAAATTTTCATATTAGAAATACCAAAATTTTGTATATTTTTTGGAAAATTATCTAATTTCGTTATTTTTTCTTTATATTCATTATTTTGAAAACTATTTTCACCAATTCTGTAGTTTGATGAAACTATATTTTCATTTTGTTGTTGTTGAAAAATCTGTTTACCAACATGATTGTTGAGAGTTGATGATGATGATTGAGGTTCCATTTGATTATATGTTGACATTGAAGTATCACTAACTAATTTTGGTATTAAACTTTTTTCATAATTTATAAATGATTTCGGTTCAGTAGAAGGAATATTTAGTAATTTAGTTTCATTAAATTGTTTCTTTTGAAAATTACAATTAAAATATGATGGCTGAGAATCTTGTTTCCGTAATTTAGATACAACAGTACAATTAGAATTATCACATTTTCGTTTTTGAATTCGTTTATTTAAATTTTCTTTATTCTGTTCAGCAAAACATGGTTCTAAATCCATAAAACTTTTAATTTTACTATCAGATGGCTTAAGAGCAAGGTTAATATTTTTAGCTTTCCCGCTTAAATTGTATTGCTTATAAATAGGATTTTCCGTTTTCTTTTCAACAATTAGACTTAATGGTTTATCTGATATATTTTGATTAATTAACTTGTAGTTGTCATAAGACAATCTTTGATGATTTACTTTGGTAATACTAAAATCTAATGGTTGATTCTGTTCTACGCCATAATTATAATTACGAGTTTCACAAAATGTCATATTTTTAGTTTCAGTTTTCCTAGATAAATCAAGAACTGAAGAATTTCCAGAATTATTAGGAAGTGAAATTGGAATATTTGATATTTTGTTCGGAGATTTCTTTAAGTTTTGAAACATTCTGTTTGGATAATTAACTAATTGATTTAAATTATTATTTAAATCATCAATTTTTGGATTATTAATTGATTTTAATGGTTGAAAATTAGAAAATGTATTCTGTTGAATTTCGTCATTATCGCCCATATATTCATCCAAATTTATTATGTTTTCATCTGACCCATTATTAAAAACATCAATTTTCTGATTATCAATCGATTTTAACGGTTGAAAATTCGGATTGTTTCTGTATCCATTATTCTCATTTGACCGAATTTCTGTAATTTTCCATTTTGGTTCAATTTCTGATGATGATTCCATACAATTTTCATTACTGACTTCATCCATATCATCTTCATATACCACAGAAGCATAATTCCCATATCTAAGATGCATATCAATAAAATTTTCATGTTCTCGTTCGGCTTCTTGTAAAAGTTCTTCAAAATCATCATTTAAAATATCTTGATTTGAATGTTTCATAATTTTCGTAATTTTTGGTTTTTCATTAAATTCAAAATTAGATAATTTCCTTTTGATTGGTAAAATTATGGTATTTTCAAATTGCTTATTAATAGTAGTTTCATCTGCCAGATAATTTGTCGACGAAATATAATTTGATTGATAAATTTCAGGAGGTTCCTGTAGTGGAATTACATTTTTATTTAGATTATACTCAAGACAAGCCTTTTGAGTATTAATATTATTAAAGATATCATTATCATCTAATAGTGATTCATATCCATCTGATTGATTTGGATTTTCAACAATTTCGTTAAATAAATTTGTTGAATTTTTCAATTTCTTTTGTGGAACCGGACAATTTGTTAATTTTGTTTGAATCCTTTTTTTAGTATTTGATTTTTTAACTAATTCATCATTATTTTCATCTAATGGATTAAGTATTATTGAAGTAGATTTGTCAACTCCAACTGGAAAATTATAAGTTTAAATTAATAAATTTCAACGAAATTTCAAAATGTGATTAAGAATTTACCTAATGATTCATGTACCAAATGTGCATAAATTGCATGAGTTTTTGAATTTCGTATTTTAAAAGTTCTATCAAAATTTCCATATTCCTGAATCGTAAAATCACTGTAAATTGTTAAGAATTTTTATTTTATTTTTATTTATTTGTTGTAAGTAAATATTCATCAAAATTTTTCTTACACTTTATCATTCAGTAATAATAATTGATTTTCTGAATCACCAACAATTACAGAGCAAGTACTGCCATTATATTTATAATTTTGATTTATTTGTTTAACAAAAACTTGTGCTAAACTGGAAGTTTTTATTATTAACTGAAGTTCATAGTCGGGAAATGTTAATAATATTTTATGGATATCATTACCAAATGGAGGTTGTTTGCCAAGAATCTATAGACATTAAATAAAATAAATAAATATTTAATCTTTTTAGTTATAGAAATTAAAGTTTTTCATTATATGAAATATTTTTAATTAATTCTATTAATTTTTAGTTTCTAATTTATTTAAATTTAAATGTGAATCAATTAATTTGCTTGTTTAAAATTAAAATTCTGAAATTTATTAATGAAAACAAAAATTGCATGCATTTCCGCCTTATTAAGTTCAATGAAATTATAAAATTATAAAATTATTATATTATTAATAATATAATTATAAATATTTATTATTCAACAATTTCTTAACATTTTTATCTTACAATAATTATAATAATAATCTTACCATTTCTAATGTTCGTGGTTCCGTTTCTAATATTGATTTTAATGTTGTTTTCCCAGCATTTACCAGTAAAGTTGAATAAACATTACCAATTTTATTTAATTGCTTACAAACATATTCAGAATTCTCCCATAATTTAGCACGATAACATTTTGATATCATAATTATATTTAATAATGCTTTAAATATACCATAATTTTTATCTAATCGTTTTTCAGATAAACGAATAAATTCTAAACAACCTAAATTAAAAGAAAATATAATTTTTTTAAAATATGAATTAGTGTTTTTGTCTTTACAAAAACGGTTTAGCTTCAAATTTTTATCGAAAATTCGATATTTGTTGGAAATAATCCTAGCTATTTAATGGAAAAGACAAAAATTTAAATTTCATATTTGTGATTTCAATAAATCATTGAACTTCAATGATAGATAGGCAATCAAATATATTACAATTAGTTGATAGATTGGCAGATATGGGATCATTACGCTTGAATTAGGCCCATTTCACAACAATAATATTCCCAAATTGATAAATTTAATAAATTTGGAGCTAAAAGGTTTTTACATCAAGCCCATTCAATTTACATTTTGATATTCTGTCACCAAGTCTAATCATTTTTAGTGAATCTTGCATCATTGCTGGATCAGGAATTTGAATTGTACCAAAATTTGCTTGTATTAAACTTAATAAATTATATAATAATTATTATTATCTTTTTTTATAATTGAAGTTTAATTAATATTAATAATTACCATGAAACTTTATTAGCATTTGTTTTAATTTTACCCTTAATTGGAAAACGGATTGGTTTATCGTTTAAATCATTTAAAATTTTCTTTTCATTTACTCGTAAAGTAAATTCAGAAAATTCTTTAGATTCGATAATTTTATTAAACATTTCCAAATAAGATTCATTTCCACGAATCTGTAAATTATACAAAATTTAATTATAAATGTTTTAATAATTTTTTTTTATTATTTTATACGATACCTTACGAAATAATTTTATAGTCTCCAATGATATATAATATCGGGCCATTAAGCGTCCATATTGGGTGGCATTTATTGATATACCATAAGTTTGATCTTTTGTAATTAATTCATTTGTTTCTAGGTCATTTATTTGAATTAGACACATTTCTAAAAATACAGAAATTAAATAGAAAATTTCGAAATTTATAAGATTTGAGAGGTGGCAGGAGTTGTGAATAGTCATCAAAAGTTATACAATATTTTACGATTTTACTAAATTACCAAAATCATTTATTTTACTTATTACATATCAATTGCATATATTTAGGTGTATCCAATTAGCAGGGTGTATCTTTTGTATTTAAAATATTTTTTTATATACATATTATAATTATATCATTGCAATTTCATGAATTTGACGGTCCTAGTCCAGACATAAAGCATAACATTATTTAATTTCTTAGATTGTATGCATAAATTTTATGTTGCATGAGATTTGTGCGCTTAAGTATACTGAAATAAACGTATTGGTTCGAGTAATATAAGATATAGTGTCTACCATATGAACACTAATTTGTCTCACTTGTAAAATACAATTGAACCAAACAAAAAAAAAACACCAGAGTATAATTTTTCGAACCAAAAAAAATTTTCATAATAGTAAAAATCCTTAAATTGTCGGCAATATAATAAAGTATTTCTCTAGCTGGCATTTTAATTTTATGTCACCATAATCATCATCAAATGCAAAGAGGTCAATTCAGATTTTCTGATAATATCTTATTTCCCAACCTTAAAATATTTCATCAAAAAGATAAAATTAAAATTCGTTATAAAAAATATGATGTATTTGTCAATACATTTGAATAAATCAGTAAATTAATCGCCACCAGTTTAGATATTTTAAAACGGGATTTTTATTTTAAGAACTGACCCCAAATTAGAATGGTAAATTAAATGTATTCTAAAGAAAATTCCATTTGAAAATCAAATGAGGCCAATGTCGTTGTGACACCGTCAAAGAAAATTGATTAAATTAATTTTCCAAGTGTGATGTTAATAAAGTGAAGTGGCTTGTTTTTCATATTATATAATAAATTTAGCAAAATAATAAAACCATCTTCAATTAAACATTTTTAGTTATCTTTTTTTGACAGTTTCAAGTTTTCTTCAAGCTAATTGTTAATGGTGATTTGTAAAGTTGGAAGAAGATCTGTTGAATGTTAATATTCAAGAATAAATTTAAAAAACAAAGCTAAACCATATAAAATTTTTCATTTCAATTGTAAATTATATAATTTTGTAATATGGTTTTAGTAATACAATGTTAAATAAAATTGATAAATAATCTTTATTGAGATTCTTAGATTCCACAAGAAAAATCGTTAGTGTTAAATAGATAACTCGTTAGTATGTAGATAACTTGTAAGAAGTAACCGGCATAATCCACTAAAAGTGATAAAGTTTATTTGAGAAGAAAAGTGCTTCAAAATCCTACGGTGAAGAAAAATGTATTCAACATTTTTCTTCGCTGTATTCTCTTATCCCAACCAACCAATCATATAGTCAAATAAATTTCAGAGAAATTGGATCATTATATATCATAAACAGCTGATAATTTATCTTCAAATTGTTGATTGGTTGGTACAATACGAAGATGACCATATAGCGGGTTAGCACTGTTTCGCTATCACTCACGTGGCCACCTAAAATACTGACTTGAGATCCAACTCTTGGCGTTCAGCAACTGGTACCATATGTGTCGCTAGATCGCTAAGGTTGTTAATGACGTACTTTCGAAGTGTATCAATTCTGGACATAGCCAGAGTGGGTAATTACAGGTAAATTATGTTATAGTTTCTTTCTTATTTTGTTCTCTTCAACTACTGAATGATTATTTGAATTGGATACCTTCTGCCATACGACAGTCAAGTTTCTATGAATTGTATTTAATATTAATTTGTGATGAGTCTTACAGTATGGTTATTGTAAGTATACATAGTGTTGATCAACATCACCACATAATTAAATCAATAATATTTCTATCTATTCAATTCAATTTAAATCTAAAATAAATGAACTAAAAAAATATGCTATAAGTAAAACTTGAATTCGGTTTGCATTCGTAACGATAATCAATAGTTTTAATATTACATAAATATTCCACATTTTCAATATTTCTATAAAATTTAATACATCTTCTTTTTATGCTTAAAAATGTTTAATAATTCATAAACTTTAACTTTGCAATGAATAAATAAATAAATCGCCATTAGTAATATGTTATTTATTTAAAGTTCAATATTTTATTACTTTATGATTAGGTGATATTGCACTGCACTAAAGTGTGTTTTACACTATGGTTTATGAAATTGTATGGTATTATCCGAATATTAGTATAAAATAAAGGTAGAATAAATTAGAAGAATACATATTATCTGAAATGTTTATATTAGGATAGGACACACGCAGGACACACATAAAAAAGGTAAGAATGTTCAAAGTTAAAAGATATGAAATGGGAATGGAATATGGATAAGCTCCGTATAGGAGTTATGAACTCCGTAAGAATGTTTAATGTTAAATAACTCTTTCTTAACTTTCGTACATTACGTAGAGGGAAATTTTGAGAGGATCAAAGTTTAAATAAAAGAAGTTTGTGAGTTTTTCTACAGAAATGTGGTTTAAAATGCAAATGTTTTTAATACGTAACTTATTGTTAAGTGTTATGTAAAATACTTTCAGTACAAGTAAAACTGCAGCTGCACATTCTTTTGCATCGATTTTTTATTAATTTTTATTCGAAACTAAAGTAACGACATTTTTTTTTAAATAATGATTTCTTATTTGACACATCATTTTGTTCCGATTCGTACGTCTGTAATAAAACCCTATGAACATTTCTTAACATTATTACCGACCTTTATTAAGTTTTATTAGTCTACGCTTATATAGATTTAAATATAACGTGACACTATCAACGAATAACTTAATGAATAGATACCAGAAATTTTATTATCCAATATTTAAAGTCTTGAATGCACTTTTTTATATCATATTCAAATTTTAATAAATAAAGTTAAAGGACTTCTGAATTAAATTTACAAATAAATTATTCCTCTCTGACTGTGTTTGCTGATTTATGATATTATTTTCAATTTACAAACAAAAATTTTCTTCACTTGCGGATGGAAGTTCATTTTGTGAACTGGATACTATGTAAATGATAAGTGTAGGAGAGAAAATTCAGAGGGGAAAACTTGTGATACTTGTATGTAGATTTAAAAAAAAACACACACACACAAAATTCTTAGATTTTATATTTGGTGTTTTTCTATGATTATTTTGCATAATTTATATTTGTTTCGGGTTTTTTGTTTTGATAATTATATTCGAAAATGTTTTATAACCTTTTGACATGAAACTAAAATGTTTTTTTCGTGTTTATATTAAGTGTAAGTTTTTGTATATAGTTTGTATATAAAATTATGTAATTTATTATATTTTAATGGTTGATTTAATAAAAAAACAAGTTCTTCTTCAATTTTTCTTTCGATAAATAATTATATAAACACTGAAAATTCATACTGTAATGTGGGAAAACAATTAATTATATTGATTACTTAATTAAAACATAAAGAGTGTCTTTTTTAAAACAAATTAATTAATGATCTTGACAAATTTATTAACATATACTAGTTGTGAAATTGTGATGAACTTAATTTGGTTTTGCTGTTTCAGTGATTTGTAAATCCATAGTTCCTTTTCGATTCATTGGATTAAATCCAATGAATTGAAAAGGAGCTAATAAATAATTATTTTTCATATATTTTAAACCATTTATTGATTTAATAATATTTTTTTAAGCACAACCTTAATACAAAAAAAAAATGTTTTAAGAAAAAATATATTTCCTACACCATTCCAGATACCCAAGATCCAACATATTTATATACATATTTGATGACGTATTTATTTTCATTTCAGTGCACCTTGGAAAACTTAACTCTTACAATTTTAGTTAAATATTTTCTTAAATTTCTACTCATTTTTTTTTTTTTTCAAATGTAATGCCCAATTTACATTTTTATTATGTTAGTACTTTAAAGAGTAAAAACTAATTTGATCTAAAATTACTTTAGTAACTATATTAAAAAAAATATGGCTGTTTTTCAGTAGAGTATAAGCTATAACGTTTTTTTAACCTATCTGAAACCAGAAAAAATAAAATGAGATTGTGTTCATGGGAAGAAGTCGGAATTAATTCTATCCATGAATAGAACAATCTGTAGAAATAGGCCTCCTTACTGGTTAGTTTTTGATCGGTAAATATGGTTCAATGCCGCTCGGGGATGAAATAAGTTAAGCCACACTGGAGCGTCTAGTGTGTAACTGACAATGATACATGCAATATTTGGCATGTGACATACTGCACGATTGGTCAGTCCTATCAGCACTGCCTTTGTGAATAATTGTTCTTTTCAATAGGGAAAGCAGAATTTTTGATAGCCTGTTTATGATACCTGACATAGGGATCACAAGACCTATCAAGATCTCTCATGCGTGATGACAACTAATTTTAAGGCACTCTTCTTAAACTAACCTACCATAAACTATAGTAATATACGTTAGTACATTAGCCTCTAAGTTTAAAAGACACATCATAAAAGCTCCAACAAAAAAGTCTTTACTGAAAACTGGCTAACAGCCACATAGAGAAACGTAATAGCCACACCAGGGCTGACAAATTTTAAGTGTTCAAATTTCAAAATGAATTTTCAGTTCAAAAAAATTATACATATTAATTTACAAAAAAACAATAAATCTCATTATTTATGTTGTCATTTTAATTACCAGCTAATTATTAAATAAATTTTAAATGATCTCATAAAAAGTTGTCATCAATACAAATCGATTTTTCTGTGTAATAATTAATAGTTCTTTCTAATTTTTTAGTTTATTTTAAAGAAAAATCATTTTTTTTTTCGAATACTACTACTAATACTAACCTTCAAGTTTTTTCTCAACTTTTTCTTTTGGCATACCATATGTCAGACCATAATTCATAGGTGATTTGACAGCTCTAACATATAAAAATGTTGATCGAATCCATTCCATAGCAACATCAATGTCAGTAATTGTTTGTAAAACAATTTCAGAATTAAGGTGCTCCGCAAGATGCTTATGAAGATGAGATTCAACAGGAGTGCAACCATTCATTAAGTTTTCGTATTTTTTCTATAAATAGTCATAAATAAAAATATAATTTATTTAATCAATTTTATATAAAAATTTAAAATTATAATTTTATAAACGAAGATGAACAAAAATTAAAAAAAAAAAAATAATATAATTATGTTAAATTAAATGTTTTACTAGGTAATAAATTAAAGGCATTTTTTATGAAATTATTTACACTGTAAATTTTTTTAATGAAATTTGGTTTCAATGAAAATTTATTGTAGTGTACGAATAGTAAAGCTATATTTATTCCATTGGAATAACAATCTTTTTAAATTGCATTTGGATCAAAGAAATTGAATAAGTGAGCGAATTTACACTTTCACTTCATGTATGACTCTTATTTGTGTAGTGGCAGTGATTGTATTAAGAGCTGAAGGGTCTAGGCTAGTTTCAAAGTCAAACTTGATAAGAAAGATGTTAAAGCTGTCAGGAAATGGGGCTGAATAAGAAAAAGTTAAAAAGATGACTTATCTTGATAATAAAATGGGAGGGGGGTTCGTTATATGGAAGTTTAAAATATCGAAGTAGGAAGTACTAAATTATTATTTAAAAATAGTTTTTTTAGTGAACAGACTAGATGCAAACGTCTAGATGTAGACTAGATGCAAATAACGATTTAGTACTTCATACTTCGATATTTTAAACTTCCATATAACGATACTTAAATTTTTAACAATCACTTGTTACAGTGTACTAAAATCTATAAATTATATTTAACAATTACTTAGTATTTTATTTTTTATTGTAATTGACACGCGTTCCAATCTCATAAACTTAAAAATAGCGATTATTATTTGTATCATTTGACATTAATTTTTGTTACTTTATTATTAAAGCTGTTAGAATTAAATTAATGTTATAAATAAAATTAAGGTACGGTAAAAGAAAAAACGATTGTAAATTATTATAACAATAATATTATTATTATATTCACCAGAATCCGTAATGATGAGCATAAAAATGAAATCTATTAAAACGATAAAATCTAAATTCATATTTTATGTATACTTTCAATTTCAATTAAATATAACTTTTATTTATGATGAGAATAAAGTAGCTTCATCATTGGAACATCCGCGATATTACAATTTTTAATTCAAGGTTTTTTATTGGAGTTTACTTTAAAATGTTTTTAATATAATTCACAATTGTAAAATCTTTAGTTAGAATATGGTGGTAAATTCTATGTTTGATCAAATATGTAGAACAGATATTTCCAGAAGATAAATATATAAATATTGGTGCAATACTATTTCTAATAAAAACTCGAAACTAATTAACCACAACCACGTAAATATAGTTTCCACCGGATCTTAATGAGTTTTATATATTAGCTAATTGTAAATTACTTACTAAATATAATCAGTAATTTAATTACATTATTGTTTTCTATATAAAGTTGTTCAAAAATTTACATAAGTTTTTGTGTAAGTTTATTTATATATTTAAAAATAAAACAAAAAAAATTTTGAATAATGGAATTTATGTAAATTTCTGTTTTAGTTTTATTTTGGAATTTATATTTGCATAATATTCTCATACTTTTTTTAAAAATTTTTATATAAAGAGTTCTATTTAAAAACCGCAATTTGTAAACAAAATTGCCACATAAATCAGAATGGTCTTAGATATATATTTGGTAAATAGTCCACAACCACAACTGAAATGAAATTAAGAACATTGAAGTCAATTTTAATACATTTCAAGAATTACACTGTGTATGAAGGATACTCTGTTAATTCCTGGATCATCAAAAAGCTCCTTCAAATTAATTGGCAACAAGCCAGAAAAATTGTAAAGTTATATAGGTCACTGTAACCTCAAAAAGTAGCTACACCCAGTTAAACTGTCACGGAATCAAGTATCAACAGAAGAAACGGCGGTATATGCAAAATGTTGCTGACGAGAAAGGCTGTCGCTCCGGCTTGCTCAGTGAAGAATAATTAGATGGCTGAAGTGATTATGACTGTCTATGGCCCACCCTTATTTTTAACCTAATTCAGTTCAACGATTTCTGGTATAATGGCCATAATTCTTCCATTTACTTATGAAACCTTCATGTATTCCCCTATTTCTATCCTCTATCCATCAAATTGCAATATGCTTTAGAAAACTTTTATTAGTATAAATGGTTTCTAAATAATTCTGTCTCTACAAAAAGCTATAAACTGGATGTCATTTTCTAAGACCTAGTTAAAAAATACTAGAACTAGACCAATAATTAGGCTAGTTTATTTAAAATCATCCCAATCAAAATAAATTAATCAAAAATTATTAAAATTAATATTTATTATCAAAGTTTTTGTAAAATTATATTTCTAGGCAAATTTTGTTACACTTTATATAGTCATAATTTATTTATCTGTTTAAGTCTTAATAATTTACAATTCATTATAGAACAGACAGCAAATTTTCTCTGAATTACTTGAAATTATATTTAGGCTTATACTCTTACTAGTCTGTTAGCATTGATATTAATTTGATTAACATAATGTTATAATAAATCATATTCACACAGTGAAAATCAAGGCTACTTTTATGTAATATTTCTCAACTATAGTGCTCTAAATTCTTGAGTTATTCTTTTCCCTTATATAATTGACTGTAATTCAAATATATTTAATTTGATTATTATTATTATCCGGAATTAGTTTATACTTTATATATAAATAAATTAAGAAAAATGGTTAAAAGAAAAACTGTAGGTGTCGTGAGAAACTTACAAATTAAAGTCGGTAAGGCATGAACTTTTTATTTATTTTTTAGATTTCGTACATACCCAAAATGTTCTCAACAAATAGTGTATAATAAAAACAATTGCAAGCAATAATTATAATAATAATTGTTTGATCTTTAAAATATTTCTTTTAAATTTGGCGTGACAAATTAAAATAAAAATGAAAAATTCATAATATATAAAAATTTATGTGGATAAAAATTGTCGAAACAATAAAAAAAAAAAAAAATTGAAAATTATTACATTGAAAATTGAATTCATCAGAAATAATGTTGATTTATGTATTTTAAATATCTTTCTAGTTATAAGTTTCATGATACAAAAAAAAAAAAAAAAATTTTTCACGGAATTTTAATTGAAACAGGTAGAAAAAATATTTTATTAGGTAACATTGAAAAATATTATTATTAGATCTTGAACATACCTGCACCCTATATTTGAAATAATTATATTTTCATGATATTTTAATTATTGATAGTCCCTAAAAAAGATGTGATTAATGTTCTTTAATTGCATATATAAAAAATTTAAGTTAAATTTTAATTTTAAATCGATTTCATTTGCCTGCTGAAGAAGATAATATTAAATATGATGGACTTATAGCTAATAGCGCAATAAATTAAGAACTAGCCAAAAATTATATGACTTTTCTGGAAATCTAATATAAAAATTAAAATTTAATGCTTTTTTAATGTTTTTTTTTTTAATATGCAGCATATTCTGGTAAAATTGACATCAGCAACACAGACCGACAGACCTCTGGAACTTAACAAACAATGCAGCCATTGAAGCAAATAATATAAAGAGAGTGGTTATATTAAAAAGAAATCAGTTTTAATTTTAAAATCATGCCATAAAATTTAAATATTTTAACATACCATCAGAAAGATAATCGATAACATTACACAATAATGTCGCTAGAACAAAAGTCGCAAAGTTTAATCTATGGTCGACTAAAGAAGATAACTACTCCAAGAACTTGGAATGTATAATTTGACTGGAAGTCGCAAAAATATTAAGATGTCATCAATCTACAATTATCTCTAGAGGTGTGCAAATGCAATACTTAAGTATTGAAGTGTCGAATTCGTTGAGAAACTAGCCAAATCGAATACAATTAAATATATTAGAATAATTGTACTGTCGTGTCTGGCTTAAACTGACTTGGCTAATATATGATAGTAACTAAACGGCAACGTAGCAAAACGAATCTAAAGCACTAATTGGGACCACTTAAACCAACCTGCCACGCTGTCGTTGTTAATCATTAATATCTAAAATATATTCTAAATAAAATTTCGAAATCATTTTAGTGAACATAAATTTGTTTGTACCTGACCTAAATCTGTATTAGTTTACTCTAGATGATTAATTTTCCGCAATATATTGAATTTATTTAATGTGCTTTATAAAATAAAATTTATAATATTTCCCTCGAAAATATAAATATTACATATATTAAATTGTAATTCAAGGACATTGAATATCAAAGTTTCTATAAATTTTAATCTAGGCTAAGTATCTTACAAAAGACTGGGCAAAGCATCTCTAAATTAACAACTAATAAATTAATATCAATTTTCAATTCAAAGCCAATTTCTTGTAATTATTTTTTATATGTATACTCATATCTCATGTAATTCCAATAAAATAATTGTATATTTCATCTTTAAATATATTAATATTATAATGAGCTTAAAATACCTAATGCTAATATTTTGTGGCATTTAACATCTTCTTATTTGTGATTGGTTTTTATATATATAGTCTTTTTCATCATTATTTGAGCATATTAATGTTAAATTATAAATTATGCTAAATTTTATATTTTTACTTACTGTATATGTAATCAAATTGAATATTTATCATTCATGTCATAAAAAATAACATGTAAAACAATCTATTGCAGTTAACATTTAATGACATGAACTTTAACCGACATTCAATTTGAAATTGAATAAAATGCAGGGAAGGTGTTCCCCAGATAATCGAATAATAAAATTATGTATAAATATTAAATTTAATTATTAATTTTTAAATTTTATTAATGAGTTTTAAGAGATTCAATTAATAAATTGTTACTAAATGATTACTTAGTTATATGTTTATGTAGAATAATTACAGAATTTCGGTAGTCCATATTGTTAAAGGTTACAAAATTTCAGGTAAAATTTATGTGGTACAATTATAAATGTTGCAAATATGATGAGGAATCGGCTCGCTGAACAAATTTTCTGCGAATGTGAAGCACTGGCACCATCCAGAATTCGTCACTTTGGATACAGCTTTATCGATTCAATGGAACCGCAAGTAAATATTATTTGTTATATGTGAATGTGACTGACCAAATGACCATATCGTATCTCTAGGTCTAGAGGTAATGATCTCTAGAAAATCAAAACCATTTTTATAGTAGTTGACCGACTAAGGGTTTTTTTCTATTGGAATGAATTTCAATGGTTTGTCACATATAGCAGAACGAATTAAAAATCTCAAGAATAAAAATTTTCTGCTTTGAGAAGGCTACAAATTTGAATGTGAACTAAAGTTGTTTTTAAAAATAAGAGCATTAGTTTGGACCCACTAGTAACTTTATATTGGACACACTGTTAATCGTTTCAAAAATGAATTCTTATCTAATCAAATCTACAAATTGAAGTCTTTCTAGAATCTAAAAATTAAAATTATTCTTAAAACAAATTAAAAACCAATAAAAATGTTTAATTATTATAATTTTTACAGAGATTTTCATAGAATATTTTTTAATTATTTGTTTTGTTTTTACAAAAAAAAAAGGATTAATTATAATTTTTTACCACCGAATTACGTATTATAAAATAAAAAACTAAATTTTTCACTAATCATTTTAAATATAATTGCTGTCAATGAGGGGTCCCACTAATGGTATTTAATAATTATTAATGACTTATTTAAACTTGTTTAGTATGATTAATATATATTCGTAAATTTTCATAATACGAGAAATTTAATTAAAAAATTAGATTAATTTAGATTGACGCGTTAATTTTTGCCGGGCACGTTTGTATTGGTTTTAAATACTTTTAGTTAAACAAATTTTGCAAAGGAGGTCATTTTCTGACTCTTCAAAGTATTTATTTTTGGCCCAACATCCATAACTTATAAAGTATTAAGGATTCGGAGACCACAATTGCATCATTTTAAAGTTTCAATTGCAGAACATAGGTCCAGAGAATAGTTAGTTTGTTAGTTAGTTGAAGAGGGATCTCCGCAGCGGCCGCTCATTATCTGACCCATAAGTATCCCCATATATACTCAACAATATCACCTCTTTCATTACTCCAGCCACCTCATACTCTTTACAAACGTTAGCAAATTCATAATTGGCATCTCCACCAAACCTTCCAATTCGTTGAATCGATAGTTTCGTATGATTATATATGCTATCCTCGAAATAGATCCACCGTGGAAAACCTATTTTGCCCGAAAAGTCAGAATATGTATAACTGTTGGACAATGTGAAACTTTATCGCATTTTGTAGTAAGCATACATAAATGTGCCTAAAAATCATTCAAAGTATAATTATGAAAATTGAAATTTATGATCAATTTTTCCATCAAAAAGCTTGACTAATTAAAAAAATAACTATTAGCAATCAATTATTTTTTTTAAGTATATTTGATTTTTAAACCATACTTTTAATTTGACAGCACCACATTATTAATTTAGCAAATAGTAAAATTCGAGGTAAACTACGTCTAACACTGGTTAATGACTAATTAAAGTCGGAAACTAATAATAAATTTGAAAAATAAAAATATCTCATTATTTTGTATACTCGTGTGTTAATTATTTTCTAAATGTCAGGAATTCTTTTAAATAATTTTCATTTTATTTGTTTTTAAACAAATTTTTCTTTATAAATAAATCATTAAATTTGTATTTTTTTTTAACTAAATGACATATACAAAATTTAGAATTAAATTTATAAAATTTATAATTACTACAAATAAATATTCGTTTTTAGTACAAAAAATTTATGGCGCCTAGTAAAATAAATTATAATTACAAATTGAAAATAACAAAAACATTTTCACTTTCTAAATAAAATTAAATAATGTAATAAATTAATTAAAATATTATTCCAGATTGAAAGACAAAATTATATAAACATTTTTTCCATGTTTTATGCAAATTATCGTATATACAAAAATTTGAAATTACATAATGACATTAATTAATTTGAATATATATAGAGAAATGAAAAGATTCCAATAATTATTTATAAAAAATAATCAATTAAATAATATTGAATTTATATACTGTTCAATTGGAAAATGGATTTGAAATTTATATAACACGGAATTTTTTATTTGGAGATCTGTAACTTGATTTGATACCAGAACTAAATAGCTAAAAATTTTATAATATTGTCGTGTATTTTATTTATAATTATTTTTGACAAAAGTTTGATTGATCCAAAAATTAATTCGATAAAGTTAATTTTGATTCAACAATGAAATATTTTCCGTCACGGGGTTTGGATCTGCCAATTAACTAAAATCAGAGTTGTTTGTTAACGCTCATATTATATGGAACTGAATTGAATGGGATTGAAATGTTTCCGCAAAATTTGTTGAATTCATTATTATATAAAGTTTTTTACTAATTTTATGAAATCGAATTTCTAAATTTAATTATATCAAGAATTGGTATTCAATCATAATTTTAATAAATTTTTCAATGTTGAAATTATATATCAACAACTTATAGTAAGTTTAGTAAATCTTCTAAGTTACGACCGCCAGGAGAAACTTCGGCTTAAACATGAACACAACAGAAACATAATTCTTAGTCATTAGTCTGCAGAGCACATTTATTGAACACATTGGAAGTTTTAAATATTTGAGATCCTGGTTGGATGAAAATTGGAATTCTGGTCTGGTAATAAAATATTGAACGAGTATAGTTCCAGATTTTTAAGATATAAAACAATCTTGCAACAGAGATATGTAGTTAACAACATGGTTACACAGTTCGTGAAATGATCTGTATGGTTAGTACTTCTCTACGATATTTAAGCATGAACATATACTGAAGACTTCAACTGCAAACAAACTTATGTATATACAGAAGAATGTTGAGAATATCATGAGTAGGCAGAGTCAGTAATAGAAAAGTGCTTAATTAGAGCAAAAAGAAAACAGAAATAGAAAATTGCTTTTAACTATTAAGCGAATGGTAATCTAATGTACAATGATAAATATCAAATCATACAGGAAAAAATTCAAGGGATATTGGAAGCAATCAAATGTTATAGCTGCAAAACATTCAAAATTGGACATGACTTCAAATAATTTGTCAATGAATACACACAGCACAAGTCAGAGAAGACTATATAGAAATGTGATCAGAGCATCCATTAGTGAATATGTATAGCTCAACAAGAAGATTAGTATTATTAAGTATAATTGAAAATGTAATTGATAAAATTATTCAATATTAATTTATAGTTGAACATCAATTCAAAGGCTATAATTAATTTAAAATTTATATCTAAATAATTTTTAGTTTAATTAGATATAAATTCATGTAATTTAACTTAAATTTCTCAATACAATTACAATACAATACAATTTTTAATTATGAAAAAAAACGTGAAAATTTTATTTTTATAATTTTCTATTTTATGCAGTTGCATTTGAAATTTGTAGTTAGATAACAAATAAACTTTTCATAGTTTAATTTCTTAATTTCCACAGTGAACAATAATTATTTAATTAAATTTTGTTATCTTCAATTTTAACAAAAAAGGATTTCTACACAAACTCCTTAAAATTATAATTACGATTTTTTTATCTTTCCAATTTATCTGGAATAAATTAGAAAAAATTGCTAATTTAGGGGACGTCAAAATCTCGGAGTTTGTTATAACGCAGCATTTTCTAAGTATGTTTACAATAAAATTTCTACAATATTTCTACAAATTAATTCGATGAATTTCCATTTTTTTTAATCTGAGCCCGTTTGTATTTCTTTCAAATACTGTTTTCTTTTAGTTAAACCATTTTTCTAAGGAGGTCGTCTTCTCACTCATCGGTATCTTCCAAATGTTTATTTCACCAAAATCGTATGGGAAATGGTTTAAATTAATCATATAAAAAAAATAATCTAACATCCATAACTTATAAAGTAACAAGGATCCGGCGACCTACTATAGTTTTTTAAATTTCGAATGGCGTAAGTTTAAAGTTATTTCGATCGATCATAACTCTTATTAGCTATATATAAATATAAGATTTATGTATAAAAATATATAAATTGTTAAAATGAATTCAGTGAATCGGTGATTCAAATCAAAGGTTTTTTAATACCAATCAAATTTAACTGAGATTTTGCTAAAAAAAATCTCAAGTTTTAAGAGCAACTTTGAAGTTTTCTTCACTTGTTAGTTGCTATACGATTGGCAATCAGATTTATAGGAACCCCAATAAATTTATCAGATTCCGGTGTGGTGGTAGCATAGATTTGTGCATTAAAAAAGTAATATCCTTAATAAAACTTCTAGTAAACATCAAAACTTAAGTATGGACACAGTTAATTTTTGGCGAGGTGTTCTAGACTTTCAGATTACCCTCTAATAAAATCACTGCAGTTCCTGTATTAGTCGGTTCAGATCAGTTCGAAGCCTAAGAGTATGATTGTCGATCAAACAATTGAAAATATACAGAATTTATTCTGATATTCGTTAATCGACAATAACGTTCTTAATACTTGTATTGTAGATATGATTTTAGGTCTCTTAATATATAATTATATGTCTAATTATACAGATTATAATAAACAATTTAATTAAATGGTTAAAAACTATAAACTTAAAAATAAAATTATTCATTTCTAATCACTATTTAGAAGTCAGAAATTCGTCTATAATTCTTTAAAAATTAATATATTTTGTGAAAAACTTCAATCTCAATTATCAGTCTTTATTTATGTTGTAATATTTCATATATTTTTTTTTAGACCCTGGCAACATATTTATTATTTAGAAAGGTACTTTAAAATTGAAAACATTAAATTATAATTTTATGCATTTTGTAGAGATGAAGATAGAAAAATTAAAATTTATAAATGCATGTAAAAAAAAAAAAAATTAATCAGAATTTTTGTCCAACAAAAATTATTCCATATTGTAAATTAAAAATCCTATTATACCATATTTTGATGCAATATTTTTGATATTCTCTCTGGTATAAAAAAATATCATTATACTAATAAAACGTTGTAATCGCCTCACCTAGGCACGATTTTGAAGGTTATACTATTCCGTAACTTATAAAAAAAAACCACAAATTTTTTAGATTTAATTCTGCTTTTCCACAAAAAAAAATATTATCAGTTGGGGGAGCTTTAGATCAAAAGACCATCACACGAAATTTTCTTATAAAATATATAATATTTTAAAATTTAATAAAAAAAAATAATCGAAAAAATTTCTTGTTATTTTCTTAAACATGATATAAATAGGTAGAAAATAAGGTAGACACTATCACCAAAAAAAATAAAATTATATTATGTATATTTAGAGATGAGCAAAAAAATAACTATGAAATTGTTGGTAGTACTGGCTGCTGTTGCCACCACCACTACCGCCATCATCAGCGATGCAACAAATCCACGATCTTTATTGAACTTTGTGACGCGAACTTTTTTTTAAAAAAAAATTAAAAGATCTTTTTTGCTGTACATATAAGTCAAAAGAATTGAAATTGGAAAAATAAAGATATTCGTACAGAGTGATTTGTGACTTGAATTTTGTTTAAATAATTAATAATTTGTCCAGAGGTTTATTTAACAATAACCCATTATTGAAACCGATATTAACCCTGTATTGAGTATTCACGGAATTACATTTGTAAATGTATATTTTAGATGGTAATTGACCCTAGTGCATATGATAAGAATTCTATTTTGTTGCTTAAAACGTAATAATACATCAGCAAGAGGCATCAGATCAGAATTATTTCAGAATTCTATAAGCTCAAAACCAAATAATATAAATAATCAAATACTAGTCAAGGTGACTTGAATTATTTAATTCTACTATTATGAAAGATTCACTTCAGTTTTTATTTTTTATGAATTAAAAGGAAATCCTCAGAAACAAAAACTTATGTTACTTACATCATTTTATTAAGAAAGATTTTAATTTTCCAGTAAAACTTTATTCTATTTTACCAAATAAATAAATTTGATTGGATTTAGTTGGGTAAATCTATAAAATATTAAACCACCCAGTAAAATTATAAATATATAAATAATAAGAAAACTATTTAACTTGTTATATTTGTGTTTTAATTCTTTTACAATTTCACATAACCATTAGTGCTTAAGTATATCGGAAAATAAATAGGTATGGTCGCAGGAGCGCATCTCTATACTTATTTATATAAATAAAAAAAAATTGTTATAAAAGAGTCACCCATCCATTTTTCAGCGAAAAAAACAAAAAACTTGTTAAAAAATATTACCAATAATCAGAGAAGACACACGAAAAAGGTAACGAAAATAAAAAAAAAAAACAAATATGATAATATCAGATTATGGTCAATAAATCGAAAGGGAAAAAGTCCAAGGTAAACTTTTTACAAAAATGCATATTGAAAATTACAAATGGAACAAAACATTTACATATTCATGTTAAATTTAAAATACAAGAGTTTCACGTAAGTAAATGCTAGAATGTTTAAAATTGCTGAAATGAAAGATGCAAACAAAATATCCTGATTTTCACATTTAATTTTAAGGGAAATCGACATAATTTATTTTAAAAAATTAAGTACAAAAACTGCAACTATAATAACTTAAGAAGTAATGGATATTAATAACCGACTAGAAATATACCTAACTGCAGGGAAGGTTAATTTACTTAATAATTTGTAAAAAATAAGATAAAAACACATTATAAAAGAATAATAAACTGCATAAATTGCATGTAGTTTTATTGCACTGCTTAAATTGCAGTGCAATATAGTTTTATTTTAATACAGTTTTCAATTATTTGAAAATTTTAAAGAATTCTGAATTTGAAATCTTTAAACTATAAATTCTGTTAAATCAAAATTCAAATCTACAAAAGTTTCTCTTTTGTAGCTCCTTTTTTTAATATCCTTAGGTGGCGTAGTTGAAATGAATTAGGTCCCAGGTACAATTCCAGGTTCAATTCCGAGGCGTCGATGACAGCTTTAAATGAGTACCTTGAAAAATGATATTGGTTTGATGGAGATAATTTATAACAACAAATGTTGTACTAATCTTGTTGCAACTCAGAGTTTCTTCACTCTGAAGTAACTTAGGGTTCGGAATTCATTTAAAATTAGTAGATCCAAATTATCATAAAAGGGTCTGCCATTAAAGTTTGAAGACATAGCTTCCAAGTGGAGTGAACAAAATAAAATGGATCGAGTTCATTTGAAATGCTCTTACACAATTATCATCTCAGTCTGTCAGTCTACCTCTCACTGTTTAGCTTATAATATATATATATATATGTTATATAAATTCATACATTATGTAATGATTTTTTTTTTTAATTATCGATTAAATTAAATTCGATACTTTGTTTAATAACTAAATTTCAATTTTCTTAAATTTCTTACAAACTCATTAATTTACTCAATTCTATATTATATATTAAAAAATGTAATGACTATAAAATGACTTTAATCAAACAATATAATAAAGTGGGAAAATGAAAAGTGGGGAAAATATTTCATTCTAATAATATTTACGAGCCACATATTTGGGGGTCTCACAAGTCTCATCTATTTTCTAACAAAAAACTAGTATTATATCAATTATTATTATTTTTTTTTTGTATGCTCAAAGCTTTGGATTCAATATAATTTTTTTTTTGCTGTATATTTCACGGATGTATACAAACAATACAAACTAACTAAAGTTTAAAGTAATCTATCAAACTTATATGCAAAAATTAAATAATGTGCATAAGTTTGTACATATAATAAAACATTATAAAGCTATAAAGACATTAGAAAAATGCATACATGAAAATTGAAAAAAATAAAAAAAAATATTGGAGGAATAAAAACTCGTCGGAGTATGATTTTATATACCTTTGACCCATTCAAATTTAAAGATTTTTTTTTGTATATAAACTCGTCTCCAGATCACAAATAACATCACAGTACAATTAAATCTTTAGGAGTAAACAATAAAAATCAGCTCAATTTAAGTGAAGTTTTATTACTAAAAAATAAATAAAATATAATTTAAAAATTTGTGAATTTAAGGATTATCTTAATTAAAAGAAAAATATGTGGAAAATTGTATTTATTGTTATTGCTTTGGCATATTTTGTAGCTGCAAGGCCACAGGCACCCGGAAATGAAAAACCCGAACCGGTAAAGAATATTTTTTTTTTTTTAATCACAATTTATTGGACTATAATTTTTAATTTAAGAATTATAAAAGTGATTTAGTGAAAATTAGTGATAATTTGATGAATTTTTATTATTATAAAGGCCAGTAAATTAAAATTTAATGTGTAAAGTGGGAAAACTTTATATTTTACAATTTAAAAAAAAAATAGATTATTTGAAATTATTTCTGTTACTCTGTATTCTAGAGCTATAAAATTAGTAAAATGTCTAAAATAAATAAGTAAAATATAATTTATGTTATATACTAACTTTGTGATAAATTGTATAGGAACTGATAATTTACTAATTATAATTTGCTTTAAAATTTTAACTTTCACACGAGAAAATAATTAAAAATTAATGAATACTAGCAAAAAATAGATAGTTATGTAAAACGCTAATAAATTTAGTTCCAAAAATTAATAATTATTTTTTTTTAAATATGTTGTGCATATTCTAATTAGTAAGATTTAAGTTTTGTTTTGTAGACATTTTCAGAATTCAATTATATTGAAAAATTTTGGTTTAAGGAATAATAATTTAAAAATTAATTTTCACAGACCATCGAATATCAAAATATTATGTTCGATAGTAAAAAAAATATCGTAAATAATTAATTAATTATGAATTTTTGGTAGACAGGATATTTATTTTAGTATATATGATTAATGATTGCTATCATATTTTAAAAAAAATTGTCTAATTGCACAAAATTGTTAGATAACTAGGAAAACGTTTAGAAATAATTATTACACTAATTATTAATAATTAAATAAATAGATAATTTGAGAAACTACTTAATTTTAAATTAAAATTTTCAAAATTATTTTCAGACGTTTTATGAAGGGTTGACAAAAGTTACAAGAAATTGATAATCTAAATTTAGGATCTACTTAATAATATATATTCGTTAAAAATTGAATATTTAAAATTATAATATTTGTTATAATTCATTTAAATTAGTAAATATTACTGATTATTATTTCAAATATGATATAAAAAAATATTAAATCGTAAATTATTTGATTACTTAATAATATCAATTTATATAAACTATTACTATAGAGTAAATTTTTGTAAATAAATTCATTTAAATGAAAATGAAAAGGAAAATAGTAAAATTCATTGTTTCAAAAATAATTTAAGCGTAAAATAATTTATATTTTCATTTTATGCAATAATTTATTTGTATTTAGAAATTTGATTATTAATAAAATAAAATAATTTAATAATGAATATTTCAGTACGAATATCAATATGAAGTTAAGGATCCCGAGAAAGAATTATACTTTGATAAAAATGAAATTGGAGATGCATCTGGCAAAGTATATACTATAACTATTATATAATTTTTCAAAATAATTAATATAATTCTAAAATGATTTATATTCATTTAGGTTACTGGTAAATACTCAGTTTGGTTACCTGATGGACGTTTAATGACTGTTGAATATACTGTTGATGGTGAAAGTGGTTTTGTACCTAAAGTATCATTTGATACTAACAATCCACTCGGTTAAAACTTTTAAATCATATAATATATACTTAAAAGTCAAAAAATATTGAAATTAAAATTATATATCTTGTTTTTTTTAAATTATATATAAATAATTATTATTTTTATAAAAAAAAATTTCAACATAAATTAAATATTTATAAATTACGAATGTGAATTATGAACGCTTTTATTATCAATTTTGTTTAATTTTTAAGATGGCGATACTTTTTTAAAAAAAACAATAATGAAAATATAAAATAAATGTTATTAACATTAAAACTAAATTTGATTTCGTTTTATTTTAATATTAAAATCATAGAAATTTACTTACCACATATTTTTGTTGTGTCATTATAACTGCAACACCTCTGACATCATATTGAGGACGGCCAGCACGACCAATCATCTGAAGAATAGAACTTTCTGAATATTCAATTACCGTACCACGTATAAAACACTCTGTTGATTTAATAATAACTAAATGTGCTGGTAAATTAACACCCATTGCTAAAGTATTTGTGCTAATCAACACCATAAGTAAACCTTGTCGAAAACCATTTTCAATTGTATTTCGATCTTCATATGTTAATCCAGCATGATGATAGGCAATACCCTTTATAATTAATCCATAAAGTTTCTTGTCTTGTAATCTAAAAAAATAAAAAAATAAAAAAAAAAACGTTTTAATAAATTTTTATTTTTATTATACCTTCTAGCAAGCTGAGCTAAATCATTTTTATGATTATCACTTAACGGAAATAAATATGGATATTTCTGTAAAACATTTGAAGCCATTTCTACAGCTTTCCTACTGCTACAAAAAATCTAAAATATAATATTCCAAAAATATATTAAATTAATTTTATAACAAAAGTAAATAAATCGATAATATATAAGTATGTTTTTATACTAAAGTTGGTTTTCCATTTGAATATTTTCTTATTATTTCAGCTAATTTATAATTTAAATTAATGTCAAATTTAAATGTTGATGTACCGCAATTATTTGTATAACCTAGAATATGTTTTTCCAATTTAACTGGTCGTCGTTCTTCAGAAATTCTATTCAATATAAAAAATTATTAATTTTAATAACAAATAAAAATTGTGATTTTTTATATACACGTACTGAAAAAAACTTATATTATTCATTTCTCTTCCACCAATCCATTCCGACAAATCTTCAATATTTGGTATAGTTGCTGAAGCTCCAATAAATCTTAAAGACATTTCATTTTCAGCAACACTATTACCAAGTAGAATTTTCATTGAAAATTGAATAGTTTTCATACGTGAAACAATTGCCTCTAAAATTGGTCCTCTATTATCTTGATTCAATAAATGAATTTCATCAATCATAAAAAGTTTAACTGCCCTAACAATATTTTCATTATCTCTCCATTTTCTTGTTAATGAATCCCATTTTTCTGGTGTTGTTATAATTATTTTTGCAGTTAATAAATCGGACATATCTTGTATATCATTATCACCGGTGACTTCAAGACATTGTAAACCATAAGGATCAAATTTACGTGACCAGTCAGCATATCGTTCATTACACAATGCTTTAATGGGTGCAACATATACAATTTTAAAATCTTCTTGTTGATGAACTTTTTGTATAAGAAGCCGCACAATTGCTAATTCAAAAATTACTGTTTTTCCAGAACCTGTTGGTGCACTAATAATTATAGATTTGTTAGTGTTAAAAACATCATCGAAGACTTCTGATTGCACCGGATTGAAGCTTTTATAATTCTCGAAAATAGAACGATATGTTAAAGCTTTTAAGATAAAAGTTAAAGATTAAATAATTAGCTTGAAAAAAGAATTTATTTTTTAATTAAATTATATATAATTTTATTTATAAAGGATACGAATTTCGTCAATAGATCTTATCATCTTTTTAAATGTTGGACAGCATACACTTGCATCAACTTTTTTTAAACAAAAGCTTGTCAAACGGTTAATCTCAAATGTACAAAGAAATTGCAAAAACCGTTAAATAAAAATTGAAAATTTATTCAACTTAACCTATTTTCATTTATTTAAAAAAATCATTTTTCTCTTACTATAATTATTACAAGATATTCATTCATATTATAAAAAAAAAAAACACAAAATTAAAAAACAATCTTAAATAATTATTTAAATTTTAAAATTGTACTTTTCAATGTATCAAATTTAATAGTCATCATCAGACTCATTATTTAAAATTGAATGTATTTCATTTGGTGATTTACTACTGTCAGCATCAAAATATTTTATGGTTCCTGCACTTGTACTAGCTCCTTGATTGACTTCTGATTCATCTATAGTTAAAGCTGTTGTTGTATCTGCTTCATTAGCTTCTCTTTCTTCCAACATTTCTGTTAAAAGTTCAACTAAACCTTTAGCTTCGTCTAGCAATTGTTTTGATGTATTCAGCTCAGATTCTAAACCTTCAATTCGATTATATAAATTGTGGTTTTCACCCAAAGTTACGTCCAAGGCAACACGACGTTTTTCGGCTAAAACTTCCCAATATTTTTCACTTGGAGTTGATGTTGTTAAATCTTTTGCAGTTATAGATGTTTTTTGTTCGCTTAACAAAATATTAGCTTCTGTTTGGGTTTGTGCTGTTTTAGTCTCAGTTTTTTTACGTTTTAAAAATTCAGGATTTTCTAATTTTATATCGAATTCGCTGTTGGAAAAAAAATAGAAATTATATTAAGATATTTAGACATTAACATTGGTCATATAACATAACCTCATTCGTGAATAATAAAAAATAGAAGATATATGTACTGTATATAATAATAAATTTTGTTACCTTTTACTTTTGGTGAATCCACCTTTTCCTTTCGAAAATTGACGACCGGCTAAATTTTCTTTATCTATTGCATCTCTTTGAAGAACTTTTAATGTTTTTCTGCTATTTTTTAGGTTTTCCTAAAAAATTAATTTAAAAATATTAAAATAAAAAATCATTAGAGCATAGAATATTATATTAAGATGGTATATATTAATTGACATCAAAGGATTATTTACCTGTTGTTCTATATTGGATTCAACTTTAATAAAAACTTTAGCTGGAGCGTTCGACATTTTTAATAATGAAAAATTATATAATAATTAAAGTAATAAAATTTGTTTACAAATTAAAATACTATTCCATTCGTTCATTCGTTGTCTCTTGTCTCAAATAAAATTAAAAATTTAGGCGGGAAATCAAATGTAAATGACAGCTCTATCTTTAATCATTAGCAACCCATGAAAAAATAATGTATTGCCAACATGCCAACCCATGGTATACCAGGTTGCCAACCTAAACATTGAAATATAATAAAATTGTAATGGCAGCACCAAGCATTGATTGTAATTATAACTATTTACGAATCTCACTAATATCAACTATTATTCTATTTTACCTATGAGTCTGACTTCTATTAATTAAAAAAACGAATAAATTAATCAATTATTTTTGAATAATCTATGGCGCTATCTATATAAAATTTGTAATGAATTCAATTTAAGCAAAATTTTAAATTAATAAAAAAACCGAAACTTAAAACTGAATTACGAAGTTGTCAATAACCCTTACATATCGAGTTTCGGGGTTATCGAAGATTTTCATATTTTCACAACCCTATAATTAAATGACGCCATGACGTAATGAATTGTCAAAACAAAACGTATTTTTGTGAAAATTGTTTCCGCTAAATATTCTACTACTAAAGTGTATTAAATTTAAAATAATTCATCAGTGAATAGTATTTTTGTTATAAATTTCAATAATAACTAAATTTTAGTAATAGTACATAGTATAAACTTTGTACTTTCATTATAAAATCAATGTACAAATTTTAAGGTTATACAGTATGTCGGATAAATCTGAAGATAGTAATAAGACATTAATTTCATCATCCAATGCAAATTTGGATGATCAACAAAAACAATCCTATGACAAAGAAATAAAAACAGGCGATGTTTATCTAATTCGTAGAGCTGATAGTAATTTACATGCTGCACAAATAATTCAGTCAAGGTGTAATGAATTTAATATTTACGAATATTATGTACATTATATGGGTTTAAATCGCCGTTTAGACGAATGGGTAGGACGCGATAGAATTACATGTGCAACTGATGCCGAAAATGGTGGCGATTCAGAAAATTCATCAAATAATAGTACAAAAACATTAAAACAATTAAGTAAAGAACAAATAGCATCATTGGAAAATCCATCACCGGTTGAGAATACAGATCGTAAATTAACAAGAAATCAGAAAAGACGACATGATGAAATTAATCATGTACAAAAAACATACGCTGAAATGGATCCAACAACAGCAGCATTAGAAAAAGAACATGAAGCTATAACAAAAGTAAAATATATTGATAAATTACGTATTGGTAAATTTGAAATAGATACTTGGTATTTTTCACCATATCCAGATGATTATGGAAAAGTCGGCACCTTGTATGTATGTGAATATTGTTTAAAATATATGAAATTTGCTAGAACTTATCGTTATCATGCTACAGATTGTGCCCAAAGGACGCCGCCAGGTAAATAAAAAAAAATACAATTTATAATTTATTATATAAATATATTTTTTTAATTATTTCTCATTTTAGGTAATGAAATTTATCGGAAAGGAACAATATCAATATTTGAAATTGATGGAAAAGATCATAAAATTTATTGTCAAACACTTTGTTTAATGGCCAAATTATTTTTAGATCATAAAACTTTATACTATGACGTTGAACCATTTTATTTTTATGTTTTATGTGAAATTGATAAGAAAGGTGCACACATTGTTGGTTATTTTTCAAAAGAAAAAGAATCACCAGAAAATAATAATGTTGCTTGTATTCTAATATTACCACCGTATCAACGTAAAGGTTATGGTAAATTATTAATTGCATTTAGTTACGAATTATCACGGCGTGAAGGTGTTGTAGGTAGTCCTGAAAAACCATTATCCGATTTAGGTCGTTTAAGTTATAGAAGTTATTGGGCATACACATTACTCGAATTAATGAAAGAATGCCGAACAACAACACAATCAATTAAGGAACTGAGCGAACTAAGTGGTATTACGCAAGAGGATATAATTTATACACTACAAAGTATGAAAATGGTTAAATATTGGAAGGGACAACATGTAATTTGTGTTACACCAAAAACTGTAGTTGAACATTTACAATTGCCACAATTTAAAAAACCAAAATTAACAGTAGATTCAACATGTTTACGATGGATACCACCGAAACGTACAATTAATAATGCTAAATTTAAAACAAATATTTATAAAGGACACTAAAGAAAACTGATACTATATTATTATACTTAAATACTATTTTAGATATTAAGGATGAATAATTGCGCTTATAATAAAAAGAAAGAAAATAAAAGTAATACATAAAATTTTATAAAAACAAATATTAATTTTTATTTAAATTAATTTATAACAAAAAATTAGTTTTTATTAGAATGAAAGTTTAAAAACAATTAAATTTATTAAATTATAATAACTTTTAGTACTAATTTTGGTTTTGTAGGTATTTATACAAATGGATATTATTATTTATGAGACAGTCTTAGTATAAATGGATAACAAAATTACAATTATATATATACTTTAATTTTAAATATCCATTCCTCGTTTGGTTAGTGCACAATTATGGAATATTTGTATTTCATCTTTGGTTTTATAACGATGAACTTTGCCACTACAATAACAACACCTTGAATAAAATTCCGGATGCCTTACATATTTATAATGTTCAAAAACTTCTAAAATTGATGTGGATGGAAATGTTTGTCGACAACTTAAACATGTTACTTGACTTTCAATATAATTTGTAATACGAAAACGTGTAAAAGTAGCATCACTTTCAGTATTATCACGTAAATTTTCAGAAGCCATAATAATTGAATATATTAAATAAATAATGTTTTTTAATTATGGTATCACGATCACCCGATGATTGTGCTGATTAGGCTACGATCGAATACTACGAAACTATTAACTAATTAATTAACCAATTGTTTATTTGAAGTTTTTATAAACATTAATAAACATAATCAAAACATTAATAACGAATGACATTTGAGATTTGAAGCTTCATTAAAAAAGTAGATTGTGCATGCGCTGAAGATTGAATTAATTTCGATACTTCAAATTGAAAATATCGAATACAATAATATAAATGAAAATTGCAATTTTTAAATGTTAAGAATAAGAAATTATTTATTACAATTCTAATTTGTTTGAATTTTTATTAAAATTAAATTGACGATAGTATTTAAATTATAAGAAATATTTAAAGGAAACAGATACATTCCACTATTCCACACATATTTTGTGACATTGTGAGATGTAAAGAAATTTTCTAATGCAACGTATTTTATTTTTCACTGACAAACCTTCAAATTACAACATATACGAAATATGTCCTTCATTATAACTTATATAACCAACACATTTTGTATAGTATATAGTTTACTTGAGGAAAATAAAACCGTAAAGAATAAAATAGAAATAGAACTAATACTCAATGGGTCTTGTAATACTTATTGTAATATTATTAAGTATTAAGAAGGAATTGCCTATTCCTATAAATCCGGTAAATTTGATATGGATGCAACTCTAACCAAAATTTCAAATACAAAATAAAAATACAAATTTGTATTTGCTGTACGCAAACAGCTCCCGCCGAAAGAAATATGAGGTACAAAGTCTACATCTTCCCGTCGAATAGTAATTCTTTTTGCAAGAACAGTATGCATAGTTTATTGGGTAGGAACAAAAATAGTCAGATGGCGCAATTATCGAGACGCTGACATTTAACAAAGAATTTTTGTAACAGCCATTTTTGATGACAGCTGCGTTAGTTTAACTAATTTTAAGAATATTGGAAATCAAATTATTTTAAACCACTTTACCATATTAGCTTCAAATTATTTAAATTTACTTAAAATAATTCCACAGTTGTCTATTAAAATATCAAAAAATAACATAAAATATGTCCGGTATTGCTGTTGCACGTTTAGGTGAAGAAAGAAAAGCGTGGAGAAAAGATCACCCATTTGTAAGTATTTGCATTTTACATTTACATGTTAACAATAGAATTTTTATTGTAAATTTTTTTTTTCCAAACTTTATCATAATAAATATATAATAGGGATTTGTTGCACGTCCAACTAAAAATCCAGATGGTACATTAAATTTAATGATTTGGGAATGTGCTATCCCCGGAAAGAAAGGAGTGAGTAATAGATTTTGTTTTTCTTTTATAGCTATTTTAAACAAAATATTTAATATAATTTATAGACACCATGGGAAGGTGGTTTATATAAGTTACGAATGATTTTCAAAGATGATTATCCAACAAGCCCGCCTAAATGTAAATTTGAACCACCATTATTTCATCCAAATGTTTATCCATCTGGTACAGTATGTCTATCATTATTAGATGAAGAAAAAGATTGGCGTCCAGCAATTACAATTAAACAAATATTACTTGGTATTCAAGATTTATTGAATGAACCAAACATTAAGGACCCAGCTCAAGCCGAAGCTTATACTATTTATTGGTAAGTTAATACAAAACAAATTATTTTTAATTTCTGTAAACAAACAACAATTGTTAATATATGTAATTTCTTTAATTTAGTCAAAATCGATTGGAATATGAAAAACGTGTTCGAGCTCAAGCCAGAGCGATGGCAGCTACTGAATAAGGAAAAATCACAGAAATACAAATTTTTTATCATTAATATTTAATTGTAATTGAATATTTTACATTTTAAGATTTTTTTTTTTTTTTGTAAATATTTGCTGGGGGCAAAGCAGATTGGCAAATATATATAACGAGGTAATTTAATATTTTCTCAATAACATTTTTTCTTGAAACTGATTAAATCAAGTTATTTTATTAGAGTTCATTTCTTTACAAATAATTATAAATAAAAATCCATTAAAAATATTTTGAGTTGAAATTTAATTTTAAAAAGATTTTATTAAAAATCCAATTTTTTAATGTGATGCAAAATATATGTCGAAAGATGAAAAATAAAGTACTGCCCATAAAATATAAACATGATATTAAATATTTCGCGTTTTTCCGTTTCAGATTAAGTAAATATAAAATAAAATTGTTCTAAGATTTAATACATAAATCTTTCTTTAAAATTAATTATCACGATTATTTTTTTTTTTCATAAATTTTATATAAATTGATTGTATTAGAATTTTAAGTAAATTTAAATAAATAATAATTATAATCATTTTGACAGTATACATATATTTGAATAAAGGACATTTTTTCTGCATAAACTATTATCTCATCGATAATATTTATGTTTTAATTATACCAAAAATAGTTTATTATTTAATCAGACGAAACATTTACAAATTGCACAAAGCTGTTTGTGGTAATTATATTATACATTAAATGCTAATCAATTAGAAATTATTAAGATACACTCAACAACAAAAAAATATATAATATAATTTCTCTTATATAATATTTTAAATCGTAATATTTTCTATTAAATATTTTAATCATACTTTTTTCTATCTTTTATAACATCACATACCACACACTAAAGAAGTTATATTTATTCTTAATTCGTTATCATAAAACGCTTATATGGAAACTTGTAAATATATTAAATAATATTTATCTAGAAATGGATAGGAAAAATTAAAACCGTATGATTACTGATGAACTGAATACCGTTTAAATAACAAGAAGTAGTTATGTCCGTTTCATATTATATATCGAGTCGTCTATATTACTTAACTGTAACGTTTTTATTATTATACGCGTTAAATGACCCTTCAATTATATTTATTTATATAATACTTGCCTGATTATGTTTTGAAACAACAGGTTTTATATATAAAAAAAAAACCTTAAGTAGATGATGAAGTTCCATTTTATTGAAGATTTTTATATATAAGTTTCGAAATTTTTTTCTTCTATAAAATAATTAAATCGTAATAGCAATAAATTATTCAGTATTTTAATTTTAATAGATTTCATTACCTCTATAAATTAGAAAACAACTGAATATTTAAATGTAATAATCTATAAAAATGAGAAAGTTTAAGATTTCAATGACGTCAGTTTTATACAATTTTAATTATAATATTTTATTACACAAATTAGTATAGTACAGTTTTATATAATAACTTGGACATATCATATATTGTCATTAATTTATTCTCGAAAAATTGCTGAGCTGTTTAAAATTCCGATACTTCTCATATTCCATATATCTAAATAATATTAAATTTGATAGTTTAAATTTTATTAGTGCTTAAAAAATCAATATAAAAATAATAAAAAATAATGCAATTAAAAACCATTTTATTATGTTAATCCTCATCAATCTCGGAACCAAGGAAATGTGGACCAGCGAGAACAAGCATAAAGGAGATATATTGTTAGCAAGTATGTTAAAAGAAAACATACTAAGAAAGTAAGTATATTTTACCCATCACCGAAAACAAATATTAATAAATTATTATTAGGCATTAAAGCAGATAAAAAATTACTAGAAATCTTTTAATCAAAACCAAGCTTTTTAGATTTTTAATCATAAAACTATGAAAATTATATTAAGCCAGCAATATTTCCAGTTTTACACATATCTTTTACTATAGAAACAATCATAAAATTTCAAGTAATGTGCATTTTTAGAATCAAACTTCCATATATATAATAGAAAATATAAAAACGTTATAGTTTAAACAGTCCTTAAAATATATAGGTTTTTTAAACTTTTGGTTATAAAATACGGTAATTAGTATTCATAAATATTAGAAAATTCATAAATATTAGAAATTCACTAAACTTGACATTTTAAATTTTGCAGACAATTTTAATAAAATCCCTGAAAAGCTGATCAATTAATTATAAAATAAAAATTTAATGTAATACATATGGATTAACAAATCTAGTGTTATTATATTCTCAAACTAATATTGGAGCAATACATATATACTTTGGTTGGATGGTTTGAAAAGAGCAAAGGTACATAAATTCATCCACGCACCTTGTCCTCTATATTGGTCAAAAAATGATGTTCAATGTATTTAAATATTTTATATTTTACCGCAGGGCAGTGGCAGAGGAGATGTCTAGTAATTCCTATTCTTCCTCACATCTTCTACATATTAGGTTTCCGTTAAACATAATCTTATCTCATGCTTTCTAAATAGAATATGATCAGTTGCTATCCCGATATAATCAGGCAGTTGGTTTCAGTATCATGGTTTTTGGGCTTTACATCTTACTGAAAGGTTTTCGTTCCGTAACAAACAACCATTATTAAATAGTTTGAACAAAAATACCACTCCGATATACCAAATTGAACTCCTCAGTACCTTAAAATTCCTTGATAAAGTGAGCTGAAAACTGAAGAGTTCAATTTGGTATATCGGAGGGGAATTATTAGTAGCTTCATTTCTTGACAATTTGCTAGTCTTTTCGTTGAATTAAACTCTACTATGTCCTGGTGATCAAAGTAATTTTAGTTCTTTTTCCTTGCTAGTGAAATTTGGTTTGTATATATATATATATATATATATATATATATATATATATACTTAAATATTGCAATATATTATTGACTTACAGTATTTTACACTATCTTAAGTTATAGAATCTAATTTGTAAAAGTCAATATAATAATTCTATGAATAAATAACCTAGTCTAGTTATGTATTCATTAGAAATTATAATTAAATATATATTTAAAATAATGCAAACAAGCGAATTGATGAAGCTTACCCTTATTTAAAAACAGTTTGAGAGTTCGATTTTTGAAGCAAGTTCATCAAATAATTATTAATTATATGTCTTTCTACTATTTTATATATCATAATCATAATAGTAATTATTAATATAAAAATTTTTAGTACATCCATTTCATCTTTTAAAAATTTATTAAATAATAATCAATGGTATAAATAAATTAAATTTATTTTTATTATACCATATACATTTAAAAATAAATAATTAAATACAATATTTTTGTTAATTAATATCGTTGAATAATATTAAATAAAAAATTATAAATCCAATTAATTAAATATATTCTTAATTCATATAAAAATATTATTAAACTAACACCAAAACCAATTATTAAAACATAAAATATCAATGTAAAATATTCAATATTTAATTTATCATATTTTTTATTATTAAAATTAATATCCTTTAATTGCATATTAATTAATCCACCTTCAATATATTCATATGTAACATATTTCTCTTTCCAATAAAAATACAATCCGGATTCATGAATTTGTATTATAGTTTTATCTAAAATATCTTTAAAAATTGAATTTTTTGATAAAATATATGTTAAAAAACGATAACGTGATATACATGCACTTGTATATTGAAATAAATAATTATTATAATATTTCTGTTTTTCAACTAAAAATTCCCATTTATCAGATGGCATTGTATAGCCCCATGAATCATTTAAATTATCACGATTATATAAAAAATTTGTATAATTTGTACTGATAAATATATTACGATATTTTTCATTTACATTTAAATCATCAAATAAACTTTCAAATTCAGATTCTTCAGTTAAAATCTTTTTATTGGATCGTAAAATCTCATCAAATGTATTTGGTATTTTTTCATATAATTTTGTTGTAAAAAATATTCCTAAATATGTACAATATAATGTGGTAAACATAAATCCTAATACCATTAATTCCATGTAAATTATCTTAAATCTCCAATTTAATATTTTCAATGATATATTTCCAGATTGTGATAAAAATACTCGTAATGCAATACAAATACTTTTACTATAATTTAATTTACTTTTATCGGGTAATGTAATTAAATTTATTATATATGCTGATGTAATTATTAAACCAATTACTATTAACCAAATGTAATTATCAAATGGTAATATGAAATACATAAATGATGGTACTTTTTTACCAATTGGTAACATAATACACCAATTAAAAATTGTTGTATACATTGAAATTAATTGTGGTTCTGGATATGTATCAATAACTGATGATATATCCAATAAATCATTATAAATATAATTTAACGATTTTATTGGATTTATGTTTAATTTTAAATTTTCTGGTTCGAATAATGTTGCATTATATTTTTTTATTAAACTTTGTAAAATATGTCCATTATAACCACCTAATTTTGTTACATTATTACGATTTTTGTATATGAAAAGTCTATGTGGACTATCAATTAATATTGTTTTTATTGGATGTTTATTTAAATTTAACATTTTATTTTTGTAATATTTGAAATTATTATATTTATTATTATTATAATAATTGATTTTTTGTAATTGAAAATAACCAAAATTATTATATGTATAAATGGTACCATTAAATTGTTTTGGTATTGCAAGAATATTTATCATTTGTAAATTCCATAATTTTTGAAAAATTTTTATTAAATATTTGGTCGATAAATTATTTATAGTTGCTGATGAAGAATCAAATATTATTAAAATTTTTGATTGACGATTATTATTTAGTTTTGTAGCCAAAATATTTAAGACATTATTAACGTGTTCATCATTATTGCTGTTTAAAAAAATAATTGAGAATATATTTTTATTCATAATTGTAATTAATTCAATTTCAGTATAAATTGATACCAGAACAATTGGTATATTTATGTTTTTAATTAATTTATTACTATCGATGTCATCCTGAAAATGTATTTGATTTTGTTTTAAAATCATCACTGTTTCAATTTTATGAATATCAATTACATTATTTATAAATTTATGAAAATTTACTAAATTAATATAAGCAAGACTGAATGAACTAACCAAACTTGTAAACAATATAAAATATTTTAACATTTTTGTAATAAATTTCGGAATTTATTAACTAGTTCGATAGAGGACTATTTCGACAATGTCAATTGGATTTTTTGGTAGTTAGTATATAAATACATTTTTTTGGGAAGGAAATTAATTATATATAAATATATTATGATATAATTAGTAAAATAAGATGGTTTTTAATAATATAATTATTAAATAACTAAATTACATAATCATTAATCATGTACAGTAATCATATGTGTTTGATTTTTAGTAAATAATACAGGGTATCACTGTATTTCTTACTAAGCAACTCAACCCTTCCGACTTTTTTAATGATGCAATCACTTTAGCTGGCTTTAGTTTACTCGCCTCTTCAAAATTTTCTAGAAAATAACAACCAAATTTCCTAAATCTTGGACTGAGGGAAAATGCCTATATTAGCACAATTACTTATTGAGTTTTTTGTACATAAATAAAATTTTTTAAATGTTATTGCAACTATAATAAGTTTTTTCGAATTAAATGATATTTCTGAAACCAATAAATTTGTTAATACAAACTTAATTAATGATTCGATTTTATGTCAAAATTTTTATTAGTTAGCTAAAATATACCTCACGTCACCCTGTATATTTAATTTAGTATACATAAAATAACAGCAAATGAAATAAATTAAACCAATTTTAGTTTAATGTGATAAGTTGACATAAATTCGATAAAGAATCGCTAATTACAAAACAATATTTAAATAGCCGGATTTGGAAGGGTGAGAATATTTGACACACCATGCGTTAATTATTAAAGTATCCCTTTAAGTTTTACCTTGATTTCTAATCCTGAAATTATTTTTTTTAAAGCTTATAAATTTTGTAAATTAAAATTCATTTCACTTTCTAATCCGGCCACTAAAAGTATTTTAAAGATATACAAAAACATTTATGTATTTTGAAAATGAAAAGGTTCAAGTATTCGTATTCTGTAGCTTATATAGAGGATGTTCCAAAAGTTATGCATGTGTATAAAAATTGAATAACTTTTTTGTTTATTGATTTATTTTATTTAATTTTCCTGGATTTTGTTATAATAGGAATCTTTGTACACTGAATGCTAAATATAATTACCGAGTAGCGGACACATGTTGTAGAATTTTATTTTTCAAATATAGCCGATCAATATTGCTAACTCAGAAAATTTGATTTTACGGTATAGGAAACCTAAACCATCGAGTTTCTCACCACCGCACACGCTAAATTGCATTAGTTATAAGTTATGGTACCGGATTGGTTGCACATCAGAAAGGTTAATCAGGCACAACTTTTTGGAAAATGAAATTGGCAATGTAATAACAGTGAATGGGGATGCGCATTTACATGATATAATAAATAATTTTGTACGACCTGTGGCAGGCAACATGTGGTTCCAGTAGTATAAGGTTACTATACAGCGTATTCGGAGAACGTATTAAGCGAATTTAAATGGCAATTTGACCAACTCTAGTTTATTTATTATGGGGTTTCCTGAAAGAACTGGAGTATACAAACAAATCTCGGACTATGGAGCAACTACAGTTCAAAATCAGGGCGATAGAGCCACATATGTTACGTGCTGTTATGCAAAACGCTCTTTTTAGAACGGTACAAAATTCAAATTATATTACAAACACAATTAAAATAAAATTCATTAATGAACATAAAATTTATTAAATTTTTACACACCTGCGTGTTATTTTGGGCGCATCCTGTACAAGTAGAATTCGGGGACAAAAAATCCTGGGTCAAATCAACTAGAGTCTTTTAAATTTGAATGGGTTTAGATCTAAAGAATAAGCGACAATAAAATTTGAAATATCAAATAAGCGTTAGCTAAATTCAAATAATAAATTAATAATGACTAATAAATTGCTACCTATGTAACAGAAACATAATTTAGCATATAAAACCGGGAAAATAGATACAAGAACAATAATTGAATATCATATAATTACGTCTAACAAAATAGTCTAAAATAAAATTTTCCAAATTCCATTATCAGTTAAAATATAATTTATGTTGAAACACTCGTAATTCAATAAAATGCCATTAATAATTTGTCCATTATCAAATATAAATTATAGACTTTAGTGAAAGTATTGAGATTGTTTTTCTTATTCGGTGTAAAATAAGAAATTATTGGTTTTTTTTATGTGAAAATATGAACAAATCTAATAAATATATTTTATTTTTGAATACTTTAAATTTTTTTAGATTAATCTATTATAAAAAATGGAATGGAATCTTTTTAAAATATATATATCAATTTTTGTTTAAATCAAATTATATAAAGAATTGAATCATTGAATTAAAAGAAAACTTTATATGACCCAAATAGATAATTAAAAGAATGTGAATGATTATGTTTAATATAAATCATAATTCCAACAAAAAGAAGCATTTGAGTAGATATGAATTAAAGTATTATAAAAATTAGTCGTTAATTAAACTTTCTAGTATAGATATAATTTATATGGATTTTTATTATTTTTAATTTTTTGAATGAGTTTATTAAAATTAGAAATCTTTTTATTATATTTCATAAATCTCATAAACTTTCCCAATGCACAATGCACAAATATTTTGATTTTGATAATAGTTTTTTTAAAAAAAATTATATTTACTTAACTTTATTTTAACCCCATTACAAAATCATACTTTTATACCCGTGTCCAAGCATCACCTCCAAAGACCTCTTTATTGACATATTATCTTCAACTCCCACTAATGTTCAAAATCCTAATGTCAGCTTCAACACCATCTTTTCAATGAAGACTAGGTCTCCCTCTTTTCACTTTTTAACTAGGTCAACGTCATCATATAACTGATATAGTTCGTTCATCAATGCCAGTCATCATCTAGCTCGTGGTTATTCTAAATTACATATTCAAAACAATATTAAAATTTTGTAATTATCAGATATATAAAATGATTTTAAAGTATTGTGAAGAAAAGATAAATTTGATTTTAGTTCACTATCAAAATTTTCTAATTATATATTTGATGTCTTCTAGGTCATACAGTAAATAGTCAAAGGTGCGATGGGTTGAAACAAATCAAGAGACTCAGACTTATTAGATGAGTACGCTGCTTTTAAAGGAGTGTGAATTTCGTGACTCCCAACCCCAATTACGTAGGTAGCATTTTTACCCATACCACGTGAAATCACCGTAGTGTCTTCATTTTACTCGCTTTTTCAAGGTTTTCTAGAAAGAAACTACCAAATTTCCTAAGTTTTTTATGTTGAATTGAGGGGCGATTGCATAATAAATATTTCATTCTTCTCCTCCTCCGTGAAGAATGGGGTAAGTCCTAATCTCATTGCATACTACTGAAGAAACGCATATCTGGATAGAATTCCCATGTATAATCTTGCCGTTGCCTTTCTATTTGTAGCAGAGGGTAACATATATTGTAAACCACTAAAGAGACATCAGTACAATTGCACTTTTTCGTGCAATTCATCTGGTTTTTTATTTTCTTTGATCATACAATGCCTGGGTTTATGAAATTATGGTTTGATAAAAGGATCTCAGTTTGGAAAATTTAGTGTTGTACGAATCTTTTCTTGTTCTTCTGATGGGTTAATATAAATTTTAATAACAAACAAATTTAATTAGTCTCATAAAGTTTATAATTAATAAAAGGAAAGTAAAAATTATAATTTACATAATTAAACGGATGTACATGTTTCGAAAAACAATATTATTTACATAATATTATAATTTAATGCGATAAAATTCTAATGTGTACTTCAAACTTGTATTACCTTATCACAGTTAAAAATAAACTTCATAAAATAATTTAAATTATATCAAAAAATTACAGAAAACTGTTAACAGTTGAATTTTAATTTAAAAATTGTAATTTAATTAATCTATAAAACATATTATTTTTATGTATACATATTTGCAAAATTGTAAAATCTTGAGAAAAATTATTTTTAATTGGAAAACGTATTTATAATAATTTAGTAAAAGATTTAATTTCATAAGAAAAATCACAAAACAATCTCACTAGTTTTTTGTTTTTGTTTGCTTACCACATGCAATCCCATAAGAAGAAAATTCATATTTTAAGTAAAGCCAGGTGGAGAAAATTGAATTTTTTTTTATTATTGACTATCTTTTATGTTATCTATAGTCAAGATCTTTACAAATATATCACTTCAGGTGATAAAATTATTGCAAAGATTATAAAAACAGAATTTTAAATGAATTTTTTATTTCTTATGGAATCGTCTTCAATTTTTTATTTTTTGAATTACATGAACGAAAACAATTCTTGTTAGTTGTGCCTATGCCATTTGTATCTAGAAGATATTTTTTTTTAGATACTTGTATATTTGCTTGCGATATTTTAGTATAACTGCAGTTTAACTTTTTATATTTACAGAATTTTTTAGGAACGTTTTTGATATTAAAGATTTTTCAAATAAAAAAAAAAAAAACAATTCGTAAAGAATATCAAGAGTGTGAAAATTTTGAACTAGTTTAGTTTTATTTTATTTATAAGTTTTCTTGTATTAGATTCACATGTTTAATTCATTTGTCCATAATAATGACTGAATAGTTTTGAATACAACAAATTAAAAATAATAAGAGATAAATTAATTTAGATTTCTTTTTAAATATAAAATAATTATATATAACCAAAATTAATTGAATTTGATTTAAAAATATAATGATGGCATGAATTGTCTAGGATATTTGGAGTTTCTTAAAACAGCTCATGATAAAAACAAAATTATGAATGTGAGATCTCTAGAACATTTGATATCACTAGGACATTTTTGTTCTCTCCACAGTCTCCACGTTGTACAGTCCGCATAATAGCTTATTCTACTTTAGAGCACTCTAGATCTAGATCACACTCTAGCTAACACAAATAGCTGGGTCACGACATTTTTAAAATTCTCAAAAAAATATTAGGAACTTAAATTTCCATTTTCGACATCTAATTTTAAATGTTTAAAATTAATACGCCTAAGAATATGCAAACATTATTAATATATTTTATTTTATAAATTAAATAAATATTCAAATTAAAAAGTATTGAGAAACTAATTATATGTAATTTCCATGATGGATGATGATAGAGATCGCTTTGATTACAAAATCATCTATCACTGTAATTTAAAAAAATAGTAATTAATAAACTGATATTTTTTCCCGTTCTTCTTTTTAAATTCAAAATTTGTACATATTGGTTCTTTTTCCCTTGAAGGCTACATCATGTTTAATTTTTGCAGACTGTTTCTACTAATTTATTGAATTAACAGCTATAGGGTTTATAGACTTAGGGCGAGAATTTGGCTCAGTGCACCATTCACGTTATACGTTCCGCCTTCCGCGCGGTGACTGGCTGAGCTATACAAAAAATACCAAAAGTGTTAAAAGGTCTCGCGTCATATCCGCATACTCCACATATGGTTATGTCGGATTGCCTTATTTTAAAGGTATCATGACTCAGTATTGAGCGTCCTGTTGAAAGCGTGGTTGCCAGATTTACTGAGTTTTTGTTACCTTGCAAATATTTTTTATTGGTAACTACTTCGCTCGGGAGTCTAGTGTTATATTCTATGTATTTAATAGCCTTGCCAACTACTGTAAACTAGTAAAAAGTTACATTTTGCAATATTTACACCGATTATTTGACTCTATAAACCTCATAGAGATTTTCAACTGGATTTTTCCATTGCAAATACTTCATAGTTTTTCAATAATTTATTAAAATTTATAATTATACATAACCTAAAATAGTTTTATCAATATTATGCTGATAATATATATGTAGGTTAGGTTAGGTTAAGAACAGTGCGTGAAGATAAGATCTCGATGGATCCATTGTGGTCCGTACGTATGTCATAATTTTTAAAACTTATCATTATTATAAGAAAACATATTCTGATTAACTCTATGCAAAACAATAATTTTCCACAAATTTAGAGTTGCAAGGGCCAATCAACCGTACAGTACGTCACATTCCAGATACTGGTACGTAATAATAAATATTTTAAAAATGGCTAGTACACATAACTATTAAAACTAATAAAATATAATAATATTTTTTTTTAATCAAATTAAATATAAATACAAGGTCTATAGATACATAACATAATTCTAAAAAATTATGGTAAAAAAACAACAAAAATATTATACATATCTTAAAGATGCAAAAAGTATATTAAATATATTTACCGGTATATTTACAATTAGGTTTTTTTTTTTATATTTTATTAAAGATTCTCTTACACTCATTTTTATAATTCCGATATTGTTTTTAACGAAAAAGTAACGGTCTAACAGGTATATATATATAAGAATCTTTTTTTTTATATACATATATAACAAAAATAACAAATAAAGCATAAATATGTTGCACCTATGTATGATAATATTGAAAAAAAAAAAAAACTTTTTAATATAAAATAGTTTTTCTCACCATACATAAAATATTGGTAGTGGTCGTACTGCTGGCGGTGTACATCATTTTATATATGATGAGCATAATAAAATTTTAATGCTAAGGTGTACACATATAAAAGATACTGGTAAGAAGATACAATGTGGTTGCTATGTAGATTGTAGCATCTTCTTTACAAAAATCATGTAGATTTGTAGTATATTAGTTTTAATAAATTCTCATAAAAACATAAATTTTGTATTTAATAAAATTTATACTCGTCCAGTGATAAGATATTATTTATTTATGTATAAAATAATTTAATTTTTTCGGTTATTAATAACTTTAAATTTATGATGAAGATAGAACAATATAAAAGATTCTTACTTAATTATTATTTTAGATATAAGTGGAAAATCTAGAATGGAATGGAGGATAAATTTAACATTTTATATTAATTAATTTGAAAATTGTTTTATTGAAAATGTTTAACAATTTACTTTAGTGAGTGAAAGTTATATAATACACCTTCAATCTCCTCTGGTTATTTCAAGTTACAACCAGTAATTGGAAGAATGTAATATCTTTTTCATCAAGACAATCTTCAATTTACTCTTGAGTAAATATTTGCCAAAAAAAAAAATATATATTTTTCAATATTATTGAGTTATTTGAAGTTAAAACAAGATCATTGAAATTGCGTGTCAAATAACATTCATTATTGTGTCATGAATTCCACGAATTCAAGTTACCAAAAAAATTGGTAACAAAACATGACATTTTAGCTATATTAATTAAATTAGATTATATTTTACAAGAGTAGTTAAGACATGCATTTGTGTATGTAGTTAGTACTTTTTGTATATATGTTTTTGTAGAGGTTCTCCATCGCTCTTTGATAACTGTCGCTGTCGGTCACTTTGACATGTGTGTTAGGATTCTATTACATAAATCTAAGCTTTTTCCATGCAATATTAATCCATTTTTTTTAGTTTTTACCTAACCAAACATTACAACCAATGATTTACCAAATTTGTTAATGTTATCAGTTATTTTTGCAAGCTTGGGTTTCAATGTGACAGTCGAGTACCTCACATTGTCAAGTTTTAATAGTATTGTTACCTTGCATAATCTACAATAATTGACATCTTATAACTTTACAGGAAGGCTCATTTCATCTTGATGGAATAGTTAATGTGCAATTATTTGAGTAACTCTACTAAATAAATAGACAAAAATTAGTTGAATGAGGATATATATTTTACGACACGAATTGAGATACAGTTGACGAGACTTGTAGCTTTTAAGACTAATTTTTGTATTGCTACAAGATAAAAATGTTTACGTCTGGTAGATATTTTTGAACAATATTTTGAACTATAATGGTGTTGTTCAGCTTGGAAAATTTGTATAACTCCTGATTTACAAAACTGTTTGTACAGATGAAGAAATGACCCGGGCAAAATCTCTTTTTACTTTTAATAATTATTTCTAAAATTGAATTTCTCTAAACAAACTATAATTTTGTTCAAACAAATCTACAAATAAATTCACTTAAAATTCTAATGTTTTCATATAAATCTTTGAAAAATCTACAAAAATTGTTACGTGAAAATACTCATAAATTCCAAAATAAATAAATAAACATAAATTTTGAAAAAAAAAAATGTTAAATAAAACAATCTAAATTCATGTCATTTTTTTCGTTTGCATTTCAGCTTAATTTAAATTCGAAATTCTAAAAACTACTATAATAAAATTTCTTACTTACCATACCACAAGTAAGTTATTCTTAAATTGATCTAAATTATATACCCAAAAGAAACCAATTTCAAATTTCTAAATTAGATTATTATATAGTTAGTATGCGCTTCTAAGTCTAGTCTAAATCTTTTTGTTTTGCAGTATCTTTGATGAATTTTAAGTTTGATTATGCGCATGTTTAAACTTATTTCATTTTACAGTATAAAATAAGAAAAAGAAAAGTTTAAATTTTTCATTAGAAAAGCATGCCAACATAATTGATTATTTTAATAGTTTTCTTGATTAAGAAATTTGAATTTCTATAAAATAAATTAAACTGTATTATATATAAAAAAAAATAAAGACTAAAATCACTACAAATGGATTAGTAAAACTTACAAACTACCAATCTTTTAATAGCGTTATAGTAATTTGCAGTCGGAAGTATTGGTTATTTATGATGATTGAATATCTTGAATACTTGATTTAATACTACATTTTTGAAAACTGTTTACTTTTCGTCTGTGAGTCAGTCATTCCGCCAGTCATTGTGTCTGTCTATTGTACTTTCAAATTGTAACAAAAAGGAACTAAATTATTGGTTACTATTTGGCAGATCAAAATTGTATAGACGGTAGTATTACTCGGTTTGACAGAAGCTGTTTTGATCTAGCCAAAGATATCATTGGTTGGAAGCATTGTTATTAGATTCCGATTACTGTCACTAGGGGCCGCGCTATATCGAATATTTTATTTATTAGTTAAAGATTATAGTTAATCTTTTTACTAAACATGATATAAATACTATTCGGTAAAAATGATTTTATAATCAATTGTGGCAGCGTTATTTTACATTTCGTCCACAAGGTGGTGCTGCTTGCCACAATTTTTTTTAACGAAATCTTATGCCACAATATTATATTAAAGTTTACACAATCATTTAGAAAACAATGAAAACTTTCACTCTTTCAGTAGTACTAAAAAAAGCCTATAATTATAGAATACTGATATTAATAGTTCGGCTACGCATTAGATTCCATTTGTTCAGGATAAAACGAAAATTTCATCGAAAACATTTTTTTTATTGTTAAATAATTTTAAATTTGTTGCATAGTTAATCAAAAATTAGTGTGGATTTTTAACAGTTTCGATTTATTTAAATTTTTACAGTTTTTAATATATATAATGATAAATATCCATGTAATTGGAACTTAAACAATTTATTTTTAACAGTAAAAAGTTTCCTTAAATATATATATTTTTTGAAAATTAAATATTTTAATATTTTTTAAAATCTGTACGATGTGCAGCTTATTCAAATAATTCAGTCTTTAATTTGAATTTACTGATGTACTTAGCACATAACACTGTCCTTTTTTGAATTTATTATACGTAAGTTAATGTCACACGAAAATTAGTAAACTTTTCTCACCTACCTAGCAGCACTTCGGTGATCTGTCCAATAATCTTTGCTTTTCCCAAATCATTTTGAAGGAACAATTAACCTTTAATTTCAAATTGGGTAGTTCTAATCATTAAGTTTTTTATGTTAGTTTTTGATTTTGGATATCATTCAACAACTCAACGTAATTACGAGGTTGTTATAGCTTATTATTTAGGTTTTAAGCGATTATTATAAATATAGCATTAAAAACATTCTTTAGATAATTTTAAATTATTCTGCAAACTAATTACATCAATCTCTGAATGGAATATAAAAATTCTTAACAAACAATTCGACAAATTGAAAAAAATATGCACATTTTTTTTTTGTCTGTTTACAAAAAATAATTGAAAATGTGTTACAACTTCATATTTATTTATGTATATTTTAAAATTAACTAAAGCAAAATCATTAAAAAAAAATAGTCTTTTGCCAAGAAAAATAACGTGATATTATGCTTTTTGTATCTTATAGTACTAAATAAGATTATGAGACGGCAACGAAGAACATCATCCAACAACCAATAAGAAACAAATCACTAGAAAAATACAAACTTAGAAAATTTACTTTTTTTTTTATAAAAAAATATAGAGGGAAAAAAACTGTTGTGTTTTATAGACAAAGGAAGACGACGGCATAAAAATAATAGCAAATAATATGCAGAAGAATAAAAAAAAAAACTAATCTGAAAACATTAAATATGGAAAATATGTGAACAGTAACAGTAACATTAACAGCCCCAGAATTTTTTTTATTCCATATTATAAATTTATTTTTACTGTATTTATGCATACAAGTAAATTGTATGTACAGATATAAATTTATCTCATAAGTAGAATACAATAGCGGACATGATATAAGCTTGTTTTTTCTTCCAATTTTACTTGAAACATATAAACGGCAACAGCAGCAACATAACAACATAAATGAACAAAAAAAAAATACAACTAAACGACAAGAAAAGAAAGCAATCCACATTCTATTTTTCTTATGGAATTGTAGTTTTAACATTATCATTAACCACTTTTTTTGCCAGCAAAAGTTTTACAATTACACTTCAAGAAAAGCTTCAAAAGAGTGGACAAACAACTTGTATAGAGTATGTGGTTGGTCGTCGGTATAATCACCAATCTTCTTTTGTGCAATGACATTCTTTTTCTTACTATATATACACATTTTCTTTAAAACAACGAAATTCACTTGATAAACAAAATTATTTTAATGGATGTGGACAATTCATTACAGAACATATAATCGCAATTATAATACCTGAACTTGATTCGATAGTCAGTTATAATTCTGTGGGTTTTTTAATAGAAACAAGCTAAAAGCCTTTAATGGTGAGAAATTTGTTGTCAGAAAATGGGAAAATGGCACCAATCGTTAATAAAATTTTTAATACTGGTACTCAGTATTAAGCTGAGTTACATTAATGACTGCAATACCACTTGAAAAATAAATTACTACTAATTCACTAACTGCTCGATGTTATAAAAATAAATACATAATTCCCTTAAATACAGTTTATAGTATGAATTGAACATTGCAACTAAGTAATCTAAATAATTTTCTCTAATTAAATGAATATCTTCTAATCGTGATCATTATTTCTTTCAGCGCCAGTCCAGTGCTACAGATGTATTAGTTCTAGTGAGAATCGAATAAGGTGTTAGTACAGTTCGCTAGCATTGAAATTCCCATAGCATTCGTAAATCTCGTAAAAGTGATTAAATTAAATTAAAAGGAAGCAACAAAGAGATCTTAGTGGATCCATAGTGGTCCATTCGTAATATCCTACGCTAAGATTCAGCTTTCTCTAAAAAACAATCTGATCTTCTATAAAGATAAATGCACATGCGTCGGCAAGCTTTTTACTACAGCTTAAGACTATCCAGGCCGTCTGAAACTGACCTTGTTTGCTTAGTTCGAGCGGTAAGATCCAGACAGATTGTCCAGGACTCTAACTAGTACTTTACTAACCTACATTCATGTGAACCCTAGCATTAACGAGGTTATTTTGGCTGATCTACTCACACCAGCAGATGTTCAAGTGTGGTGTGCTTTTCGTGGTATGCAGAATTGCCACTAAATATTTTGGTGATGAGATGAATTGTTTATAATGAAGTAACCATTCACCATATAAACAGGTCTTATATATAGTAAATATTAAAACATAGAGCGAAATTTAAAGAAGAAATTATGTTAGAGAGCAATTTATTTTGAATGCCAAGGTAACTAAACTGCTGGTGCTGTCTTTATTTTTTGTGGTTATGTAGTTCTTTTTTATTTTCAAAGTATTTGTTGTTCTACTAACAAAATGATCATGTTGATGATGATGAGCTATTTGGATTTTGAACTAAGATACTTTTTTTGCACCTTACTCTTAAGTATTTAAAGTTTGACTATCGTTTTGTAAGCACGTGCGTATTTTTTTTTACCCAATTCCGTTTGAACATAAATATTTATGCTAAAATATATAAATAAATTTGTTTTTTTTTGGATTTAATTGTGGAAATATATAAAAAAAATATTAGGTGAAAAAATTATTCATAGATTTATTAAATAAAGTGTATTAATTTTTGGATAATTATTAATTTAAATTTAATAAAAAAAAATAATTGAATACTTGACTAAAAATCATTTCAAATTAATAATTTCAATATTTTAATAAAAATATTAATTTTGTTGTGAAATTTAATATATTATTATTAAAGTGCTAATTTAATTAACAAATAATGTAAAATTTTTATACTTTGGGGTTACAAATGAACAAAAATATTTGGAATTAGTAAAAATTGCACTGTAAAACATAGAAGACAAAGTTCTGGTGAACGATCCACACTATCTGCTTTAGAGAACCACTTTAACGAAAATATTTTATATTCTATTTCTTTTTTTGTTGTATGTATTATGTTTTTGAAAAACTGCAATTTTCTTAAATATTTATATTGAATATATTAGAATTTGCACCGCTGTCATCATCATCATTATTAAAGCCACCATGTATTAGCCTCGAGTAAAATAAAATAAAATCATTTTTATTTTTTTAGTTTTAAATGACCAGAAGAAAAACATTATAAAATGTAAATAAGAAAATACTTTTGGAAAATCTGTGAAATTTTAAGGCCAACACTGTAAAATTAAATTCAAATTAATAATTTCATAAAAATTTATTTGATAAAAAATCAATTAAACAAATTTATTTATATTTATTTAAAGATTTGTTTTTATGTAAAATTACCAACAAAATGATGACATTTCAAATTCTATGGGTTCAATATCTTAAAGATATTTTTAATATTACTATCGATATGAATCAAAATTTATAGATTACTGTATAAATTTGCTACCTACCCTACAGGCAAAATAATAATAATTAACAGTATATTTCAATTATTTAATTTTATTCTACAAAGCAAATATGTAAAAAAAAAATATAATTCACTAAATCATCATCATTATTCAAACTAAAAAAAAAAAATATTAATTAATTCTTAATTATGGAATATTATGCTACAAAACTATGTTTGCGTTTTTTTTTTTTTTGCAAATTCATTCTAGTCACTACAAATAATTACCCAGAAGCATTACAAAAAAAAACATCAATATACCAAAAACAAATCATTCATGAGATTAAAGCATAAAAAACATAATGATTATGCTCATATCTGTATATACTTTTTAAGAATTAACAAATTCACTACTGTAGCATTAATACTTGATTTAATTTCCTTTACTGTATCTTCATTGATCTACTGATCTATATATTTTTTTTTTTAATCAAGTTTATGGAAACATGAAAATTGTTAAATTGAAGAGTCTTTAATTTAATAAAAAAATAAAATAAAAAAAAAGTTTTGGTTTTAGAAATTAATTTCTACATACCAATTTAGTTTTTTTTTTTGTAAGGGGTTTGTTAAAAGTGTTTGAATTTAATATATTTTGAAAAGTTATTTAAATATTTTTGATTTTTATTATTTCAGATTATAAATTTTTTAAATGAAAAAAAATTAAATATAATTTAATTTGATAGTGGATATAAAAACAATTAAAAAGTGTAAAACTATAGCAAAAGATTTTTTTTTTGAATAAATAATTTAAGACTTTTTTTGGATTTCTCAAAATATTTTGCACAGTAGTTTTTATTTGGAATTCAACATAGTGAACTTGGGTTGGATTGTTGATACTATCCAGAAAAAAAAAATTATATTTTTAAGAACGGTAAGTTTTAATAATTTTTCAAAAATATTTCTTTAATTTTAACTTTGCTGAACGAGTCAATTAAAATATACACTTAAATATTAACGATAATATTAATTGTTAATAATTAAAAAGATTGTTAATAATTTTAATGCATTTTTAATGATATAATTTTACCCAGTTAACATATTAATTGGCATATAAAAAAAGAGGCTTTAATTTGTCAATTAAATAAATATATTATGTACAATTAATTAAATAATTAAAATGAGTATTAATGTAAATTATGATATTATCATCAGCATTAAGCTTAATATAAATTATATTTAATATTATAGTATATATGTGAGTTTTGTATAATATGAGTTTCGATTTATCTTTGCAATAATCAGTGTCTTCCTAAGTAGATGGTAATAAATTTGTCGAATTTGCATTCAATTTTGAAATTCAGAGATTAAATTACGATTTATTCCAAAAAATTATAGCATAAATGGGTTTTATAAAAAAGGAAATATCTTACACAGTATATTTGTAAAGCTGCCCATAAATTATACAATCTGGTTTCCAACGTGTTGTCAACCGAGTTGTAAATTTTCACCTTTCAACTTGGTTTACAACCGAAAATATAATCGTCAAAAAGATGTTATATTTTTGTATTTATATGCCAAACTTAAAAATATAATTATTGTCTTAACCAAGTTGTCAACTGTTTGTGGGAATGTTAAATGAATCAGCAAAGTGACGCAACTTATGTAGGTTAAGTACGACATCTAATATGCAAATAATTGTCAAAATGTCATAATTCAAAAGTCATCCAAAATTTGAAGAATGTAATACATATCGTAAACACTGATTTTTTGAAACGTACTTCCTGAATTTTTGAATGTGATTTGATTCTGGAATACTATGACATTACTATTAAAACTATAGCATTTTCATGCGAAATTACATTTTCCATTTAAATTCGTATTTTTCTATGTCAAAATCGTAATTTTCTATTTAAAATTCGTATTTTTTGAAATTTAATATTTATTAAATATGTAAAAAAAAATTAACTGAGGAAAGTATGTCTATTATAATAAAATAAATATTGATATTAATAATAATGTAATACGATTTTAAAAAGAAAATACGAATTTGAAATAAAACATTACGATATTGGCCTGAAAATGCTATATCTTGATTGTTGCACAACTGTTACTTTGAGCCTATATAACTCGTTATATGAATAAACTAGCTGATATTTAAATTACTAAAATACTAATAGTAATTCTTGTAAAACTGATAATTCCTGAAAAGCCATTTCAATTAGCATACGATTCTTTAAACAATTCATGACATATCCACAACTAAATTTTTGTATATAGTCATGTAATAATTAACCTAAATTCAAATTTCGTTCTTTTTTGTATTCTTAAAATAAAAATATCTTTAAATATTAATTTAATGCTTTGCTCTACAATTAAGATTAATTGATTTATTTTCATTTGTAATTGATTCATTTCGTTACATAAAAAAACTGAATATTTGACTTTCGAAAGTTTGATTGAAACTGAAAATATGATTTTAACCTTTATTTACGTCCGGTTTCACTAAACAAAAAATTTCGGATTAAGTAACTTTAATCAGCGATTATAGTGCGAATTTTGTTTCACTTATGATCTATTTCAGTAATTTACTTATGATCTATTCATACAGAGAAATTTAGACTTTTGAATTCAGAATTATAATTACAGAATTCAGAACAATAATTGTCAACATATTTTAGTAAATTCAGTGACTTGATACTAAACAACCAGTTATTAATTAAGTGGAGAAAACTTTTTAACTTTAATAGCTGGTTTGCTGGTTAAATATTAATCTGTAATTAAATAACAAAATTCAATAAATAAAAAGTTTTTGAGTATTAATGTAAACTGGGAAATTCATCTTTAGATCGCCAAGATCTTCCGATGTAACGATGTATTTCAAAACAAAGTTTTGTAGTGACGGCTATGATTCAATGTTTTAAAACCAATATTCTAAATTCTATTCATTCAAACAGAATAGAAGAGGAATTATTCAAAATTACGTGAGATTGTATGAACCGAGTCAACAATTTTTCTGATATTATCTTCCATATCTAATTTAAAAGTTTAAATTTTACGATATTATAAATAAAGGATGAATTTTGCAAACAACAAACTCTGCGATTCATTCAAAAGTGGAATCGGTGCCAACTCATTTACTGAAACACTATTTATAATTGGAATATTGTAGTTGTAAATATAAAATTTGAATTTGGTAATATAAATTTCCGGTAGGCTTTTATTATATATTTTAAAATTATATTTAATTAATGTTTTTATATTCGGTTTTGATGCATGTTTATATTATATAAAATATAAGTAGTATAAATATAAATTAAATTTTCAGGCTCTAATAATTCATTAAATGCGCACACGATGTTCATTAAAATGTTCTACTTTCAAGATAATTTTTTTTTATTATGTTCTTCTTGTATATAAAGTATTTTAAAAATATTATTAACAATTATATTGCAGCAGAATATAAAATTAATAAATTCTTCTTCTTCTTTAATTTTCACAGCTTAAATGAAGCCTCTGTTTCATTTATGATTTGAAAGGTAAAGAAGAAGAAGAATTATTGTCTTGATTTACACAGGGTATCTTTGATTAACATAGGATAGATTTTTTTGTTGCTAAAGTGTATGACATGGTCTGCCTATTAATAGCCTCTTCATACTGAAGAAATCGGAGACTTTTAGATCTTGGTATAGTAGGTCGTATAGTTAATAAGTTTTATTTTATCTGCTAAGGGTTATTTTCCTTCATTCGACAGAATCATTGGACAGCATCCTTATCTCGAAGAGCACTGTATTCTTTCTATCATACCATCTACATTTCATGCCTAATTTAGGATCGTTTCTAATGATGGTTTTTTTTATCGAAATTTCATTAATGAATAACAATTGTTAGGATGAAATCCTAGGTTAAATATATAATGTTTGATGAATCTTTTTACTTCTTCAGAAATGGTAGATATTTGGAAATCGTTATTGATGTTTATATTATTTATGTACCATGGTAAACTGATACTGCGTTCTTTATAATTTGTAGACGTCACACTGTATTGCTGTATCCCATCTCTGAATTCCATATATCCAGATAGGTTTAATGACCATATAATATAAAAGTACTTTTGATTTTTTGTTCAGTAGCAAGTTCATGCTACTAGCTTTCTGTCTAATTTGTATAACTTTTGCATTAATGTTAATTGTATTTATGATATTGCAAAAAAATTACAGAATTTGGAACCAATTCTTAAATAGAAATTATAGAATTTTTGTTTTTTCTTTTGTTAAATCATTTTATATTTATACATACATTAAAACTATGTGTAGGTAGGTAAAACATTAAAAATTTCACACCTTTCTCCTTAGTATAATATCACATCATACAAATTCAATATTGATTTTCATATATAATATAAATCTATAATCAAAATATCATTATAATTATAAAATATGTTGAATATATATATAAAAAAATTACCGTAGAATCAGTAAAAACCTCAATTTTTAACAGTTACGCCCTGATTATACATAACTTCATTCTTTCTTTTTTTTTATTAAATTACTTCATGAATCACAAAAATGAACAAATTCCAAATGAAAAACATAGTGCAAATATCTCAACATTCAGCAGAGGTGTTGCAAATAAACTTCAATTTTATGGATCGTTAATTTTTAATTGCAAATATTGGTAGTAATTTTTCAAATAAATATTCTTTTTAACTAATGACTTTGAAGCATGCACACAAAACCGGAAATTCATAAAAAAAAACAAATTTAAAATTAATTAATTATAATAAAGAAAATTGTAATTTTCATTTAAAAAAAAAATTTGTCACAATTTATCAAAATGAATTTATATGTGAAAATTTTCAGTTTTCTTTTATTGTTTTATCGCCGAATTTTTTTTTTTAACAAAATATTGTAATTTATTTAGTCAAATTTATTAGTTTAATGTTAATAATTTGTAAATTTTGTCGTAATAATTTTATATGTTTTATGCTGTACTGTAAAAATGTATCTTTAATAAAAGCATTGAACTTAAAAATAATGGCGGTCGATAAGAAAGTACATTTTCTTTTGTCATAAATAAGAAAATATTTTTTTTACAGTATAAACTATAAAAATAATATTTATGTTTTTGTGTCAAAGATTTTTCACAGGTTTTTTTATGCCTGTATAATTTTCTTATTAATTTTTTTTTTGAAAATGTAGTGAGAAATTAGCTTTTTTTTGCAGGATTTAGTTTGAATTGTATATAAAATATTATTGATAAGAATAAATCTACATTTAGTTGGTAAATATAAAAGAATGTGAGTGAAAATATTATGAGTGGAATAAAAATAATGAATCTGACAATTATTCATAGATCGTCAATTCGTAGGATAAAAAAGTTTTTAACATTATTTCTATCTCAATTGAATAATTTTTAAAAAAAAGTTATAAAAACATACTCGAATTTAGAAATCCCAACGTTTATGCAGCAATAGTTCTTTTTACAGGTCTTTAAACTCATAATGCTGACTGTCGATTTCCAGTCAGTTGAAGAAAAAAGTGCTAAGCATATTCTATGTGAATATAAAAAGTCTATGGTACTTTGTCAACATTTTATCGATAATAATAAGGTTGATAATAATAACTTAGGTTAGGTTATGATTATGGTATGGATGGGCTACATACAGTCAAATTAACTGCGGGCATTTAGGTTTTGATATCCCTTCTAATAATTCGTTACTGATTATGCAAATACTGTAGATGAAACAGTAAATCTTGAAAAGCAGCTTGTGACACCACAGAATATTTCTGTTAATATTAATTTTAATAACATAATATAATAATATCTTGGAAATAGTTTTGGTATTCATAATATAAATGGTTTAGATATTGCAGAAATATTTAGTGGTATCCAGTGAAACAATTTTGAAAAATATTTGTGGCTTTCTTCTTTTAAACATACAAATAAACATATATTATTACTTGTAGAATTACAACTTTGACATACTATACATTTATAGAAATAAAGAATTTCCCATTAAAATTTAGAAATATTGATTCCTTCACATCATTATTGACAAGCCCAACTGGGATTGTTCATTGAAAAAACAATAATTTTGAAAAATTGTTATTTTATTTAATTGATTATAACAATTTTTCATTTTTTTACATAAATTACAATTACGTATTCGTAAAAAAAGAGTAATTCTTGATGTTCACCACCTATAGAGTTAACATAAAAATGATTTTTTTTTACCAATCTTTCATCTATGTGAAGATAATATTCCATGTGAAAAGACTTAAAAACAATTTCCACTTTTGTTCATCAATTGTTCCGGATGAGAAGGAAATTGTTAAAGTTCGAAGAAATCTTGTTAATCAATTTAATTATTAATATAATTATAAAGAAAATATAAATTATAATTTTAATTAACATATTAAAAGTAGTAATAACAATAATTTAAATAAATATAGTTGCTGCTACAACAGTTCTACTTTTAAATCATGCTTTATTGTATTTATTACAACAGTAGAAATTTTCCTCAATTTACATGTAAATTTTTAAAAAAATTGAATAATTAAATTTAATTAATTTTATTTTATTAATATACTTTTCACCTAAAGCAATTTTTGTGTATTCAAAAGATAATTTTACTAAATAAAAAAAAATATTCGTTTTCAAATTATTTCTTTGCTCGAAAAGAATTTTTGTGTCTGGCCATGAATGAAAGTAATTTGCTTCATTTTTTTTATTGTGTTTACGACGATCTGTTCAATCAATTAAAATGTTCTTTTAGTGTTCCGTACATTTTTATTATAGGTTTTCAGATTATATAGTAGTGAACTTATCAACAATCTTGTTTTTGTGGAATTTTTATGGATATTTCTACTAACTTAAAAGGTGCAACTGAAATTGTGCACATCAACAAAAAAATCATTCAAATTTCTGTGGAAAAAATTCTTGTGGTCATTGCGGAAATACCATAAAATTACAGAATATTTTTTCAATTTTCTTTAAAGATAAACCAAATAATCAAAAAATTGCATTTTCCACAAAAAGAAATAAATTTTTGTTGAATATATTTACCAATTTTTTATAATAAATTCCAATTTAGCTCTCATAATTTAAACGTTTTCGATACAAAACACACTAAGAAAATTAAAATTGGTTAGCAACAATCAAAGTATCAAAGTAAATTAAATGAATGAGCTGGTGAAAAAGTCATAGTCATGAATTGTGAGTTTTTTTTTTGCATTGACCTGAAGTTGAACTTTTTTATTTATATAGGTAAAAAATCGGTTTTTATTTAATTTTATTGTTGTATGAAAGATTTGTGAGTGGTTTTTTTTTTCGTAAGACGATTGTGCTTAATAGGTTAACACCTTAACAGAATGTGATATAGTTTTATCATTTATTTGTATTATAGATTTTGTTATGCGGTTTGTTTACTTCTTGTTACCAAAAAAAAAGGTGGGGCCCTCAGGAAATTAAAATAAATACGTTAAAATAAAAATAAAAATAAATAAATAATTTTTAACCGTTTTTGATTTTGTTTTTCATGTTTCTTCTTCGTTTTCAACAAAAATTATTTTTCCTTTGGTATATATATAAACATAAAAACAGATTATTTTTTTTCTTCGTTTTTTTTTGAATGGTTAAAGAAGTATTAAAGTTTTAGTAGTAAAATATTTTAATGAGGTTATAATAATCATTTTGAGGTTAAACTGAATGTAAATAATTTGTTTGTTGTTGTTTTTTTTTCTGATTTTTTCAATATTTTTTATTAATTGGTAAATTATATAGTTGATTTATTAATAATTTGATAATTTCCTTCCATTTGATATTCTGTCATATATGAAAAACAGAATTATCAACAAAAAATATTGTGTGAATTAAAAACAGGTTCGTCGCTTAATACTTTTGTTCCATATATTGAAATTTTTGATTTTTAATTTAGTATTTTCGGAAGATTTTCAGCCAATACTTATAAAAAAAAAACAAATTTGTATGAGAAAATGAAGTTCGTTGCTTAACACTTTTGTTTTTGTAATGATTTTATTTTTATTTTTAACAAGTTAATTATTATTTATAATTATTTTTTGATAATATTTAATGAATGTTATAAACAAATGTAAAAAATTTAGATTAAAATAATTTATTTCGAAAAAAAATTAACGAAAATATTTATAATATTTATCACTAATTAAATAATAATAATATAAATTTAAATATTTCTATTTTAATCAATTAAAAATTATGATTTTAATTTGAATTTAACTGGTTTATTATTTTTTTTATATTTTTTTTTTGTAAACCCAATAATTAATGACCGTAAAAATGAACAACAAAATTGAATGCTTGAGTGCAATTTTATTTATAAATATATTTAATTAATTAAAATAAACCAACAACATAAAATATGATATTTCATATTTTATTTAACAAGAAAGATTTTTATTTATATGGTTTTTTTTGTAAATTATCAATTAATGATTTTTTTTTTGAAAACAAGTAATATTTTATAATTGAGTATTTAATATTTTTTGCGTGTATATTAAGTATATAGATATTATAAATTATTAGAAAATTGTGTTTAATTAAATAGAAAGCTGAGCTCAATTTTTTGAGCTATTTTATAATCTTAAAAGTTTCTGTTATTAACTATATAAAAAAATTTATACCAAAAGATAATTAAAAAAAATATTTAAATAAATTTTAGTTTTTGCGAAATTTTATTTTTCAATTTCATCCATATAAATACAATATAAAAGATCAATAAATCGATAAATAATTTATTGCTGAAGTTTATTATTGTCAAATAATATTGCTATATAAAAAACTATTGCAATATTGTATTTTGTGGTAGAATTAACAAAAATAAGGAAATCAAATTTAAATATTAGAGAAAATATAACATTATTTTTCCATATAATAAAATGTTTGTTATATTTGTTATAGCTGGGTTATTAGTTTTTTGATTAACGTAATAAAGTTTATACAATTATATTATGATAAAATAATTTTATTGAAAACTGTGGGAATTTTTGTTTTTTCAAATTCCTCTTAAATAATACACTATACTTTTTATATGACAATTAAAAATATGATTGCAACTAAGTTAGTATAACTATCAATTTATGATCAAAAAATATGTGAAAATTTGTTATGGAAATTCGATAGATGAAATATAAAGTAATATAAAAGTTTTATGAACTACCATAAATTTGTGGATTAAATTTGAGAAAAAATATCTCTAATTTAATACTTTGTATTTTTTTTAGGATAATTATAAACCAAAATTTTTTATTTAAATCCTATATATACCAGTAAGTTTATTGGAAAATTTTGAATATAAATTGTACTTTTAACAAGGAATTTACTTTGTTTTAACAAGAATTATATTAAATAATAGAATTACATTAATTTATTTACTGAACTATTACGCTATCAACCGACACAGATTTTATATTTTTAGGGTTCCATTGACCTAACTGATAACCTATACGATAATATTATTAATTTGGTTTCCTTGTTTTCAGCATTTAGACGATTTACATTATTAACAACATTTTACTATATATATTTTTCAGAAACTCTTAAATTTAATTTAAAATATTTTCGCTTTGAATAACATAATAATTTTCATTCAATTTCGAAAATAACCTTCACTTATAATAAACAAAACAATGAAAAAAATAATTACATATTTTTTGAATTATATTTTCCGTTACAAAACCCTCAACCAAATAACATAACCAAAACCAAATAACATTTTTCTTCTTATGACATATTTTTTATCTGATAATAATCAAAATATATATAAGAAATCCATAAAAACATAATAAAAATTATATATATTTAAATTTCAAAAATTAGATCTTTCTCACTTTTTAATTCAAAATAACAAATAATTTTATGTAGGTATAAAAAAAAAATATTTCATAATTTTTGTATTATTGTTAAAATATGTCACCAAGAAAATAGACAGAAAAATCATTTTTCATCATTTTTTTTTTTAAGAAATTCCAAAAAATTACAATAATTTTTAATACAAATATTTTTCTAGGGAAAGTTTCTCATGTGTATCGCTATTTGAAATAAAATTAATTTTGTTCTTACGATAATGTATGAAAATAAAAACTAAGCTCAACTATTTATGCAGTAGTTTTAAAATAATGAGATACGAACACTAAAATTTCATGCTACACTTGTAAAGTTTAAAGATTAGTCTAATATCTTGTTCACGTGGTTCAGTGTAGTATATTTCAAAAATCGCCAGATGATCACTGAAAAAACTACAACGTAACTTATTATTATGTATTCCACTCAAAATGTGTGGAGCGCAGTAGAGTCGATTTTGAACTACGATCCACGATACCACTTTCGAATTGTAGTGTAGTAGCTAATTCTGACAGATAATCGCTGGATTAATTGCTTTTAATGTGACTTCCTATTAATATTGTATGTATTATTGTCTTATTAAGTAAATATGTAAGAATGCTATGAATAAATTAACTTTATTTTAATAAATCCAAATAATTTAGCGCATGTAAACATTATGATAAATATACAACAACTGTCATTAGTAGAGTTTTCAAATTTCTTCAATAGACGCGCTATGGTCGACTTAAAACGTTGTATATCCCAGGTGATAAGTCATATAAGAATTGTTTTTACAAATCCACTAACCACGCACCAAGTGAACTATATATAAAATAAAGAAAAGACATTTTTAAAAACAGTCTAGCTCTAGATCAAATATTTCAAATATAGTTACAGGCTAGTGTCATATAGCGGAAGAAAGAAATTGCTAGATTGATAGATGACATATATTATATGAAAGGAAAATATATAAAAAATCTTAATATTATTCTACTCTTAGCTATCATTCTAATGCAGGATAATTTCTCAATCTTTTCAATTGTATCTACCATACAAATTTAGTTCGTCATTTACATAAAATTTACATGGGACAGATTGACAGACAGTCAGATATCAAAGCCTAAGGGATTTCTTGTCTCTCAATAAAAAAAACCCTAAAAATAAATTTTCTATATATAATTATAACGCTATAAAATTAATCAACATAAAAAAAATTATAAATCTTTTTTTTAAAATTCATATAGAACATAAATTATTATTACCAGTTAAATAAAATTTTGTTATATATGTCGATACATTAAAACTTGAACTTTATTTAAACATTTGCAAAGCGTGAAAGTAAACTTAATAAAATAATAAAAAAAAAAAACACTAAATTTAATACAATATAAAACAAAATATTCAAAATTTTGGACATCACGATTTGTTCTCCAATATATTTTATACCTGTTTATTTACCAAAGATACTTTTTACCTGTTGTATATAAATTTCTGCTATTGTACTCTTGTTCCGTGTTAAATATAAAAGTTTTTTTTTTTTTGTAATCTAGATAGAAATTAGCAATAAAATTTGATCTACTTTATTTTTGAGTTTTTCTTAGTTTATTTCTTCTGGTCTTTTCATTCAAGTTTATTAAATAAAAAAAATGTGTTACAATAAAATGTTAAGGAGAATTTAATTTACATTTGAAAGTTTAATAAAACAAATTGAATTAATTTAATTACATAAATGTTTCAAATATTATAGACAGATTACATGAATATACGAATTTTTTGAAAACATTAAAATTTTATGTTTGTTAAATTGACTTGCTAATTTTGATCATTGTATATTGTTTATAAAAGCAAATTAATTTTTAAAGAATTAGGAAAAATGTGGATTATTAATTTCGTTATTTAAATAAATTGAAAAAGATTTTTATTTAAGTTAAATCTTTTATTAATTCAGATACCATCAAAATTCAAAATAAATTTGATTATTGCTACTGACTGGAAAGACTTTATAAATACAGGACTAATAAAATTGAATAATTTGGTTATTTAGAAAGTGGAGTGGGTCAACAAAATTGTAATGAAAATATATTTAGTAATTTAAAAATGAAAATAAATTAAGTTTACAATCCAGACTTAAAATTGAAGGATCACGACAAATAAAGACACACAATTTCTTGTTTATATCCTGTCGACCTTACTTCATTACAATAGAAAACCTTTTTTAGTAATTTTTAGAGCATCAAAAATCCATTCAGTTTTAACAAAATTGGTTTCTACTTTCTGAATTCTTGATGGAGCCAGAAAGAATAATGAATGAGTTCTAGAAATTTGATAATATGGTGGGAAATACAATTCACCTATAAATGTCCTTCATGTCTGGAGATATTGTTAAACTGTTCTATTCTCTTCCCATAAAACCAAACCAGGCTTTCCAACAACCATTAAATATTTTGAACTATGTTTTAAGTTCAAAATATTTAATAGAGGTTGGAAAGTCTGTCATAAAAACTTTGCAAATTATCAAAAAAAGTTTAATAAAATTTATATTCTCAAAATTAACTTCTAAATCTTCATTCAAATTTATTTATATTTCAATTGAGTTCACCAGTATTGCCGTGTTTTGGTTCACTGAACTGATTTTATGCTAAATGATTTAACCAATTAATTTAATTTTTACTTCCTGAACTTAAAAATAAAATATTATTTTTTATATTAAAATTTAATAATTGTATTTTTAGATGTTAAATCCATTATACAAAGAAGCCATGCTAAAATGTTGATTAACTGAAATTAAGACAAATAAAATTGAATAATCAAAAACAATACAAAGTTAAAAAATATAAATTTATAAATAATTATCTTTAATTTAATTTCAAATTAAATAGTTTTAAATTAACCTAAAATTTAACTAGATTTAAATAAAACTACATTATTAATTTTATATTTTGTAAAGTAACAACTGTATTAGAGTTTTTTGTAATATTTTCAACAAGTTCACGAAATCATGTAAGCGAACAACAAAAAATATGAACGAAAAAAATAAAAACATACAAAAAATTCTCTTTATTTTCATGAACCATCAAGAATGTTGAATTAAACCGGCTTCTTGTTCATTATTAATTCATTTAACATTAAAATTCTGTTTAGTTACCGATATCAAAAGAAAATGATTATAAAGCTAATAATTTGTTAGTTTATATGTATGCTCCAAATCCTGACTTATACGACGATTTTACTCTTCCATCAATGGCTTAATTCTTAGTTTCACATCACATCTTCTTAATGAACATAACCAAATTGGATTTGGTTTCATCCTTCCTGTGTTTCGTAATCTTTTATGTTGCTTTAAAAGATAGTAGAAATATTTAATATGATTCTGTCAATTGCAAGCGATTATTGTAAAAGATGTGGATCACATATTTCCTTCACAATCTGTCACTTAGTTCTTATTTTCTTACCTTGTGTTATCATAAAACAACCATTGAAAATTAGGTTAAGTGAAAAATAGTGATCATGATCTTTGGCGCATTCCGAAAACTTTTAGATAAATTTCCTCAGAATTATCAATATTCGAGTTTCTCGCCAGTTATTCCATTTTCTAATTCCGCTCGATTATTATTATTTGTATTATTATATAAACGTTTAAATTCATTTGGTTTTTAGTAACTATAATTAAAAATATCTAAGATAAAATCCTCCACCATTTGCTGCCATTATTTTGTACAATCGTTCTCCATTAATTTAACATATATGTTAATTAGTAATTGAGTATCAAATCCTCATCATCAATCTTGAACGCAAACTCCAACCTTACCAAGAAAATGAGGACCTGAGCAAGAGTCTGATTATTTGTTTGGATCAACAAGATATTGTTAGTAATGATAACATATAAAGAAAAAATATATCTTTTACCCCGAAATTTCTTTCACTTTCTCACATGTTGAGCAATAATTATTTTACTATTCGCCGTGGATTAACCCTGATACTTTCATCACCGAACCAAACAAATGTAAATGTAGATTAGAGATACAGACTTAACTCTTTACTACAAACAGTTGATCTCTTGTGATGCGTGTTGACCTTGTATCTTCACGCACCCTTCTTAACCTAACCTAACCTACTACAAGCAGTTACATCATCTATCTATTTTTTCTCTTGTCCATCTATTGTCGTTGATTCTGGCTATATTTCTTGTCCATCTCCATTTTAATTCTTTACTAATCTATATTACATCTATTATTTTCGTTCTATTTCTTATTGCTCTATTCCTCATTTTTATCTAATAATTTGAAAATCTAAACGCTTCATTAACCTTTTACACACTTTTCTATATTTTTTATGTTAAGGACGAAGTTTGAGCACCATATGTTAATACCGGTAGGATTGTAATATCCTTAAATATTATAAATTGATGTAAGAAGTTGACTTACCCCAAAAATTATAATAATAAACATTTTTATAAAAAATATAGAACTTTTATGTTTTCACCAAATTAATTCTATAAACTTACCAGCGGAGTTTATGATCCTTGAAAAAAAATGTTTTATTTACGACAAGAAAAAAAAACAGACCATCTAAAAACTGAAAATTCATTGGAATTTTTCCAATACATATATTAAGTTCGATGGACGAACGACAACTTCAAATCCTCATATATAAGTAGAATATGTGGTGGATACAAGAAAAAAAAAATTCACAGAATAACCAAACCAGGTAAAAATTTAAAACGATGTTGTTAGGTAGGAAGATGACCATCAGGTTTATGTACCTGTTACTTAAGGAATTTTTCTGCACACAAACATATTTTTTATATAAAATGCGAAAATTATTACAAAACAATTTTATAGTATAAAATGTTGATAGATATAAAAAGTTTTTTTTTTAATTCGTTGTGGTAGAAGAGAATTTTAAACAGTTTTTTTTTTATTTCTTCATATTTTTTTAACCTGTCTTCATAATTTTTTCAAAGTCCGTTGAATTCATTGCCAGTATAATTTTTTGTTGTTGGTCAATATCAAAAACACAATATTATGGTATCAGTTGTAGTATTGATGGCAAACATATTACCAAAAAGTCTTCAGGGTATGAAAATTCTTTATTATGACTGTTTTTTTTATATTGTATTCCGCCTTGTAACAAAAATTTTATTGGAAATTTGATTTTTTCTGAAATTTATTATATTATATACGAATTGTACAAATAATAATCATAAAAATTTATATTATTTTTATGTTCCCCAAAAGTTTAATTTTTAATTTAACTGTATAAGAAATAAATTAAGATGTTTTTTTTAACATATTATTGGATTTTAATTGTCCGCAATTAAGGTAATATAAATATTAATAATTGTTTTAGTGAAGTTAATTAAGACTTATTTGAAATGTTCAAGTCAGAATTATATAATTAAAGGTTGTTGTATTGAATAAATTCATTGTAAGCTTATTTTAAACATACAATAGTCTGGAAATTGTTAAGATTTGTTTTCAATTATCAATAACCACAGAATATAGTCTAACCTTTCAAAAAAGTTTGATATTGAAGCAAGCATTTAGGCAGCGATTAATCAAAAATGATTTAAGCTAAAACAAGTAGATTTGTGCATTTTCAAGAACAAGATTGGATATATTACTACAGGAAATGACTGGACACATTTCAACAATGATTTTAACTGATATGGCTACGAAACTTTAAAAGTTCGTTATCGCTAAAACTATTTATACATTTAAGTTCTTCTTTTTTATATTACAGCTTCAATTTCACTATGAACAATGTTTATATACTTTTGTACTTTAATACAAAGTTCTTTAAAATTTCACTTACATCCACTTGTCAGCTAACTCCATTCAAAAGTTATTCCTATTATAAACTACGAACCCTTTATTTCCCTTATAAGTTATTTTTTATTTGCGGAATAAATGTTCATACTAATATGTATTTTAAAGGTGTACAGAAAAGTTCCGGTAAAATATAAATTCACAAAATTTTAAAATGGGAGTCAGAATGATCCGTTTCGGGCATATGCGAATGCAATATTCATATATCATGCCATTCATATAGTCACAGTAAACGTGTCGAAACGAAATCGTTCGAAAAGAGATAAAATTATTTTATCTTTGCCGGATTGGTCCAATGCAAACAATTAAATGTATATTAAAATTATAGTCATCATCTTAAAATTGGAAGAATTTATTATATTTGAATAGAGTATTTTTTGAAATCATCTTGGACTGTCATTAGAAAAGCTATTTATATACTAGGGTAACATCAAAAATTTTCAGGACTTTGTTTTTACATTGATAATTCCATTATTAATATTTTTTAACTTTCAGTTTTTTGAAGAAAAATATGTAACATAATAAAATTACTTTTGAAATCACAGAACGAACAGTCGGAAACATTGTGAATAGAGTTTCATTTCAAAACGAACGGATAGAACAGTAACGGAATCGAACTCATTGTGTTGTGACTCTTACTTTATAATTTTAATTAAATGAATTTTGCCTATAAAATCTATAAAATATAATTTATTTCTAAAAAAAAATGTACTAATTAATATCAAATTAAAATTTCCCTTCATTATTTCAATATAAAAATTGTTGAAAAAAAAAAATGCCATCAAAATCATGATAATAAAATTACTATTTATGTCCGTCTGGACTTCAATAATTTATATATAATTTTTTCTACTGACAGGAAAGAATTTTCTTTTATAAAAACATTACATAAACATACTTTAAAAAAATAATTGTTTGAAAAGAAAATATTTATATTACTATCTACATAAATATATCATTAAAATTAACTGTATTAACAATTTAGATTCCAACAACTTTATAGAAAATTACCTCACGATCCATCTTCCTTTTTTTTTACGAAACTTTTAAAGATGGAAATTGAAGACTGAAAACAACTAACATTGATTTTCTTTTATAGACATAAATGACGGCGATTATAGTTTTAAATTATTATTTAGAATTTATAATATTATATATATAAAAAAAAAAAAATTTACGTAGACAGAATAAATAAATTCTTTAAAAAAATTAAGTTTAAATTTGTATTTTATATTTTGAATACGTATAAAATATCTTTAACATAACTTTTATATACATAGATTGGTTTGGTTTTTTGTGCAGATATAATGAGTATCTCTTCTTGTTTACTTTGATGTGGCACGTCTTCTTTTACATGCCATTAAACATTATTATTATTATTACCATTATCATTATTATTATTATTATTATTTTTAGTTTTTCCATGTTAAATCAACACTTTAGTCAACAATTTCTATTTTTATTTTTATTTTTTCAATAATGATGTTAGAAATAAATCAATAAAGTCTGTTTTTTTTTTTTCATTTTGTAAAGTTGGTTAAAGAATTTCCTTAAGAATTTCATTAAATATATAATTTTATGCAGAAATGTATTGAATAAAAGTAGGACATTTTTAAAAATAATATTATTTCTTCAATTATTTAATATAATATGTTAATGACATGTCATTTTGATAAAGTATTTCTAATCAATTTTATATTTACCTTATAGACAAATATGATAAATAATTTTGAGTTATAGCCGCTGTTTAGATAGTACAATAGATTTATGGAATTGATAAGTTATTGTTTCGGTAATAAAGATATAAATTATGTTTTCTTGGAAATTATTAAGAATTATAGTTTTTTTAAAATTAATTTGACCACCTAAGAATTTTTACAGATTTTTTTTTGTTAAATTTTCACGATCTTTTTGGTTATCATCATCATTGTCATAATTCATAATCAAAGAAAAAAAAATTGTTATAAATTATTGATTAAATTTTAAATCACGATTTTTAATTTTGTATATTTTTTTATGATGAATTTGTTTATATTTATACAATGAATAATATGGAGAATGAGCGAAGACTTCTTATTTTTGAACTGATATAGAAAATGTCAATAAACTTTGGAAATTGGAAACAATTTATTAATATTTTAGTTAATTTTTAAGTATATATAATTAATATATTCGCTACTAACAATGTCATGCACCTCTGCAGTGGCCATGCCATAATAATACAGCGTTCCGATACCCTGCAAAGTTCAACATTTATGTTTGTACATAGGGTTTGTAACGCCAAGTAACATTCATACACTACTTTGGGTTTGATATAGACCACCGAAGAACTTTAATTAATATATCCTTAAAGTATATCTTATTTTTTTAGTATTGTATTTTGACAACTCAGAACAAAAGTTTCTGTTTTTTAAGGACATTATTTCAATTGGGATATTCTTCATTTAAAAAAAAAAACACTATTTTTCAGAATTTGATATAATAATCTATAATATAAATAAAAAGAAAATGTCAATTTACTTATATTTTAGAATGCTATCAATAATTTTGATTTCAAAAATAAAACCAGGTTCGTCGCTTAACATTTTTGTTTACTCGGAATTATTAACGATTTGATTTAACCAAAAATCACTTTTGTCGGTTAACAATTTGGTTCAAATATATAATTTCATTGGAAAATCTTTAAATCAAAATTATTAGAATATCTTTGATAAATAAATACAAATTCTGATAATATTTTAACTTTAATGTCTAAATAAAATGTTAAAGTTTTTTTTTTTGTATTTTTAATAAAATAAAAATAAAATGTTAAAAAAAAAACATCAAAAAGAAAGCAATAAAATAAAAATAAAATGTTAAGATATCAATAAATATAAAAATGTTATATTTACCTTTTACGGTATGTACTTCTTGTTGTCCATCAACAAACATTAAAACATTTTAATGGTAATCGCATGCTGCTTCCACTTCTGATGCTGTTAATGCTCCTGCATAATGTATTTTCTTCTGTTTTTCTGTTTTTTTTTTTCGAAATAAGAAGACAGTTTTTCTTGTAACTTGTCTTTTGTCCAAGAAATCATTCATATATAAGTAGAAAAAAAGCACTTATTAATAGTTCAATAAGTTAAACATAAAGGAAGCACTAAATAAATTTATTTTTATATTGATCCAAAGATAATATAGAAATATAAAAATGATGATATTATTATTTTTATAAATCAAAATAGACACAATAAAAATATACTTTGCTACTAGTCAGTATGATTTGTTAAGTGGGATATGGCAAAATTATGTACCATTTTATAAAGTGATTAATTGAATATATGTACAAAATACTTCAATATTCTAGTAGCTCAGTAGCTGATTTTAAATCAATAACAAACATTAAATTAATTATAGAAAGTCATTAGTAGATCTAAATAATGATGGCAAATAATTCACCGTAAGAGGTCACTAGTGCTATTCAATTATATTGACTTATTAATATGAAATTTTAATAATTATATTGCTGTGTATAATATTGGCAGCGTATAATTACTATTACAAGTTCAATTCGACACAGCTTGCTGAATACTAGTAATAATGTTATTAGTATGGAATGCAATTTTTAAATACTGAAAAATGTTGACGGTTACCACCATTTGCTGACTACATATTTCCCAAAAATCCATTATGTAAATCAAACTTTATTCACTATCAACAAATTTATATTAAATTTGACCTATATTTTTTAGACTCTATGCTTCTTCTACTATACCAATTGGTTTCCTTGTTTGTGCAATGAATTGCCAATACATTCAGAATTAACTAATTTTGGCATTTAAAAATGTACAAATCAATTCTTAAAACAATAAACATACTCTCAAATTTGTATGTGATGCCGACAGACTACTAATTTTTAAGTAATCGATTTTCATTTAATGTCATTATTTTAATATTAATAAAATTTTGTGCTTACTCTATTGTCCACAGTCCTTGATATAACCAATGCGAACATTGACAAATTCTTTGACTGATCTGCAGATTATTGTGTATTATGAAAAAGTGTAATGAATAAAGTTTTAACTAGTAATGCCGCTTACTTTATATTCTTATCATTCCATGATAGACATATAAACTTTATTTGTAACAACATAAAATAAGTGTTTTTTTTTTTTTTGTTGAAAAGAATTTATAATTGTAACTGTATTAAAATTCAATGTATAAAAAAGAAAAAAAAAACAAGAATTTAATACTGTTAAGTACAACAATTCATAGTTCTATAGACTACATTCTAATACAATTTTCATTACATATTAGGGTATTTTTCTTACATTACAAGAGTTGGATTTCTAGTGAAAAATTATTTATGAAAAATTGTTTAATTTAATAATGATTTTAAGACTTGTTTACAGAATAATATTAATAAAAAAAATTATATTAAACTGTTTTAAAATATTAAAAAAAAAAGTTGGTATTTGTTGTTCGTTTGTAATATAAATTGTTATCATAACCTCAATAATTTATTCCTATCATGGATAATGATTGATACCACAATATTTTTGCTATAATAAGTAAAATAAAAATTACTTGTAAACAAATTATTAAATATAAACAGAAACTTCAAATTATTTAGTATTATCATATCAAAAATATTCTGAATTATTTAATGATGCAATCAAAATGTATCATGTATTTTCCAAAATTTTATCAGTTTCGTCTTACTTTCCCAATCTTTTTATTTTCCACGAAGCATTACTTTCCGAAGCTGTCAAATTAACAATTCATTAAAGAATCTATTACGGAAGTTACAGTTGTAGTAGATTAGAATTGATTTACGGGGAGGACTACTATTAGCACCTAATCACTGCCGCCAAACGGCAACCTAATTATACATGTCTGTTCAGGTCCATGCTATAGACAGTACAGCTGCCTAAAGTAAAACAGTACAGCTGGAACTACGTGCTAATTATGTAACTACCGAGGTATCGTGGTCATTTTCCAGCAGAATCGGTCTTCCGATAGTCCAAGCCTGTGTAGATATATCCTAATTTTCCCACCAATGTCCTGATTTTCTTCAAATTCGTTACAGTCACAATTTTTATCTCTCACCCAATTATGATCAGAAAGATTAGAAAATCCTTTTTCAAGATAAATAAATATGCATTTCTCAAGATTTTCTGTTTCTGAAAATATTTTTATTATTTATTTTCTGCTATTACATATATTCATTAATTTTATTAAACTATATTTTTCTTTTACAGATCCATCAAAATAGCTTCAGCTTCAAGATGTGGAGCTCACAGAAAGGTCCTACACGATTGTGGGACCGTAGTTTAAGTCATTTATTTATTATACATTTTATGGTAAGTACAATTAATATTTTCACACCTTTACAACATATTTTCAATAATCGATATAATAATAATAAATAAATTCACCATTTATCAAACTTTTCCAATCTAACAAAAAGAAAAACAATTAAGTTTTCAACATCATAAACTCAATACAGAAAAATAATAATAATATTACAAATTATTATAAATAAAATACAACTTTTTTACGGATTTAAATTATTAAAAATAAATTTACGAATCTGATTCACGATTTGACCATAAAATAACTATAAAAATTGCAACTGTTCTGAATTGTTTAAAAAAAATATATGCAGAAAATTATTTAATATTTTTTAATGAAATTTTCACATTTTCTCAATTTTCTTACTAAAAATTTATAGTTTCATATAAAATTTAATAGATTTTCTTGATTTTTTTTTTTTTAAAAAAACAAATTTTATGATAATTCAGAATTTCTATACAACAAAACTATCTGGCATTACAAATATCACAAATAAAAAATTTATTCATTTTGTACCTTTATAAGTAACACCATTTTTATGTAGGAGCAATTAAGAATTAAGTGACTTCAACAAAACAAAAAAAAAAAACACCTTAAGGTGTTGTTTCTCAGGTTGTGAAGTTTTGCCCGGTTATTTTTTTGTAAATTAATAGAAATTCTATATATATTAAGTGTAGATACATTTGTTAAGATAAAGTCTTGTCCACCCATTTATAGATAAAAAACATTTTGTAAAAAAAATGTGAAAAAAAAAACTGTTTTTAGTATCACGCAGCCAGCATTAATTTGAGACTATATAATAGCAATTGATTATGCTATAAAAAGATTTTTAGATATGTTTCTCATAATATTTGAATGAAATAAATTGAATATAAATAGGAAAAAAATGTTTCTTTCATTGAAAATGTTTGTAAAAGTCTTGGGTACAATAACAGAACTAAAAATAAAAAACTAAAAAAAAACGTTAAAATTATAATAAATATTTAATGCTTTTTTCAAATTACTATGTAATTTTCCCTATTTAACTATGCTTTTGAAGTGCGTATGTATGTAATTAATAATTTTCTATGTTATTAATTAGAATCAATAAATTAAAATGTAACAATTTTATTTAATTACATTTTTTTTTAATAAGGTGAGAATTTGAAATTGAATAGAAATTAAATCCGATGGGAAATTTTGTACTTAAAATACTTTTTTGTATGAGTATTTGTTCTGCAAATTAAAAGCTTATTAAGTACCAATGATTTACAGCCAGTTAGCTTATAAATTAAAGTCATATTTTCAAATCTACATAATTACATATTTATCCATAGGTTAATTTATGACATTTTAAATGACTGAGCTTTTTTTCATACTTGTTTGGTTGGTTAGTTTGAAGGGAGGAAAAGATAACAAAATCTCTCCATGCACTTAGAGGGTCCGTTGTAATCTATATATGATGAAATATGCTACCCACAGCACAATTATTCCAATACACCTATTTCATGAACGCAATTAGTCTAGTTTAGACGGCTTCAATATATTAAGATTGGAATTTTCTGAGTTTGATTCAATACTGAACATTAAATAATTTTACTATCTTATACCTTCCAGTCTTCCATTCTTTTGAAGGATTTCTTTAGATCTATAATTAAAATATTTTTACAAAAGAAGAAGTGAACATGGTGTTTGAAAGACTGACACTGGAAATAGGGTAGAATCTCGGAGATTTTGATGATTTTTTTTTGTGAGAATTATGGAATTTTCTGTGAAACAAAAAAATATTGTTACCACTCACGAGTTACACCAGTTTAGTTGGGTTATAATATAATTTTAAATTCATCTAGTAACATTCAAAAATCATGTCCGTATGTCGCTTAGTGGGATCTATTGATCTGGATATGTTGTCAATGTTTTTATCGTACTTTTATCATATGACGTCCATGCTGTGCTGCTCGTACATGATACGTGGTTATGTCTTTTCACCTTGATTTCACTTAGGATAAGAAGTACAGGTAGATAACCACCTTAACACTGTTTATCGGAGATCTACCTGTTCTACTAATGACGCAGTCAGACTGGAACCTCTCCTTACCAACTCAACAATAAATATCTACAAGTTTCAAAATAGAACTCAATAATTATTTCGAAATTATACAATGTTGATTCAATTATTGATATAAATTTGTACAAAAAAAAATGTAATAAAAATATTATTTTTTTTAAATCTATAAAACTAAAATACTAAATAAAAAAAACACTTTTTTAATAAAATAAAACATAATTTTCTCTCTCGAATATCGTGAATATCCTGTTTGACAAATAAAAATAGATATATAAATGAAAATAGAAAACAAGATAAAATAACTGGAAATAAAACATAAATTTATAAATCTATTATCTATTTAAAAAAACTGTTATTATTTATTAAACAATTGAACAGAAATTCCATCAATAAAGATTTAAAAAACAAAAAAATAAAATAATTTATATCATCAGATAATTTTATAATTTTATTTTTCATTAATATCGTTTTAAATATATTTTTGTAATAAAAAATTGTAGAAATAATAAACCATTTTAACGGCTAATACATTTAATACGGAAATAATTATCTTTATAACACTAATAATAATAATAAATTTGTGGTCCAAGGAAAATTCGTTTCTATCAATTTACCACCTGAATTATGTCTTATAATATAAATAATCATAAAGTTAAACATTTGAAATATATAAATAAGTAAAACTACTTGTTCTGAAAGTGAAAAACTTATAAAATATCAATTAGCTACAGATCTGATACGATTTCTGAATGCCACGACCCAGGTAAATATCTTAGCTAAGCCAAGTGGTAGCAAAACGGAGATAACAGACTAACAGGTGTCATCGTTATATTGTATGGGACGCGCCACTTGAACCAGCCAACCAACCAATGATTTGGAGTCTGTAGCTTATAAAGAATCAAGGTTTCAGAGACCAAAATTTTGGGTGTTGAATTAGTTAATTTGTATTAAGGATTTATATTTTTAGTTTATATTAAATTTAATTTCCGTATTACAATTAACTAATATAACTTGCCTAAAATGTTAATCAAATTACTAAATATTTTGAAATTGTAACGTCAAATAATATAGAAGAGACAAACTCTATTATTACTGAATATTTTTATCAGATAAATCCTACGACTACGATTTTCAGTTGAACTCTTCATTCAATCCTAAATAAGAATTGTGTACAAATAATCTTAAAATTAGTATCTTCAAATACAATTATAAAAATTGCGCTTAACATAAAGGATAATGAGCTGGTATAAAGAATGACCAAAGAAAGACATTGGATCTGACTATACATTTTCAAGCCCAAGAATTTATTGGTAAAATTTTCTGTCACTAACCAAATGTATATTTAGATGTAAATTTAAAATTTTACATAATCGGCAATTCTATTGTTTTGACCATGCAAAAAATGTTAAATGATTCAGTAAAATATACACGAATATAAAAAAACAGAATTAAAATTTTTTGCAACCTATTTTCGCCGGCTACAACTAAAGACTTCGTTAGCATTCAGAATTTTAATCCGTCAAATTGCACTGCTTTTGCTGTAAACGTAAAGTTATGACTGACTGATTGCTAAAACTACCCAGCGGATGAATTCTTGACTGATACTATAAATTTAAATAAATTCGTATAAAATATAAAAATATTTCAAATGTTTAACTTTAAAAAAGGACAACGTTATTTGCGGAGACTGTAATAATAAATTACAAGATTACAAAAAAAAAAATTAACTATTAAGTTGTAATGGCACTCAATTTTAAACATAATAGTGAATTTATTGATGATGAATTTACCGGATACCACAATGTATGGACACAATGGACGACTACAAACCAACAATTGATTAGTAAAATTAATTTGCGGTCATCGAAATCTAAAACAATTTTCCACAAATTTTTATAACATAATTTTCTCCTGCTTGTAATTTTTCTTTTCTAGTTTTTTCCTTGTACATTTTTCTTTTATTATTTACAATGATTATTAAAGTATGCCAATTATTTAACTATGTATCTTTATTTATATTTAACCACTAAATAATTCGGAAAATATAAAATTTATTTATTATTTAAAAATAAAAAATATACAACTTTTAACCAGTTTTTCTACAATTTTTACTAGGTTAATAATATTTATATTTTATATAAATTGAAAAACAGTGAAATTCTTTCAATGTCAAATTAAATTACAGTATATAATAAAAAAAATAAAAAATAAAAGAAAAATTAATGAAAAATTAATTTTTCATGAAATATATATAATTTTAAATTGAGTCAGATATTGAGAAATTTAATAAAAAACTCACTTTTACTCATATAATTTCTTATATTATGCCAATCTGAAATGGTATGCAAACGGACATTTTAATAATTATATAGTAGATTTTTTTTCAATTTCGAAATTTGTTGAAAACTTTTACAATCTGATAAAATATTACTAGCTAATATGTTTTTTTTTTTTCAAATCTAATACAAATAATAATAATCTTGAATTCAAGTTTCAATTTATATAAATTTTTTATAGTTTTGGAAAATATTTATGGTGTTTGAGTAAAGAACTAAGCGATGTGATTTACCACCATTCTTCACTTATTTTAGGAAAGTATAAAATTTGAACTTTACAATTAGATTAAGTATGAAAGACTTTGAAATTATGTGTAAAATCTAAGTGGACAATTGATGTAACCCTAAACATAATTTAGCCAGGAAGTTTTAAATTCAATAAAGGAAATGTTTAACAACGCTGTGTGAACCCTTTATTGCGACACCTATTTTTGAGTACTTATTATTCTCGAAATCACATCTAATCTAATAAATTGAAAGTGATATTTTATTAAGGTTGCAAAAACCTATATAAATTTTCATATTGTTGAATAATAATAAGAGTAAAATATGTCAATTTAAAATTTGTTAGAGTTTAAACAAATATTACATTTAATTTCTTCTTTTTATCAGTTTTAAAGTTCGAAATTAACCATTACTTCTGCTACCATTTCATTCCAGATTGACCATAGTTTTACTAGATTTATACAACCATTTATTTATATTTTTGAAAATTTGTATATATAATAGACAATTCTTTCTTCAACATGATAAGAGTAATATAGCCATCTTAATCTTTATGATTTGATAAAACGGATAACGTTTCAATACTTCATTGTGAAGCTAATAAATATTCAAGTGTAAAAATTCCAAAGATGGTTTTAACTCAAAAATACAATAAAAATATTAAAACTTACGAGCAGTTAGAATAACGAAGAGTTTTGCTAATGGTCACAAAAATGATTTGTGCTCAAATTTTTTTGCTATAAGTTTTCAAGATCTCAGATTTGAATGAAACTTGGTACACAGGTTTCTTTAATGATTGTGCACGTGTCTGTCTACCCAGGAAGAAGTTAGTATTTTCATAGGGTTAATAGTTCATGTGTAGTTTTGAATAGTAATTATTATGCTGTTTAAATTAAATTTGCCACACATAATAACTTTCTTATGTATTTGGTGCATTTAATACTTGATACTGGGATCCAGTGGATTCATGTTAAAGTCGCCAATTACATTTCAATGCTCCACCACACACTCCATACAGTAATAGTCACCTGATTTCAATGATATTTCAGACACATGTTGATTTAGTCATCCAGTTAGTTGTTCATAGCTTTAGTGGGTTCATGGAAAACTAATATATGACCAGTTTCGAGCATGTAATGTAATTATTATCCAATTTTAATGAAATTTGGTACGAAGGTTGGGTTCGTTATATAGTTTGTGTCATCTGTAATATTTGGGGTCGATAGTTTTAGTGGTTGTCTATCAAAATTTCGAATTATATAAAACACATCATTTTTAACAAAGCGTCGACAGGGATTATTAATTACAAATCTATGTTCGACATAAATCATTGCTTAGCCTAACTACGAGTTATCTTCTCCTTTCTGTTAGCAGCTTTTTTTTAATCGTAATCAAATAATTAATGTACAAAAGAAAATTACTTAATTAAGTTTCTTTGTCTTTTTCAAAAAATAAAATCTGTTATCTGAAAATTTCCATATTGAAATTTTTTTTAAATTAAAACTTTAATGATATACTGTGTCCTCATTAAATCAACATAAAACATAATTTAAATTCGAGTGATTTTGCATATAATATAATGATAAATCATAATAAGAGAAAGAGAAGGTTAAAAAGCAGTTAATTAGATTACACCCAAGAAATGCAGTTATTTAAAAAAAATATCTTACCGATAAAATTAATTTAATTATTTTTTGGGGGAAAAAAATGAATAAAATCAATTCAAAAAAAAAAAAAATTATATGAAGTTTTTACATTCACGATTTTAACTTTAACTGACTGACTATGAAGATTTTTGAGAATTTAAAATATTTTTGTCGCTGGAAGTTAAAAAATATTGATAGCTGAGAAATGTTAATTATTATTATATACTTAAGCTTTGTGGAGATCAGTAGACTCAATATCCATTTCGTAGATTAAATACTAGATTTAATACTAGCACTAGAATCATTAAGGCGAAATATTCAACTTCGTCACAATACGAAACAATCTTTTCAACATTGAGAAATATTCTTGCGGTTTAAATATAGCTGACAAACAGTACGTAGTCGCAAATAATGTGTAGCGCCATTACAAAGAAAGTGGTTCCTCAAACAATTTTTTTTGACAGTTTCAGCGATATTCTTTGTTATCGATAAAACTCCGTCAATTATTCTGATGCTAGGCGAACTATGCAAAAAAAATTTTTGGAAGTTTGAAGTGGTATCATCTAAGCAAGGCTATTAATATTATATCTTGATTTTTAGTTACATCAATTATTTCTATTTTGTTCGTGTTCCTTATGGTTTTGTTTGAAGATCAAGAGAACTGATTTCATTCTTTAATCCTACAGAAAGTTTCATAAAACTCATAATAGTAAATATTTACATTTATACAAGCAATTTATAAAACTTTAAAAAAAATTATCAAAAAAATATTAATTTTAAATACCAAAGAAACTAAAATAAAATAACAAGATTGAAATTTTTGCTTATCTTTATCTTCAATTCCACCACAATATTAAAAAAATTTATACATCAAAATTAAATGTAATTAAATTCTGCCACGACCTTTTGCTTAATATTAAATTTCTATAGCCACGCGATAGTTAGCGATCCGACATGTCATAATAACGGATTTATATAATTTTTATAGTTGAGAATCTATTAATTTTTTTTTTCTTTATTTATATGCTTTGCATTGACTTGCAATCATGTTATATGACATAAATTCAATATTGTATATATAAAATATACATAAAAAAAACATATTTAATTTTTTTTTTTTGCTTTTCACTAAATGATTAAATGATAGAAATTGCTACAAAACACCATAATCACCAGAATTAAACGGTTTAACAACATAATTTTACTTATTGCAAGTTGCTTGTTGCTTGCATTTTTCTTTTTGTATCTTTATGCTGAACCAAAAAGAATTTTTATTAGAAAACCTAGAAAAAATCTTGTTATTTGCTAGCAAAAAATAAAAAAAAAAAAAATATTTATATTACTAATCAATTATAAACAATTTCTAAAACTCATCATCATCAATCATTTATTTATATTTTATATATAAACTTGGTGGACAAGTTATGAAAAATTATCGTTTCATTTAATAGTTTCCGTAATTTATAATAGTAAATGTTTAATTAAAATTATAATTTATAATTCAATTGCGCTGACAATTTTTTTATGTATGTGAATTTGTACAAGTACAAAATGTTTTATGCATTATTTCAACGCTATTTCAGCTACACAAAAAGCATCGCAGAAGTTGTAAAAGCATCACAGAAGTAGTGAATGTAAGTCTTCTTAGTTTTCTATATTATATTAATATTTTGTGGATTGCATTGCGTTGTGTTAAACCAACCGCACGTGCATTTGTGTAACATTTTGAGTACGGGCTACAATGGACTTAATTCTGGCCTAACTGCATTAACCCATAGTTTAGTTATACAAATCTCAATATCCTAAATAAACCCATAGCGATCGCTTTCTATAAATCAATCAAATCATTTTGATCAGCTATGAGTATGTGTTATCGCTTATAATCCTGATGTAGAGTTGGTCTAGTAGATTCTAGAAAATTCAAGCAAACGTTATTCGAGAGCTAAAGTCAATTCAATTATCATCCTTTGTCATTTACATCCTACAAATTCTTTTATAGCCTTTTAATTTTCAAATTAAATGTTCTTCACTAAAAGTTTACATTAATTTTTATTTATTTTTTATATTACAGATTAGTTTAGTTATAGCTGGTAATGAAATTTGGCCACTTGAAAGGCCCGATGGTATGCCTAACATAGTATCATTAGAAGTAATGTGTGGTAAAGATCATATGGATGTACATTTAACATTTTCACATCCTTTTGAAGGAATAGTTAGTTCAAAAGGTAAATTTTTAAAATAATTACAAAAATTCAAATAATTTTTAAACTTTTATGTTTATTGTAGGACAACATAGTGATCCAAGGTGTATTTATGTTCCACCATCAACTGGTAAAACATTCTTTTCGTTCAGAATATCATATTCACGTTGTGGTACAAAACCAGATTTACATGGACAATTTTATGAAAATACGGTAAGAAATAAATTTTTAAAATAAATTTCTATATTTTTGTGCTGTAGAATCCGTTCTATAAGAATTTCAAAAAATGTAGATGTAAAAAAATTACTTACTGTATGAAGTAATGAAAAATTTCTGCACAAAAAGTTATAAGTTTATAGGTAACTTTCTTACGCTGTTGTGTCGGGATGGAAATCCTGGTCATTCGCACAATATAATAATTCACAGGAAAGTGTTTAGTAACCACATTTTTTGTGTGATTACATTCTTCTTTTCCCAATCAACCACTGGCAAGCCAATTGATTGTTGGTAATAGTTTTCTGAATACTATTTAAGAAATATTTCAATTCTTTTTACAATGTCACCGCATTTTTGGTTGTAGAAAGATTTCGCATTTAATATGATTGAAAAATTGTAATCTATAATAATTATTAAACCTTTCCAGGAAAACATTAAAATGACCATCCTAGCAAGTTCATTCCTTATCAATATAAGCCAGGAAAGGAATCAAAGTAACATTTTACACAAATAAACATTATTTCAGTCCAACAATTATGAAATCATTTTTTAATTTGTGTGGTTCCAAAAAAACGCATTTATTTTAAACTTACTGATTTTTAATAATATTTCATATAATTCAAATGTTTTTTTTTTCCAAAATATTTTTGACTTTTAAATACCGAATCAAATTAAAAAAACAAAAAAATGAAATTGCCGAAAAATGATCCGCATAACAAATTTTATAAATTAAATTGTACCGCCCTAAGAGATTTAATTTCTTATACAATAATATCAAAATTTTATACTTCGATCACAATTCACAATAAACCATTAAAATTTATTAATATTTTTAATATACCACATTATTTAAAATCAATCATACAATTTTAATTTTAACAATAAATCATCAATTTAATCAATCTTCCAAAAACCATTTCAACAACAATCAAGAAACATCAATTTTTTTATATAATTTATAGTTCACGTTCATCAAGATAAATTGAAAAACCATGAAAATTGGTTATATATTACAAAATTACGTGCTAATCAATGGTTAATCATTTTCTGATTATTTATTAATTATAAATAATATTTTTTTTTGGTTGTTTGTAATACTAAACTATATTAAAATGTTTATAAAACGTTGAAAACGCCAGACATCAATCTATAAAAATTTCATTGGTGTACTTTGATTATTGTGCCATTGACAAAGTATCGTCATAAAATTTATTAAACAATAATTTAAAAAATAAAAATAAAAAAATCCTTTTATAAAATTTTAATGTAATTTTTATGAACCTTTGCAAAAAAAAATATATAAATTAAGGTGGTCGTACAATATGATAAAGACTTATTGGAAGTATGGGATGAAGCGAAACGCCTTCGTTGCGAATGGTTTAATGATTATGAAAAAACCGCATCAAAGCCACCAATGGTAATTGCCGACTTGGATGTAATTCAACTCGATTTTAGAGGTAATTTTTTTTAATATTAAATAATATATTACAATATAAAAAATATTGGTTTTATAGAAATTAAATATCATTAAATATGAAACCGCAAATTTTATTTTAATACTATTTATTAGTAAATTTAATTATAAATTATTATTTGTGAGTTTAAAATTTATTGCAGAGATCAATTTAAGTTAGGAAATAAAATTAATCAAATCAGAAACACATCAGTCATGAATGAGATTTCTGATCTGGTCAAAGCAAGAATGGTAAAACAGACTAGGTCATACGAAACAACGAAACTTATTATTTTTTCCCCCTACATGGGGTGCGCAAGAAAGCACTGCCATGAAGCCTTGAATAGTTGAGAAGCCTATTGAGAAATAGTTGGCCATATTGGTCAAGGAACCTATTTCCAAAAGATGTAAGAAAACATTTTCCATTCTCCTTGCAGAGAATGTATGTTTCATCTAGACCTATTTTAATGCGGTTGTGCAAAGGACTGTGTCCTGCCATGAAGTCTGTTGGGTCCTGATGTGCCTTTTATTATGGATTCCACATTTATTTTCCGTGGTTTTATTATGGATTCCACATTTATTTTCCGTGGTTTTATTAGCTTCTTTGAGATTGAGAGTCCTATTAGTCTATTCCAGTAGATCTTGTGTGCTCTTATTCAATCCACCGGATTAAGATAAAACTGGATTGTCCTTTTGGTTTATTAAAGAACGGTTCTAGTCCAATAAGTTTTGTACTTTGCCATTTTTTTAAAGGAGGATCTGCCTCTTCATAAACTTCTTATTATTAGTTCTATAAAATTAATACATTTTACAATTTAAATTTAATCTAAAACCATAAAAAAATAGCTTCAATTAATGACAGTGATTTTTTTACACTCCTTCTTTTATCGACACAAAATAACATGAAGATTAAAAATGTTAATTAATATTTTTTTTTATCTATAAATTAGGTGATAATGTTGATTGTTGGATGGAAATTCAGCATGGTAAAGGACCGTGGGCACCACCTGTAAGTGGTATTGTACCATTAGGTTCAACATTAACATTAGTTGTGGCAATAAATGATTACCGAGGTAAGCAAATTGTTTAATACATAAAATCTTTTAAAATTATAAATTGCATTTTTTTTTAATTGAAATATTTTTGTTTTACAGGTGAATTTGATATGCGTGTTAAATCATGTGTTGCATCTGATGGTACTGGTCATATTATAAAATTATCAGATGAATTTGGTTGTGTACTAAGACCAAAAATGATATCACGTTTTTTAAAAGCACGTGCACCAGATGAACGTGCTACTGTCATAACATATGCTTTCTTTCATGCATTCAAATTTCCAGATGCACTTAGTGTTCATATTAAATGTAAAGTTGAAATATGTCGACATGGCTGTTTAGATCATTGTCAATTAACTGGTAATGTACATGAACGTAAAGATAATATTTTAGGTGGTAATAATAATATTAATGGTAATGAATTATTATATCATGATACTGGTACTGGTGGTTTAACAAATGAAGATGATTATTCTGATATTATACATAACAAAAATCAATTGTCATCAATTAATGATGGTATTAAAGATATTCTTGGTAATTTTAAAATGAATCAACAAGAAAAACATGCATCATCAATAAGTATGCACAGTACTGGTGGTAATAATAATAATAAAAATAATAACATAAATAATAAGAATAATAATATGAATAATCAAGGTTCAGCTGGTATTGGTAGTGTATCAATGGGTAATAGTAATAATAATTTACCACCACGACCAGTGCATGAAAGTGAAGAAATTGATTTAGATTCATTACTCTATGGTAATGGTAATGATGGTGAAGATAATAATGATGAAGATGATTCATTTGATGGTGTTGATAGTGATTTAGGTAAAGAACAATATATGGAATTAAAGAAATATGAAAAAGATCATCATCATCAAGAACATCCAGATGATGGTGATGACGGTAAATTTCCACATGGTCCTAGACATTTAGAAATTGCACAAAATCGTATTGGTATACCAATGGCCGGTCCGCGATCATTAAATCATGATGATGATAATACTGATAATAATATTCGTCCAATTTATGTTGCCGGTGGTGAAAATGATAGTAAAGAAAAAAAGAAAAATGATTCGATAAATCAGAAACGTAAAAATGATCGAAATCGTAAACGTCGTTCAATTGTGGTATCAGATCGTAAAGCTAGAAGTGCTGATGTTGGTGTCAGTGGATTATATGAAGTTATATCTGAAGCTGATTTAGCATTTAGTCCAGATACAAAACAAGAAGCTGTTACAGTTTTTCAAGGTAAAATAACTGAAGAAGTTGTTTATGGTATTTGTATGCCAGTGCCTGGTTTTAGTATATTATTTATTGTTGTTATATCAGCAACAATTGTATCAGCTTTAATAGCTGGTTCATTATTATATCGTTATCAATTACAAAAAGAAGCATTAGAAAAACAAACTCCATTACCAGTTGCAACATTTGCATCATGGATGACATTAAGATTATTTCGAATACGGCAACAACAAGCACAACAGCAGGCACAACAGCAACAAACTGTAGTCAGTAGTAGCACTCAGGAAACTGTACAATAGTTTTATAATATAATTAAGGATATAAATTCAGAATCCTGCCAAAAATTATAAAATATATTGTTAAATTTTTTTTCTTTGTATTTTTGGTAAGTTCAAATATAGTTTAAATTAAAATTCAAAATATTAAACTCAAATTTGGGTAACCAAAATTATATATAATTTGATTTCTGAATGAAAAACCATTTCCCAAAATTGAGTTAATATATTTTGGATTCTAGAGAAAATTGAATTAAATTTTATGCTGTAACGACTGATTTTATATAATTTCGGGCAAATATGCAATAAGAAATTTAAATATTAATTTAATAAAATAATAATTTTGTTTAACTAAATTTAATTTGAATCATTAAAAATGAAATATTTAAATGTATAATTTTTTATTATGGTGCTAAGAAGGTGCTTTCATTTTTTCCATTTTTTATAAAATATTCAAATTAAATATTATATTTTTCATATTTCCACATTTCTAAATAAAACAAATTTAACAAATTTAAATAAATTATTATTATTTTATTTTTTATTTTATTTTTTAAATATAAGAAGAATTATATTAAAATAAGCTAATTTTTTTCAAAATTCCAAATTTTCATTCCATAAACATAAAATTTACGATATTATTATTAATATTTATAATCACATTTTTCAATTAAGTCATACATAAAAAAAATCATTTATTTATTATTTATAATAATATTAAAAAAAGTAAAAAAACAATAAAATTTTTGAATTAAAAATTGGAATTATTATTATTTATATTTTGCGATTATGAAAAATTAAAATTAATTTATATAAATATAAACATAATTATGTAAAATTTATGAAATTATATATAGTTATATAGATTTAAATAAAAATTGAAATTATTATTTTATATTGAGAAAGTTTTATTTTATTTACTAAAAAGTACTATTAAAAATATTTGCAATGAGTAAAATTGTAAGTATAAAAATGATAGTGAATACTTTTGCGCCTAAAGATATGCTCAAAGGTTTATAATATTTACGTAAGTTACTCGGTAAATTATATTGTTCAATAAAAAATTACAAATAAGATTAATATAATTTATAGCATTTCTGCACTCTTATCTATAACGTAAATTCTATTTGAAAAATTTATAATATTATAGACATTTTACATAAATTATCTATTTTATCCATTACTTCTTTGAGTTCTTTCCGCTTGACAGCCAAATATTTGGGAGAGTTTAACCAAAAACCATGATAACTATTATAGTTATAATGGTTTTTGGTTTAACAGTACTAAAAATGTTAAATAATTTAACAATACTAAAAATAATAAAAATGTTAAGATAGTGAGGTCTTACAATGAGCTCACTCTGCAAATAATTATGTGAAAAAGTGAGGAATTCTTAAAGCAATTTCTGTCACTGTCCTTCAGTGCAATATAGAAGAGTACGAAACTGGCAGATTAGATGAAGGTCAATAAGAAATTAGGCCATATAAATTATGTCTTTCAGCAGGATTCTTCTTCGATACAATATACTAACCAAATATAATATACCATAACCATCTCTTGATCATGTTAGTTAGATTGTGAATGCTCACTGGGTTCTGAGTACTGCTTGATCAGCAAGAATGCGTTTAGGCTTCGTCAAATGGAAATTAATCAATGCAGTAACTGCACCGATCCATGTCAAGCTGAAAGAAGTGTCGAATTGCAGTAATAAAAAACTATTCAAGTTTGCTTTAATTACGCAATTAATCGACTTACCTGGCATATTTCTTATAAATTTAAAAGTTAAAATATTTCATGTGATAATTTTCCTAAACAAACAAACTCTAAAATCAAAAAACAAATTTCTTACCTTAACTTACTATATTTTATTATTTTTATTTATTATTAAATATACAATTATAATAATAATAAATATAAATTTCTTATATTATTTGGAAAACAATAAAGTTTCAATAAGAAAATCTAATTAAATAAATAAATAAATATATAATAATTGTTTTACTTTTAAATTATACATAAATACAAACAAATATTTTAAATTTTAATAAATTTATTAATAATTTTAAGAATAATAATTTAAGAAAAATAAAATCTTTAACAAATACAATTCAAAAATCACTACAATATAAAATATCGTAAGTGATTTAAAAAATGGATGCTTAAATGTTTATTAAGACTAGCAGCGCTCATAGCGGCAGTAGTAATAAACTTTACTATTTTTGCAATATTATTACACATATTTAAACATAAAAAATATTAATACATATACAATTTAAAATTTTCAACATAAATTCAAAAAAAAAAAAAAAAATTCTAACAATTCAAAACTTAACAGACGAAAAACAAAAAATAATTAATAAAAAATAATAAATTAAATTTTCAAAAAATTATAAATTAACTAAAAATATTAATTATGGCGCCCAAACCTCAACCAATAAAAAATTGTTTTTTTTGTTTATTTTATTTAAATATTAATTGAATACAATTTAATAATAATTATTTAATTAATTTATAATAAATTTGAATTAAAATTGCCTTTATTGGCATACGTTGTAGTATATTTTTATTTAAAATTTTCTCTACTTTTTCCCAAAAAAAAATAAACATTTAAATCTAATAAAATGAACTATATTAAAGAAAATTATTTGAAAAAAATTAAAAATTATATAATAATTTCTTAAAATTAAAATTTCTTATAATATAATTAAATTTGTAGAATTATGACTAAGTTTCTTCATTTTGTAAATAAAAAAATATTATATTTTTATTATTTTAATTAAATTATATAAATATTCTTATAAATTATTTTGGAAACTTTTCATAGAAAATGTGAACTTATTATAAAAAGAAAATTATTAATTATGGTGGTAAAATAAATAAATAAAAAAAATATAATTATATTGCGGTAACATAAACATTATTAAAGATATTTAAAGAAAAACAAATCTTTAAACATAGATCCAAGAATCTGGTTGAACTCAGAAAAGAAGACGCTCTATTGAACGAGAATCTTTCGAAGAAAGTTCTGGGAACAGATCCAATCCAGCATTGGTAACAAACAACCAATGTGGTTAGAACTAACAAGAAAAAGGGTAACTGAATCTACAATTAGAAACAAGATCGAAAAGACAACACACGCAAGATACTAGTCATTTTCCAGTTAATTTAAGCATGGCAGTTAAAGAAAGAACTGAGTATTTTTTTTAAAATGAAGATAAAGCAAATACGTATTTTAATCCTTTCCATCCGAGATGCAACATATATATGTACCGAAATTCGAAGAAAAATCACGCGAAATTCAAAAGGATTAAATAACCATTTTAAATGTGACAGTTCATTAATAATAAAAATAAATTCTAAAATTGTCAAAATAATGTAATTGTGATAAAAATATATAAGGAGTAATGCAGGAAAGAAAATACATTTCCTAAAAGGATATTGTATTTTGCTTAATCAAAAAATTAATAATAAAAATTATTATTGGAAGTAATTTTTTTATTTAAAATATATAGGATAAATTATGGGGTAGGCTTAGCCCTCTGTAACGAGTTGCCACTGGAAAATAATAATAAATAGTATACGATAGAAAGTATTTCTTAGAATTAATGTGTTCCCTTCTCTGAACAATGGTTGGAAATAATTTTCTAATACCTAAGCCAATTACTAAGCTTCCGCTTCCGACTTGGGACTAGTTCGTAAGTTTCTGGTACATGTAAATCATAAAATATAGAAAATTTAGCAGAGTTCAGAGAAGTGTCATTACAAAGAAAATTAGTAAATCTGATTAAATATTTTTTGGCATTTGAAATTAGAAAGTAAAAATATAAAAATAATAAGTACATAAGTAAAAAATTTATCTATTCGTTAATTATTTTAAATAAAATTGATGATTATTTAAAATATTTTAAATATTTCTTTAAAAAATTAAATTGTGTTATTTGAATTTATTGCAAATTTAATTTCTTAATATTATTATTAAATTAATTTGTTGTATTTATTGAAATGTATATCAGTCATTGAAGATTTTAATATTATTTTTAATTTTGGAAAGATGAATTGTATTTTTCTGGCTCTATTTTTATTAATTAATTACTTATTATTTTCAGTTATTAAATCAATAGCTTAAAATTATATACTCATTGATAAATTCATTTACAATACAATTCTAAATTTATATATCTACATTTAATTCATCAAAATAAAAAGATTCTTATTTCTTCAAAAAGCTACATTAATATTTCTGATGTATATTTCACAGAAATTTCAAAGAAAATTATAATTTTTAAAGAACCATATATAAATTAAAAATTAATTCAAAGATAAGAAATAAAATTTAATTAATAATTTAATTAAAAAGAGTTGAGGTATAAAAACTATATGATTCACGAATGTATACGTTTTTTTGGCACTGTATTTCCACTACGGCCACCACCACCAATAGTATGAACAATATGTGGTAATGATGATAATTGTGGATTTGTATAAGCGACTACACGACTTTTATCGGAAAATGAAAACGGACGTAATCGTATACATAAAAATGCCGATATTAAACAAGACACTACTAAAATAGCTAATAAAACAATTAATGTAATTGCAAAACCCGGTGTTGTCATACAAATAAGACCATCCTCACGTGCTGGGAATATCATTGTTTGTGGTTGTTGGGATGTTTGATTTGATTGTTCATCAATTGCAAATGTTAAATCACCTGACGAAACAACTTTAATAACACGATTCATACCAACATCTTTTTCAACATCAATTGACCGAGTACGACGAACACGTCTTTCATCACGTCTTTCGTCACGTCTTTTGCCAATTGAATTTAAATATGATTCCATTTGTAAAGGTGATGTTGGCGGTCCATATTGTGATTCTGGACCAACATGTAAATGATGAACATCCTGTAGATTAGCATCAGAACATTGTTCGGGACATTGATAACGACATATTTGTATTGTACATTGAAAATGAACTTCCATTGAATCGGGAAATTTGAACGCCTGAAAATGTGCATATGATAGAACCGATGCACTTGCACCAAAGTTTTTAATTTTAGTAAAACGTGACATAAGTTTTGGTCTTGTAACACAACCCCGTTGATCGACTAACTGAATTGGTGCTCTTTTACCGTCGTGCGCAACACAATTTCTTACCAACATATCAAATTTAGAATCATCATCTTTAATTGCCAATACCATCGTCATAGTTTGCCCAATTTTAACTAAACCAGAAACTTCTGATGCCCACGGTCCTTTTCCAACTTGTATTTGCATCCAACAACCAACATTATCACCAGCAAAATCAGCTCTAACAACATCTAACATATCAACTGGGAATGGTCTAAATGTTACGCTTTTTTCATATTGATCATGCCATGTACAACGTAATTTTCTAGCTTGATCCCATACTTCTTGTACTTGTGGATCATACTGAATAACAACGATATTTTCAAAATATGTTCCAGATCCAGATTCCGTTCCATATCCATACAAACCATTTTCAGTATTACCAGAGGTACCACATGCATGCAAACCAATATCAAAAGTTGCAGAATTTCTGCCAACTCCAGCTGGTAAATGAACACAATTTGAATTACTGTAATGGCCTTTTGAGAAAACAATACCGTAAAATGGTTTATCAAATTGTAAAAATACTTTCATTCCATTCTTTTCACATTTAACATCCAATGAAATTATTTTCGGCATATCTTGAACCGGTGATGCCCAAATTTCATTGTTCGATGATGCAGCAGCATTAAGATCAGGCAGATTTTGTTGTTGATGTGCTAATTGATGTATTGGTTGGTGTGGTGGTGGCGGCGGATGATTTTGTAGATGACTTTGAGGTTGATTTTGTTGTGGATGAACTTTTTGAAGATGAGATGGTAATGGTGGTGGTGGTCCATGATATACTAGATGTGGCGGTGGTGGTGGACCAAATGGTTGACCTAACATTTGAACATTTTGCTGAATATTTCCTAAAAAATATAAAAGCATTTTAGATTAATCAATCAATAACAAATATGTCTTCTAAAAATTACCTCGTCCTGGTCCAGGACCAATTGATTGATGTTGGTAAGAAACAACTTGATGCTGTTCTTGATCATTTGATTCTTGTGCAATTTGATCTGAATCAATATCTTCATGATTCGATTCTTCTGGTGTTATAGCTTTGATAACTTCAACATCCTCAGATGAAACAATCTAAAATTAGAAAATTTACAAAAAAAATATATTAATATTATGTCTGTCTATAACTATGTATAACAAGCTTGAAAATCCTAATCGCAATTGTATTTAGCTGTAAAAAATTAATTGTTTTAATAGGTCAAATGAAACTAATTGATCATCATAAAACATCACAATCTAAACATATCCATTTAATTTTCTATTTATTTAGTTGTATTGAAAATTAATTACATATAAAGTGAAAATATCAAAAAAAAACTTCGTAGCCCTCCCGATATGATTATTATGTATTCCTAATAAAATAATATAAATTCTTGGAATTCTTGAATAATAGCTATATAAATATGCTACTCGATATATTATTTTATAATTATGTAATTTCAAAGTGTACTAGTTCAAGTTAAATTAGTTATGATGTGTAAATTAAAATTGTAGTTGGGAATAAATTAAACTATGATTTCCGCGTAAGGTGGCTATTCTAATAGAAATTTATTGATACTTCACATCTTTTAATTTGAAATGGTCGTAATTTCTCTTAAAAGTTTAAAATAAGTTAATTTTATTTGCTAAAACACACTTAAAGTTCTCAACGTTATAATATACTCCATCCCAGTTAAATTGCAGAGTCTTTGACACAACCAAAGCAACGAGTCTGTAAATATTTTAATTTGGTAATTTAGCTGACAATACAAATTTTACCCAACACTACAAACTAATTATCATAAATACTAGGTCAACAATTACTTTCAGGTATTGAGGAGTTTTTCGAAATGCAGAGTTAAATCGCTTCTAATCAAAAATCATTCGAGCTCAATAAAAAAGGAGAGCGAGAGTCACTATTCGACACACCTTCTGGACCTAAATTTCTATAAGGGACATCGTTAAGGACTTAATGTTATATGTAAAAGAAGAGAATAACCAAGCGTATAAAAAATACCAACTGGCATATATATGACATTTAATGTTAGTTTTCCGTTTCAGTAGCTTTTCAGGATATCAACAGATATCCATAATTAGATATTTAAAAAATGTATCCCTGCAACGAAATCTCGAATTCTATCTAATTATTTAGATAATTTCCTGAAAAACTCTTTGAAACTTTCCCATTACACCATGCTTTTTACAATATATCTTTGAACTTTTACAGAATACACTTTAACAGACTAGCTTTCTTTAATTCTCGAAACCAAATATAAACTAACTATATTTTATATTTATTTCCTAAAGAAACTAGTTTTATATCAATGGTCTTGTTGTAAACTAAAAATGGAGAGCACTAACTTAATAAAAACTAAAATTATACTTATAAAATTCTTCAAGTCTTAGGTCACCACCATAAAATATACCTTCCTCAATAATAATGTTGACGGGCACACCTCTTAACAGCATATTAAACAAAACTATGTGCACTACTATTCTATATATTAAACACATTTATGTATAGTGAAAAACGATGAAGAAAAATAGTTTTTCTTATTATATTATGAATGGATCATGATGAGTATTTAATTTATCTTCAATAACAACGAATTCCATATAAAAATCCTTAATTCATTCACTTCATATCTGAAGAGATATTTACAACATATAAAAAAACATAATTCGATTGAAGATTACTTTATTTGTATAATACTTTTATGGAAGTTTATGTTTTTATTTGTGTAACTATGAAGTTCAAGGCTAAACTTAAGATACCACCAATGACACAATTTAATTTCAATTTGATTGAGGAAAATTGTTATTAAATATATGAAGAAGAAAATTTCTGTTTTAATAGATCCGTTTATAATTTGAAAATTGTTGAAATTATGTTATAAAGAAAATCATATTGAATTCAAATCATAAATGTTACACGGTACTATCGCTAAATGTGGGCTAAAGATTTATATTAAAAAAATTTGTTTTTGGGAAGCTCAGGCCAGACAAACTAGATTTTATGTTAGACGGAAATAATATTTTTTTGTTTTTGGAATTTTGTTACATCAATGTCATTTGGTGAGAGTTTTGAATTATGAAATATATACAAAATGTCTGCAGATGCTGGAAGAATATAATTTTTTTTTATTATTGCCTAAGGAAAGAATATTAATTAATATTTTAAAGAAGATGATTTAGAAAATATCAAAATTATTTTTATATATTGTACAATTAATTATTTTGCATTTATGACATAAAATATTACCGATTATTTCAATATTCTGACAAGAGAAAGTTTATGAAATTAACTAAGAAAAGTAGGTTCAAATTATAGCAAAATGGTTCAACTGACAAAAAATTAGCATAATAAAGTTGTTGACGAAATAATTAAAATATTTTTATAAACGTTTAGATGATAATATAGATTATGAACTTGGATGTAATTATAATTAAAAAGAGATATAACAATTTAAGTAGACTACACTACGATCGAAGTTTATTTTTATTATATTTCATTACATTTTGATCACTGGAGTATTATTTATACAAAAAGGACACCTAACGTGTTGGTATCCATTTAAAAATATATCTTTAATTCTTGAGAAGTTTTATAGTAGTTGTTATTTTGATAATATATTGAAAATTATCATTAAAATCTTCGGGACAACTCAGTAAATGTACCTAAAAAATCTCTCTAATCTCCTTAGTAGAATAAAATTAAACTCTGAAATTAGTTTCTTAAGCAATAATGAAACTAATAAGGTGTCATTTTTTAGAATTAAATAGATAAATATGCGCTATGTTCACAAGAGAAAGGTCTGCCTGTGAATTAGAATTTAACATTTATCTAATATAAATGATCATTGAAGAAACTGCAATCAATAATCAATGCAACAAATTATCAATGTTGAACCATTTCCTAGGGCACTACCCACCGCTCGCTTGCTGTATAAGTTTCATTCTAGGCGGATCTTTCTTCCCAACAGTGAAAGAGGTATCGAATTTCAGTACTACAAATTTGCTGTGAAATCCTTTGACCAACTAGAAAACAATCAATATAATATACCTTGTCAAAGTTAGTTATCATATAAAAATGGAAGTTTATGATGGATTAAATATTTTACGATTGATTAAAAGACCGTTCAACGATATACAAAAAGTGCGAATTTCCATAATAACGATTGATCGTGGAAGATTATAGAATGTCTGTCATATTGAAGGGATAAGTATTCTTATCAATTTAGGGACATCACACATCAATACGGATTAGGGACATTAGAAATCACTCTAATCTAAAATAAGGTAACAATCAGAATAAACGCATAACATAAACTATAATTTCACATATTTAATTAACTCATTTTTATATATTTCTTTATTGGTGTGCTCTACTCTATACATGAAATCAAACCAATTATTTCTGTCTGGATACCATAAATGTAATAAATAATATTGATGACAACGACCTAAAGAATACTGCAATATGTAATAACAAAAAAAAAAACAGCAACGCCAATATTCATAGAACCAATCAACAATAATAAATTGCAATATCAATTTAAAAATTTCAATTTTCTATACGAACAAAAAAACTTACAATCAGAGACTGATCTACTTATTTTTTTTTGTTAACTACAATATTCAATATAAATTATATTTTTGTTCTTCTATCTTATATCTAAACTACTTAAGTTCAACGTTTTTTCTTTAAATATATTTATTTGTATTATAGATGGAAAACTATGTTTCTTGGCTACAAACGATAGCATAACAGTCGAATGTCAATTGGTTTTACTCACGCCAAATATGGAATTTTGTATTGGTTTAGATATAAATTGTTGGGTGATCAATTCGACTTTATTTAGATGCAGAAGCACAATTTATATACAGATTTTACCATTTAACCATATATTTCGTGTTGTGAAGTGCATTACTCTATTTTTCTATATCTATATACATAATTTTTTTCCAATATAAATTTCTCTTGTGCCAAACATATTTTTATACAATTGTAATTATGACACATAAAAGATATATTATAGTTCGTACCTATATAACTTATAAGGAACCTTCAAACTATATTTTTTATAAATTACTCAATTTTAGTTTACATTTTTTACTTACAATTTTTATATGAAGTCTTTAGGGTTACGACGTCAACTAGAATCAATTGTTTTGTTTGAGTTTGTTGTAAATTATATAAGTTTTGAATAATAGCACGCTATTTTATTTTAATTTATTATATTTATGAGTAAATTTTCAAATAATTAAAATATTTAAATGTGAAATGCTACAAATTCAGAGAAACTTTCTTATAACTAAATTTATTTTGATCAAATTGTACGTTATCCTAGAATTAAGACTGAAACGATAATTCAGTTTAAGTAAGCAACGAGTATACACGTACCAAGAAAAAAACAAACTAATTTTGTACCATCAACTTTACACTGTAATTATTTCGATCATATTAGATAAACAGCATCGGATTCTATAAAAAACTTTTATTTATTTATATAAGATAAACTTTTGGAATCTTGAATTATATCTAGCATAACAGTTTAGATTACAAATTTGGAATTTTATAGATCCTCTATCAAAACTTCGTACCGTACCAGTTCCAAAAAATAAATAAAATGGATTAAACTTTTACCACGGATGTTAAATTTTTGCTTTAATTGTACCCGGACCTAAAAGAGTTGTACTGTTTTTTTAAGTGTCATTTATAAAGTTAATTATACTAAGTTTTTTCCTATTTAGACAGAATTTATTATACTATTATTACATAAATTGGCCCACTAAAGCTTCGGCTTAAAAAAAAATCAGTCTACAAAATAGGTATATAAAAAATTGTTTTTGATCTTAATAGGAATAAAAATTAAATAAAAGTAGCAAATTTAATATTTCACCACTTCTTACAACAAGTGGATATCAATCAACCAAGGAATAATTTAAATATGATTTTATATTTGAAAAAAAATATTATATATCAAATTTACCCTCCTGAGATTTTATGGATTTACCCTACAATCTGCAAATTATTATTTTAAATTGGGCAAATTACTTAATTTTTAAAACAAATAAATTTAAATTTTTATTAATTAAGTTGTAAAACTTCAAAACAATTTTATATTAACTGTAAGAGGAGATAATTTTAATATTTTTAAAAGAACAAAATAAATTAAAATTGCTAACATAAATAAATTTGACATACTTTTGTATAATAAAAAAAAAAACTGCCCACCAGCTATCGTCCTAGTTAATGCTTAAATTTATGCATTCCAAAATTTCAAAATTCCAAAAACTTTAAAACATAAATAATAAAATTTTTATACCGCCAACGATGGCAAGATTATTGCATATAATTTTTTTTTTTAAATTTCTCAAATTTTTAAATATTTATAATGTCAAAGATTCGTCAAATCTGTCAAAACCCACTTTTACTCGCCTCTACAATAATTTTTATACTTTTGCACATTAACGCACAAAATTGAATTTTAATTTTGTGTCAAGTATCAATTTTGTTATATCTTTTTTTAAATAAATATAAAATTTATGATAATTGTCAAAAAAATAATAATTGTAAATAAATTTACGCTGGTTATCATCTTTAAAAATTATTAAATATTATTAACAAATATTTGATTATATATTTATGTAAATATATACGGACAATATCAATTAATTTTAGAAATTATAGAATTTCAAATTAGCAGAAACCAAATTTTTTAATCTGAACTTGTACACTTTTGAAAATTTGTAAAATTAATTATGAATGGAATTTACAAAAATGATGGCTTATTTATTTAGGTGGGTCTGGGTACATAACGTTGACAGAGAAATTGTAGATTAAGAAAATGTTGACTGAGTAAATATTGACTGAAAAAATGTGGATGAAGACAGTGTTTACTGAGTAAATGTGGATTAAGGAAGTGTTGACTTAGAAAATATTGCATAAACAAAAATTGTTGACTGACAAAATATGGGTTCAAAAAATGTTGACTGAGAAAATGTGGATTAAGGAAGTGTTGACTTAGAAAATATTGAATAAACAAAAATTATTGACTGACAAAATATGGGTTCAAAAAATGTTGACTGAGCAAATGTGGATTAAGAAAATAATGTTGACTGAGAAAATATGGACTGTAAAAAGAAAAACTGAAATAATATTGAGTGAGAAAATATTGAATGAGAAAATGTTGACTGAAAAAATGTGAATTAAGAAAATGTTCACTAAAAGCTAAGTTTAATTCGAAATTCCTGGGAAAAGCATACACTTTTCTATCAAAAAACCTCAAAAGACAAGTTTATCTATTGACAATGTTGTTGAAAATTATGTTTGTCATTTTTTATTTTCCATATAGTCAATTTTCCTTTTATTGCAAGACTAAATTTTATAAGTCAACATTTTTAAAATATTACCGACATTACATTTATATCAAAATTCTAAAAAAAAAAAATATTATGAATTTATTAACAAACAATTTAACATTTTCATATACCAAATAATAATGAAAACGGAAGAAAAACGTTTTTCCGACGCTGGAATTATTTTTATTAAAAAATCTGAACAATTAATGTGCGAAAATTTGAAGTCTAGCTATAGAGTCTAATTATTACATATTTATTCTTTATATATTTGCCGACTTGCACCCAAGTTTTAATTGCAAACACTTTAGTACATTTTGCCATTATATTCTTTTAATTAAAGAAAAACAAGTGAAATTTAGGTGAAAAACGGAATGGTTTTTTTTTACAAGTTTTGTTCTCATTAAATCTTGATTAATTACTTCTCACGAATATACAATACAGTAATTAAAATTAATTCGTTTTAATATAACTAAATATAAAACAAAAAATTGCTACAAAATTAAATTTTGTGTACAAATATTATTTAGGTTAGTTACCTGGAGATTGAGACTTTTGCATGTTATGTTTACTGGCTGAAGCTAACCAGTTATGATATCAAATTTTTAACAATTACATCAATTAAAATATTATTTGTTTAATTAAATTAGTTATTTTATTTTAAATCTAAATAATCAATACTTAATTAAGATTTCATAGCTACTCGTATCAGAAACCATAATTTCGCACTATCAACAAAATGATTAATGTTACCGAAAAATTGTTGTTATTCATTATTATAGCTGTCAAATATTATCAGGACAAGGCCTATAAATTCAGATATAATTAAATAATATATAAAGCTAGGTTATACCATACTAAATGTCATAGAAATAAATAGTCTAAGAGGTACACCTTCTTTACAAGTGACAAAGTGTTTAGGAATCATTAGTAATCATTAAATGAATCACCCCATTTCTATCTTTAAAAATAATCTAATAATCACCATAAATGACGAATTTAATTCTCAGTAAAACTAAAATATATTGTTTTCATGAAAATAACTAAACTTTTGCAAAATTCAGAATTATTGTGATTGCGATTCTCGAAATCTCGTCGATTTTAGAGAAGAACGATTCCTTGAAGAAGAATGTTCTTTTTAGCATCCTCTGGATTTCGATATTTCCAGTCTATGATATAATAAAATCTGTCGTAAAACGAATTTCCTTTTTCCGAAATTTCTTACGATATCAAATTGTCAATGCTAACCTTAGGAGTAATAAAAATGAAAATTATATTATAAAACTCAAATTATTAGGTTTAAAGTAGTAATACAGGTACTATGGGTACCTAGTTAATTAAATTACAGTAGAACTATCGCTTTTTAAATATTAGAATTGAATTAACTTAGTAAAAACTGAACTAGCAAACTAAATTAGCCAAAGTTAATTTACGTCTTAAGTTCAATTAGTCAAGTTACAAAAGTCTTTGCTACTTCTTCATTTACTCTGATTTCTAGAATTGTAATTCTTTTAAAAATATTTAATTTTATAAGATTATATTACCATAATAATTTTCGTCCAATTTGTTTTAAATATTTTCTTTCATTTAAATTTCACAAAATAATTATACGATTACAATTATTGATCTTGGATTATTGATCTCTGATACTTAAAGTTTTCTCCAATAATTTTTTTTTTTAATATATTTTATATTATCCCATATTTTACACAAAATTTCATTAAATTTTCCCATCAAGAAAAATTGTGGTGTTTAAATAAATAATATACTAAATAATAGTAAATCAAAATAATAATAATAATAATAATAAAAGAATCCAATAAATAATATTGTTAAAAAACATTTAATAAAAAAATAAAATTTAAAATATTAGAAATTTTACTAAAAATCTATTTCTGTATATACAAATAGATTTAAGTAAAATTATAAACATTTAGCTAATAAAATTTGAAATTCCACAGTAATAATAATAATGGTAATCAAAAATATTTAACAGCTTTCATTTTTTTTCTTACATTGTATCTTTCTGAAAATCGAAAATTTCTGTTAATATCTCATACAATTTTGTACAGTATGTGCCGGTTAATAATAACGTATTATAAAATATTATCGAAAATAAAACTGAAGATTTTGCTGCTGCTGAATACCATCAATAAATAAATCGATAAAACAAAATCTTTTCAAGTTTTGGTGGTACTTTCAATTACAATAATTCAAAAAATATTTTGTATTATGGTCAACATAAGAACAACATACAACATGAAAGCATTAAATAAATACATAAATGACAAGTACACTGGCGAGTTAATTTAGTGTGCTGTAGGTATGTCGAAGAAGATCCGATAAAAATTTTATAAATTATATTTTTGTTTAAAGAATCCAGGAGAAAGTCAGAAGAATAAACAGTGCTAATTGATGAGAACTTTCATATAAATATATATAAAAAAATAAAAAATATCTTGTTAACTTTTGCGCAGAGCCGCACTTTTCAATAATAATATCCAAATAACTTGCATCGCTTTTAAAACTGGTATTTTGATGTATATACGTTTAATACTTTCGAAAATTAAGAATTGTATATTTGGAAGAGATGTCGTTATATGTGACCATGAAGGTGGCTATTGATTTGCTCGCTCTGATAACATTTTGATATTGTAAATGAAATTATTATTCCAGAGGTATGCGAAATTGTTGATTGTAGGTTATTCCCTGTTTGAAAGTGAAGGGGTTAAATAAACTGATTGCGTGTGAATAAAAATTGTTAATGATGGAGGATATAAAATAAATTAAAATTAAGTCATATTTAATTAGCTATACATAAATTCCATTTTGGTATTGATTTTTATTAAAAGTATAATTGGATGAGTTTTTGTTTTTGATTAACTTGTTAAAATATGATAATAATCGGAATAATTTTTTTTATTTTATCTAGAAAAGTTAGTTTCAAATATAGATTTCCAGAATATAAGAAATCATTAATGTTGACTGTCGATCGTGCTCGGATGAAATCAAACAGCGGATCATATATATTTGTTATAGTTGGTAAAGGATTTTGATACACCAGGTAAGACTTTCTCTAAATTAGTTGGACATACCATGAAGATTAGATTCTCCACATTCACGGAATCGATTATAAGGATTCAGGATAGTTCTTTTAGGTCGCAGTGTTGGGAAGCAAACTTTCCATAACAAAATATTTTATAATCTAAACTATTCTCTGAATAACTAACAAGTTTATGTATTCGACTGTACACAAAATAATATCATATTAAACAATTTGTTGTTAGCATAAATTAAACTAAAATTTATTATAAATATTTTTTAATATAAAAATTATCCTTTAAGGATATTGCAAGCAACACAAAAATCTTCAACAGCCAAACTACAAGATGAAATTATACGTTAAAAAATAAAATTATCATAAAAATGATTTTATTGATCAAGATTCAAATTCTATATAAATTCAAGCATAATATTAAAAAACAAAAACCTATAACAAAATTTTCTTTAAACAAAAATCTTCCGGCAAAAGAGAAATGAATAAAAATATTTTTTATATATACAAATTTTGAATTATAAGTAGATTCACTACACTGAACTCAATTCACTTAAAAATACTCTGAAATGAAAATAAAAAAAAATATCACAAAAATTATACTTGACTTTTTTGTATATATTGTCCCGCCCCAGCAACAATAGCCATTACAGCGCCATCATTATCACCGGCCGCCTAACATTGTTCTACAACACACAAAAAAAATGACATTATACCATCGTCAGCACAAGTTCCACTATATACTCATTAAAATATTTACCCCAAAATTTAGTTGCTTGTTGCGAAAGTTTCCAAAACTCTAATCAAAAAAGACATAAAAAAAATCCGAGCAACAAAATATAAGTGAGTGCATCAGGCGCACAGTGTTACTTTGGGAAAGGGAGACATGTTAAAAACATAAAAAGACGATAAGAAGAAGCAGCTAAATTAAAATAAAAAAAAAAATATTTATACATTTAGCAAAAATCCATTAAATCAGGTCACATATAACCTGTCTTCTATTAGGTAAATAGGTCAAGCGTGAACTACGTCATATATATATTGTAAATGCACGTGCATATTTATCCATCACCTTGCAACTTAGCAACAGGTATGCGAATCATGGTACAAATATTATGCTTATATACATAAAAAAAAAAATGTTGTATTGGTAAAAGTATAAGTAAAGTTATGTTAAATTTCCGCGTGTATAAATTTTATGTTTCATTATTAAATTTCTTCTTCTTTGCGTTGTTTAGTTTTATTTTTATAGCGCGGTATTGAATATAAAACATGCGGTTTAGTTTGATGGTCATGTTGATGATGACCATTTTGGAGGCTAGCCACAATTCAGAAGATATTAAATAAAAAAGTTTTTTAAAGTATGTTAACCATTTTGCGTATATAAAATATAGAGATTTATAACATATTTATATGTACATATATAAAGAAATTTTTAATGCGAAAGCTATTTATGAATAAAAGGATGTAAAATTTAATAAACTTGTAGTATTTGATCTAATAGTAAATACAGGGTGATAAAATATTGTTATGAACGTAAAATTTTAAAGAAAATATTTAAGAATTCAGTAGAGTGCAATAAGCAAGTTTGATGACGTACATTAGAAAGTAATTAAGAAGGTGAATTAAAATATTATTTAAGAAAATTTCAATTTCAAAACATTTTCAATTTTATAATAAGAAATAATTAGTTTCGAAAGATTTTTATTGTAATTTGAACTTTTTTATTAAAGATTTTTTAATGAATTGCAAAGACGGATTTTTATAATTGATATTTCTTTTCGAAATAAAGTTACCGGTAACTAGCTAAATAAAATTAGAGCGCTATAGATACTAAATCTACAGCATTTCAGTATGTTTCTGTTTCATCAATCCAAACTAGCTGATTCTACTTCTAAACTCCGCACTTCTAAACTCTCCTCACTCCTAAATTAGAGCTATTGCAGATATAATAAAAAAAAATTACTAATTAACTTTCTTTGAAAACCAAATTTCTTCGAATGATAAAAAGTTAAAAATTTGATATGAAATAATAAAACTCTAGTGGCCACACAAATTTTTTATACATGTAAAAATCTAATTTATCCGCTTATAATTCCCAACTAATAATCAGCATTTATGGACCATAAGGAGTTAAATTAAGCAAGTTAAATTGTAAATTATACTCAACTGGAATATATGCCTAGCAACACTAGGTTTAAGATTTTCTAAATAAAAACGTCTGTAATTAGAAAAGAAATTTAGAACGAATTGAATACGTTTGAGCTTGGGGCTTTTTTTATTATGTAAACCTAATATAGTATAAAAATTAATCCTCTAAACTTTTCTATTTTCTTAAATAGCATACTAAATTTTAATAATCTTTTATATGATCCTCCCAAAATGTAAAAACACTGTAAAATCATTACCAACTTTAAACTCAAATCACCCTACATATAAATAAATCTATTAAAGATTATTTCTTACAATTTACCTTAAGGCTATATATGGAACACGGATGAAATATCATTGTAATTTTTCTGCGTCATATTCACAAATCATATATTAATACCAAAATCAAATCTCTCTCTATGATATTTTATAATATAATAATAAATACATAAAAACAATCATAATTTATTAAGTTATAATGTATTAATATTTGGATTTCATACCGCAACATGGAAAAAAAAAAAAAAAATTTTCATAAAAACATAAAAAAAAATTGAAAAAGAGAAAAATGTTTTTGACCAGAGGGCGTTCTGTAGACTTACTTTCTTGTTTAGAAACAAAATGTATATACAAATGCAATCAATAATATTAAACGTAACAACATAATCATACAATCAATCATTTAATATGCATTTATTCAATATGTAAATTTTTGTATTAACCTATTTGAAAATTGGAAAATTATGATTTGTGTATAGACATCATAATTGAAAAGATTCAATTTCTTATTAAAAATTGATGAATTTTGTTTGACTTTTGAACGTCTTATTTATTGAAAATTAATGATTTTGATTGAGATTTCGACAAAAAGATTATGGAATTGTTATTAATTAATTTTGTGTTCGTCCACATTTTTACCAGATTTTGAGGTTCTCTGAATTACCAGACTTTGAGGTCCCTATATCTTGCTATCAAACTGAACATAATATCAATGAAAAACGAAGCAAGTAAATAACTCCAAACATGGAACTTTAAAATATATTTTTTTAAATTATGTATAACAATCAACTACAAAGTAAATTCCATTCAAATGTTAAGACATAGCGTCACCTGAATACTTCAGAAATTAAAATTAATGATTTGTCGATATGTCCATCCGTCTATGTTATCCATTTTTATTCGAATCTCGAAAGCCTAGTAAACAATGTCATTCGAAACGAACGTTATTAATCCAACGCCATTCGAAATTTAATCTTTTTGATACCCAAATCCTGAGCAAAATACCCAAAAATTAAAAAATTTCGAATAATGAAGTCTTTTTCAATCTGATTTTGATGAAATAAAGATTTTTGTGTTTGTTCTGAAACAGGGTCATAGACTATTATTAACTATAAACGGAATCTGCTTATTCAAATCATAAGATATTTTTAATTAAAAATGAACATAAATATCACAAGAATTCCAATTTTGTAATTTCAGGAGCATTTTTAATACGCGTAGTATACAGAAGTACCCGTAATATAAATTTACCTGCCAATCTAATTTCTAATATTTTATTTTATTTTTAAATAATCTGAAATGATTTTCTATTTTCTAAGTATGTATATAATTTTTTAGCTTTAAGGTAATAAACAAATTAATGATCATTTATATAAAATTCCCTAAAGCTAAAAAACAAAAAATTTCAAACAATTTTTATTAAATATTTGCTCATTTAGTTAAAAAATCGTGTTAAGTTATTTATTTTTTTCCATCACAAAATTCGATAATTCAAAAACAAAAAAAAATAAATAAAATAAATTTTGTTTTAAGTGATTTTTTTTTAGATCTTTTTCAATTTAATAATTTGAACAACAAACATAATTACGATCACTTTACTTAATGAAGAATCATTTACAAAAAAACGAAAAAGAAGAGTGAAAGTTCTATATAAAAATAAAACATCAACTTTTAAAATATTGTATTACAAGATTTAATAAAATAATCTGAAATATTTTTAATTAAATTTTATAGTTTTTTTAGACAAGAAAACTAGTTATTTACACATCAATTTGAATAATTAATTAATTTTGACATACTTTAAAAATTTATAATTTTTATATATTATGTTTTATGATCAGAAAATAACTCACCTTAAGTAGTAGAAGTAAAGTTATCGTAAGCCACGTTCTTTTAATTCGCATTTTACACATTATTATTTTATTTGATTTTCCTGTAAAAAATAAATAAATAAATAAATTAATAAATAATTATATATAAAAATGAAATTATTAATTATTAAATTTGGTTAATTGCATTTTGAATATGATCTGCGCACACAGCATAATTTTTATCTTAATGATTTTTTAATTGGTTTACCTACCACAATTCATTACGGAAGTTTTTCATAAAAATTATCACTTTTAATAAATGGTTTTGTTCCGTATATTAAATTAAGACAAATTGTTAAGTAAAAGTAAAAAGTTTTGTGTAATTGAACTTTTACTTAAATTTATTATAAAATAAAATTTCAGAAAAAGTAACTAACAAATTAAGCAAACGATAAGCGTTTTAATAGATCAATATAATTAACAAAAAAAAAATTAAACGGAAATCAATAAATTTTACTGATTATTTTTTTTTAACAATTTTTTAATAAACTTAAATAAAATTTGTGATAAATAATTTTTTGTTGATTGGCAATCAAAAATTAGTATTATATTAATCAGGAAATGACTGACAATTTTTTTTTATAATTTATAATTTATTAAATTTAATATTTTAGAGTTCTTAATTTTTTTTTTAAATTCGACAGAAATTTTAATAATTATACTTAAAAATAAAAATTATATTGGAATTTTGTAATTGAATTGAAAGAGAAATGAAATTTGTCACTTAACACAAATTTTATTTAATTTAGAGAAAATTTTAATATTAATTATGAAAAGTAAAATCATAAAATTAATATTTTTTTAACCCTGAAGCTAAAACATAAAATAATGTTTTGTATCTTTACTTAAATAAGAAATTTAACATAATAAATACAAAAAGTAGTCCTATCATCGGACGATTTCTAATTAAAAATATCTTTAATAAATAAATTTATAATTTATTAATAATTAAAAAAAAAAATAATAAATTTTGTGAAACTAAGAAATTCATATTCGCATGTGGCAATTAAACTTTGAAACTTAATGTAAATGTAATGATAATTATTTGATTAAATTAAATCTGTAGTCCTAAATTCAGACGAAAATCAAACGATTTCTAATAAAACTGACATTAATACGTAATTACATTTGTTTAAATAAAATTTATTTATTTGGTGAATTGGCAATACAAAATAATGTAATTAACAAATATGAAACATAAGACAATTATAGAAAATAGGTAAATAATTAAGTCGATAATATGAAAACTGCTCAAAGAAATACTTTAATTTAATTACATAATTAAATTAATTATGTAATTTAGTAGAAAAGTCAATATTTTATAAAAAACATTTGTTAGTTAATTTATCTACATACTTTGTAATTATTTATCATAACATATTCAAAGCTTATGATAATAGAGATTTAGGTTGCCTGGAGCTATTATTGTATTACAAGGCATACATTTGATCTTTCATATTCAAATTTCATTTTTCGGTCTTTCGTTAAATTACAGAGTCGTAGGGTATTAAAGTCACTTAGTAATTCAGTGATTTTTACTGTATATCAATAAAAGCACAATGGCAGAATTTAAAAAAATATAAAAATTTTAAGAAATTGTTAAACCTTTCCATTTCTAAAGGTTCTCATATACAAATAACCAAAGTTATTAATAATTTCGATGAAAGTTAGACCTTTTCTAAAAAAAATCATTTTTCAATTACACTTTAATTTTATATAAATAATTTTGTTTTTAATTTAATCTTGTATTGAATCATGAATTTTTCTACTAAATTTTCTATTCAATTACAAAATTATTATATATTAATGTTAGGATGAATTTTTTCCTAATTAAAATGATATTTTTCTACCAATTAAAATGAAATTTTCAATTTTATTTTTAATAAAAACCATAATTTTGTTTCTATTATAATTTTTTTTTTTAATAATATTCAAAGATTTGTTAGCTAATTTACATTGAATTACTTCATTAAAAATAATTACATTTTGATATCCCATATAGGAAAAGCATAGCTTTATATCTTCAGTAATAAATTGTGAAATAATTACAAAGATTTTATATTCATATTTTCAAAAAAAAACAAATCTTTAGACAGAAATATAAAAAATATTTTTTCAACCTAATTCAGTAGTTCAGTTCAGTCAGTTTTTCTTATGCAAAAATATGAAAAGGAATTTGCGATTTGTAACAACAACAAAAAAAAAAATTATTATATTCTGCACAAAAAAATAGACTAATTTAATTTTATCATACTATTTGTGACATTTCAAAAGAAAAATAAGAAATTTCTTTAAGTTTTTTTTTTGTGAATTATTTGTAAATGAATGAAATATAAATATTTTAAATGAAATTTTCTCACGTATTCTTTCATAAAAATCATGAAATTTCCATAAGAATTTTCATAGAGCATATTTTTGATGTTTTGATTTAGCACATAATTTTTTTTCTGATTTATGAATGTTTAATTTTGATTTAAATTATAGAATTGTTTTAAGAGATTTATTATTTTGTAATATTGTAAATAATATTCTTGATTATATAAATAGGTCAAATTTTTTTAATAGGTTCAAATTTTTTTACAATTTTTTTTATTTGTAAGTTTTTCTGTTATTAAAATTGTTTAACATAATTTAATTGCACCATAAACTAGTTTACAAATTTTGTTACCTTTATTAAATAAATTATTTAAAAAAATATTTATAAACGTTGAAAATTCTAGGAATAGAAATGTTCTATATAAATTTAGAAAAACATGTACTAGAAATAAAACTATCCGAAAATATTTGGTGAAATTATGAAACGCTAGATTGACAGGTTTGTACAGGTTAAACCATTTTCTTCAAAGAATCAAGTTCGTTGCTTAACACTTTTGATTGAAGGTTTAATATAAAACAAATTGAAATGATCGAAATATTAAATTTGTTCAAATAATCATTAACAACTGCATATTTGAAATATGTAATTATTTGCATTTCAAAATTGAATTAATAATTAAAACTTATCACATATTATATAATCCAATCTGTTTCCCTCACAAATCTAAGAATTTTCATAATTGGGATTTCTTCAATTTTTTCCAAATTATGAAATCTATAACTTTCCACTATTTTAAGTCTTGTAATTTATGCTGCACGAAATTATTGAATATATTTTAAAAACCGAAAAATTATGTATAAGATAAAAAAAATTTAGGTTTCAGTAATTTGCAACAATTAAATTTAATTAATTTTTTGAGACTTTATACTTTTTCATTTTACCAAATTCGTTGAAAGCCTCAAATTATTTTCCAAACCACAACAAATAATAATAAATCAATATAAAATTTAATTAAAATTATAATATTTAAATTAAAATATGAATAATAATTTGGATAATCCACAAAATTTAAAATAAAAAATTTAATCAATATTTTTTTCAGTTAAAAGTCCATTTATATTTAAACTATTTTTAGGAAAAAGTGATAAAATTGGCATTAAAAGAAACTTTCTTTACATTCTTAATTTCAGTCTAATTTGCTAGTTCATTAGCTAAATGATTATGATCATCATTTAATATAAAATATATTTTTAATATTTGTCAAATTATAAGATATTAAATTTATATCTGAGTCATTTGAAAATTTATGCTGTGATAATAATCAACCATGAAATATAATTTTTTTTTTAAAATTATAGATTATTTCATGCTGGGTTTTCTCTCTAAAATAAAATTATATAGAATTTAAAATTTCATACTTTTTGAAAAATTTCATACTTTTTTGAGAAATTATGGAATATTTCAAAAATTACAAACAAAAATTACCAAAAAAAAAAAAGATCCATTAAAGAAGTAAAAGTAAATTTTGAAATTTTTTAGATATTTTTAACGTAATAATTAGAAAAGAAAAAGTGATTTTTCATTTCTTTCTTTTTCATTTCTTGGATTGTGGGACAATCTTGATTTGTCCGAATAGATAATAGATTTTTGAAAAATAGATAAAAAACTGTAATGGAAAAGTAATATTTATAAATCTGTACATTTGTAATTATTTAAGTAATTTCACCATTTCACTTTTATGAACAATTACGACAAAATAATTAGAAAAGTTTAACAATTTCATTAATAAATTTTTTAAAAACTATTAATTAACCTACTAAATTTACTAAAAAAATACATGAAATTGTTTTACACAAAAATATCATTTATCAAAACCATAAATTTTACTAATAAATATTTATAAATTAACACCTTTTTTTAAAAAAAATATCTAAATTTATTTAATTTTTTTTTTTTGAATTCTCAGAAAACACGAAAAAATTAATTAATTAATATTTTATTTTATCTCAAAACAAATAAAAATTTCCATTTTAATTATATAAAAAATCTCACAAAAAAATGTGTTAGAATTCATTCATAATTCAAATAAAAATAAAGATGTTATGAATAATTTAGTTTTTCACTATAATTCATAATTCAAATTGGAAGAATTTTTGAAATGCCGACATTGGTGTAAAACATAATTCAATGCTAATGCCATCTCCAGAAACCTTTTTTCTAGTTTTCATTCAACAAAAAATATATTTAAATTAAAAATTTATTATTCATTTTGTGGCGATCCATTAAAAATGATTTATGATTTTTTTAAATGGAAATTTATGATTTTGCCTTTTCAATTTTATAGAATTTATTTATATTTTTACTTTCATTTTTAATAATTGATTTTTAGCAAAGTTAATTAATTTATAATATAATTGATTTATTTTATGGGATTTCAAATGAAATATTGTGTCAAAACAAATTTAGAGTAATTTTTGAAATGGTAATGAATTTTATAGAATTGTTGAACTTTAACAGTTGAAATACTTAGGGGAACTGTCGATTTTATTTCCTTCTGATTATTTATAAATTAATTAGTATCTTCAATCTAAATGTAGATCATAATTAATCAATTGAATTTCAAAATAAAAAATGAAGAAATTATTTACATAGTTGATGTCATTATAATTTGAAATATAATTGATAAATTGAAGAATTTTAAATTTTTTCGAAGTTTTGATTAATTATTCGATTTAATCAATAATTTTACCAAATTGATTTATACAAAATAAATTTAACTAAGTCTATTGAAATAAAATTGATGGTGAACAGATTGATTGGTCACTATTCGCAATGACTGTACTGAATATACAAATTTATACATCGAAAGATGTATAACTATACAAAAATAGATCATAGTCAAAATCATTGATTAATTAAATCCTGTTATAGGCTGTAGTACTAAATGATATAGTTTTGAAATAACTTCTGATAAAATTAATTAAATTATTTATAATTTTATAAATATAAATAATTACCTTCAAAATATAATAAATTATCCTTTTTTATTACCAAAAAAAAATGATTTATCAACGATTTTTTAAATTCACTTTTTTTCGTAAAATTCAAAAATAAAAAAATCAATTAAAATTCTTCAAAATATCTTTATTTTTTATAGATTTTCTCTTTTAGTATTTACTTTTTTATCTAATTTTTGAAAAGTAGGTCACTAGGATGTATCCTTGTTAACCATAGATCCCTACTTGCTAAGTTCACAACAGATTTTTTTCTTAATACAAAAAAAAAACACAATCAATCATAAAAATCTTTTTTAGCAGGTTTCTAAATATTTTTCTATAAACTCAAAAACACTATTCACAAAAATAATTTAATAATTTTTAATTTAATTCTTTCTTTTTTTTCTGTTCGAATTTATATATTGAAAATATAATAAAAAACAAAATTTTCTTTTATTTTATAATAATTTCTTTTATTAATTATTTTTGTTAAAGCCAAGGCCGCGTCTTAACCGTACCGTGGTTCACACAAGAATGGTAAATACACCTGTTTTCAAAGCAACGATATACTCTTTAAGAAATTATTAAATTTTTATTTTACGCGGTAAAAAAAAATTGTGTAGTTTTTTTTTTATTAATCAAAATGAAATTTAAAAGTAAATAATAAAAAAAAAAATATATCTAAACTTGAACATTTCTCCATCATCACAGTAACATCTTTTTTTTTATGTTTTACCTGAGATTGTTGTTAACATTTTATTGAATGCGACAACAATTCTTTTGCAGAATAGTAAGTGAACAGTAAAAAAAACGTAACAATTATAGCCAGACGATAGTAAAATTTATGTTACTGTTGTGACATTGATAATTTTGTTATGTATTACTTAGTAAATAACTGTTGTAACATTGATAATTTATCTGTATATAGTTCGTGCTGTAAATTCCGAAACAAGTGAATATGGTGGCACAGTAAAGCTCTCAAAAGAAGCATCATAATTGTCGTTACGAGCATACTTAACTGAAAATTTATAATTCAGGTTTTTCTTCCGTGTTTAAATTTTTTTTTTGTTCACTGTCTGGGTGATGTTAAATTGTCATACATTTTTACCCCCATTTTAAAAAGGTGGAAGAAATATTTGAATTTTCGTTATGGTGGAGAAGAAGAAATTATTATAGACTGACAGATTGTATACCCAATGTGTATCAATGTATTTGTTTATGGTGAGAATGTTTTGAATGTTGCATATCCGCGTGCCAATGTCGATTGTACTACTCTTTATACTTATAGCTTGAGAAACAAGATTTTTTTTAATTTTTTCATTTTCTATTTTGGAAAATTCCAATTTTTCTTTTCTGATGGTGTCGTGTCTATTCATAATTTTTCTGTTTGATGGAATTGTGAAGACAAAGTTAAAGGCTGAAATTTAAGTATATTAAAGAAATGAAAAATATTTGTATATAAAATTCATTCATCGTAATATGAAAAACCTACATTGCAAATAATTATTATTCAGTTTGTTGTTGTTGATTTTGATGAAAATTATTGCTGCTTCAGAATAAATTTCATTTTTTATTATTCTAAAATTGTAATTTATATACACTTTTATTTTCTAGATATGTTAAGGCCCTATTATTTTGATTAGGATATTACGTTCTGCATGTTAGAAAAATTAAAATCGTATCAATGAACAGAGTGAAATTTTGTTATGAATTATATTTAATCGACGCGTTTAATTAGATCTACCGGATGACACGTAATACTAGGCAACTAAAATTGTCTCATAGCTATCTCTTTTTATAAAGAACCACTAAACTTCACTATATTAACCATTTTAACCATTTACTTATCACAAGTAACCTGGGTTCCTGGGGAGTATAGTATATGACTTGCGTCTTCCACCATCGGCTTAAAGACCAATGGCCGGTTACTCCACATGTAACTTATTTCTGAGATACGAGCAACCTCGTAATTTCTTATTTACCTTTTGATCATTTAGCACTCTCTACCTGCCAGGAGCTTGTTGTGATAATTTTACAGTTTGTTACCTCATCGACCTTGTTTCTTAAATTATTAGGACGCCAAAACAAACAATAAAGTAACTAACTAAATTTGTTTGATTTCAATCAAGTAATCCAAGATTTGAGAAATGTTCAGAAATTGATGCTAGAGGTCAGGAGCTTTCAAAATTTGGTTATTGGTTGGTAAAATTCAGGAAGTAGTAATAAAATGTTTTAACAGTTGAAATAAATACATTTAAAAGAACTAATACAAAAATATTCAAAACTGACAATAATACTAATAATTATAATATATTTTTATTTAGCAATACTGCTTCCGAATTTTGATATTCTGCGCCAATGCTAACTTTGAAGATTGGCTGCTATTTTCAATCTGTATTTTGAATATTCACAACGAAGTTTACGCTTACATTGGATCTTTACCATTACTCATTTAATGCTGAGCAATGATGACAGCAGAAATTATACACTTGAATTAAAACAAACTAGCATACAATACTACACATTACATGAGCTCTTGCAGTATTTCTGCTTGTGATAGACCAATTAAAAATAATTCTTTTAACTATTAAACATTTATTTTACTATAATTTATTATTTTATTTTTATTTAATAATTTCCATCAAATTAAATTATTTGCATATTACCAATTTTATGTTGTGATTTAATAAAAAAAAGTAATACTCTCTGTAACTTACCTCAATTAACAACTGAAAAACGCTTTCTGTACATTCAAAATTTCTTTAGTTCATTCAAATAAAAAGTACTAATTTAACCTTGAACTTTGCAATAAATTTTGTATATCAACAATTTGCGCAAATTTAATAAATATTCAATTTTTATGCAAAAGAAAATGTTAAAAAAGATTGTAGTGAAGTTCATGAAAGTGTTCTTCTCTGTTATAATATGACACTAAAAATAAACAGAGAAAAAGTCTTACTTACATATATTAAAAAATATTATGTGCACTAAATAATAATATAAAAATCAAGAAGAAAATCTGAATTTAGAAAAAAAAGCCTTTCCCTTACGCAAACTGAATTTTTAAATTGTTACCAGAATAGAATAAGACGCGACATCACAATTATTTGGCGATGATTGACATTAAAGAATGGATTGAATAAGTAAAACATGATTTCACTTTGGATTAAATATAAATGAAATTGAATTTTTTCATTGTTATATTAAAATAAATTTCAGGTTATTGAAGAAGTTAGTTTGCAACTTTAGAGACCCTTTTTAGAGAGTTATCAATTGATCCTAAATTTGATGAATCAATCAAATTCATCAAATTTAGATTTTTTTTTTGCTAAATATTTATTTAAATTTTTAAAATATATTCCGTCAGTAGTAAGTAATGTTCAAGCTTCGATCCACGGATTAATTTTATGTTGCTTGGTATTAGAGGTAAGAAAAACTATTATATTAATTAATACTGAATAGATTTAATATTGAAATTGTAATTTATAATTAATTTTTGTTGATTGAATCCTTTGATAACATATTTCATGCCAATATCACTATTTACAGATCTATATTAACAGATGCACATTCTGGGTGATTTATGAATCAAGCAATAAGTATGTCTGAGTATATATAAAAATTGACAGATAATGTGTAACTTCAAATCTCGAATTGTACAAGAAATCGAATTCATTCAAGAATTCATTCATTGTATAAGTTAATAAAATACAAAATTTATTAATGATTTGATTATATCACATTGATTATTAGATTGATGCTTTGGTTATCCCATGGAAATTTTTCAAATATGAAAATTGCTTGTGTTTGACGTTTGACTGAATAAAGATACACAGCGCCGTATCTATTGGGTGACTGTCTTCAAAATTAGTAACATTTTTTTGTGAATAGCTTTTGTTTTGTTTTGGTGACAGACACAGATAAGTAGTTGAAGAAATAGATAGGCCAATAACATATAGAAAAAGATTTAAGAAAATTAGGAGTCGGAATCAGCTGAAAATAGAAGTAAATAGAGGCTAATTGTGAATCAAGCTAAAGATTACAATTAATGGCTTGTAGATCCAAGAATAATTATGTTTTGTTTCTATTGATATAATTTGTTTCTCAGCAGTTCGTTTAAAATCAAGTTTTGAACAGAATTACAATAGACACTTTTAAATTTCAAAAATTTAATCAAATTACCTAATAACTTATATTAAAATGAAATCAATGATACTTAAATGATTTTTTCTAAATTTATCGTATATCAAAAACCTGTTGCAGTTGAATACGATATGCTGCTTGCTGGTTGTTTGTAAAACACTACTGATATCGTATTTGAAATTTAAACTTTGGACACTGTTGGTAATCTACAGATAAAGAACAGATAAACAACATCCAAAAATTGGAAATAATATTACAATATTTCTCTCTTTTACAAATCAAAGAAACTTATCAATTTAAACACCAATTAACCCTAAAATTTAAATTTGTAATACTTTATTTATAATGCTCAAAATTGGTATAATAAAAATTTAAATATTTCAAAAATTTAAATAAATCTTCATTTGAAATCATAAATTTTTCACAATTTCCATAAATATGATTTTTTTTTAATAATAAAAATATTTATTTATTTTTTCTAATAAAAATCTTAAAATTTTTACTTTTATGTTCACAACTATATTATTAAGGAGGTGTAAAACTCATGAATCGCTTATTAATATAACAAAAACGTATAATAAAAAACGTTAAAAAAATATTATAAATTAAATTTTCTTTATCTATAAAATATAAATAAATAAAACATAAATAAATATAGTTTTTCTTGGTAAATAAAATAATGAAAATTGAAATAAATATATAGAAAAAGTGGTTTAACACTTTTTAAAATAATTAACACTTTTTGAATTATTTCTTATTTGTCTTCATATTGAAATTAAATATATACTTTGATTTTATAAAATATTTAATTTTATAGTTTTTAATGTTTTTATGACATATAAAATATTAATCTTAATTATAATTTAGTATTTACTAATATATAACGACATTTTAGTTAACTATGTGAATAATTTATGTATTATTCGAATCCGAATAGTAAGTTATATAATTATGAATGATAATTCTATATAATTTAGTACAGGAGGAATATTTAATTAATTAAATATAAAAATATATTTAAATGTTTCATTGGTTGATTTAGAATGAATATTTTATGTACATATAAGAAAGAGATCACTTTAAATATGATAAGTAGAGTTTCGTATGAATCTTAAATATTTACTTACGTGTGCCTGTACCTGTTTTAACGTTCTCTTTCACACTGCTTGATCTTGCACTAATGTACATCAGTTAGTGATGCGTAATTTAATTAACTCACTAATTGCTCCATATATTCATCTGAGGCAAGAGTGACTCATTTTCCGGCGACCATCAGGATTGAATCGAAAACCAATTTGGTTGGAGCAATTTCCGAACTTCTTGCGACGAACATGAAAGCCGTGTTACTTTTATTCACTCAATATGTCATGCAACATACAAATACAATTCATTATTTATTAGCCTCCTTCTGCAAAAGCTACACATAATTTTACGTTTAAAGGCTTGCTCATCCATTTTAACCACCACCGAAGACTCTGATCCGTAGAATAAATCGGGTTTGATAAGCGTTTGCAGACAGTATAATAAATAACAAAATCTAATAATTTAGATTATTTTGATAATTAATTTAAAATTTACATTTTACTATTCCCTTCATAACAAAACTAGATGTAGAAACCAAAAGGACTGATTATATATGAGCCACTGTCGAATGAGTCAAATAATGAAAAGGTATGAGTATGATAAAATATACCAAATAGAACACCCACTAGTAACCGCTAATAAAACCTTGGCAAAGTTTGTGGAAAAAGAACAAAATTTGGACAAACTATTATGGTTGTTATGGAAGTAAAACCTCTTAGGCGAACATAAGCAACAACAAGTCTAGAAACACAATTCTTATGATAAACCAACGACGCCACCGGGATAGCCACTGGTCATATTTTACTCAGAAAGCATGCAAGCAAATTAGGTTTAACGGAAACCTCAAAATCTAGAGAATGTGGGGAAAAGGATGAAATATTAAAAACCTTCTTTGTTACTGTCCTGCGATAAGATATAAAAGATTTAAACACTTGGTAATTATTTTTGTTCCATTCTGCATCATTTTAAAAGTGCAAACAACTTGACAAAACCAATATTATTTATTTATTTAACATATTACAATAAACTTAATAAAAATAACTTGTTAATTTGAAACCTTTATGATATTAATAATTGTGTAATTAATGACAATTTTATAAACTTTTAATTCTTGCACGCAAATATATTAAATTTGATATCATTGTAAAATAAAGTTTTATTCACCGCCGCCACAAAATCCCACCACAATTTATTTTACAACAACACCAAAAATATACATATTACATATATATTTTCATTAATAATTTTATTTGTATAAAAAAAAAAATATGTAATTTTTTTTTTTTTTGCCGCAATTACAAACAAGCATAAAGATATAAATATTATTTTAATATGCAAACAACAACAAAAATTACGAATTGATAATGAAAAATCTGAAAGAAAAACTTTTTTACGAGTTTTTAGAGTTATTATAGAGAATTCAGGAAAAAGGTAAAAGCGTTCAAAATTCATAAGAAAGAAAACAAAATCTTTTTTCTCTACATATTTTCATGTTCAATTTTGTTATTATTATTATTTTTTTTTTTATTATTATTATTATTATTATAGCACATCTTTTCACTATACGCGGCTTGTAATATTGATGCTATAGTAAAGTAAGATGGTTTTTCTGGTACGAGACCATTTTACTTATTCACAATTATATACAATATTACATATAATTTATATATATATATATATATCTAAATATATAAAAGTTTACAGATGAATATGTTATATGTTTATTAAAGTCAACATAAAACATATAATATATCTGAGGAGCAGACCTCTTAACCTATATTCAATATTATAAAAGTCGGTATGATTTTTTTTTATTTTATATGTTTATCAATATCAACTTCTTCTTCTTCTTCAAATTCTTCTTCTGCACTATATGCAATGCTATATAACATAAGAATGCATATAATCTAATGATCGGTGTTAGCCACTTTGGTCACTTTTTTATGTTATAAACATATTTATATATACATATATTTATTTGTATGTTCAGATATGTATGTTTATTATCAGATAATGTATATAAAAAAAAGTATGTAAGTAAAAAAGTTATACTAAAACATATATTTATTTAATATACCAGGATAGATACGAATTAGAAAAAGAGTAAATGAAAAAAAAAAAATATGTGCAGACAGTTTAAGTAATAATAAATATAGAAATTAAATGTTTTTTTTTTTAACAAATATAATATTTACTAAATTCTAAAAACTTTCTTATATTTTTATAAAAAAAAAAAATAATTTAATTAATAATTAAATTATTTTTGTAGTGAAAGTTTAGAAAAAATGTTTAGAATTGACTATAATTTTAATTTCTAAATACATAATTATTAAATTATCGGAACTAAATTTAATGTTTTTATTGAAACAATTATTATAAAAAAAATATATAATTTTAAATGAAAAATATATAAATAATTGCTAAGCTAAATTGTTAATGTTCAAGAACAAAGCGTCATCCAGATTATTTAGTGCAGTTTTGCTACGTGACAACCATTTCTCAGAAAGAATGCGACAAGTTTTAGATTTATTACTAACTCAATATCAATATAAAGAGGATGTGAGGAGGAGGTGTCAGTAGAGCACATATTGTGCCACTGGTCGCTCGATGAAACATAAAAGGTTACAAGAAATGGGGAAATTTCTTCCTGGATAACTTGGAGGAAGTAGTCGGGATAATACTGGCAAAATGATTAAGTTCATTAGCGAAGTAAGGTTTTTGAAAAAGCTATAATAAGGATTAACTTGGTTGATTGGAGATTACAATAGGCCTTTTAATAAGGTTTCAGTGTGTCGGAAAATTGTGGCCCCTATCCTTTAAAATCAACCTACAAACGTGGAATTACTAACAACATTATTCGTTAATGAGTTATTATATCGTACGATAAATAAATATAAATAATTATTTAAATCATTCAAGACCAAAGATAAAATATCTTACACAGAATTGTTAAAATTCATTTAATTTCGTGATATATATTAAAGGATGATATCGTTCAAAATATTGTAAAGGAGTACATTGAAAATATGTATTTTATTGTATAATAGAATGCAGAGATTAAGATAATATATTTAATGACTTTCATGTATATGTTACTTCACGTGTCCTGAAAATGAAGTAGAAATTCACTAGCCCACTACGGAATGTAATTGTGAGTTTCAGGAAATGAATTATCTCAGAATTCCCAATATATATCAATTAATCATCTACCATATTTAAATACACGAATTCGTAAAATAATTAGATTCTTCAATTTTATTAGCTACTAATTACAATTATTATCTAGAAACTAAATTTGTAGCCAAGCCAGAACTTTATTATTTTTAACAAAAAAAAAAAATTATTAAATAAATTTGCGATTAAACATATTTCGGATTTAGTGTAGAATCTGGGTAGGTACTCTAACATCCGCATCATCAATCGTTATAGTTCATCAATAGAGAAAAACTAGTGACAACAATTGCGACTCTTAAAATGTCTGTCCTACTTAAATAAGTCGCATAAAAAAAATTATATCAATTTATTAGTACATATTACAACATAAATCAAATAAGGTCACAATGTATTGGATGTTTCTGTACTTATATACTCAATTTAATTTGTCTTAATACGTATATATAATAATTTTGAATAAAATATTTGTTTGATTACCGAAGTATGATGCAACATTTTATTCAATATTTGGTGTAAAAGCATAAAATTCGATCATTTAAATAAGTTTATTGAATTTCCAATATAGTTAAATAAGTATACCAAATTTTGTAATCCAATTAATTGCTTAAAAAAAGTCTTTCTAAATTCCAAAGTTCCAAGTATTCATCAACAAGTGCCTCAGAATCATATGCAGATCTCTGGAACTTAACCAATGAGAAAATGGAGGTGAATACCATCAGAAAGAAGACCGATATCATTACAAGAATGTCTTTAATCTTACATGGGAAGATACAAAAACAATTGCAGCAATACGATAGAGATGCTTTGTGGAAGTGGAAGCCATAAAAAATACGACAAATTCTGGTATACAAATTTTGAAAAATCTTCGTATTCGTTTAGTCAAAATTTATCATGACGACTTTTTATCTTAAAAGACATCAACTTATAACATTTAATCAACTTTACGTGGTCCAAACATTCCGTGTTAGTATCACCTGTTGTACATAAACATCAAATTTAGCAACAATATAACATTAAATTAATAAAAAAAAGTATCATTAATTATTTGTAAATAGAAATACAAATACATATTTTACATATATAATTACTTGATAAGATAAATATCTAGTCATTCATAATTTAAATAATATTAAATAAATAAATTTTCATTAATGAAAAATATAATTATTTTCTATATATATATATAAAAGCATCATTATCAAAGTAGCAATAGAATTTTTATTTATTTTGAAACTAGTGCATCAATGTTAATTTAATCCATAAGATAAAAAATATTGTATCTTATGTACATAGATGGAAATTATGTTTTACTTGTGATGAAAATGTTGTTTTGTTACCGGTTGCAATTATTTATTTTACTAGATGAGTCCAGAGGTACAGTACACCTATTTTTTATAAAATTTATACTCGTAAGAGAAATTTTGTTTTTTTTTTCAACATTTTATTATTTTTAACCAAAATTATAAATTAACTTTACATTATACGACACAGCATAATTTATTTTACGATACAATGTTTCTATACAAGAATTAATTGTATAATTAATAATTTAAATTTAAATACAAAATATGAAAAATTTACATTAGTTTTTCTATATATCTCGAAGCTGTTTTCCAAAAGATAAATTTTATGTCTATACAAGTTTAAATACAATTTTATATAATTTGTTATCGTAATGTTTTGATTATTATAATAAAAATAAAAAAATAATATTATTAAAATAAAAATTAATATAAAATAAATGTGTAAAAAAAATTGTAAATTGGTTAATATTTGATAAAATGTGTTATCGAGATTTTGTTTTACATTTCGATTTGTAAAAAACAGAATTTGAATTGAATTTTTGCAACATTTTATTAAAATAAAAACAAATTTTTGTAGTAAACTTCTTGATAAAATCTTATCGTATTTACAAATAAATATAATTATTGGGCTTTGAGAATTAATTATTTTATGATATTACATACTTGATTATTAAAAGACATCTTTGTTCCGACAATATTTTGTAAGCTATTGTAAGCGTCATTAGTTACACAAATCTAATTTACGCAGTTACTCTCAACATTCACAATGGTAGCGCGCTTCAATGCGCTGTCAAAAAAAAAAATCAACCCATATAGAAATAGTTAAATTCGACGCAAACATTAACAATTTAGAAAAATCAAAAATTGAAAAATTGAATTTAGTTCAAGAAAAAAATATTTTATATGATAAGCCTTGTAGCCTTGAAGAGAATTAAGGCTGGGCTACATAGTTTCTGACAGTTCAGTTCAGTTTGGATTCGATTTGATTAGATCCGACTGGTTAAGTAGACTGAACACATAGCTATCGATTGCACAACTCAATGGATTTACCATACAAAATATATGAAGACATCAAATTTGAACTTTACTGAACGAATCGAAACTGAACCGATCGAAACTATGTATTCCACACTTTAGGCTTTACGCCTATGCTGTCGAATAATAGGAAGAAAATTCCAGTTCTAAAACTCTTACCTATATTCTATTAATAACAATTATACATTTAGTAGATTGTGCAAATATTTCTGTAGAACCGTAGAACGCTATTGAATAATTATTATTCAATCTTTTCATTTTTGAATTACAAATTGCATTATATTCTTTCAGTTTAGAAATTTCATTTATATTCGTTTTATAAGAAATTGAATATCAATGTAAATGCATTTAGTTAAAATTTAAAATTTCTGCAAATCATTATTCCTCCATTCCATCTGTTAATTTCAAAATATTCCACATTATTGTATAATTTTTTTTAACTATATTAAATTTTTGTATATTTTCCATAATTGCATTAAAGGTGCAGTGAATTTTGATATTATGTCTACAACTAAATTGTAATCTTATTTTTAGTTCTTTTAAATTCCAAACATGAAATTTCCATTGCTCTATATCAAAGAAACTACTCCCCTGGACAATTTTAGTAATGATTGTAATTGTAACAGGTTTCAACTTCAAACTAAATCGAATTATTATTTCAAAGGTTTGGGTTTCATGACAACTTACCATTGATGGAAATGAAAAGGTGGATTGATTTGGTGATTCATTTGATACATTCAAGTAAGCTGTCAAACTAGTCAACGACACTTAGGAACAACATTCTGATTATTATCAAACCAATTTAAGTTGGTCACGACTCTTTAAGAATAAATCGGAATTAAATCTGTAGGAATTTGTTCTGTTTATGATTAAGACCCCCTTACTGGTCGCTATTAGATTAGTAAACACGGTACCTACCTTGGGATTTCCATGCATGGCTTATGCTGCTCTGGGGATGAAACTATAAAAAAAAGTGTGACTTCGATAGATTTGAGCGGGTTAGGTACCAATACTTGAACCGTAATGTATACTGCACATTGGACCTTTTCAATACTACCTTTGTGAATTTTTCTCTTCATAAATCTAAGCAGATTTTTTGATAGATGTAGGTGAGATCTTTATGTATGGAAACATAAAGATCTTAACAAGTGATGCGTGATGATCACTTATCTTTACGCACCATTCTTAACCTAACCTAATGCACTCTGAACTATTTAGATATATAGAAATTATTTGTAGATTCCGCAACACTTTCTGTAGTTGATTATAATCTGAATATTTTTGTTGACCCGAAAGCATAATACCAATTTTAATAAGCAAAATTTTATCTAAAATCAAAGAAAATTATCATTTTAACTAATCCATTAACCAATTAAAAATACAATCTTCATCTTCTCTTTACTCTAATTAATTAGCGCATAAATAATATAAATCAATTAAATATATTTAGCCTCAATAACAATTCAACCAATTATGTTTCTATTTCATAAATTTATTTATTCATTTTTTTTACAATTTAACTTATTAATTAATTTATTATCGTAGTTGAATTATTTCTTACAATTTATAAAAATATATTTTAATTTTTTTTTTTTTTTTGTAAAATTTTCACATTTTTAATTCGCATTTTAATTTCAATTTTCTATTAATTGACATGCCAATTAAATTAGTATAATTACATATTTTATAGCATTTATGTCTAAAATATTTATTTATATATGATAGATTAAATTGAAATTTAGAAATTAAAACATTTTATAGAAAATTTATTTATTGTTCATTTTTTATATATATTTATTTAAACATATATTTCAATATTTATACCACAGTCCACCGCATTTAAAATCATTAAGAAGTATCCGATTTCAATGACATTAAATTAATTTGATTTTTTTGAAATTTTTTCCCTTGTATGGCATATGACAGTGGAGTTTTATCAAAATTGTTTAAATCATCACAAATATTTTGATTAATTGGAAACATAAATGATAAATCAATATCATAGCGCGGTAGTTTTTCTCTGAAATTAAATATAAAAAAAAAATTATATTAATTAATTAAAATTTTAAGAGAAACTTCTATCAAATTATTTTTTTGTAGAAACTTTGATATTAGACAAAAGTAATTGAACCAAAGAAATTTAAGAAAAACACTTTAATTTTGAAGATCAGCAGAATGAACTCAGAGAAGCCTAAATACTGTAACTATATCAACGATAACGATGGTATTAATGCGAAAATAACAACGATTTATTTTTGTATGGAATAATGGTTATTACGGAACGATAACCAGTGGTTATATTCTACTCGGAAAACATGCATGAGGAGATTAGGTTGCATGAGGATAACCTGAATATGTATAAGATCACGTCCTCTGTCTCCTGTTAGTTAAACACTGAAACATTATTTTTTCACCAAATTGGTTAAAACCAGCTTTATGAGAGAAATGATGTACTCTAGAATAGAATAAACCGAGAGTGAAACGGATCCTCGAAATCCAACCAAACAATGGCTTACGCATAATCAGAAATGTAGTTTTTCCAGTTAAGTTTTCATTATGCATCGTTTTAATAGTTTAAAAGATTTGACCAAACCAATATTTATAATTTATCTAATGTTCTAATTGATTTCTATTTTTGAATTCTCATACTTATAAAAAATCCCCAAAAGAAATGTATAAATTAAAACCAAGATTCATTAAACTATATTTGTCTCATTTTCTATCGGTTAAACTGTATTAAATTGGGATGTCAAAAAAGTAGTTTAGTATCTGAATGCAGTGATGACTCCGTTGATAATGAATGACTTAGATGAGTGGTATATGTAGATGTTCTCTAGAAATGATCCATAACCATCGACTGAGCTAATAGCGATGCGTATACATCACCTTTAAAAACCCACCAACCGTATAATTGCCACAGCCGTGGAAAGTGAATTAAAACCCTATAATCAAAAATATTTCATCCAGTATTCTCTTTCTATATTTGAACCAATAAACCGAAAAATCTGCGATAGTACATGAAAATATAAATAATATAAAAAAAAAAAAATTCACATAAATTTTATAAATCTATTCACAACCCAATAATTCCAACATTTTAAAATAAAAATCTTTAGATTTATTCTAATCACGCATTATAATACCAAAAACTCTAAATACACAAAGTATCTTCTTACTAACAAATCCAAATAAACGTACGGAAATAAAATTTATGTAGGTTTACCTGAATTTAACTAATTCATAAAAAAAAAATTACATATCAAAAGAAAACATGTATAGAAATAAATATTCCAAGTATCGAAAGTTTAATATAGATGAAAAAATTATGTTTTACAACAAAATTAACAAAATAACATCTATTAAAAATATTATTTTACAAAAATTCTGCACATATTAAAAAAAAAAAAACTATAATCTACCAAAATCAGTTAGTAAAATATTCAAAAAACAAAATATACAACTTACCTGAGAAAGTTAACCACATTAGCACCTAATATTGGTTCCCTGGACAGTAATAGAGCAGATAAATATCGTGGTGATTTTGATTTTTCAGCACAATGCATTAGGAGACCCCATGATTTGTAATCCGTATCAATGATATATGTATTATAAATACCTTCATCTAAAACAACAAATAACATAATAATATGTTGGCAACATTAATATATTTAACAAAATCTCCAACATAGAATAAGATGAATTAAAAATTATTTAAAAAAGTGCGTGTAGGTTGGATTTCCATATTATAATATTTATTATGCGTAATGTTAATAGCCAACATTAATGATATTAATATATAGAAAAACAAGTAAAAATAGAATTCTAATTGTAAATATTAATTAAAAGAGAGGAAAAAGTTTTGTTATTACAAAATAAATAAATAATTAAGTAAAGAATTAAACGTGTAGGAAGTGATTTTCCATAGTTATTCCAGATTCGTCTATTGATTATATTGATTCGTTATTGACATATATTTAATTTACTATAATATATCAAAAGTAATAGAATGACTTTCAAATACATTTCTTTTTGATAGCTGTCATTAAAATATACATTTCTTAAATCTTCACATTTAATGATCCGTAAACTAGTTTACACTAACGTATCAAAAGAGTGCTTACCGAATTAATACACACTAAGGATTAGATTCGGCTACGTTTACACCATATTGTTTAAAATTAATTGATAAGAATAAATTTTTACAGAAAACTCTATTCTAAACGTTTATACGAAACTCAAATCTAATAAATATTTAAAATAACAACTATTTGTTACATCAGTATTTATAGCGTCTTATTTTGGTACCATACGCGCTTGCCTAATACGCTATAGCTTACATATTGCTAATTTGGTGCCAAGCACATATTGATGTTGTAAGTTGTATCAAAGAATCGGTCAGTTAATTTTCCACGACTACAATTGTAAGAACTAAAAAAATGGTAATCTAATGTTACTTAGCGGCGAACTTAGCAGCCATATCTATTAATATCCCAGCATCGATTTTATAACAAATCCACTGCAACCGAATGCGTAGTGATAGAGCATGTTAAAGACAAAACCATCTAACGACACTTACTTGAAATTGAAATGAATGGTTAGCCGGTTAGCGTATCATTGAAAGCTCACCAATATTAGCTAATTAAATATAAAAAGTAGCTTACAGACGCTAAGCCAAATAACTAACTATTTAGCCTACTATTTATTAAAAAGGAAAATTATAACAATTTTAAATCAAGTCTGTTCCGTTCACTATACTCCTAAAAATTTCCTCCTTATAAGTTCTGCTTTATTAAATCAGTCAGTGTGAATGGCACTTACTCTATTAATCATAACTTTGTAACTGATACTATTTTTTTGCCATTATCCGCGGTTAACAATAACCTGACAGAATTCCAATGATTCTTCTTTATTTAGATATAATAACACTCATATTTTAATTGTACCAACTTGGCAAGAGCCGGTTTGTCTATCAACCCTGATTTCGATTTTATCGTTTACCAATATTTATCATGTTCCCCAATTCAAAATTTTAATAGTTCTCTTTTATTTTATCGATTCCCTCCCTCCCTATCCATTTAATGTAATTCAAAGCAATCCAGAATTCAGCATAAACAGAACAAGAGTTATGTGGAATGTTAATAATATTTTGTTGAACTTCTCTTTTCTTAAATCTTCTATACTTTTGAATATATACAAACAATCTCGTTTAATATTGGAATTTATTAAAAAAAAAAATCTGCAAATCTGCATATATTCGTTATAAATTTACGCATTTTAATATAAATTTTGGTAAGAAAGTTTTAGTAAATATATTTATATGGATATATACATATAACTTTATGTATTTAAAGCGCATTCCATTGATTAAATTTATGTATTGATGTCGAATATGTGACAAATTACTTACAAATATCTTCCGTATGTATCCAATGTGCTGGTATATCGAAATTCGGTATTTTCCAGGTTATATTACCTTGTAGTTGTTCACGAAATGGATCTTCAGCATAAATATAAGTGAAATTCATTGTTACCTGATGGTCGAATTTAAAAAAAAAATGAAAAGTTTGATACAAATTATCAAATATAATTGATAAAAAATATTTATTACAAAACTGTTTAATATTATGAACAAAATGTTGTATAATTTAATTTTGAAAGTTGTACTTATTGGGTTAAAAGAAGCTAACAGAAATAAAATTCATATATTTTACCAGGAATTAATTCAAATTATCTAATTAGAACTAATATCAAAATTAATTCAAAATAATTTAGTTATCTAAATAAGTGCTGTGTATGGAATTATCTTCAAGAAAAAAAAGGACAACACAGTGCGATCGCAACAAAATATTGAAGTAGGCGAGTAGATATGAGCATTCGAAGATGGACATACATGGCCCAAAACGAGATGCAGAAATGCTTGGAATGAAAAGGAATGAAGTCGGCACACTGGTAGGTTTTCGTACAGAATCTTGGTCCCTGTCAAGCAGAAGCAATCAATTCTAATCTGCCCAAATCTTCTGGAATCTAGATGAGTAAAATTAAGTGAAATGTAAATACAATGTTCCAAAAACAAAACCAATGTCCTAAATGGATAATATCTTGGCTGGGAGGCCAATTCAAAACTTATATTATAGTTTCTATTTTTCTAATCGAACTTCAAATTTCTTTATATTAAATTAATGTTAAATTACAGACGTACTCGTATATGAATAAAAAAAAGCTATCAGGCATATCCAGTGAACTTCTCTTTACAAAATTCTGTATTACTTCTATTTCTGGTTGTACAACTTCAAAACAAAAAAAAAGGAAATAACAATTGATATCCTCCGATTTTAAAAGCGGCAAATAATATAAAATCGAGAAAATTTATAAATTTAAGTGAAACACCATAAAAGATTGTATCTATCACCTTTCTACCAGAGGCAAAAAATTTAACTTTAATAACTAAAATTTGAAAAAAAAAAAAAGTTAAATTCCTTTTTTTTTATCGTTTCATTCGTTACGCGTTCAAATTTTTTGATCCAAATATAATTTTATTTCAGATAATATTTTCATTTTTTCTCTTCAATTTCTTGTTAATTTACATTTTCTTAGCGCCTTTCCACATGTCTTTAATGACCCAATTAATAAACGCTGAATACACGAAAGTTCTTTTACTTTTGATCGTATAGAGTAGTAGAGTATATTGCTGGGTGGCTCAATGATTTGTAATTATATAGATTTTTGTTAAAAAAAAAAAAAAAACACTGATGTTGGGTGGATACTTCATTAACGAAAAGTAATATGTGATTTTTGTTGTTTTTGTTTCAAAGAATCTGTAAGATCTTCCGAATTGATTTGAGTTTTTTTTTGTCGAATTCGATTAATTTTCAGAAAAATATCAAAAAGTGAAATAACATAAATTAAATATTTTAACAATTTTTTTGATTTTTTTCTTTATTTTTGTTTGTGGCGGTACAACTTGAATTGCATTCACATTTTTTTGCAATTATTTTGGTAAAAAATATATGTTGCTATTACAAAGTTCGTTTACTTCATTATTTTTATAAGGTATACTTGGAAATATTTTGCAATCAGTGGCAATATGGGAACCAAGATATTATGATGTACTTTAACTATAATAGCGTTTATAATTGCATATTCTGCGAACTTGGAACTTGAAATCAAAATATTCTGACATCTATAGTAAGTTTACCATAACAATGGCGTTGGCGGATATTTCATTCTATTTCTACATCTATTTATTTCTTCTTCGGTCTACTCTCTACCGAATACATCATTTTACAGACTACTAGTTTATATTAATATAATTAAATTCTAACATAATTCAAATTAAAAAGAAATTGAAAATTAACCATAAAGAATTTCAAAAAAAAATACAAAAATTCCTCTACCATTTGAAATGAATAATTCTCTGGACAATGTGATATAGAGCACCATAAATTGTATTGATTATAATTATACATTTAGTTATAGGTTCATGTTGGCCAAAATTTTCCCTGTCCGGCGGATAAGTGTAACTTTTTCGTATAGATTCGAGAGAAGAATGACCAATTAGTACCACCTCTACTCGACCGGTAGTGGTGGTAACGTTCCGGCAAAGAGTTTATCTGGTAAAAGTTTTCTGAAATCTCTCTAGTCTATCAATATGTAATTGGTATACTCGACACCATACAATATACGAATCTTCTAGTCTAGAATATATCTTACTAACGAATTATACAACGTTTTTAATGAATAAGGATCACTAAAAACTTTTGTGTTTCTCTTAATAAAATCTAGTAATTTATAGGATTTAGCAATAACATAATCATCATAATGAACATTAAATGACATGTTAGTCTAAGAATCGAAATAGATACCTAAGTCACATACATTTCTTTCTTTATGTTTCTCACTACAAAATATCATCAATTATAATACGAAAATTTAAATAATAACATATTTTTATTAATTTCATAATTTTTAATTAAAAAAAATTAAAAATTTGAAGAGTATAAGTCTCACCCTCAAACTAAATCCATTCTAACTTCCATAAGCAAAAATAGTTACCGCTGACGCGACACGTTTACTTCGGACGATCAACTGGAGAGCCGCAACTAGATGTAAAGATTCATGAAAGAGGAGCATAGAGGATGCCAAGGATTGCTTTAAACTATAGCGACATTGAAAAAAAGAATTTATGGTCACTATTTATCTAATTTACCTTCAAATATATAAAGGAAATTAAAACAAACCAAATTAAATGTATTGTTATTGTCACATATGACAAAATTTACAAATAAACAAAAAACTTCAAATAAGTTTTTCAAAAAGTTCAAATCTTATTTTTGAGTTTTACTAACTTTACGATTAAAAAAATATTCAGTAAAAGGCACACAAAAATATATCGGAAATATTCAGGTATTTTTAAAAGTTATTTTTTGGCCCATTTACTTATTTTGGGCAAAGTAGTTTCGTTTTCTGTAAAATTTTTTGGTTAATACAAATTTGATGGTTCGATTCCATCCATTGATAATAATTTATTTAAGTTAAGTAAAATTTAAGAAATATTATAACAATTTTTATTCTGAAAACATCAGCGAGTTGTTTTTGTTAGTTGTTTTATTTAATGTTGTTAAACTGGTGGCACTGCTCCACTTAAAGTACATAATATTTCGATTTCTGATGATTATAATGAAGTAGATAATATTTTATATGGTACATATATAAATGGTGATGGTCAGATGTATATAGAAATGCTGATTTTGTAGCACATATTTATTTATGTATTGCTAAATGTATAAGCTTTAATTGTAAAAAGCTTTAAGATTAAGATTGTTCTAATAATTTTATTTTGATTAAATAAATATTTAAATTTAATAATATTTTTTTTATAATCGACGTACTCAGAACCTTTGTCCGTTGTACTAAATGTGTCAAGGTCCCAGTGAATAATACAATATTAATAAATTTATAGACTGTAATGAACAGGATTCAAAAATTATGAAAATGGATTAAGTTTTTCTTAATATTGAAATCAATTTATGTATCATAATCGTATAAGATGGAAAATCTATAAAAGCCCAATGCTTCCAAGAGGAATTGCAGGTCAGGGTTAACAGAAATAACTGCACAAAACATGTGCTTTGGCCACCATTAGCTTACAGGAGTCAAGCTCATAAAATTTTACTCTTTTATTAATTATTAATTAGCTCTAAATTCAATTGTGTTTGTAAATAGTCAATTCACTGGAATTATAAACAGAACCTTAGTCAAAATTGAAGCATTCAGAAAGCGTGGAAATTATTCATGTTTCAAATGTTATATGTTAATCTATGTTAAAAAGGTTTATATATATTTACAACCCCAACGAAAACAGTTTTTTGCTTAGAACCAAATCTTTAATTTTTCTTGAAAAAACTGTCCACTCTTCATTATATTATAATGAAATAACAACTTTCTAAAACATTTATAATTCTTAGCACATGAGGGGCGCCAAATTTTTTTAAACGCCTCTGGGTCGTACATCTATTTCTAAATTCCAAAATTACACGAAAAAATTTTACTGATTAATTCAGTATTTCTATAATAATTATTATTTATAAATAATAGTTTCACAAAAAAAAAATTTTTTTTTAAATATTATACTTACGTGCTGTTCCTGATCATCAAAAGTGAAACGACTTCTCATACATGCATATTCTGGTAATTCTTCTGATGATGCATAATATTGAACTACATACCAATAACCCATCATTGATTCCAAATCTAAATTCCTGATGGCCTTCACCTGTGAAAGTGTATAATATTTTAATTTATTTTATTTACTTTACAATAGAATTTCAAATAATACCGAAGAGATTTTGCATTTTTTGAATTTTAAATTTTCTACAATCTAACAAAATATGTAAATAGGAAATTTACTTTTCTATTAAATCTGGTACATAATTATAGATTATATGTATATACTTACAAGTAAGTCGTATCATTTTTACGCGTTAGAACTGTTAAATATTTTAAATATATTCCATCTTATTTCTACATGGGTTTTATGTCATTCGGCAACTACTGAATTAGTAGTTATCACAAAAATAATTTTGCATCAAAATTAGGTTTGTTGTACACCGGACATTTTTTTTTTCAGTATAGCAAGTAGTAAAAAGTAAAATAACAAATAAAATTAACATAACTTTTATTATATGGTCAATAAGTAAACTAGAGAGCGATATTTTTTATAGCCTTTTTTTTTGTTGTATTTTTTCAAAGTCTTTATTTTATGATATTTTTAACAGTTTAAAATTTTATGGTTTTTGTAAAATAAAAAGGAAAGCCTTCAAAATTACATTAGAATTTGGTACGAATTGTTGTAACTTTCAGAATTCGTAAATTGTAAATCTATGCAAAAATGCATAACTAGAGTATATTTTCGTTTTTACAACTAATTGGCAAGGTAGAATAAGGAATTATATAAAACATTTTATGGTGTCCCTAATGCAGTTCGTCAAATTATAATTATATTCAGAAGAATTTTTCGAAAATACCAATACATAAAATAATTGTTCTAAGGCACAAAATTAATGTGTGATTAAAGATTATAATACTGCCACAGGGTGACCCCTACTTTCGAATTTTGATAGGTTACGAATAATACAAAATAAAATTGACAAAAAACTTTTGATTAATATTGGATAAATTGTTAATTGGACGAATTGGTTTTGTTTTGGATCACATATTTTTCAATTATAATTCCGCAAAGGTAAAATATAATTTAACATTACCATGCGAAACATGCTACAGTTAAATAAAGAAACTGCAGTGAGTCTGTAATCGAAGCAGTACATAGATATAATTTGTATACGTCTAATATAGTAATTCCGATTGTATTTTCCATTTACGAAATGAAAATGATGATAGTAAGAAAAATATGAAAATTTATAATTTATAGTAAAGTTTTTTATCATTTATTTTTTTCATTATAATTGTTTCTGTTAAAGCTTAGTATCGAGTTCGCTGTGAAGTGAAATTAACATACAAAATTTAACATTGTGAAATTATAAGTGAAAAATTCCAATTCTGATTAGTGGTAAGATAAATAGTTTCTGTTTATATTTAACAGATGATGGTGAACCACAAGTCTTTACATATCTTTGCACGTGAAAGAATGCTTTGAAAATTATTTCACTGCAGAATTTTGCTTATAATTTTTTTTAAAGTGTATTTTAGCGTAAATTGAAGAGGTGGGTAGTGAGTACTTCATTATTTATTATAAGTAATTGTTATTAATTTATTCTAATAAATTATACAAATAATATCAAAATTAACTATTTGTCAAATTTCTCTTCACAATAATTTTTTCACAACTTTTTCACCGGAGAGTTTTAAACAGTTTGGAGATCATGTTAAAATTTAACTCGATACTAAGTTAACATATAATTTCGAAATTAATAATTGTCTGGTAACATCAAATTTCCAAACATTTTTTATTGTGCGGTGGCACTCTACGTGTTAAATACACCACATTTTTATCGAAATTATAATAATTATTTAAATTGTAGTTGGAAAAATATTTCTAAAAATACAAAGAAATTTACAAATTCTTTAGATTGCAGAAGAAATGCAAACTAATTAACTTCAGAAACAAAAATATTCGAAAATAAATTATGACTGGTATATTAAAAAAATTGTGACTTTTCATAAATTTAAAAATTATCTAAAAAAAATAATAATTAAATTTTTATTAACATTTTCTACATAAAAAAAATGTTGTTCACTTTTTCTACATAATTTATGTATTTTTTGACACAGTAAAATATTCAAATAAAATAAAAATTATATTTTGTACATATTTACCTGAGGACATCTTAATTTCAAATCTGATCGATTGATTGATGATACACCATACATCCATGGTTCAACAATTTTAAATAGAAATATTAAACTTATTAAAATTCTATTTAATTTTAACATCATTTTGTACACTCTTGTTTAATTGATTAGTTTAATTAAAATAATATTTATTTATTTGTAAAATTATACAATTTTTTTCATAAAAATTAATTAATTATTTTGTATGATGGAATTGGTTCCAATCGTCAGTAGAAATAATTATTTTTTTTTTAACATATAAAACTTGATTAAAAAAATTGCATATATAATTTTTTTATTAAATCTTTTTTTCAAATGAAAACAATTTTTTTATATTTTTTTTATATAATATTTTTGCCTTATCAATTTAACAAAAATTCTCTGTTTTTCCTGTTCTTTATGATTTTATCATTAAATTATGTTTTATTTTTATTTTTTTGTCAGAAATTATTTGTTGTTACATTAATAAAATGAAATGGAATTTTTAATTAATTTGCTTGGACTCTTGGGATAATTTATTTATATAAATAATGAAAAGAACTGAGTGAATTTAATTGTAAATAAAAAAAAAACGCAAACACTGTTTGTAGATGACTAGAAGAATTATTTTTTATTACTGAATGAATTGAATTTAAAGAATCTTTTTAATAATAATTAAAATAAAAAATCTTTTAGATATCATTTCTGTACTTATTACGATGGGTCATCATCATCGTAAAGAGTTACAAACAAATATGAGTCATAAAATAAAAAATAATTTCACTATTAGAAAAATGAACATATGGTCACAACCAAAAACAATATAATCGAAACTTAAATAGTTTTGTAATTTTGTAATCATTTTTTAGCTAATTAATTGTATAATCATTAATTGAATCACTCAATTTTAGAATAATATCATTATTTTTTTTACAATTTCAGAGATTTGAGTTTATTGTACTATGACTAACCTTAATTTATTATGTTATGACAACATTTTATATTCTTAATATGAAAATGTATAGCGAACATAATTAATTAATCAACAATAATTTGTTTATTTAAATTAGACAAAATTTAGAAAAAAAAAAATAATTATATATTTTGTTCTTAAAATAAATGTTGAAAATTATATTTAATTAAAATTTAGGTCAGTATATTAAAATATGTATAGGCAATTTTTTGTTAGCATATATAACAAATTTAAAATGTTCTATTAAATTTAATAAAAAATATTCAATTATGTTTCATTAATTTAATAGCTCTAACCTTTTTTTGGAGAAACAATTGTATTTGTTACAATACAATCTTTGTTTCGTTTCGTGACCTCTAGCTAGTGCTTGAAAACTTTGTAGTGGATAGCTTCAATCGGTATTTTCAAACTTTTCGAATTACATAATGCAGAAAAACAATTCTTCTATGTCCTAACACCTAAGAGATTACACATTCATGAAATATTTTAGAAAGGGCTGTTTTTAACAAACTTTGACTTTTGAGCAACTCTTAAGTTTAGCTGGTTTGGTTTTAATCTGAAAATTATAAAAATTAGAAAAAGAAAGGTAAAACATTCGTAGCTCCCAAAGTATCAAAAATTGCTGAATAAGGAGTGATTTTGATAGGCCTTGACGTTCTCTATCTTCTTGCTTCGGTTTGGAACTACTGCTTGGGACACCCTGTATATTCAAAATTGATTATATTTCACAAATGTCGCTGTATAAAAGGTGTAAAATGTCGAATAAAGAACTTTAATTAATTACTTAAAATAAAGTTGACTCTTAAATGTATATAGAAAGAGAAGAGGAATAGAATTTGATTTGCTACCTTATTCTTGGTATATAAGATAGTGCTCGGCCATACGGGAAATTATAGAAAATTATAGTCACTAAAACACACCTAAAACACTTTTGAATTTATAATCTGTAATTTCTATGACATTAATTTAGATAATTTCAATATGTATTGAAAATTTCAATATGTATATAATGTTAAAATATTGGTTTCTTAAAATCTGTGCTGTTATTCGCTTTTTCCACTATTGTACATTACAAAGTAATGAAAAATAAATAAATTGTCTGAGTTTTCCAGAAGTTTCATGATAATTTGATGTACTGCAATATTATGTGAGAAAAATACAAGTAAAAAAATATAAAAAATCATTAGGATTTCGTATCCAACAATCCATATATATTAAATCAAATATAATTGAAACTTTCGGCAATATAAAATATGAAAATTTCATGTAACTTTAACATTCTACTCTTAAATAACCAAATAATGTAAAATTTATGCATGAATGTTTTTATGTGTACTGAATTTCTTATGATAGCTAAATAAATTTAATTATGATTTTTCTAGACATTTACAAAAAGGCATTAAAAAAAATTTCTAATATACAAATACGAACCACTCCAGCATTATAAAAGTTAAGTACCCATTCAAGATTTATGTCAATATTTATTAAGAATTGAGGTAAAAGGGCTAGACTTACACTTAGGCACATTCTATTCAAAAGATAATGCGTACACTAAAGTTAAATATTATATGAACAATCTTTGACGGAATATTAAATAATTATATTTTAAAAATAAAAATCAATTTTCAATAATAGTTTTCTTTTCTTTTTTTTTTTAAAAAAAAAGTTAGTGGATTTTTCAGTTCCATAGCATCACCCACCCAACCATTAAAGGGCGTTTAAGCTTGAAGTCAACCATTATATTAATAATTAACGACCTTTTTTTTATTATTAAATTTACCATAATTTAATTATAATTCAATTTTTTATGAATGCCATTTTTATGGAGACTTGTTGATGTAGAATATATAAAATTAACTTTCGATTTGCTGTTGCTGCCTAATTAAGTTTCGCGATTGAAAATATTTTTTTAAAAAAAAATCAATTAAGGTTTTTTTTTAAATTAGTTATTAATAGGCTGTGTAGTTAAGTAAATTAATGGAGTATGTAATATTTTTTTTTGAAGAAAGTTGGAGATTCTCTATAACTTGACAAAAAAAAATCTGACTTACACTATTTTTATTTTAAATTTGAATGTTTACTGCATTGTAAATTTTAAATAAAAATTTTTAAGACGAAATTTTCGACCGCCTTAATATCATGCCCTTAAAACATCTATAATCTTTAATATTTATATGCTTCTAAATTTATTTTAAGTGTTTAAGGTTCTGTAAAAGTATCTTCCTGGAAACTTATCTTTGAACTCTTGATTCAGTGGTCTCTACCATAGCTAATTTGATGAAATACTAGACAATAAATCAAAATCATTGGTGCCTGAGTCACTTCCAGGTTCCAGGCTATCTTTTGGAGAATTACAACAAAGCCTTACCAGAGAATCACAACAAAAGCTTAGGACTACCAACAAGTATATTCATAGCTTAAGTATATTTCAAAGTATTTCTGTATTAAGAACATATTTCAAAATTTCTAGATAGAGGACATTAGGAATTAATTTTATAAATTGTGAGAGACACAATTAATTTTAAAAGACTTATATTACTAGATAAGAGTGTTAAGTATATTAAAAGTGTTAAGTACATATATGACGATTTATATTCAAAATATAAAAAACTATTATAAACCAAAGAATTTTAAAATTTGCAAATAAAAAAAAATAGTTATTGGAATTTTTTTATTAGAAAACCTTCCCAGTAATCTGAAAAATTATGATAATGTAGTCCTCCTCATGTCTTAAAATCAATACCAAAAGCACTTACAACAATATGCCAAATATATAATATATAATTGAGTAAAATTATTGTATCATTAATCATATAATTCTTTTTAAAACTACAAGATATAACAGGAAGCCTTATTATCAATACAAATTGAACCATAGAAGCCTTATTATAAATACAAATTGATAGAATGACCAAAAAATTTGTAGAAAATTATTTCACCACTCTCCTTACTACTCTGAATTGGCAATATAGCCTTTATCATCGTTAGAAACATTCGTTATCATAACGATTCGTATTATAATTATAACGTTCAAATCTGGATAGCCCCCTCTGTCTCTGGCATTTAAAAACTACAGATTATAATGTTTCGAATAAATTATCTTTTTTAAGTTAGATTTCGGTTTATGTATTGAGTGCGGTTAATATTATTCAATCAGAAAAAAGCTATATAAATTATGAAAGTACTAAATAGGTTTGAGTATCAAATATCTTGTTGTAAATGCATAAAATATGGTGAAAAGTGTCAAAAAAAACTTTTAATACTCAATCTGTCATGGTGAAAAATAGAAAAAGAAAAATGGAGTCTGTTTAATAAAATTTATATCGAGTTTTAATAAAAAAAACATATAAAAACAATTGATAAAATGTAAAAAAATCATACGTCTAACACATATTAATATTTAATACCAGAAAATATATAAAATTTCTAATAAAAAACTTTATTTATATGAAATTTTACAAGAAAAGAAATTTATATAAAAAAATGCAATAGTTAAAAGTGTTTGTGTGGTGTAATTCTACTATATTTTGTCATTTTTTTAATAAAAATTATATTACCAAGCAATTGTTTTTACTATTATACTATTTTTTCCCTCAAAATTGTATTATTTAGAAACGCATTAATAAAATTATTCTTAATTTAAAATTTCAATAAATTCAAAATGGAAATTAAACAAATTTTTTTATTAAAAATATATTATTTTTTGTAAAAGCAAAAAAAAAAAAAAGATTTTTTTTTTTGTCAATCTACTTTGACATCTTTAATGTGAGGTAAGAATAAAGAATTTGTAACTAACTTTCTTTTCATTTATTTATTATTGCATTTATTTTAATTTAAATTAGAAATTTATACATAAAACAAAAATAAAAGTTACCAAAAACAGAAATTGGATTTTTATAAAATAGATTCTTAAAAAAAAAAAACATACATAATATAAACAAATATTGCGCTTTCAAAATTTAGAAATACAACAATTATAAACAAAAAACACAATATTTTTATAAAAAACTATTTAGGTCTAAACATTAAAAATTACATATATATATTTAAATGTGCAAATTTTTTGTGTAACCAAAAATTATAAAAAATATTAACCCACAAATAATTAATTAATCTATTCAATTTTATTTTGTAGATTTGACACCAAGTGAAATTTTCTGAGAAAACGTATCAAAAAACTTATTAATTATGTCACGTTGGAGTAAAAATAATGTTGTTGTGCCATTAGACACATTAATAAATAAAGAAAAAGAAAATACGAATCGTCCAATTGCAGCTAGATCATGTGGTACTGTTGGACGATGGGGTAAAATGGGTTTTACATCAACCCGAACATATGCATTAAAAGCATTACCACCATCATCATTAAGTCCTGCTGGTCAATCACCAGAATTAGGTACAACACCAACAGGCGCTGGTCAAAGTATTACTGGTAATACAACTGGAGGTGGTAGTACTACTACTGGTGGTTGCGTTGTAGGCGATACATCACCAATAAGTGAAGCACCAGTACCAAAACCAAAAAAATTCTTTAAAAGTCGTAATACAACAGCACCATTAGATTTAATACGTTCACAATTTATGCAACATCATATGTCACATATTAGGTAAGACCTACAACAAAATGTTTCAACAAATTATATATATTTTTTTTTATTATATATTTTTCAGTTATGTTTCGAATCCGGCAGAAACTGCATCTATTACTAGCCATCAAATTAATAATCATATTCAACCTAGAGAAGGTGCTGTTGTTGCTAGTGGTGGAGGACTAAAAATTAAAATTAAAAAACGTAGTGTTGAACGCAAATCATCAATATCGTCTGTTGAAAAATTAGATAAAGATAAACGTAAAAAAGAAAAAGATGATAAGAAAAAAGATAAAGATGATAAGAAAAAAGAAAAAGATGATAAAAAGAAAGAAGGAAAAATTTTAAAACCCGAAACACAACCATCTCGAATTTTAGGACGTAGCCGTAAACCAGTCAACTATAATGAAGACGATGATTCAATACCATATCGAAACACATCATCATCAACAAATACAACAACAGTGCCTACTAAAAAACAACAAAGCAGTATTGAAACAATAATGCCGGAAAATATTGATGAGGAAGAATTATTAGAAAAATCAACAGAAGAATTAGTACCAATTTCAATAGCAAACACTAATACAACAACATCATCACCACAATCATCAATTACACATAATAATAATAATAAATCTTCAAGTGGAATGGGTAGTAATAGTGGTGTAACAACAACAACTGAACATCCTCCAATAGTTTTGCGAATTTCAAAGGTAATTTTTTTTATAGTATTAGCAGATTACCAATCGTAATCGACGACAATCAGTTTCATCGATAAATATTAAAAAAAAATAAAGAAAATTTCGTGCGAAATTAGTTTTCTAAATATTTTTAGATGAAAAACGTAGAAGAATCTAGAATTAAATTATTTAGCGATATTTATAAAAAAATTATAAATTTAAATCTTCTTTTTGAATCAATAAATTATTGTGAATTTTAAGAAAATAACTCATTCTAATAAGATTTTCTTTTGAGTTCTTTCGCCAGTTAAAAGAAATGTCATTTATGTAATAATAATGTATTTTGTTAGTATGCGTGAATTAGAGTTTGCATTTTACATGTCAAAAAATATCAAACGTAAACAATTATTGTATATATTCTAAAAAAAGCGCGCCTTAAACTTGTGTCATAAATGTGTTTAAATTTCATAAAGTATTTATTTTCTAAAACACAAAGAAAAACCGTAATTAAATCAAAGTATTAAAAATAATTAAATATTTTTTTACAAAATATAAAATATATGAATTTTTTTTTCAGGGAACATCTCGTTTAATTAGTACTGATAGTGAAGATCAACAAAATACATCACCAGGTCATCAAGAAAATTGTGATTTTTCACCGCCAGCACCGCCAATTAAAATTCAGTCAAATAAAATAATATCATCAGTATTGTCAACTTCAGTAGTTACATCAAATGTTACAGAAATATCAACAACTGAAGAATTATTATCAGTTTTATCTGGTGAACCAACAACAATAGAGCCAACAATAACACACACAAATAATAATAATAATTCACCATTTATTGAACAAAATAATGAAATAAATTATGGTGCTAAAATATCACCAGATAAACCACCAAAAGAACGTTTAAAATTAATTATAAAAACTGATGTATTAAAAAAAGCATTAGCTGCTGAACGTGCTGAAAAAGCTGAAAAAAAGAAAAATAAAAAACATCATCATCACCATCATCATCATCATCATAGTCATAAAAATATAACATTAAAATTAACAAATTTAACAGATTCATCAGCAATTAAATTTAAAACACCATCACCACAACCTGGTAATGATAATTATGATTTATATAAACAATTAACAATATCACCATCTGATCGTGATTTTGATTCACAAAGTTCAATATTAGGTAGCAGTAGTATAACATCATCAAAAGGTACTACAACAATTGGTTTAAGTGGTAGTTTGCCATTAGCAGCTATAGCTGTACCAGAAGATAGTTGTGTAATACGTAGTCGTGGTAGTAGTGATATAACTAGTGATTTAGAAACAAGTCAACATAGTTCATTAGTAGCTCCACCATCAGATATTGAATCACGTTTAGAATCAATGATGGATAATGAAGATGATGTCGGCGGTGGTCGTATAATTGATAATAATATTACAAATATAGGTGATAATTCTAATATTGTTATTGTAAATAATGAACAAAATAATTGTAATAATAAAAAAGATAATATAAGAATAAAATTAAAATTATTAACGGAAGATGAAACAACAATAGTTGGACAACAACAACCATTACAAGAAGATATTTTAGAAGTATTAACTGGTGGTGTTAATGAAAAAGAAATTATTATTAATAAAAATAAAAAACCAATTAAGAAAAATGTAACAATAAAAAAAGATGTTGAGAAGAAAAATATACCAACAGTTTCACCAACAGTTCGAGTGACACGAGCAACAAGAAGAGTTGCTATTGTCACAGACGATTCGCAAACTGAAGTAAATGAAGAAGAAAATATTGTTAAAGAAGATAATGAACAAATAGAAATCGAAAAACCAATGATACGTAGTAGACGAGCAGCTAATAAAAAAGTACCTTTAATAGAAACACCAACAGAACCTATTAAAGAAATTCAATTGATTCCAGTAATACCAGTTAAAGCTAAAAGTAAGACAGCAAAAACTACAATCAAACAAAAATCAACAACGACAACACCTGAACCAATTAAAGAAATTATCAATTCATCATTAGAATTATTACCTATTGTGGTTGGTAAAAGGAAACGTGGGCAAAAAATTGTAATTAGTAATACAGAATCAACAGAAGAATCCGAACAAATAGCTATAATTGAAACATTGGATAGTAAAGAGAGTAAAATAAAAGAAACAAAACAAATTAAAATAAAAGATATCAAACCACCTAGTGAAATAAAACCGACATCACCAGCACCTGCTGTACGAGCAAGAAGAGGTGCTGCTGTTAAAGCTAATGCTGCACTATCAACAAGTTCACCGACAAAATCAATTGATAATAGTTCGAAAGAATCAACAGTAACAAAAAAAAATTCATCACCGCTACCGCTAAAACGAGGACGGGGCACTAGAAACAATAATTTAAAAACTTTAAATGACAGTGAATTATCTTTGGAGAATACAGAGAATAATAATCATTCACAATCCGACGAAATTTCCGGAATTACTTATACAATTGAAAAATCGAAACCAATTATTGTTCTTACACCTATTAAAAGTTATGGTAGCCGAAAACGTAAATCACAACAACCCCAAAAAGAAATACAAATAATTGATAAAATTGATAATGAATCGTTAATAACGAATGAATCAACAAAATCAATAGATCTTCCTGGTACCATAACACCAGTAACTACATTAAATGAAACTACATCATCATCACTTAATTTAACACCACAAACAAATAAAATTGATTCATCCATTGACACAGTAACACCAACATCGAATACAATATTATCAACAACATCATCATCACAAACAACAACAACTGATGAAAATTCATCACCGCCTACAAAAAAAGAGTACAAAATAAATAAATTCAAAAGAGCATGGTATGAACGTGATACCAAAAATAATTTAGAAAATGAGAAACCCCATAAATTAAGCAATAATAATAAAATTCAATCATCAGAAATTATTACTGATGATAATACAACAACCACTGGTAATGATGATGGCGATGATGATAATGAACCAGTAATTAAAAAATCAACAACAACAAAAGACAAATTAATAAATAATTACGATAATAGTAAATTAATAAATAAAATAAATATAAATAAAATAAATAATATTGTTGTAAATAATATGAATACAGAAAATAATGAAAATGGTGAATTGATGAAATCAACAACAACACTTAAAACAAATAATTTAACAGATCAAATAAATGATGAACAACAAAATTCTACAATATCTACAAATAATAGTGTTAAATTAGTTATATCAAAGAAAAAGGGTAGTATATTTAAAAGTCGAGCATTAATTGCTGAACAAGGTGCTACAACAGCTGGTATAGAAAAGAAACGACATATTTATAAACATACATGGAATGCTGCTACTAAAAATCCAACCGAAAAAATGGAATTTGATGACGATGATGATGATGGAGAAAATATAAAACCAATAAAAAATAAATTAAAAAATTTACAAAAAAATATTGGTAATAATAAAGAAATAACACAAAATTCAACAGTTGATTCAATATTTGATGATTTTAATGATGATGAAAATGATGATGACGACGATGATGATGATGATAATGAACCATTAATATCACATAAATTAAATCGAATTCAACGAACAGTAAATACACAAAATTCTTGTGGTGGTAGTAGTAGTAGTGGTAATTGTGGTAAATTATTTAATGATAGTACAGAACAAATAATACAAACTAGTGTACGTTGTGATAAAAAAGCTAAAGAATATTATACTGTGGTACGTAATGTTAAAGCAGCACATCAAATTCAAGAAATTGGTGAATATCAAGAAATGGATGATGATGTTGAATATATATTAGATGCATTACAACCACATAATCCAATATCAACACGTTGTTTATCAGCATTACAATTAGCTACAAAATGTATGACACCAGCATTTCGAATGCATGTACGTGCCCATGGTACAGTAACGAAATTTTTTAAAGCATTACGTGATGCAAAAAATGATTTAAGCTTAGGTTTATGTACAGCGGCTATAATGTTTGTATTATCACAAGACACATTAAATATTGATTTAGATCCAGATTCATTAGAATTGATGATTAATTTATTAGAAGTTGATATTGTTAAAGATAATAATCATCCAACATCTGAATTAACAATATTTGAAAGAAATAAAATTAAAGTACGTGAATTATGTGAAGATATTAAATCACAAGGTAAAGGTACACATTTAAATTTAGATACAATTACGGTTGGTACATTAGCTATGGAAACATTATTATCATTAACAAGTAAAAAAGCTGGTGATTGGTTTAAAGAAGAATTACGTAAATTAGGTGGTTTAGAACATATTATAAAAACAATATGTGATTGTTGTCATCAAATATCTGATTATGTTGTTAGTTGGACTGAAATATTATTAGATAAATTACGTACAATTGAACGTTGTTTACGTGTATTAGAAAATGTATCACAATTAAATGAAACAAATCAAAAATATATATTAACATATAGAAAGGGCCATGCAATTAATACACTATTTAAATTATATAAATTATGTGATAGTGAAATTGCCTTGTATCCAACAACAGATTTAACACCAAAAGATAATCCTGGTGTTGTATTACGTGAAGCATTAGTACCAACATTAAAAGTTTTAATTAATTTAACACATCCATTTAATGATAAGGCATTAGGTAGTTCAATATTAGGTGATCGTATTGGTATTTTTGATACTAGTTTTCATATATTATTACAAGCACCAAATTATGTACCAGAACGTTGTATATTTGAATTGAGCATATTGGTAAGTTTATTCTTTGGAAAAATTTTATTGATTTTAAATAAAATTTCAAAAATTATTTATATATTTTTAGGTATTATTATTACTTATAAATTTAACAATGCACACAATACCAAATAGAAAATTAATAATGCAATCACATGCACCATCTGATTTTGGTAATCAATTTGATAAAGTGCCAGCAATAAAAGCTTTAATTGAATATTTTTATCGATGCGAGGAACAAGCAAGGTATATTTCAAAAATAAAAATATATTAATATTAATTTTTTTAGCAATAAGTTTATAATTAATATAGTTTCTTTAATGAAATTTCCTCTTGTTTATATAAATCTAGATATAAATTATATAATTATATCAATAATTTGTACCTACGTTACTTATGTAACATTGATGAATCAATTGTTACATTGATGAATCAATTGTTTCAAAAACTTGACCTTTTTTTATAAAAAAGAGAATGTTTAAAAACCTAAAATTATTTCTCATAATTTCCTACTGCTACGCATTCAAATCAAATAACGAATAGTGTACACTGTACATTATCATTATCTGTTTTATCTGGCATAATTAATTATAATAAACCACTTTGTTAAGAAAATATATGCAAGAATAAAATATTTTTAGGAAAAATATCAATTTTATTTACTAGTTATTATATAAATTATAAAAAAATAAAAATAAAAAATATTTTCAGAATGGCTGAAAAGAATACTGATGCAATTTTAGAAAATCCAGAAAAAAGTAAAAGCCAATCACAAGAGGAAGTTGATGAAACTGTAACCAAATGTAAGGAATAATAAAATATATATTTTTAATAATGTCATATATTTTAATTAAACAATATTTATTTTTATGTAGTATTACAAAAAGCTGGTCACCATATGGAACATACTTTACAGGCTAGTTATGCTGGTATATTAATTGGTCATTTGATATCAGACAATAAAGATAATGAAATCGTAATACGATCATATCTAAAAGAAAAAAGTTTCAGTGATATTGTCAGTGTATTAGAAAAATATTATAATTTTATGAATTTAACAGCAAGTGTAAGTTTAATAATAAATTATATAAGAAAATTAATTAAATTAATAAAAAATCTTTTTATTTTATTTTTAGTCTGAAGCAACTGTAGTATCACATATAAAATCAACTAAACAAATAATTGATAATTTTAAACAATGTGATTCACATTCCAATAATACTGATACAGATGATAATAATATTAGTAGTATAGCTACGACTAGCAGTAGTAATACTAGTACCAATAATAGACAAGAACCTACACCTAGCACATCAGTTTCAACTAGAAGTACACCACGTGTCTATAAAACGTACAGTCAAAGATAATTTTTAATAAAAATTTAATTTGTCACTATAGATTATAGAACAAAACAAAAAACAGCAAAGAAATCAATTTATTTTTTCTTGTTGATTTCATTTTTTTTTTTATTTTTGATTAATTTATTCGTAATATTTTTATATGTTTATTTTTCCTTTAATTATTTTTTTTTTATATATATATTTTTTTTTTAATCTATGCTAAATTTTATTTTAAAAAAAAAATTTAAATATTTTTTTATATATAAATTAAATTTATTCTGTAGTAATTTTTTTTTTAGAATTTGTATTTTGTAGTTTATGTTTTTCTAAAACTGTTTTTTTTTTTGTATGATTTTTTTCATCGTTCTTTATAAAATATTAATTTTGTAAAATATTATTTTCGTTTATATTATTTTTTTGTCTTATATAAGTTTAGTCTTTCAATTTAATAAGGAAGAAAACTTTCTTATTTTTCATACTACATATATATATATATATATAGAATTTACAAAATAAAAATGAATTTAAGAAAACAAAAAAAAAAAAGTAAAAAAGAGACCAAGGAAAAAGTTTAAATGAATATAAAATTGATAATAAATATAAATTCGTCATTAATGATTAAGTCTTTATAGTTTCTAAAAGAAATTATAAAATATTTCAAAATAGTTCTAATTAAGCAAAAGAATTATATTAAAACATAAAAGAAAGATTTTTAAAAAAAAATAGTGGAAAAAAATATTGTTTATTAAAATAACTATATATAAAACGAAAAAATGAAAAAAAAAATTGAGATCTATAAAACTGTAAATATCTGTTGTTCAATAAAAAAAAAATATTTAGTACATAAAAAAATACAATAAAAATTTATTTAGTTTTCTTTGAAAATATTTCATATTAAATACAAAATTATCAATTTGCATCGCTTTCGATGATTTATTCTGTTTAAGTTACAACCCGAAGGTACTTTTTATACAGCTTATCGAACCTTTATTGATTATTGTTTTGAAAAACTTAAGATATAACTTCCGGTGTATCGTATCATCAGAAAAATCACGATTAGATTTTATTCGAAATCATGGCATACACGATAGGATCGTATCGTAATTTTCAAAAGGAAAGTCTATAGTCTATATCTATACTCTATAGATAGAACTATATTTTAGTACATTTTCGGAAATAAATATAATTTTTAAAATTATAAGAGCGGGGTCGGATTCTGACTAGATATCGAGTATACGATATCGAAATTTGTGATATTTGGGATGATAGCACTCGATTGATCGAGCATTCAAACGATAATTTTATTCGATACTTTTTGATATCGAGTGGTCGGTTTTTATGTTTTTTATTTTTTATTTTAGAAATAATGTATGTAAATATAAAAAACAATTATTATTGATAATATTTTAATAAAAAAATTTAATAAATGCGGTGTACACAAACTGTTATGGTGAATATAATGTCATTTTATATACTTGTTTTATTTATAGGACGAATTGCAATAAAAAAAAAATTAAATGTTGGTATCATAAACTAGCTAACGCGAAAGTAGCTGCCAACATTGATGATGATAAATGACCTTGCAGATTATCCAATTTATTTAACACATAAATAAATTCTTCTTTTGTAAATCGAAATCTCATTTTGAATCTAAAATAAATTTATTTTGTAGTCATAGGTAAATAAACGCAAATTTAATTGTTAAATAAAAATTCCAAAGTCAATGGACTGGAGTGCTGGAATCTCTTAACTGCCTTCTTCTGCATTATCGTCAGAAATACTTTCTTCATTATCGTCAGAAGATGATGATAATAATAATTCATTCATATCTAAACTATTTATTTTTTATTTATATTTATTTTACTTTACACAATTACGAAAAACCCTTATTATCAAAAAAAAAATTATCTTTCAAATTTCAAACTACCAAAAATTTCACATTTTGACATTTCAAATTGTAGTAAAATCTACTACGATTTTTTAAAAATTTCGATTCGATTGCAATCGACTGCTATGATTTGATTTTTTTTTTCTCGAGAATCGTGATCGAAATTTTTACTCGATTTCTAGTCAGAAAATTCAACCCTGTGCAGCTTTTAGGCTTCAACTTGAGCTCAGTGTGTTTCTCAATGGCTTAGCTAAACCTATAAAACCTATAAATATGAATTGTTGTGAATTTTAATTGGAAATAGGATTATTGTGAATGAAAATGTACCATAAAAATGATTGTGATATTGGAATTTGTGAGTTAGAATACGTGTATATTTTATTTATTGTGTGTGTATTTTGTGTGTAAATATAAATTAATAATATGGAGAAAAAGAAACAGCGTTAATTTTAGGTTTTTCTAATAACTTTAAAGAAATAAATTTTAAATGTTATATTTTCTATTGTGTGCATAAATTAATAACGGTCAATAGTGAAGCTTAAATTGTTCTACACATCTGCGACTTAAATTAAACCTTACTTTAAGACAGGATTATATTTAAGCTTGCACTGAGAAACTAACTTGAAATTAAGTTAAATCGAAGCTTTAACTCTGGGCAAGTGCTTAAAAGCTACCACTGGGAAATCCGCCATAAATATTAGTTTAAATTTAAATGTCGTCTATGGTTTAATATTTGTTTTTGTTTTTTTTTTTTTTTTGATAAAAAAGCTAGTAATGAAAAATGTTATATAAATATTATTAAAAATTATTAAAAAAAATTAAATAAAGACTTGCAACATTAGAAAATGTAGGTCGCTCCCTAAAACGCAATTGTTTTTCAGTTCAGTTTATAAATGCTAAAGTTATCCTTGTAATTTGTTTGCATTGTGAATTCCTATCACTATTATTCTAAAATTGACTTTCCGTAAATTTGTTTTTATTGGCAGCACTATACCCAGTAAGAAAAAGGAACTGTCTTCTCCATCAATATCAGAGATATCACAAAACAAACGTCAATAGTGATTGAATAAATTTACGAATTTCCTTACCGTAACAAATATTTAATTATTGAAATCAGCGAATTTCTATATAAAGGAACTCAAAATGAGTGGACAAAATGTACCTTTAGATTCTTTAGATAAAGATCAAATGAAAACGGTAATATTTAATTCAATAAATATTATAATTTTTGTATCACATAAAAAAAGAAATAACCTAAAAATTATATTTTTTCACTTCCAGTTTCAAGATTTTCTATTATCATATAATAAATTATCAGAAATATGTTTTATTGATTGTGTAAAAGATTTTACATCAAGAACTATAAAAACTGATGAAGTAAGAAATTTCAAAATTAATTACATACATAAATATTTATTCGTTTTTCTGTGCTCATAGGAACGTTGTGCTCTTAATTGCATGGAAAAATATCTTAAAATGAATCAAAGAATATCACAAAGATTTCAAGAATTTCAAATGATTGCTAATGAAAATGCATTAGCAATGGCCCAAAAAACAGGAAAAATGTAAATTACTATTTTTAGGTTGTTTTTGTTTACCTTATGTTTTGGGAATTTCTATTCTTATTTTAAGTAACTGTTTAAAAAAATGAATAAATTGAATGTAGAATATAAAAAACTGAATATTTGATTTGTAAATTTAATTTTTGAAGATTTTTTTTTCTTCAAATTTTTGTAAATTATGCGTTAGACCACATCATGAATTTAAAACCTTTGAACATCAGAATCAGTATTCTTTTAAATTAAAATGATGAATATGTTATTACCACAATTTTGGTAGAATTATTTGATTAAAATAAAAATTATCCAAATTATTCTCAATAAAAAGCTTTTTTCCGAGAAAAAAGATATGTTCGAATGTAGAATTGAAGCCTAATCTTCGTTTCAACACCCATTAATAGTCAAACTAAGTATAAATATAAAAATAGAGTTCATTAAAAATTGAACATGAAAAATATAAAATATTTTTTTGTTTTATTTTTCTGTCTTATTTTTACGAGTAATATATCTGGAAAATGGATCTACAGGACAGTTGAGCTAATGGACAATTTACTGAATGGATTTTTTTGTTTTAAATATTTGCAAAATTTCATATATTTCCTAAGTTTAGTTATACTAAATAATTAGTATAGTAATTTATATTCGATGAATTACAATGTAGCCAAATTTCATTCCATTTCAATCTTCGTTTCAATTTTCCAAATTAACACAATTTTTTTTATCTATGTTACATAAATAAACAAGCATAATCTAAATTATAATATTTATATTTAAATTAAATATTAAAAAAAAAACAGAACTTCACAAAGCCAAATAATTTGTTTAAATATAATTATAAAACTTATATCAACTATTTATTAATCCATATTTATTTATTTTTTTCATACAAATTAATATTTTTTTTTTGTTTTTTTTTTTTTAACTTAACGTTCAAAATTTATTTTTTAATTAAATAAAATAATTCCACATTTATTAATAATTAATGATATATATATAATAAGATTAGCATAATTTTAAGTTAATAATAATAAAAAAAAAAAGGTTTATTAAATTTTACTTAGATACTAAAAACACAGATAAATTTATAAGTTATTTTTTATAATAGAAAATAGAAGTTTATGTATTTTTTCACATATTATTTAAAATAAAATCGAATTATTTTGGCATAACAATTATATTTTTACATATATATTTATTTATATGTATAAATATATAAAAGGATTATTAAAATTGCGGTACTTAAAGAAATCTTGTGTTGTTAAAAATATAGTTTTCGTTTTTTAATAGTTCGGCAGCTCTTTTCATTGAAAATATGAAACGTTTTACAAAATTCATATATCCCAATTTAACCTGAATTTCTGGATATTTTAATCATGATGGTTTGAATTTCTTTCATAGTAAGGATCTTCAAATCCTTCAGATTCTTGAATTAAAGCGTTCTCCAAGATAACACGTCCTTCTTTATACCTTTATAATAATTATAAAAATGATTTTCAGATTATTGGTAATTATTAAATTTTGAAAAATTTACTTTTGTGAATCATCCGTGGCAAATTCATACATCCATCCCAATTTATTTGAACAATTTTTACACATTACATCTCGTACCATATGACGACCAGTAAGCATAACACGATCTTGTACATTGCTATATGTTAAATTTACAACTCTTTTAAATAGATAAGCACGACCTAGACGATTATGGTTTTTGATAGAAACGTCAAAATTTACGAATTACGAAAAGAAATTATAAAATATGATAACGAAAAAAAAATCTTACGTTGTATATGTTTAACTTGCGCCATTTTAAAAAAAAATAAAGTTTTTATTGTAATAATTATATTTTACCTGTGGCTCCAGTAAATCGAGTACTGATTAATTCTTCTTTATTAGTTAAATTTGCTTCACATGTATTACAAGAATATATCTTTTTACCACCTAAATGCTCCAAAAATACACGTCCCATTTTAATAATATTTCTTTTTGTCTGATGATGAATGATGACGACGAAATTTAATAATTCTTGAATATAACAAAAAAAAATGTCTAAATTGATTCAGTTTTTATTAATGATTCGGTGTGTGTAGACTGATATAAAAATATATAAGAAATTGAGTTTATTAATAATATTTTGAATTATCTTTAAAAAAATTTATATATATAATATATATATTTTCTTAATATTGATTTTTATCTCACTATTGTTTTCAACTCAGCTGTTCTTTGTTGTCTTTTTTTCTACGTAATCATGATTTTATTAACAATAGTGTTGACAATTTATTATAAATATACGGCTATAGAAAATTTGATACTCTAGTATCGTTTTCCTTTTTCTAAAAAGGAAATACAAAATTTATCGTATGGTTATCGTATCTCAATTTTTAGCAGAATTTTTTTTCAGTTCAAAATTCTGAACTCAAGATATATTATTTTTTGTTCTATATTCAAAAAACTCTGACCCTTGGTACGTATTTTAAGATTCATAACAATCAATCGTAATCGTTATTTTGATGTTTATTTTTAACCTTATTTTAAAATTTATTTTACTGTTATATTAACATTATTTAAAAGTTTTTTTTTTAAACTTATTTTAACGGTAGCATCAACATGTTTCATTAAATAATTGCATAGTTTACATAATTATTAATTTTGAGTATCGTAATTGCCGACGTCTACACAACCATTCTTATCAAAGGTTGGAAATACCAATGCATACAAAGGTTACGAAAAACGAATTGAATGTAACTAATATCTACATATAGGTAATTATTGTAAAATTGCTACTTGCCCACAAGTAAAATGAATTAAAAAAAATTATAGATATGAATAATTTTTATTTATATATGAATGGTCGGTCAACACCACGAAATGTTTTATTTTACATATAATAATCAATTTAAAATTTTCAAACTATTTAAAAAAAGAAAATTTTAATTGTTCCGAATATGAAAATTTTGCTAATTGGTTAGCGTCAGTGTTTTGCATTTTTTTTTTTGAATTCTCGTAATTTGTACAAAACTTGACTTGACATATGACATTTAATTGGAATTGGGCGAATTGGGGCTAAAAAATTTATCCAAACATTTATATTTAAAAAAAAAAAAGAGAAATTCAAAAGAAAACCATGGACATGTAAGTTTTTTGCTATTAAATTCTATAAATATGGTTACAATTATTCAAATAATTATTTAAAGATTTGATGAAGATGAAATTGAAATGTTAGACAATGTAAATGATGAAGATAGTGATTTCTTTCTGTCAGAAGATGGGCAACAAAATACTATAAACCAGAATTCACCAACAAGGGTTGAAGTTGAATCTCCTAAATTTAATATAATGTAAGTTCTAAAATAAACCTAAAATTAAATTAATAAATAGGTATATTTAGCTATTAATAAAAATATTCCATAATATTCCAGAAAATCAAAAAAATTCGTGAAACGTTACGATCAAAGAATACGAAAAGAATGGTTTTTCGATTTGAGATTGAAAAATTGGTTATCCTTATGTCCTCAATATCCGAAGTTATTATCTTGTAAATTTTGTAAAACTAATTTAACACCAAAAATTTATGTACTTTTGAAACATGCTGAATCCAAAACACATCGATTTAATATAACTGAAGAGGAGAATCGTCCAAATGCAATTATACCATATTCATCTAAAAAGAAAACATTACAACAAAAAACTAAACTAACAACACCACCACAATTGAATCACACGACAACACCATCAGTTAGAATAAATGCATCACCTGTTAAAAGTAATACAACTCCAACAACAAATTCAATGTTTTTAAAATTTGAAACTAATGTATGTCGGGTTTGTTTAAAAGCTGAAGGAACTGTATCATTATTTGGGACAGATCAATCTGTTGATAATTTTCGATTTATAACATTTTTAGAGGTAAGATTCTAAAAAAAAAAGTATGTTATAAGCAATTCCATTATTTTTGTATTATTAAACCACAAAATTACAGGCATCCGAAAATGATGGTTTACCACAAAGTTTATGTATTCAATGTAGTGCACGTTTAAAAATAGCATATAATTTTAAAACTCAAGCAATTTCATCGGAAACTCAATTAAAAACTTACCTGAAAGATATTAATCAAAGTTTTTCACAAATTTCAATTGATAAAGCTACAGCAGCAGAGGATGATGAATTTTTCAAAGATATAGAACAATTAAATGCATTAATGGACCCAAAGGATAAAATTGAATTAGATAAATTTGAAACAACAGTGTCGGCAGAATCGTCAAGAAATATTAAAACTGAAAATAAACATGATATCAATTCATTTGAAGTACAAGTATTATTTAATGATAATAATACAGATACGACATCATCACAAGATCATTTAAATAATGAAGATTTAAATAATGATCCGCTTAATGTACAACGGATACAAATAAAAAAACGTAAAATGCAAATAAAAAAGGAAAATGATGATGATACTGATCATGAATGTACAATATGTTACAAAAAATTTTCAACACATTCAAATTTAACACGACACAAACAAGTCCAACATGAACGTAATCATTCATTATATTATTGTGAAATATGCGGTAAATCATTTACTGCAAATGGTTCACTAAAACAACATATGACCATACATACTGGTGAAAGACCATTTGAATGTCATATTTGTCATGTGAAATTTCGTAGAAAAAATACATTAGTCCAACATATGAAAACTCATGAACCAGACAGACCATGGGGCTGTAAATTATGTAAACAAAGTTTTATATTAAAAGAAAATTTAATGGTAAGTTTAAATTATTATTTAAAATATTATTTTTGATACAAATACATTTTAACGATTGGAATAATTTAAAATTCTAATAATTTATTACTTAATTTTAGAGTCACTTAAATCGTGATCACAATAAATTGGCGATTTTATATAAATGTACACAATGTGATGAAAAATTCCAAACGAAATATGCACTTAAAGATCATGCTAAAAAAAATCATAATTCAGGTGATGAATTTCTTGCATATGATTGTAAAATTTGTGAAGAATGTTTTCCAAATCGCTTATCATATACAACACATATGCAAATACAACATAATTTAGAAGAAGATACATCAACTACATCAAATTTTGATATATTTACGAAAAATGATGAGGAAATGTTTCAATTACCTGTTTTGAAAGAAAAATTTCAATGTAATGAATGTCCATTTACATTTAATAATGAATCAGATTTATTATTACATATTGATGAACATGAAAACGAAAGTAAACCACAAATAAGAAAAGTACAAATTAAAGAACGGAACAATTATGAATGTAGAAAATGTAATAAAATTTTCGGAAATATGTAAGTAATTTTTAATAATTATAAAATAATTATTTTATAATAATTATAAAATAAAAACATTTTTTTTTATTATTATTTCTTGTTCTAGGGAAAATCTTTTTGAACATCTTAAAATACATATGGAAAAATTTAAATGTATTTATTGTGATGAAATGCTACTTAGTAAAAATATATTAAGATCACATATAATAAAAAATCACAGTGATGTATTTAAAGAATTTAATGTTTGTAATTATTGTGATTTAACATTCATTACATTCGATTCATATTACGATCATATTATTAAAATTCATCAAGATGATGAATCAATGCAGCATTCCATAAATTTGTCTAATGTTGAAATGGAATCATAGGTGGAAATAAAAGGAAATTTAAAATAATTATTAAGAATTACAATATAATAGTTGTGTATATGTGGAATCATAAAATTAATTAATTATTAATATACCTAAATTTTGTTAGAATGATTTTTTTTTATTATTGTATTTAGTTGTAAAATAATTAAGAATAAAATATAAAATGAAAAACAAAAATTTATTTGTTTAGTTTTAGCAATTTTATTCTGGGAATGTTAGGGTTTTCAATAATAATGATGAATAATTGTAAATCTTAGCATACTTAAACTATGTACGTACCATTTACATCATTTTTAAGTGATTGGAAAAAGAATATTAGTGTTTAAAATATTGGTTTGATATCAGAAAATCTATATCATTAAAGTATTAAATAAAACATAAAATATAATAATTAAATATAATGAGGAAACTAAAATTCCCTATCTATGAAATTTAAGGAGGATCAACTTGATAACAAAATTAATATGTGTGAAATTTAATTCAAATTCGTTAAGAATTACTATAAAGAAATATAAATAATATAAATTAAAAAATTTAGCACGGGCCAATAATCTATGCGAGGATACGGACCCCATGAGACCATGAGAGTTCAAAAGAGCCTAATATATTATATCTAGTGTCCAAATTAAGATATGATACGTGAAATACTGTCGGTTTTATTAGAAAATTATACAAAATTCAATTTTCAAAAATAAATATCAAATATTTACGAATTTATTTCCACATTCAATACTTTGAAATAATTTACGTATTTTTATTATATCGTTATTCGTTCATCGTTAACTAACGAAATTATTTCGTGATCGAAACGAAAAATAAAAAATGTTTGCTCAAATTTCTATGGGGTAGTCATGCTAACAAATCGTTATCACAAAAAATATATTTAATTTTTTTCCTACTGTTAACTCGTTATAGTTATAATGGTTATAATCGTTATCACAGTTATAGTTATAATGGTTTTAAATAAAGTTTTGAAATCATCACAAATAGTTTTTGAATTGTTTTATCATCTTAATATTTGTAATGAATAAAATAAAATTATTCATTACAATAATTATTAAAAAATAAACTTTTATTATTCTAATTATATAAACAAATGTTATTCATTATTTTTAATAACATCATGTTCCATTGAATGTTCATTTAATTCGTCTTGAGTTTCAAAACAAGCACCACATTCTTTACAATCACCATTAAAAATGTTATGATTATGTATAACATGTTCATAATATGTATCATATGTTAAAAATGTTAAATCACACGAAGTACATATATTCCATTCTTTAAAAGTATTTTTATGTTCATTAACAATATGTGATTTAAGGCCACTCTTTGATATCAAACGTTCATCACAATGTAAACATTTATATTTTTCATTTTCACTTCTTATGTGCGCCTTCAAATGTTCATGTAGATTTTCTCTATAAATAATAAGACATTTGTATTAAAATTATGATGAAAATCAAAAAATCAAAAAAAAAAAAATAACTTACAAAATACTAAAATCTTTTTTACATTTTCGACATGAAAAATTATTTTCTTCTATATTTTTTTCATGCTCCTGCATATGTAATAATAATTTATATTTTCTGCCAAAAATTACATCACAAATACTACATTTGTAATTTTCATTTGAATCATGAACTTCCATATGAGAATTAAGTGTTCTTTTTGAATGAAATATAGCTGGACATTGTAAACATCTTTGAATATTATATTTAGTTTCACTAGTTTCTGGTAAATGATTTCTCATATGACTATTTAATTTATATTTTGAATAAAATATTTTATTACATTCTATACATTTATGTTGAACAGCTATTTGCGATTTAGATGTATGTTGATTTAATATATGATCATTAAGACTATATTTTGAACGATAAGTTTTATTACAATTTTCACAAGGATATAAAATAGTAGTAGATTCACCTCCATCATCATTATGTTCTCGATTTATATGAGTCTATAAATAAAATATTTTTGTTTTAGATATAATAAATTAAAAAAATCGAACAAAACTTACAAGTAAAGATTTCTTAATAGAAAATTTCAGATTACAATGTTCACATTCAAAAAGTTTCTCTTTTTTATGAGATTTCTTATGACCCATAAGAGTTCTACATCTTCTGAAAGTTTTTGGACATTCATCACAAGCAAATGGTCTTTCACCACTATGTATAAGTAAATGTTGTTTAACAGATGCACGCTGAGTAAATAATTTACCACAAATATTACAATCAAATGATTCTCGCTTTTTTAAATGGATTTCCATATGTCGTTTAAAATTTAATTCAGTTGTAAATGTATTTTTGCATATCGAACATAAAAATGTATCATTTACTTTACGTGGACTATGCTTAGATATTATTGTATGTGGATTACTTCTATTAACAGTAATTTCTTTCTTATTTTGTTTAGTTTTTTTAGAACTATCAGAAATTGATATTTCTTTATTTGGCTGTATTACAATTTGAAATTCAACTTTATTTTCAAATTGTTCTGTAATATCATCCGCATCAGCATCATAAAATTCAAAGTTATTTTCATCAAGTGGGTCATCTTCTCTTAGTACCCGAGTATCATGTTTTACCTTTCCAAATATAATTTTTTCATTATCTGGTAAAATATTATTAAATTGTTCTATTTCATTTTCTAATTCTTCATAAGGGTTTGAATTACCAGCAATTTTTGTAAAGTTCTTATTGATTTCGATGAGATATGATTTAAGTTGGGTATTTGATGAAATCGCTTGTGTTTTAAAATAATAAGCCACTTTTAATCGAACATGACATTTTATACATAAATATTGTGGAAGTCCATCATTTTCATTTGCCTGTATAGTTAGGATAAATAATTAATTGGTATTATAAATATTAAAGTTGGTCTTATTTTGGTACCTCTAACAGTGTTATAAACCGGAAATTTTCAGCATTATCTTTAGGATCAAATAAAGAAACTTGGCCCTCAGTTTCTAAACATATACGACAAACTGTTGAATCAAATTTTAGTGACAATTTTTCTGCCATTTTTTTATAATATGAATAATCACAACAATCATTTACAAATTAATATTAAAAATGTAAAGTGTACAATTTTATTAATGCTAAAGCTGATTTCTGTCTTATGGTCGTCTTATCTATTGTTTTGTTCTTTTTACCCCAGTAACTTTAACTTCGTTTTCGTTTTGTCAACAATATCACCGACCCAAGTAGCTGAAAATGCGAAATAAAATAATGGCGGGAAATATTCCAGCGTTGATGTATATTCAGAATTCTTAACTTAGAATATCATTTTACTGAACAAATCGAAAGTTAATGGGGTTTTTGTCGAACATATAATGGTTCAAACAATCTCGACTGCCGACGGACGGAAATTATACGCATAACTCTTCAAACAAGTTCGACGCGACGGACGCAACGGAGACGGATTCGAATGTCGAAAAAAGCTTGAAATGTATAGGAATATATGAAAGTGAGCAAGGTCACAAAGAACGCGACGTACACGGCGGATGCATCACGCAAAAGTTCAATCGATTTCAACTTTCGACGGACACGACGGATATAAAATAAGTACTTTTGAAAATTTTGAATTAAAATAAATTTATTTGACATTCCAAAATTTTTTTGAGTGAATTATAAGTGTTAAAAATTAATTTAAAGTATAAGTATATAGTTTTGTATACAAAAAAAAAATTGTTTATAAACCGTCCATTGAAGAATATATATATAGTCCGTATCAACCGTCGAGTTTGCTCCATCGAAAATTCTTATGCGTTTCTTGTCCGATCATTGCGTCCGTCGTCAGTTGAGCTTGTTTGAACTGAACCATAAGAATTTTCGATGGCGCAAACTTGACGGTTGAGACGGACTACATATTCTTCAATGACAGTTTATAAACAATTTTTATAGAGGGTATGTACTTATACTTTATTTTATTAATAACATTATTGTCTTCCAGATTATTAAAAATGGCAAAAATACAGAAAATTGTATGTTTTTAAAAAAAAAATATGAATCACTTATTTCTGGTGAAGTTTCAGGTCTTCCTTCTTCCATTGTTATACTATGCACTTTATTTGACGTATTATTAATATTATATTTAATTTTAATATTATATTTGTTTATTAATATTATATTTAATTTGATAATTATACACCCAATCAATCCTGTTTTTACACGGTACACACGTTCCAGAGAATATCATGTAAAAGAAAACCGTGTAAAAAAAGACACATAGTAATAGAAAAATATTGGATTGGTTCCACAACATCAAAAGGCCTATCAATATTAATAATTTGGTAAAATAAACACAAATTTTAGTTTTCAGTACATCTATGTCCATTTTATTTCTTAGATTATAAACATGATGCAGTTTTTAAAACAGAAAAATAAGATAAAAATACAATTTAAAAATAAAAAAAAATCACATATTCAAGGAACATAATTAAAAATAAAAAAAATCAAGAAGCATAAAAATGCTATTTAGGGATCAAAACATATTTCTATAGTCAGTTTCTGATAGTGACCGAATTCTTTTGCATTCTTTAAAATTCTAAATAATCACTTTCTATGTTCAAAACTCAATAGGAAATAAGAAAATAAAAGTAATTACATACTATGTGTTTAACTTGTAATTGGGAATCCCCGAACTATATAAGTATATCTTACAAAGAACCACAAAATAATTCCTAGAATTTTTTTTCCCCGTGGTAAAAACAGGATAAGTTTATTTTTGTGTATCGTGTTATTTCAAAATCTTGTAAAAAAAGACAGTGTAATAATAATTATTAATTATACGTACTACAATTTAAAATATACACCTTTGCAACAAAGATTTCGATATTTTGAATTAAAACAAATCCATAACTAATTTTTCAAAGCATATAGTTTTGTGTACGACTTAGGTCAATTTAAATATTAATCAAAAGAGGGCTTTATTTAATCAAAATTATATAATTGTTTATTATTGACTTTTTAATTAATGTAGATCAAAATTTGATTACCTCAATCCTCAAAATTGAAAATAAATTATAACCAAAATATTTATTTAACCATCAAACTTTATTACTTCATGTACGCTGTTATAGAGGCCACAAGCCCATGAATGAAAAAACATATTTTGCAATAAATTTGAATTTTGTACTAGTATAGACCCGGTAATAGAAGACTTTAGTGCCCATCATATAATTATTTGTTTAGATTTATAGTATAAAACTTATTCAGAAAATTATTTTTAATGTTTAAATTTTCGAATAAAATTTTGTAGTTCTGTAATAATTGAAGTAATATATCAAAACTGTAATAATTTTTGCAAAGGTTTATGTTAGCTAAATTAGCAATTTAATTGTTATAAACTTTTAAAACAAGTAAATGGAGGAAACACTGATTTTGGGAATCAGTTGTAAAATTACGAGTTTCTTAACCTGCTTTTGGTACAAATAACCTTTTTTTTTTTGCTCTAATGCTCATTAGTCTTTCTGTTCTTCGCAGAGGGCTTGACCTTTTGATTTTATATCACTTATACATAATATAGTTTTGAAATTTATGCTACAGGAAATTATTTTATTTTTTTTGTTCAGTTATCTCATAACATATAAAACTAAATCATCGTTAAGAAATGTTGGCAAAAAATTGAAAACTAAATTATTTAACTAAAAACTAAAACGAATATGAAATAGCAACATTGAGACGATTTTACCCAGACTATATATATTTATAGAAATTGAATGACAATCTGAGGAGCTATGGAACAACTATGAAGTGTTGTGATCGAATGAGGAGTTGAAAAAATTCAAATTGGTCAACGCAATTTATCTTTAGAATATATAATTTGTTATTAACCGATTCCAAAGTAAATTTGTCACACAGCTCGTTTTGTGATACTGCTATTAGTTCATGCCCTTAAAATTTGAGACTGATAGCTTCGCAAGATAGTAACACTATAATTACTATAAAATTTTCGGAATTATATAAAATACAATCCCAATGTCATAGAGGGACTTTAAATTATCATTGAATAAATTCCGGAGGTTGTTTTTTCTACAAAGTACTGTATTAACAAACTCCTAGTTTTGGGTTATCGTTTTTAGTGCAGCTTTTTTATTTTTCTTTCTGAATTGTAAAGTATCAATTTTTGAATTTTTGTCACTTATCGCATGTACTTTTAAACTAAAATCTTACAAATATTTTATATTTCACAATATTGGAAAGAAAATTAATATTTATTTAAAGAAAAATTATATTTATATTTCGAAATTTTAATGACAAAATAAAAACTGATTGCCGATTTATATTAAAAATTTAATTCATATAATATAAAAATAATAAAATATTCAAATTGTTTTTGAAAATAGATAAAGAAAAAAAAAACTGAAATTACGTAATTTAAATATTTTTATTCCACTTTTGATTGTCTAGCGAGCCAGTATAAAATTTATTAAATTTTTCTCATTTTACTATTAGGAAACTTGATTTTCCAGCTTTAAATTTTCAAATTTACTATATGCACATTTGTGGTGGCCATAAAAAAAAAATGCTTTCTATTGATTTATAATTTGAAAATTTCAATACTTGTTATAACCAACCACTTGCAAATGAAAATGTCTTTTGGCTAAATTGGAAAATAATTTTAAATAATTTTTTTTTTGAACAAAATTTTGTGTTAATTTGGAACACCTGGAAGTTTTTTTTTTTGTAAATATAATATAAATATCCGCGGGTTTATTTAAAAATTATAAGATAATAAAACATATTAATTTATTTTGTTAGTTTTTGGTGAAAATGTAAATATATAATTTGCAAATGAACTCATAATATTGCAAAATCAACCAAAATCAGAAATTATAATGCTAGGACTGTTATTAAAATTATATTTTGTTGTTTTACTTAATTACTTCAAATGGTAGTATAGAGTGGTCTTCTATACACAGTTGCCAATTTCCATCTTACTTGGATTTTATCATAGACAACAAGACAACATATATCTCCGTCAACCGTTAGAAAACTTGTCTTAGTCGCTTTACATTTTTTTTATTTCATGGGCCTCATATTTCTGTATTTCCTTCAGTATTCCAATTTACTCTTTGTTTTGCTATTCAACTTCATTATAGCTTCTTCGTATTTGTGTTGTGATTTGTGATAGGTTCTTGTTTTCTGAAAGCCTCCAAAGTTCTATATTCCTTATTATTATGGAGATAAGAAATTCTGTACATTATTCATAAACATTTGTTATTTGTCGATAAAGCATCCAAGTTTTAATTTATTACAACAGAACGGATTTAATACATGAATTGAATATACTTAAATTTGGTTTTCTGAATTCTTCTGATAACTTTCATACTTTCATGTTCTTTTGATAGACATATATTAATGTATTCAACTGTTCTGCAGTAGCTGCCTACTGATCCGTAGCTGCATATAGTAGAATTCTTGCACATTTCCGATTATAAAATATTTAAAATAGGTTTCCTAAACATAATGAAACGTTAACTTATGACTTTTTAAGTTTCCATCATAGATGACATAGACTCCAAATCTAATTAAATATTTTTTATATTAGCATGGCTGTATTTATGCTCAATTTATAATTGAACTTAAGTAACGTGTAACTAAAAACTAAGTTTATAGCTTGAAATTATGATAGGCAATTAAAATACCAATTTTATTTTGAAATTTTAATAATAGGTCAAATTATTTCCAAAAAATAAACTAAGCGAATTTCTTACAGTCTGGATTTTCGTATTTTAATAATAGCTACCTAAATTTTCTTCCTTCTGACACATCTTAATTACTTCTATTACGATACATTTTATTGTATATGGCACAAATGCCAGTTTCATAGTTGCATGATGTCATTTACTTTTACTTTAATTTTTAGTACCACATTCCCCAAAAAGTTTTCATTTCAACAGGTTAAGATAGAAAGTGTAATTTTAATTTTCCTTATATTTTATTTAGTCAACTTTACATTTAGTCTAATATTTTTATGTTCCTGATTATCTTGAAAAACTTGTCTGTTAAAAAATGTAAATTTTAATTTGGCCAACTTATCGATGATAAGCAATAATTATTAACTGGCGCATCTCATCACCTTAAGAAATCATCCAAATTCATATGAAAATTATGTTGAAAGTAATAAATTAATTTCACTTTATTTAATGGAATTTTAAAATTATAGTTATATTGTGAATATAGTGAAATTTTTCATATAATTTATCAAATTTTCTTTTTAAAACTTATTTAAAATTGTTTAAATGAAATGAATTTTTTTCCAATTTTTTAAAAAAAAAATTGATTGGAGTTTCATAATGTTTTTCGTATTCGTTTTTGGCTTCAATTTTGGTCAGCAAATTTATTTTGAAGCTATAGTAAGTAGTCTTTTTGACTGATCAATCCCATTCTAAATATAAATTGAACAATATTTTCACCAACCAACTTTGAAATCTATTCTATTAACAAATTAACGTTACTGCTCAGCATTACCTGGTCTTTTTAATTTATTAGAGACATAATTGTAAATGTAAAACCTATACTAAATTTAAAATAAATCTCATATAAAAAAAGCCAATTCTGAGCAGTTTTTACTGAGTTTATTACGATAACAGAAGTCTAACAAAAACTAAATTCTGTTAAAATCTTCTAGAAATTGTACATTTCTTATTTCTTGATATGGCCATAATTTTTTTTATAAAAACTGCTGACTCAAAATTGGTATTAAATATTGTTTTATTATTTACTGGTGAATAATTTTCATACCAAAAAAACATTGTCAATATTAATGCATTAAAAAAATGATTCAATAGCGATTATCATCCGGTAATCGCTATTGCAATATGAATATTTTTAATTAAATATTGTGTAGGAAATTAAATATTACTTTTAAAACTGCTTTGGATATATCGGAAATGGTAAACTTCAATCATGGCATTAAAAAATTACTCAAATACAAACTAGAGTTGAAATATTTCAAAATATTTATAACATTATATGAGTGGCAATTATCTTTTTCCAATTTTTAAATATTTTGGAATCTTGTAATTTGAGTTGTTAAGCACTTTTGTAATTTAGTAAAAAAATGCGTTAGGATTTCACTATGTCAGTCTCCAGTCTGTCTGTCTGTATATTATCGCTATGAATCTAAAAACGCTTATATACTCGATAGAGTTTCTGGTTCATTTTGGTGTTACAATTATTAGAACTTTACAAATATTTTCATAAATGCTATTACTAAAACTAATTTGAAAGAAGTACAAATTGCCCAGATTAGCGATTAATCGTCAGTCACCATTTTTATATCAAAATTTAAGTATTTAAAAGTTTTTGTAATTATGATGCATTTTCAGATGCAGACATTAATAAGATAAATTATAATTATATTGCATTGCAGATGTTTTAAAATTAAACAATTTGAAAATGTTTAAGCGGATAATGCTGAAGATTTCAAATACAAATTAAACCCACACGGGATGAACAAAACTAGTATCGGAAATGAGCTAATAGATCAAGTTTCGCAATTGAAGAATTATTCAAGTTGTCGTCAATGTGAATTTCCTTGGAATTCATTAACATTAACAGTGTATATTAAATTATATCTTCGTGGGGCTTCTGTAGCTGCAATTACTGTCTATAAAAATTAAAAAGTAAAATAGATTCTTTCCATGACATTAATGATGACATGTAAGTATTTATAAAACAAGTTTTCTTTTATAATTTAAATTAATGTCTTTTAGGAAAGTATCATTTTCTTAAATAATTTGATAAAAATTTCAAGAATTTTAATGGTTCAAGTATTTAATATCCGTCTATTATAAGTAAGTTTTTCACTATTTAAATTACAATTTTAAAATTATCACCACTTGTACAGTCAATAATGAATTTATAAATTGAAGTTGATTAGTCTACGCAATAATGTAGGGTTTATTTGATAAATGTCAATCGTTGTGTTACGGGAATGGAAGTGTATAAAAATGAGCTATCATTTCATAATTTTCGACATGGTCTTTATTTTAATCATATATTAAATTATACGAAAATTTAGATTTATAACCAGTCTATTTAACGTCCATTTTAGATGTCTTCAAGAGGTTTATATAGATAGATATCAATAAGACTTATATTTTAGAGTAGTCTTATATTAGGTTATGTTAGGTTTAGAATAAGTATTGTTCAGAAACAGTTTTAATGACAGTCCTAATCACTGTTATAATGTTACAGTCCACTAGGATCCTTAGTCTCGTCTTTCCAATTGTTTATTCAAAGTTTCACTGGTGACCCCTTCTTCTTTCCCGCTTGGTTTGTTCTTTTAATTTTAATGAGATAATGCTGAAACTAAACTAGTTAAAAACTAACCTCATGCACCTTTTTCCAGCGAATAATTAGATTCAGTGAATCGTTACATAATCGTCAATATTGGAATTGGCAATGTTAGAAAAAGAAAAAGACAAAATTTTTGTCTTCTATCAAAATTCTTCTTGTAATATTTATCAATGATATTCCCTAATTCTCATTGATGTTATGACGGGGTCATTTACAGTGTAATATATCACGGTTCGATAAATCAATTGTGAATTGTGACATTTTATATTTCGCGGTCTTTTAATATGTCCATCCGCTACTAAGGTAGAATTGATTTAAACCATTATAGAAGCAGTAAAATCCAAGAATAAATAGTTAACATAAGTATTTATTTTATTTGTTATAATTATATAGCTTCCTTCATTTTGGACATTAAAACTCAAATTGGTAACATAAACACCTTCAAAAATTCACTTGTTTGATAAACAGATTATGGAAAGTCTCTTCCGCTTTTATAATACCGGCATTTTTATTTGACATAAACACATAAGAAATTAATATTTATGGTAATGGCGGAGGAAATTCATAAAAATTACAATGAGTGAATTGTTAGATACTTTAGAGCTAAACAAAATATAATACGTATTCAATAAATTTAAATAAAATATGTTTTCTCATCTAATGTTGAAATGTAATAAACTTTTTTGTCATATATTTTGTTTTGACTACATAATCATAGACAACATAAATTAGATAATCTTTACTTTTATTTTGTTTGTTTGTTTATTTCTTCAACAAATTCATATTAACCTTTGCCTTGAAGTAAGTGAGTTGACTTAATACGATTATTTCTTTGACAAAATAATGAATCACTTATTTATATGTTTACATAATAATCATAAAGCATTACAAGGAAAATTAGTTGATTCTTATTGTGATGGTAAAAACCTCTTTGTGTATATCAAGAATTCATTTCATACTTAAAATTTATAGTTATCATTATTTTGGTTATCAAACAACCTCACTTCTCTAATAAACTTATCTAGACGTTTAGCGCTTGTTTCCTCCAAATTATCCAGGAACAAATTTTCCAAATTTCTGAACCGCACAATGGCACAGTAGGTGCAACACTGACTCCTCTGACAAATGAAATCCTCTGCATGTTGTGATAGTGAATAACTTTAACCTTGACGTATGGCGTGTCCCGTAGCAACTGAAGTGAATAATCTGGATTTCGCTTTGTTCACTTTAAATACATTCCTTGTCTTTTTTGAATTTTGGATCCTCCAGAACTTCTTTGTGTATTGATTACATTTATATGCTGCCCACCTGACAAGGTGACATCTTTTAGCTCAAATACTTATTGATTCTTTAATATATGTCATGGAATATCCTATTTGATGAGTTTTTCATGTATATTCTGTATCAGCTTGGTTTGCTAGCTCATCAGCCTTTTTATTACATTTGATCGAGGTGTAACCGGGTGACAAAGTAACCAGGTGACATCTGGTTATTTCGTTACGTGGATATCATTATTAATAATGAAATTTGTATAAATGTAAAAGAAATGATTTTTAGGAACATGGTTGTAGTTAAATTGGAATGTGCCACGTTAAAAGTTTTATTGCTTACATGGTAGCTTTCGATTTTCTTTTTATTTAAGTATGCATTGAAAAGGGTGATTTTGGGGTTGAGGTAATGTTCATAACTAGTCTACATATTATTAAAAACATATTTAAAAGGGGGAAACTTATATAGCAGTTGTTTGTAAATAGTAAAAATTTAATAAAATTTAGTTATGTGTGAGAGAAATTGTAGCTGCCACCAGTGTTTCTTTATTAATATATAAACAGACATGAGTCATTCTTTAAATAATGAAGGGTGCCTTTTGGAAATCAATCCCCCATCGTGGTTTGTTGATTAGGTATAAATAAAAATGGTCAATCAAAGAACAATCAAACATCAAAACAAAATATTTCCTAAACTATAATATTTTTTAATGCAATTATATTCTAATTAATTAGAAATTAATTTCACCATCATACAAGTGTCATATTCTCGCTTGATTTTGTCCAAATTTCTTTGTATTTTTACGACAAATTTATATTTTATTCATCATAATTTAATCAATACTTTTTCTTTCCAACCAAAATAAATGGTCAATAATTTATGCTTTAGGATCGAGCAAGTTTGATTCATTTTTTATGAAAAGAACAAGTTTGATTTGTAACAAAATTGAGAGAATTAAATGATCATTATTAACTGCTGTACAAAGTACAACTACAACCACAAGTTGGTTAGTAGTATTGGTTTGATAGAGAAAATCTATTTTATTTGTATTATGGGAAATTAACTCTTTGTAAAAACATATTTGTGAAAATTTGTTGGAGCATTACATAAAAACATTAAAGCAGAAATTCACCACATTTCTCACAACAAAAGGTTATTATTATATGGTAATGGTACAGTACAGGTACTCAGTCCAATTCTCCAATACAATCCAAATGTGTTCGCTATATTTTTTTTACTTAGTTTACTTTTGTCAATCAAACGATGTGGACTATACCGACTTCATTTCAATTCGGGGTTTTTTTTTAATATATCGCATTTAACCAATTTTTTATAAATTTCGTGATAAATTTATATCGATATTTAAGTATTAAGTGCATCACATAAATTTCTTGCTAAAAACTTAAGTGATTTTTAAAATATGTAGATCAATATTTGGATAACAAAAAGTTTAAAACAAATTGTAAATTTAGTGTACAAAATAATCAATAATTTCTAAACAAAATCAGACTTTAAAGTTAATTCGAAGAAAAATAATAAAATTTGATTTTTAAATTGCTGCAATGTAAAAATTATGTACAAGTAAAAATTTAATAGTTTTTGGAAATTTACTTCATCACAGTTTAATTGGAATAAAAATATAAAAACCTTTATTAACCCCAAGTAAGTGGAAACACATTATAATTATAATAAGTATAAGTAGAAAAATTACCAGTTTTTTAACCTTTCTTTGGTAGGAATGATCTTTTTGGCTTTTCCAGCTTCTTATTCCGTCAGTTTTTTCTTTATCGAAGACTTGATCTTTTATTCTTTCTTTACACGATTTGAAATTTTCAAAGTGTTAAATTTTACTCATATGAATATCGCTAATATCGTTACCCGCAGTCATCTTCATCTATAAGATCTACAACAGGAAATGTGTTATACAATTCTAATTTAATTTGAGAAAAGAATTAGTAATTTTTGTGCAGAATCAAATATAATTCAATTTTTAATTAAAATTTATTTTGTTTAAATTTAAATGTACTCTAAAGATCTATAATTGTTACGAAAATAAGTTTCTCACGACATCTCCGTCTCTAAATTATTGGTAACCTAACTTAAACACACAAATTTTTTTACTTCTTCAAATTCTAATTTTTATATGTACATTTTTACTGAATGCTTCACTGATTATTTCTTGTTTAGGGGCCACACACCTTTTCCACTATTCTTCAGCTATAGGTCAACAGTGCTGCAAAATATCGTTCGTCTTGGTTTATCATTTTGTAATTTTAACATCGCAGTGAGGTTATTTACATACATGACATATTTTCTTTGAACTGTATTGTTGTTGCATTTTAGTTCATTTTATTTTTAACATATTGTACAAGTTTTAATTATTTGCTTCCTAGTTTCTTGATGTTACGGAATAATTTAAATTTGCTGATGCTTGTCGCCATGCAACACTAAATTTGAATAAGAATTTATTAGTTTTACATATTAGTTCTAGTCGTTCAGAATTTGAGATTCTTCTATAGTGTGAAAGAGCAAAAATGTAAAATTACTGCAAATATTTCTGACATACTTTGGATTTATTAGCATAACATTTACTATGATCAAAATAACATTTCAGTAACATTTTCAAATCGTCAGGTTTAATTATAATTAATAATATCTTGTGGTGGTGATGCTGATGATACACTAAATAATTATAATCATAAAAATTATGATTCCAATTATGAATAACAATAAAATAATTTTCTATTTAGTGAAATTTCACCTCTTTTCACAAATAATATGCAAGTGCATTTTTAATTAAAATTTTCCAATATTTTTTATCTTTTTTATATGAATACAATTTTAAATATTCAAAAGTTAGATATTCATATGAAATTGTAGAGGAAAATTCACAGCATGAAAATTATAAATAATGGAAAATAGGTTTTTCTCACATGAAATATTTGCTGTGATTTAGTAATAAAAATATAATTAGATCTCTAATTAATAGATTTATTAATTGTTACGAGTACTAATTAAGTTTTTAATTAAAAGTTTTCCATTTACCTTGAAAAATTGTATAATAAATTTGTGGCGGTTTTAAAATTCAATAGGTATAACTACTGCCTTAACAAATTAAAATGATCTAGCCAGTAAACGGCTGTAAGTTTCCTTAACACATCGAGATAGATCAAAATAAGTAACTAGGCCAAGAGTTATAGCGCTATGAAATAAAATGAGCAGAAAGATTGCGCGTATGCATAAAAATCTAAGATAATTCAGATAATGAACAAAGCAACGATCAGATTATAAACGGGAACTGTCAAGGAACATGCGATCCTTAGGAAGTAAGCAATGACATTAGGATTTACTTCATCTCTCAATTGTCGTGGGTGTTCATCTCTCAATTGTCGTGGGAGCAGAAGATAATGAAAGATTTTTGTTATGCAATTGTCCTTCAAGTCCATCATGAAAGATTTAGAAAATTTAGCTCGGCTAAAGTGATATCATTAAAAAGTGGGATGGGTCGACACAATGTTATAATGATACAGAGTTTGACTGGTCAACGCGCAAATGAGTTTCAATGTTTCCACACCTTTAAAACTAACCAACCATGCAACGATGCAACAAAACTCAAATTAATCTTCAAATTTTTGGTGTATCTTTATGCAAATTTTTGTTATAGTTTTTTATGTGGGTTAAGAAACGTCTGGCGATTATATAAAGTAATAGAAAATAATTTTAGGTTTAGCTCAACTAAACTTTTAAAATGTATACTACCAAAAAATATTGTGATCTTTATAATTTTCCTGAACATTTTTTCAATAAAATCTTTCTTATCGTGGAAAACTTGTTTTCCTTGCTTTTACATGTTGCATATTTCTTCATTGCTAAAAGCAATTTTTTAGCACTAATAATAGTCAACATTTTTGTTTGTTATTTTTGCAGGTCTGAGATAAATTTATCTATTAATTCTCAAAAATATTTTTTTGTAGTCAGAAGTTGGCTTTTAAAATTTAAATTCTTTTGTATTGTTTGTAAAATTCGCAAATGTGACTTCCATTTATATAGCGTTTTTTTTTTGTTACTTACTGTTGTGGAAACACCTGGGAAATACAAATTATGCAGCAATTGGGTCAGTACAAAATTTTAGTTTCTGGTTTTACAAGTAATATTTTTATGATATTGTTACTGTGAGCTGTGACAAGCAATTGTAAAAATGCTGCAATTGTGAAATTTTTAAGAATTACTTGTTATTTTTCACAATTTTTGGTTTTGTAGATGGTAGATCCGAAAAACGCAAAACAGAAATTAATTTATTGTCAAAACAGGTTACAGAAACATTAATTAATTGCTGAAATTAAGCTTGTAACATAAATAGAATAGTATTCGAAAAAGACCATGTCAAATACTTATTTAAAGTAAGTTCAATTTCAATTAAGTTCAAGTACAGAAAAGACTGAGGTAGCTTCATTATTTCAGTTCTCTTTTTTTAAACACGAATTTCAAATATCAAAATATTCCAAATTAAATTAAATTAAATTTATCTTTAATATTTACCAAAAAAAATGCAAATCATGAAGTCATTAATTCAAAATATTAGAAGCTGATTAGACAGGTGCCAAAAAACTCAAATCATTATTATGATCCAAAAAATATATTGTAAAATTAAATAATACTATATTTTGACAGATGACAAGCTACTAGTTTTCTTCAGTTTTGTTTTATTATTATTCAATTTTTCGTTTGGAGAAAATAAAATAAATTAATCACAATTTAAATTTCATAATAATATTTTTTATAAAAAGTTAATATAATTTACTTATAAATTGGATTTTTAATTTTTATGTAATTTTTAAAATTTATAATTATAATATAGCACAAAGATTGCTAAAAGTGATAAAAGAGCGAATGGTTGAAGCAATTGATTTCTGGTAATGCTGTACTGTACCTGTTTTACAACTATTGCTTTTTGCTAAATACTAACAATATCTATCTTTAAACTTGTTTTTACTAATCCAAACATATAACCAATTAATTTCATTCTTAAGACCCAATTTTCTTGGCAACTGGATGGTGGTGCTTGCGCCTAAGATTGATTCGGATCAGATTCTCGAGCTCTATTCAATTATATATATTCGATAATTTCGAACACTACACAACTGTAGACAGAAATTTCAATTATGCTAATATTATTTGGCATATCCAAATTGAGAAACTAAATGCATACAGGAATCAGCAAAAATTAACGAATCATAAGCTACAGAACTAGATTAAAAGTAATGTAACATTGAAAGTGACACTCGTTAGTTATTGTTAAATTGTGATAAGTATTTATTAATTAAATAAAAATTGTTTGGTTGGTTAAAGTGGTGAGTAACGAGCAAACTGTCCAAGACACCAATTAACGCTTTAGAACACTTTTAATACCACTTCCTACAGTAAACCGTCGCTAGAAATGAGTTAGTTGGGCTTATTTGTTTAGAATAATTTAGATATGTATATCGTTATAGTTATAATTTTATGTATAATAAATTTCCTTCATAATTTATTGAATCAATTTATAACTTTAGTACCAAAATTTAGACATGTATTATTCTTCTATTATTAATTTCCTTCCCAGTCGTTAATTTTTTAGACATTTCTGTCCGTACTGTGTGAAATATTGTTCGATTTGATAAAATTTTGGAGTTTTATATTTTGTTTTACGTAAATCAATATTACATAAATTATTTATCTAATCTTATATAAGAAATACCCTCAAAACTATTTGTTTTGTACTCCAAATTATATTTATAATAAACTAAAACTTATTTTACCAGCCAGTGATACGTTAAAGTAATTTCGACCTTGAAATAAATCATATAATTTTTATTTATTTTAAAATATTTAATAAATTATATATTTATCTATAAAATAAATTTTGTATTTAAACAGTTTGAATAGAAGATAAATATGAAAATAATTACATTTATTTATTAAAAATTTCAATTTATTTCAATAAAATTGTTACATTTAAATTCGCTTAGCTGACAGAATAAAAGAATTGTACAAGCTACACGAAAATTCTACTGCGGAATATTTTTCTATTGTGGAACTGGAATGCTTGGTGGAAATATCGTGCCTTTAATCAAACTTATAACTATTTGTTCGAGTTGGTTAGAAAAAATTACAAATAATTTAATTGTAAATGTTTTATTAAATATTTCCTTTTGTCATATGGCAATTTTTCAAATTAATAAAAACATAATTGTATAAAATTAAAATTTAAAATTAAATTATATTTCAGGTTCATTAAGTCAAACGTATATTAAAAATTTAATAATTATTATCACATTAAATTAAGTAATTGTTAATTAATTGGACAAATTTTTTTTAATTTCAAACAATTTAATTTGTCAACATTAAAAATAATTAATTTTATGATATCAAAGGCTTTGAAATAGTGAAAATTGTGATTTTAATTCAACAAAACCACAAGTAGTAAAATAAAAAAAGTGAAAAGTAATACTTTAAATACAATGACTTAAATTACTTTCTTTGGAGCACGCAAAATCATAATATTATCAGGTAATAGCTACAATGTAGAGCCGAAGAAGACTTCTTTTATTCTGTATTAAAAATGATTATTTCATTGAATAAAACAAATTATTTTATAATTCGAAAAATCAAGTTTTCAGTGCGTCAACAAGTAAAATTGTTCCGATCGAGCGATACTTTCATACTACTTGTAATGTGATGTCCTAATATCGTTTTACGTGCAAATAATTTAAAATATGATTTTTATTTTTCAATGGAACAAGTTACGCTAGAAAGTATAAAATCAAAAAATTCTCTAATTTCACTTATGATGACAAATAATTTGTTTAGTCTAGTAATTTATGATTTTTTTTTATAGTATTTTAAGTAATTTTCTAGTCGTCACAATAATAATTGATGGTTGATTTTGATAAAATGTTTTTACGATTAAAACACGGTAAGTGGGAGTCACAATTATTTTGATCCGTTAAAGAAAATTTCAAATTTTGACACACCTATACAATTTAATACAGCCTGTGTAGCATTTCATAATTCCGCGGGAGTAACTTGTTTAATCGGATTGGAAACTTGAGGAATTGGAGTACAGAAAGATTATTGTTTTTGTATTAACAAGGATATTAAATTTTACTTAAAATATTTAGGTTTCATCAGCTCTTTATTGATAATTATTCTACCAGATTCTTATTAATGCGTTATTTTTGGGTGATACTTTTAGGTACTGTTTTTGTTTTTATAAATCCTTAATAATTTAAAAAACCAAATGTAAAATATGATTAGAATTAAGGAGAAATTTCTCAATGGTTTTCAAATTATAATTCAACAATTTACTCTTTAAATAATTCCGGTTTTTACATCAAATATTTAGATAAATTTTTAAGCACTTCCGGCACTTTTTAATTAATTAATCTCACTTTCTTTTATGATTTTTTTTTCTTTTATGATTATAATTAAATTTCAGAAATTTATAAATTTAATGACTTTAGTTTTGGCAATACATTTTCTTTTAGATATTTTCTTTTAGGGGCTTATAATATCGATAAAGGAAACTCAAGAAATTTATATAAAGAATAAAAGTCTTTTCTATTACAAAACACTAAAAAAATGTAACAATAGAAAGTCAATAACATTTACAATTAACTATATAAAAATGTCATTTCAATTATACCAGAATTGCAAACGCCATTCTACTTGCACACTTCTGATATGTTCAAGTATCAGCACCCAACAATCTTTAGTCTTTATGATAAAAATACGGAATTAGGTTTGATATTAAATTTATTATCCGTCAGTTTATTTAATTTTTTTTTTTAAATTTATATACTAAAATGAAAAAAGAATTTTCTTTTACCAGTCCGGTGTTTAAAATAGAAAAAGTTTTCTGTAATGTCTACAAATAATTTGTTTTTTGTTTTTTAAAGTTATTCTATTAAAATTTGCAATTCATCATTAACTGGAAGAGACCATTTTTCATATGAAAAATTTATTGAATGGCCGGATGTGCTTACACGAGCATTCAACTACAGAGTTACGGTAACAAAGTAAAAATATATAATTTGTATAGCGATGCAGAATTGATTCCCAGAATCTTAACTCTTTTGACTATACCTATAAAAAGTCTATAATTTCAGTAGAACATTATTTAATTTATAGCGAATATTCTAAAATTAATTTCAGGTACATGTTTTGCAATAGCTTGAAAGTGTCATAAAATTGAAAATTATGCATTATAATAAAAAATGTAACTTTAGACATTCATAAATTTCTAAATTACTTTGCAAGCAATTCCACTGCATAAATTATAATTTTAAATGCCACGTTAAATTTAAAAATTCGATTGTGTCTGTTAAAAAGATCTCAGTTTTGATTATGAATAATACACTGATTAATTTTAATAATATTCATTCAGTTTAGAGTCTTTTATCTGACGAGTAACATAAAATGAGTACATTGTTCATTAAATTACACATTTTCAAAGTAACTTCCCTTGAATCAATTGATAAAAGTAATCCTACTTGAATTTACTTTGCAATTAAGATCAATCTTAAATAAATATTTCGATTGATATTGAAACCTCGATTTACTGTAAACTTAATTCCAATTTCGGTACAATATTTTTTTCAAAATTATTTTAATCTTATTAGATATCTTACATTATTTTAATTAAATGACTGTAACAAAATTTTCAATTATGAAAATTTCTATCCAACAAACGATAATTTTCAAAATATCATAACAGATTTTCAATTTTAAAGATTAACTAACTTATATTTCCCACGTACTGCATTACAGTATCAAGTAGTACGACCAACTCTGCTGGGTAATCTTTAATCGCTGATGCAACATCTGTACAGGTACACAAGATTATTGAATTTTCTAGTTGGTGAAGTAGGCGCGGTAACTAATAATTTTAGTTATAAAATATCTCAACATATTTTTAAATTATTATTTTATTATTAATTAATTTTTATGAAATTTTTCGATACATGGAAAAAATGTTAGTAAAGTTCCTCGAATATTTAATTATTGAGGTTAGATTTGAGGATTTAGGAAAGAAATTTCAAAAAATTGTTTTCATTCAAAACTTATAGTTACTTTTAATGTTAAAATTATATATAATTATTTAAAATATTTAAATAATTGCACTTTCATTTACAAAAGACAAATATTTTCTCAATTTATTTAAATAATAATATTCAAATTAATTCTTACAAAATTCTGTAATAAATAATATTTCAAGATCAAAATTATTAAAAAGTGAATCTATAAATAGCCATAATTAAAAATATTTAAATAACAAAATTTGAGTTTATTTCAATGTCGAAGATTATTAGCCATTTAAATGACAATAAACATTTAAAAACCATAAAAATTATTATTTATATAATTTACCAAATAAAATTTATAACCTTACTTAAGGATTGATCATAATCATAATTCCAGATCATTTTTAAAGTTATAATACTAGCCAATCCGAAATACTGTGAAAGATTCTATTTTATAAATTTGATTGAGAAGCATAATTAAATTTTAGTAAATAATATTTTTTTCAAGCTGATAATAATGATGCCAATCAAAAAGATATTTAAATTGTGAGAAAATTATGTAGTATTAGGTTAATCGTTAATTATTTGTAATCTTCTGTTTATTCGATTGTTTCTCAAGGAAGAACCGAAAGAAGTTTGGATAAATTAAATTAAAACTGAAATTCTTTTCAAATAAATTTATTTTTGTTGTGCGAAGTTCATTGTCAAAATTTAGATCTAATTGATTAGCTAAATACTACAATTAATATGAAGAGGAAAATTACAACAGTTCGACATAAATATTATCTAAGATTTTTTGAGACCTTAATAGAACCATTAAAATTTAATGTTTATATAAATTAATAATAATTTCCTGATCCACTTAATATCAGAAAACTAGGCAATATTATAAAAAAAAATTAGTTAATGTTTAAATCTAAAAATCAAAAAAAAATTTAAAAAATTTCACAATATTTTTTGATAAATTACTATAATTAAAAATCTGGTTTTAATGAAGACAGTAAAATTTAACGATAAATTAGGTCACATAAATGGCTTAATTTCAATTTTAAAGTGAATTTTATTACTAATTGAAAAATAAATTCCTTTTTCTTATTAATTCAATTATGAAAAATGTTCCTATGATTGATGATTGATTCATCATTATTTTTGTTTTCTATTGCCTGTTGACCCTGATTTTTATAGTTTCTTGCTAAGATAATTAACAACATTTCCAATTAAATATATTTATTTATAATTTATAAATTTTAAAGTATCTTAGAAAATATTTTGTGCAATTGAAAACATATTCTAAATAGTTTTGCTAATTAAAGTTTATAAATAAATTAAAAAATATTTCTGAATAAATAAACTGTCACTTATTAAATATATGTAAAAAGAATGTCATTTCTGATTACATATAATTTAAAATATAATCAGAAATATTTTTTCAATAATGCAATGTGTAATTAATTGAGTTTGAGTTATAAATTTGATTTAAGCAGTTTCCAGTTTGATAATTCATGGTATCACAACTTGGTAATTGGCCAAGAGACATGTTTTGTAGCTGCTAAAGTCTTGATATCCTCATATCCGCGTAAAAGAAAAAAACTCGATTCAGTATGAGTCAGTATATTTGTTTAAAATTAAAGGGATACCGGATACCAATGGACAAGATAGTAGCTTAGTTCTAGATGTTACTTGGTATCGGCATATGCTGCCTTTTTAAATTAGTAATTAAAATAATTGAATTTATCTTTAGATTATATTTACACAAAAATGAATAATTGAAATTTAAGTTTTCTATTAAAATTAAACAAAAAGTGAAATTAAAAAGAAAGTTTAAATATTTTTTAAAAAATCAAATTATAACTTACTTGAATTGAAACAATTAAAAATATAAAAGTAAAACATTTCACTCAATTTATGATTGATTTTAAGATTATCTCTGTATCGAATTTAGGCTATCAAATTTGATTGATCCAAAAAGAACATAAGGTAAAACAAGATTTATGATATCTTTAAAATAATTATAATTATGCTTTCATTAATCTAAAAACTGCGTATCGATACATTATTTGAAAAAAAAATCACAAATTTACTATACTTAAAAAGCAAGCAGCATTTAATGACTGTTTAGTAATAATATAGCTACTGGAATCATGCGTGACAAAATTAATTGTCAGAGAAAATGTTAAAAGGCGAATAATTATTTCAAGAAACCACAATTTTTATTTTTTTATATAAAATTTATTGATATTTTCTTCTGAAATTTAGTAAATTCCTGTGATACCAGACTATACTGATTACTGTATTTTGCTACTGGCGAGATACTTTTACTTTTGTAAATGAGATACAAAGTTTTAAAACCGGACATAAAATTTATCAAATAAAGAATAAAATTCTGTGCAGAAAAAAATTAAGAAAAAAATTATTGAATTTTTCAATTTTTATAAAGAAAATATCAAAAATGTTAAGCGACGAACTTCTTTTTATGAATTTATATTCAAACATTACATAAATACATTATATAATTATGTAATTATGTAAAGATTAATAAAAAGTAAAATAATATCGGAATTAATTAAATTTATTAAAAGTAGGAAATCCGATTTAATTAAATTTTTTTTAAGCACACCTAATTTCAATAATACAAATATTTGTAATTGAAAATTGAAATATTTCTCTAATTCTTCATTTTTGTTTAATTTATTTTAATGTATTTCAATTTATGTACATACTAAATTTCAATTAATATTTCTGTATATAAATATATGTCCTCGCAGCATTGTCAAAGATGTTTGGCTAGCTTTCACATGTTAGAAAATGTAGCAGATGTTACAACATTTAAGCAGGAGATAAAATGATTGTGGATTTAAAGAAAATACTTTTCCTTATTTTAACATTTTTAAAATATACTTTTACTGATGGGTAACATCTTCTTACCAAATGTGGAGGACACGATTTGAAATAACACCGCAAAATCAACTTTCGCTAAATTGACAAAAACAAAAAAGAAAAGAAAAGAAAAATTTGAAATTGCTGAGAAATTATTCAGTAAAGTTCATTAAAATAAACAGAAGGTTATTTTAATAGTTTATATTTATTTAAAAAATCATATTTTATTGTGTTGGAAAGAAGATTTACTTCTATTAAATTAATTTTTCACCATTTTTCAATTTTCTGATAATTTATCACAAACCGCGCAACAAAAATATGTTTAAATTTTTGTGTATAAACAAAATGTTTAAAACATATTCGGTGATAAATAAAATTTTTCTTTAAATTTTATTAAAATTATTATCACAATGCCAACGCTAATGATATTCAAGTTTTATGGGAAATAAGAAAAATTTAAATACTTTCGCTTTAAGGATTATCATACCTTGTTAATTGTCATGTTAGTTGAATCATATAAATACATGCGGACATGTAAAATATTTCTTTTACCCTCGGAAACGTAATGAAAGTCAATTGTATTTTGTTTAATTGTTTATTAAGTAAATATTTTCAATTTGAATAAATATTAATTAAGATAAGATAATATTAAAGAAAAGTGCAGTGAAATTGTTTTTAAAACGTGCATCAGAAAATTTTAAATTACTTTCAATATATTTAAGATAATTCTGAAATTTTGGTTGGTAGGAACTCACTACATTTTACGGGACGCATAACAAAAACTAAATTTAATTATTTCAACGGCTGTTAAAGTTCGAAACTACAGAGCCGCTCGCTACGTATAAAATTTATTGTGTCATGTCAACCTTGTTCTTTAGTTTAGAGTTGATCGTTGTCCAAGATTATAAAGACTCTGTGAACTTTCCAGAATTTTATGGTCTTTACATTTTGAGTATTTAGAAACAATCCAAACCAGTGTATAATTTAATTCAAAACGAAGAAGATTTAATTTGCGAAATTTCAAATTTTTCACAGATATTTCCACTTCATCAGTTATTGCATAATTTCTTATATATTATTCAATGATTTATTATTATTTATGATGAAATATTTTATGAATTTTTACCTTTAATTTTACAATATAATTTAATTTTTATATATAAATGTTATTTCAAAATATAAAATGTTGAATGCCCTAAACAAAACATTAAAATTTAATACATTAAATAAAATTAAAATATGAAATTTTTGTAGTTTAAAAAGGTCATAAATTTGAATTACTGGAGGTTACCAGGTTGAAATTGATTCAATAAATTTAATAAGTAAACTAGATACAAAGATTATATTAGATTAAGTTTAGGTAGGTACAGGTGTCCCATATCACTGCAGCCACTGTCGGGTTATTGTTATATATCTTTAAGTTAGAACCCTCTTCCAATATTAGTACTTTCAAAGAAATATTAAAGGTTTTTAGGGACGTTTTTGAAGCCGTTTCCAAGGTGACGAAGTCTGAATTGAGCCCGTTCTTGAAATTAGTATATCTTCAGCAGATTCTTCTTCGCATTCGTACATCCACAAACATTGTTTGGAACTACTCCAAATATATAACCCGGTTAATGTGTCATACTTTAAATCTGATCATATCAAGAGCTCACTTGGAAAGACTGTTTCCTTGAGTATAGTTCCTTTGTTTTTGCATTTATGAATTCGTCTATATTTTTATTTCCAATTCTGCTGTGGCTCGTGGTATGCTACAAAATGGTTTTGTGATGGTGAAAATTTGTGCTGATCTTTTTCTTGAGAGAATCCGCTACCTCATTCCTTCAATACCCTATGACCGGCACACAAATGAGCGAAAATGTGTTCAAGTTCGCGAGAATTATAAAAATTTGAAGACAAGTTAGGATTAGATTGTGAATGAGTTTAAGTTTAAATTAATACAAAATGAAAACTTCGGTTTAAATTATTGAACCTAAGGAATTGCAGTAGCATTATTTATTACATAAGAAATTTATATAATAAAATTGTCAACATTAAAATTCCTTAAATTCTTCAAGTTTTTACTAAATTCAAAATAATATATTAACAGCAAATATATCGACCACAGTATTTTTATTTAAATATTTTACAATTCCGATCAGTGGAAAGTAAAAATTATTTTTTAAATTAAAAATTTTCCTTTCAAAATAGCTTTTCCATTTACTCTATGATTAAATTAAATTTCTTTTGGATATTATATTCAATTACATATTACAATGATTTTCAATTCGTTCTATGCGTTGTAAAGCTTCTGTTGTTTGTAATTTAATATTTATTCAATATATTTTTATTCGTAGCACTAAGCACCTGTTGTGAACACTATGTCAGCAAAAAATATTTTGTTTTAATTAAATTAAAATGCTACACAAAGCGATACAAAATTGAAGAGCGCGACGGTGAAAACCTTGCAGACTAAGCAATAATTTTTTTGAATTTTTAATAGAATTTTTGAAGATTTTGGATTGAATATTATTTTTATTTTAAAAAATTCAATTAAAATAATGTAAATGTACCTTAAAATTACAATCAAAATACTATCGGATAGTCTATAATTAATTTTTATAAACTGATTTTTATGAAAACTATTTTCATAGTTCGCAGTAAATTTTGTATAATATTCGGAAATTAAAAACTATATTTTGTAAAATAAATTTTATTTTAAATTACTAGTCATCATAATTACTATTATTTTTAAAATTAAAGATTCCAGTTCCATTTTCCATTTCATGTGATCCCAGTTATAGTATGTAACTCATTATTGTCAGATCTCGGATGTAAGATTTTGATTGCCATTCATTGCATTAAACTACATTGGCTTCAGTGTAGATTACTGAATTGCTGAATAATGGGGAAACATAATTCTAATATTCACATTTGCGCATTTAATAAATATTAAGTTCTGTATAAAAATATGTGAATATTCCAGTATTTTACCTTTTCGTAAGTAAGGTGAACATAAATAGTAGTTTCAAATTACGAGTAGTATTTACATTTATTTCACGCCTCTGCAAAAATGCTGAAACATATTCTGGTTTAATTTTTGATTTGTTAATTATGTTGCAGAAAAATATGTTTCACCTCAGTATAATTGGAAAATAATAAATTATTTTAGTTTACCGAGGTTTCAAGAATTTATTATTATTTTTTTGGTTCTAGGGTTTGTTTTTAGAATGTAGAATCGTAGGGTAGCGGTAGCGTAGTGTGTTATAATGTGATATATTCGGTCTCGGGTTAAACTCCAAGTCAGATATTGATGTCGCTCTAAGTTGATTCAGCTTTAAATGACTACCACTAATAAAATTTACAATTAGTTATTGTGTAAGTGACTAATTTGTTACAATTAAATCTTTGTTACAATATAAAAACGGCTAGATTGAGGCTGTAACGCCATTGCAAAAAAGAATTTACTGTATATTAACAATCCATTTCCGAAATCACCTTTGTTTTTCCATTTCCTTAGAATTATATGATCAATATTTGGAAATGTTTTTAAACTTATAATTAAGCTGACAAACTGATTTCGTTATCATATTGTAAATTAAAGATAATTTTATATATCGAAAAATTCAATGATAAAATAATTATTTTAATAAAATTATTCAGAAATTTTCATAGGAAAATTCTGTACAATTTGCCTTTCTATATACCAGTACCAACAAGTTTATTTACTCTAGACAGTAAATGCCATGGAGTCTACTAATACTTAAATTATCTATTAGCACCAAGCTGTCTTCTATAACCGACATCTGCTATACAATAAATAACGTAATACGAAAATATCTATAACACTAAATTATTTACCACCTTTTCAATTTTCGCGGTAGTTACAAACATTTTGATTTTGTACGACTGTACGTGATCCAAAATTCATGGAATTTTATATAAATTTATATTAAACGCAATCGTAGATATACTAATAATATCAGGTTGAATAAAATAATTGCATCATTTTAAACTGAAATTACAATTGTAAAAAAAACTAAAGTAAATGATATAAAAACAGAGATACCCGCAGACACGAAGCTGTGAAAATAATTAAATTTATTGTAAATTATATAAGAATATAAAGCAAATTAACATTTTGATAAATATTATTTAATTACATTTTTTTTTTAATTTATTACATTTCCATTTTCAGCAAACATTTCAATTTATTTGTCAGATAATTTATCACGTAAATGTAGAAATTTCGATATCGGAAAAAGCAAAAATTGAAATAATTTTAATGGAATTTAAGAATAAACTAAGCACCTCGAGTGATGCTAGATGTGACGGCAGTTGTGTACAATTACTAATATTTGCTTTGCAATAAATGATATCGATTTCAAGACATTCTGAGTATATGAAACTAACGTTGTAAAATAAATCATTGGAGTTAATGGAGTTAATGGATACAATGTTGAAGAAACTGTTCACAGAGAATTGATACAATTGGCATCGATTTTCAGCATAGATTAATGTTAAAATGTAAAGGTATTTTACAAAATTAAAATTAAAATTTACAAAAATTTTATTGTTTAAGTATAGTGTGAAAATTTAATATTTTTTACCAACTAAAGTTACGGGAAAATTAATATTCAGAGTTCTATAAAAATTAATTCGAGCATAACAACTTAAAAACAAAATCCAAATAATTAGAATTTTCTGCTATACTAAAAAATATGTGATTTTCCGCCACTTTAATTTAACAAAAATCAGTTATGTAAATCATTACCGCCAAAAGTTAATAAATTATTGTAATTCTATTTTCACAGGTGTTGTAATGCTACCAATTAAAGAGGAAATGGATTATCCAATGATAAAAATTATTTGAATAAAAGTCAAGAGGAAAAACATTGCACTTGGAATATAATGACACTTGGAAGGTTACATTATACCCTCTCCTCGCTTCCACAAAATCCAACAGCACCGAATTTAGAGTTCCTGTTTACTAAGATGCTCTTAAATTCACTTGCGAATACCACATAGGAAAGAAATATTGAATATTTTAACTGCAGTGTTTGAATGAAAATTTAAAAAAAATATATAACAAATTAATTTCAATATTTTCACTGTTTTATTTTTTCCTTTAAAATAGATTTCCAATATACGTTTTATAATTCTGTATACAAAAAAGACCATTAATTATTTATTAGTGAAAATTTTTCTGCATCTAAAATAGAGTAAGAATTAAGAATATAAAAAGATTTAGGAATCGGCGACTTAATTTATTAAGCTAATTCGACCTTCTATATTTAATGTGCATGTGTAATCTAAACTTGATAGTATCCTCATTCTCGATAAATCTGATTAAAGTTTGTACGTAATTTGATTCAATCTGAAACCCAATAAAAATTAAAAAATAATTATTATTTCTCACCCATCTAATATTACCGTCTCCTATTTCTATAGGGTAAAATGATAGTAAGAATTTGTTAAGTTTGATTAATATAGCGAATAAGATTTAGTTTGATAAATAAAATAATATTATATGGTATCATACCTCCCAAGTAATCGTAAAATCGCATAGAAAATAGAATACTAAAATGTTGAATCTTGAACTTAAACCAATCACTCTCGAAGTTGAACTATAATTTGATAAAATGGCAACTATTTAAATAGTTTTAACATCGAAATGCAAAAAATTAATAATATTATGTAGTAACACATTATGACAATAAAACTTTATTAGGGAACAAGAAGTGACATGATTTTTCGGATGGACATATGATATTAAAACTGGACTGTATCTCCAAAATCGGGAAGTCTGACAGCCGTATCTAAGATAGAAAAATTGGTAAAGTAGGTAAATTTAAATGAAGAAAATTTAAAATATATTTTCTGTATACTGTATAAATTTACTTTCGGTCAATAGTGAATTCGTTCAATATTCACATCAGTTCAATTGTAAATTCAACCAAGCCGCAAATGTATGTAATTTATAGATTTTTGGACCGAGGTAACAAATATCCAATATAAAAATTACTTTAATTTGTCAATTTTCTATAATATAATTTTCTATTTCTATTTTACCTTTTATTTAAATTCATTATAATAAACATTAAACGTATCTGACATATAACAAGAATGAATAATGATAAATTTTCATATAATATTTTAAATCTATTAATTAATTTTCTCTAAAGACTTTGAACACTTTTTTTTTATTCATAAATCACAATTTAAATTATAGAGCAAATTAAAATTAATTTTATTAAATTATTTATTATGTTGCGTGAAAATAAATGAAGTAATAATAAAAGATTATATCACAAATAAATAAATAAATAATTTTTACAATTGACTGACAAAGCGCAACGTGTATCGTTAAAAACTGATAAATTTGTAAAGTTTAATATCGCGTCGAGCCGCACAATTTCAATATTAATTTGAAAATAAAAATTACGACTGTAGTGCTGTAACGATTACGATTACGATTCTATTTATGACAGTAATGACACGTTTCAAATATAATTATGTCTACTTTTATATTTTATTAGATTTAAGTCGGAGTTTTTACTGTCTATAGCTGAACAAAATTGACAATAATTTTTATTTTTTGTATTTTATAATTTATTTTCATGACAAGAATAAAATAATTTCTTTTATAATTTTCGATAGCTATAAGAGAGTGGAAAAGCTTATAACTAGAGATATAGATTGTTAAAATTTGATTGTAAATTTTAAATTATATTTGCCATTTTTAAGATTTTACATAATTTTCTTTTTTTATAAAATATACTTTTAAATTTTTAGTGTTTTACAAAATTATTACTTAACTTCATATAATCATAAAAGATTTTAATGAGTACTTGTTTGGTATTTACACTTATTATGCTGCCTATACATTGTTTTAATGTGGTTATTAACGTGTTTTCAACTGGGTTGTAAATTTTCACTATATCCAACTCAACTTGGTTTATAACCAAGATATTACAACCGACAAAATCTGTTTTTTGTTTTAAGATAGTGTCAAGTGTCAAAAAAAATGCAATAGTAAAAATTGAGTGAAAAATAATTATAATTTAATATTATTTGAATCTATAATTCAATATTGTCAACATAAACATAAGAAAACTTGACATAAACTACGAAGAAACGTCATTTTGGTTGTACACTTCCCCATATTTTAATATTTTAAATATTTAAATACGATTTGTCATCTTGTCCACAAACGATACAACTTGACCAAATTGTCAACGCTTTAATAAACATGTTGTATAATGTATGGGCAGCATTATAACTTATTTGGTCAATTATTGCTTTAATTTATAATGGAAGCAATTTGATATAATAATTATTAACTTGGTTAATATTTGAGTAGGAATTCATTGTTATTTAAATCTAATTTTATAAAACCTTTTAATTTTATATTCGAATTTTATATTCGATTGTAACATATTTCAAATTTATATGAAAATTTCAATTCAACCAACACTAATTTTCCAGAAATAATTACAGATTTTCTAACTACATACATATTTATTATGGTGATTTCTACATAATGCAATATAAAATATCAATTTTTATTTTTCAATCATATATTTGCTAGTTAATTGTTAATAATGTGATGAAACCTCTACAAATTAGCGATTCATTCCAGTTGAATAGAGATGTTTTTGAATCATCTTACTAATTTAATTTTATTAATTTCTTATATTTTTTTATGTAATTTTCAGGTGTGATTCATACGTAATATTAAAAAATTAATTTGTTATATTTTGTAATTTAATTTGATTGATTATTTTATATAATTTAAGTATAAATCATAATCGACCAGACAAAGTATTTAATTATTTATAATTATACTTTCTTGTTTTTTTTTTTTTTTTCAAAATATGAACAAGTAAAATTATGTAAAATATTTTTTTATTAATTATTTTATAGACCATTACAATTCACATAGAAATAGAATTCAAATAAAAAAATTCGATTATGAAATTTTTTAAATAAAATTATGTAAAATAAAAAAATTATGTTTCATGTCATTCGTATTGAAAGATTATTGACCTTTTAAATATTGTCTTTTAATATTACCATTATGAGATCATATCAAAAAAGTACCTGTTGTACGTTTCCCGCATACAAACATTTAATAAATCATATTTACAGAACCGTGACTTACAAAGATCAAACCACATATTCAGACTTCCTGTATTATTTTTTCCACTTTTTTTGTTTATCTATAGTCATTAGAAGCAGTTGAGCATTGAACGGATAGTCATGCTTTGAAATAAATGATGAAATATTATCAGAACTTAATAATAATAAAATATTACGTGTTAGAATCAATTTTTTTGTTTTTGCTATTCTGTTATGGCGATTATTGTCACGAGGTCAGGAAGTTAGAAATGTCGTCATGCTATGTAAAATCGACATTATTTTTTGTATATGCATTGAATTTAAGTTTGATTATGATTGGTATTTTAGTGATATATAAATATTTATTATTGTAAAAGTAAAGATTTAGATTATTTTAGATAATATTTTCGTAATAGGAACAAGAAATAATTTCTATTCTGATATTGATCAATAATAAATGCTGATTTATAAATTATAATATTCCTAATATTCTACCGAGGAAAAATAAGAAAATTTGAATTATTGCAGATGACTAAACAAATTCCAATCGATATACAAATACGAAGGGAATAGTAGAATTGTACACATTCTAGAAAGACCAGTTATATCGACAACCAGAAATCCCTTGCAATGGAATCTGCAAAGATTGATAAAAATGGGTATGCCAAATATTAGATGGAGAAAATCGATTGTAAAAGAAGCTGAAGTAATTAGAAAAATTTGTCAGATATAAATATAATGTGGCAGCATTAAACTTTGTGTTCCCCCAAGGGAATGACCAAAGCAAAAATTAAAATATGTGCCAAAATTTTACTTCAAAATTAAATTAAGTTAACTTTACTAATATCATTTTTAACTAATTCAGAGAAATGGTAACCTTTTAAACTCTTCATTAATTTAAATTTTCATTAGTAGGTAATTTAATTTATTAATTTTTCCTTTAATTAGATAAATTTTATTTTGACTAAATATAAATTTAATGTCTAATAAATTAAAAACACAGAGAAAATTTAAAATTTCTTACATATTTCTCCCACAAATGTTGTTAACCTTCGGCCTTCGTTTTAACTATGCTATTTCCTTGACAATGATTAATCACAATTTTTATTTATATTTTACGTAATAGCCAGTAAGCATGAAATGTGCAAGTAAGATTACTGGAATTACTTAGAAAATAAAATGACTTTAAGTGATCGCTTGTTATGTGAAAGAGTTGTGAATATAACTTGAACCATTTATCAGATATATTTATGGTATAATTGAAGTAAAGAGTTAAAAAACATTAAAATTTAAAATTTATGATCATTATTTCAGATTTAGGAATCATATTATTTTAATCATTTAGACAGCGAAAATTATAAACAACTATAATATAAGAAACTGAACCAATTCATCATTTCATAATTATCCAATTTTTCAAATTATTTAACATTTTCAATTAAACTGAGCATAATAAAATTTAACCCATTTTTTTTTATAAATCTGAAATTGAACCTTGAATGAAGCGTAAATAATTTATGGAATTAAATTTATTCGTGAGGATTTTCTTTAATACCCGTCTATAAATTTTGACTATCAATAGAAAAAACTAAAATCTAACAATTTTTTTAGGTACTTTTGTACTAACAAAATGCCTTAAGTAAGATTTCAGTTTGTCCATTTGTCTGTCTATCTGGTCATCCATTGCTCCGCCTATTATCGTTTATCCTACACAGTATCATAATAAGCATAAGGCACCAGTAATGTAGCCCTGCTTTTACTCTACACCTAAATTCAAACCATACGAAAGGCAAAAGAACCCACCATAAGATTTTGGTCGCCAAATCCTTGTTACGCAGATACATTCCCAAAATGGTTATTTTTTTGAAAAATTAAACAATTTTCCAAAATTTGAAAGGCTATCGATTGATTTTAACTGAGATGCCATACCCTAAAAAGGTTCTTTAAATTATTTGGAAGAAGTATAAAAGTGCCTGGATTTAAAATTGACGCGTCAACCTAACTTCCACATTATTTTATTTGTTATCTACTGTAGTGGCCAATTTGTAAATATAAAATTTTGTAATGTTTCTTGTGGACATTAGAAAGGTGTTCATTAATCTTAAGCTATTTAAGCTAAATTTATTTAGATTAATCAAAAATAAATGTAACTTTAATATTAGACAAAATTGTATTGCTGCAATTAAATGAATAATTTTGTCACTATTAAAATAACGATTTCTTTATATTTAAATAATTGGCCAATTAAATTATAACAAAATAAATTAATCAATTTATTTAACTCGGAATTTTCATATTTTAATAATATAAATTATACGAAAATTATGTCTAACTTTTAAAACTAAAGTTTCTGAATATAAAATGAAACGTTCGCGATTATTAATTTTTATTACGTTTTTGGCATCATTTTCAAAAATATTGAAATCAAGTGCATTTATAATATTGTTATTTGATGCTGAAATATGGAAAATATGATAGCAGCTGCTTTTGTAAAGTCGCATTTTACGAGTAATTAGATTAACTAGGAGTGTTGTTGTATAGGACTTTATCATAAAAAAATGGATTTAGTTGTAGTTCAAAAATGCAATACGCGGTAGTGTCAGAGAGTTCATTTTGAAATCCCTAATTATATTTCATAAGTTCAATGCTCCATAACCATACTACATCTTACAGTAAATTAGTTACCCAATTTTAATGATACTTCACACACAGGTTTATTTTATCATCTAGTTAGAGCTTTTATATAATTTGGAGTCGGTTGTTTCAGTTGGTCCATGCAAAACTATAATATATGAACAGTTCAGTTTCCGAAGTATATTTGATTTATGTTCTAGACTAGAGCATGTAATTATTATCCGATTTTCACGAAATTTGGTACACATATTATAGTATTATAATTTAGTTTTGTGCTTCTAAAATGTGAAATCGGCAGTTTCAGTGGATTCCTATCAAAATTTCGAATTATATAAAATACATTTATTTATTGGTGTCTTAAAAGATGTGAAATTTTCAAAAAAGCATAACGAACTCTTAATCACAAATTACTATTGAACCAAACTACGAATTTTCTTCTCCCCTAGTTAGTTTTTTTTAATTACGTTGCAACATAATCTAATTTTTGTTTTGTTTTCAATGGAACAAGTTAGGTTAGAAAGTGTAATCTTAATTTTCCATACGTTTTGGTCTAGTTCGTATTTTTAAAAAAAAAAAATATTAGTAGTACTAGTTTAAAATATGCTGGGAGTAAACCGCCCTAGGTATAAGAAAAATTAAATCTTCACTATATCTTAAATCATAACCAAATTCTATATTGAATCTATATAAAAATAATATTTATGTAAAGTGGTTCAAAATAATTTCACTTTATTTTATGGAATTTTAATACAAACTGGTAAAATTTTGAAGGAAAAACTACAAGTAAAATTTAGGATTGAAAATGAAATATTGGATTTTTTCAAAATGTGAAGAAAATTTTCAACAAGTTATTCAAATTATAATTTATCAAATATTTTGATAATTTTTGAGGTTCTTTAAATATTTTTAAAACGTATTAATTTCTACAAGAAAATTTTTTTTTGAAATATTTTTCTTCATAAGGCTTCAATTTTGGTAAACAAATTATTAACACTTAGCTGAACGTAACACGAAAAATCAATACAAAATTAAATGTAAATTCAGTAAACTAAAACTGAAATTTATATAGAAATAATTGTGATGAAATTTTATAACATTTTGCACCTTTGTGCCGCACCTACAATATTTGTAGTAAAAACTCGACCGGTATTTTGACCTACTTTTTACAAGAACTTTTTTTATTCTTATTATATTCATTTATTGCTCCACATTACTTGTTCTTTAATTCATTTATAATACAGACATTGAAACATTGATTTGTTGAAAATATTCCATTATCATATAATGACCTAATAAAAAAATGCGCCGAGAATAAAATATTAAAGACTAAATCTTATGACGACACTGAATTTTAAAGATTACGTGCTTGGCTTTACAATGAGAGAATGAGACTATAAAACGTGGAAATTGTAAAAAATTGGATTCCATAAATTTAATTTTTAAGTATTATTATTTAAAAAAAAAAAAGAATTTTAATCCACTGAATCTCGTGGCTCTTGTTCTAGTTGGATATTAAATTCTAAAAGATTTTTGCAGATTTTGCAGTTTATGCAAATTATTGCATTGTAGGCTAATGTCATATAAATAAGTTAAGCTTTTTTAAATTTTATATTGGTATATCTTGATATTCATATGTGAAGGTTCAGTTACCAGTCACTCAATTAAATGTGGGGTTTCAGTATATTCTTACCAGACATAACGATTTTCAATGAAGGCTGTAAAAACTCACTGAATAGCAAGTCTAAGCATAAACAGGTTAAGATTGCTTGCGAATTATATATTTGATAGCTTGGAAAATTCTAGAATTCCCATAATGGACATTTTTGGAACAGTTAGAACAAAGGTGAGTTTAGTGACCTAGTGTTATGGCACTAATACTACAATTAGTTGCCCAGTGTTAGTTGTCATCTAGTAGAGTGGGTTATACCTCTTTCTAATGAACGAAAAGTTTTAATTTTTTTATCAGTCGATCTAGGAAAAAGCCATTTTTGTCTAAATATATAAAACTTTCTGGTGGCACAAACTCTGCATAAACTGCATAAACTGGATAAACTGGATGAGTAATTAAAATATTTTCTTCTACTGATAACGTTCTTGCAAAATGTTTATCAGTGTTGTATTAAAATTATCTATTCGACTTATATTATTTTCGTTATTTGTTTTCTTATATTAAATAAAATTTATAATCTGTATCAGGTTTTCTCCATTTTCCTAAATATACTGTGATTCATTTTCTTTCAAATACTCTATATTTTTCCATTAAAGATGAGCTTATGTTGAACCATTAGGATGCTTTATTCGCCCTTCCAATGTGTTTTTAATGTGATAGCTGAAATTTTAGTTTTTTTTTTTGCAACCGATCGTCACTGGTTTCGGTTGTGTAAATTAAGCTTAAGACCCTACTGTAAAACCACTTTAAATAATTTTTATTTTTTAAAATATTGAACCGAAATTGGAAAAAATAAAAGGGCTGCAATATAAATACAATATTTATCTATAGATCGAATCTTAATTGCAAAGTAAAATTTAAGTAGGTGGATTTTTTTAAAAATTTCATCGAAAGGAAATAATCTTGGAAATGCTTATTTTTTTGTTAGCAATAATTGTCCCATTGTGTAGGTAATTATTTATATTCCTTTTATAGCTGTGCATATACCGGAAATGGAAAACTTCAATCTTATACCTAATTCAAAGATTAAAATATAACAGTATAGAAAAGTGACTCAGACTAATTTTATGATTGAACGGTGGAGATTTAAAATATTTCAAAATATTTTGATTAATGTATGAAATATTTTTCTAACTTTACGAAATCTGGGCTTTTTATATACAAAATTTTAATAATGTTTTTAAGAGTTTGGCAATTTAATGCATTTTTAAGCAGATAATCTGGAAAATATACAATTGGAAAGTTTTTAAGGAAAGCTACATCAAAGTTAATTTTAAATTTTCATAAAGAAAGAAACAATAAAAAGCATTGATTGAAATTTTATAAAATGTTAAATCATCGGATCCTTTGAGTTCCTTCAAGAGTATTATCTTGTGTTGCTTCAATTACTGCCAATATACTTTGAGGAGATATACCAGCTTACTTAGCTAGTAAATCTTTTCGGGGGTTATAGTGCAACGTCTACGCACCACCGTGCTTCACAACAAGTTTTTACCAAGTTTCTGGTGGTGGAATGATCTGCCTAAAATTTATTTAGGACGACTTACTCTTTTTCCTCTTTGGGTAACTGGGTTCTATTACATTATGAATGCCCTTCAATCGAATTGGGGTCTTTAAGGAACACCAGGAAGAAGAGTGCAGAATAATTTGGCCAGAAGATTTACAGAATGTTTCGCAGTCTGCGATTGACGAAAGTTTGCAGTTTTCAATTGACTTTCCCACGTACTGTACCCATATAACAGTAATGAAAAATTCTTCATTGGTAATACAACTAAAGTATATACACATACACAGTTGTATTGGATAACATCCAGTTGTATTGGATGGCAAAGTTGTATTGGATAACTTCGAAAATACACAGTACAGGCTCAACATTGGAGCAGAAAAGTCTTGACTTGGTTTTAAAGCTAACTTTAAACTGGTGTGTTCATCGAAGGTAGCCATGGCAGTTTTATTCTATTGTCGATATCTGGTTCCCTATTTCCGCCGATATACGAATTTATAATTTGCAAATCTTCCAAAGTGGGAAAATACATTTCATCCCTGAGATTAAAGGATTTTTTTTTTTAATTTATTATATTTTATTTTAAAATTACTTACTATATAGAAATGTTAAAACCTTCGACTCAGCCATTCTTAAAAACTTGCATCTAAAGTGTCCACTATTTGATTATAATTTTCAAGTGAATTAAATTCAGCTTCTGCACTTAACAGTATCATATTTAATTATAAATTTAAATTTAATTATGACGAGTCTAATAACTTAATATACTGACCGACTGCCCATTTCTGTAAGTAATTTTGAAGATTTTTTAAAAGTCATCTTAACATTAAAAAAATTCCGAATTGTCTGGTTTAGATGCTTAGCATATAAAGAATAGATCCAATAACTGTAAGAAATAATTTATAAATTATTAGATTCTATAAAATAATTAATATGTAATTTATTTTGATTACATTTCTTATGATTCTATATTTATAATATTCTTTCTAATGGAAATTTAAGTGCAAAAATAATCATAAAAAATATGTTTAATAAATAAAAAATTATATATAAAAATTTATATTTGTTTTGTGTGTTTTTAATAAAAAGTTAATTTAAAAGCCAGGAAATTGTTATTAACTGAAAATATTTTAATGACTTTCAACAAAACATATTAAAGAATTTTTATCAAAGTTCCGGGAATTTTGTTTTTATAATTTTCATGGTTGAAATATTTAAAAAAAAAAAAAAACTTGTATTTTAATTCTTTGAAACTGTATAATAATAAATTTTTAATTGGTTTTTAATTTATCGAGTTCAGAATTAAGTTAAGAACAAAACTTATTATTTTTATCAACATTGCATCAGCAACAGCAGAGCGTTCAGTTTTAAGACACTTATTTTTTTAAGACAATTTAACTATTAAAATGCAGTCTCAGCTAATGTTAAGTATCTATTATTTACCATTCATCGTTGAATCTCATGAATCTTAATGGGTTTTGGAGATTAAACTATAATAATCACGAGCTGTATAGACAGTATAGCGATGATGACTTAGTCAATAGTTGACTAAGTTGACTAAATTTAATAGTTGATTCAATTTGGTTGGCTTGAACATGTTAATAAGATTGTAGACTGCGCTATAACCAAAATTAGACTGTTGCAGAGAATGTTTGGCAGCTAGATTTTAGGATATTAACATACATATAACGAATATCAAACATTCAGTGAAAGGAAGCATGCTAAACATTCCCGTAAATTAAAAAAAATGTTGCATTAGAACAGAATTTTCAAAGAAACTGGATTTCTAATGGCCTTGGCCACACTACACCAAACAAAGTCATAATTCGATATTCAAACATTTCTCAAAACTGGAGAGATGCTGCATAGGAAGAATCTTCGAGGAAACTTGGTTCCCACGCCATTTGTACAATTCAGAGCCAATTAAATAAGAATTAAGTATTTCCTTATAGCATTCGATTTAAATTGAACTAAAATTTAAGCTTACGAATTAATTTATAATGACAGCGAAGTTGAGAATTATTTTTAATTTAAATCTCGAAAAATATATAAATGTAAATTCAAGTAACTAATGAACAATTAAATATGGGAATTAAATAAATGTAAATTGAAGTTACAATTTAAAAGAAAGTTGTAAATTTTTTTTTTTCTACATTTTCTAAAAAGGTTAAAAATCAATTGAATAATTAATTAAAACCATCTAAAAAATATATTTATCCAATTACTCATTAAAGTTTAGCTGTTGTGAAACTAATAGAAAAATATTTTCTTAAATAGTTACATTTAATTGCCCTTGAAATATAGTACACGCTTATCACTTACTTTTCTTTAGTTCATGAATGCTTACGAGTATTTCATATTGAAATCAAATTTGTTCCAGGTGATTAAAGTCAAGGCAGAAAGTTAAATAGAATTATGCATAACAGAATTATTTTTATTATTTAAATAATTTATAATTTTAATAAAAATTGTAATAAAACCCTAATTTTTATACAAATTATCTGAATTGCAAATGAATCAAATTTAGAAAAGAAAAGTAAAGTTTTGTGGTTTTGTTGAAAGATATAGAAAGTTGACATTTGTGGCATGAAAACAAAGTTTACTTTTTGAAATAACTATTCAAAATCATAATAAATTTGTAAATAGAATTTATAATTGTTTCGTTTTGTTGGATTTAAAAAAATATTACATTTACTGTCCTAGTTTTCTGTTATTACTTTTGGAGGGTATTTAAATGCAGAATATCCTATTTTAAGATTTTATATACCTATTAATTAGTTATTCCACAGTCAACGATTTCAAACGACAGCGAGCTTAAGTACCGCGTTAGCATCATTTTGTTACTATATATTTTCTCGTGAACAGTAGCATGGAAGGTATTATTTTAGATTCATTTTCTCAGTTTTAAGGAAATGTATGTTTTCCATGGGATGTTTACTGATTCGATCCATTAATTCGTTAAGGTGGTAATTACTAATAGAGTAATTCCTTTTCCTGGATAGCGTTTGAAACTCGCAAATAAGAAGCTTAATTGTTTCTTTTTTATTGGGATCTATACAGCTACGACTCGATTGCGTGCACGGGATGCCTAGATGTACATCAAGCTTGCCAATCGGCTACATAAACACAACTATAGCCCTAGTTATGTGCCTACACCATAATTTTAGGAGGTTAGCATTATCACTTTTTGTTGTTCTGCACGTGGTATAAGATTCACCCACTTAGCATCAGCTAAGGATAGTAAATGAAGGTAAATGTCTTGATGATCATATTTAAAGGACAGTCCACCCATTCAGTCATAATTAAATATTATTTCATCTTTCTGCAATTTTTTCAATTAATTAATTCTTCATTCTTGCTCTAATTATTATTATTATTATGTAGAAATTAATTCAATTAGTCGAAACTATTCTGATTAAAGTTTTAAAAGTTGTATTTTCTGGTAATTTCGATAGTATAAAAACAAGTTAAAGACTTTTTTATTAAAATAACATAAAATTTTGCCTTGACAATCTTTCCATTAGTAAAAATTGCATTTAATTTTGTTAATAAATTTATCAAAAGATTTGTCACATTTAACATTCTACATAAAACTATTAATTTATATATTCCAATTTAATAATTTACACTTTCTAGTTTTCACATAAATTTATTTATTGTTGCTGATTGCTGACATTTTCTTAGAAATTGTAATTTCTTTATAACGCAGCTGGCGGTCCTCATGCCAATATCTAACAAATAATAAGTTATAATAAAATATATTTTGTTCCATTAATTATCTAACACCTATAAATTTTAAATGCTCTTTGTAAAAATCTTATTTATAATATTAAAATTAAGTTTAACAATTTAACGAATTATAAATAAAATATTGTACAATTTCGAATTGAAATGAAAATGCAATTATATAAAATAAACTATAGCATTTTCATTAAGATTTTCACAGTTTTTACATTTCAAGAAATTATATAATAAAATTATTTCATTTTCATGTATTTTTTATTTGGTGAAAAATTATCAAATTTATTGTAAAAATTAATTAAAAAATTGAATTAAAACTATAGAAAATTACTCATTCTATCAATAGCATCAGTTTTCCAATTGAAATGAACTATGAAAACATAAAACCAGCACGACAAAGATATTTTGTACAGGTGTGCTTTAACGAAAATGCTATTGAAAATGGAAAATTAAAATCAATTGAAGATTTTATTTTAAATTAGTTATAAAATAATTCATTTCTGCAGCCAATGAGACACCCAAGTATAATGATAAAAAGAAGAAAAAAATTTAAAATAAAAACTTAAATTTGAAGAAATTAAAACAGCACAAAAAAAAAATGGTTTTCGTGTCTAAAATTTTGCTAAACATTTATTTCCCAAGATTATTGACCTTTTGATATTGTCTTTTAATATTACATTTTACCATATGATATCATAACCAAAGCACCTGTTGTACATTGTGAAATAATCATTTATTTCGAGGACGGTGACTTACGAAGATCAAACCACAATTTTTTGAAGACTGATTTCCTCTATTATTTCTTTCCCTTGTTTTAGTTAGCGATTAAAATCAGTGAAGCGTTGCATATGGTCGTCATGCATTGAAGTCAGAATAATATCGGAATTGGATAAGTTTTGGAAGAAATTCTGTCCGCTACACAAAATATTCTATTTATTTTAACACTGGTATTCTCATGAAAATAATTCTCGTTTATATGAAGAGTCATTCACAGTGTAAATTTTGTCATGCTTCGCTAAATTGACATTTTTTTCTATTTAGCACCCTAGCCCAATTTGAATCACTATTTTACACCAAGTATATACAGTCATGAAATTATGAGGACACAATTCGATATGTATTCACATTGCTATATGTTATTGAAAGTATGAACAGGGGAAATTCTGGCTGGATATCATAATAATAATTTCAATTGAATCTGGAATCGGAATTTAAGCAAAAAAACTAATACGAAATTCGAATCAACAGCCTAGAATGAGTAATATCAGAACAATGCATAGTAAATTTTTGTACTTTAGATAGAAATGACCTTCATTGGAGCACTATATGCTATCAAAAATAATATTACGACATTAAATTTCAAATTTAAAAAAACCTGCATAAAATAAACAGTTTAGATAAATTCACCTGTTTTAGAATTATATATTTACTAAAGATAAAAGTCTCTTCCGTTTGGTTAAAACCAGCATTAATTTATTTGACATAAACAAATAGGAAACATAATATGAGAAACAATGAGTCAATTCATAAAATTTCTAGAATTAAATATATTTACTCAATAAATTACATTAATTCTTATAAAAATACACTGATTTTTTTACATATTGCTTAGTAAAGTAAAATTTAAGTTCCGCTTTAATTCGATAAAAATGTTTATTATGCTTTGATGTCTGGAGCTACAAATAAAATCTTAGAAAACGGAAAATTATATAATCTTCTTTATTATTTGTTTTGTTTTGCTTACGATACTCCCACAATTAATCCTAATATATTAACCTTTGCCTTGACTTGTTGTCGCTATTTCCTTGACAATGATGAATAACTATATTTATACAGGGTGGATAATAGTCGTTAGTCGTTTTCCTTTACCAGTTTTTTTCAGTGAGAATAAAATTTCAGACAACTATTTTTGGGACGTAGTAAAAGAAGCACAGCTTCTTATGTAAAAGTTTATTTAACTTGGATTAAACACAAATTTTCTTCCAAAGTATTTTTGACTATATTTTCAAGCTTGTAGTTTCTAAGCAACGTAGTAATAAGATATTTTTCTAGTTCGTTTAAGGCGGATTTGATTGCCACAAATTCTCCATTGCCAGATTATGAAGCTACTGACACAAATATGATTTTTAAGAGAATGTAACCCGAAATGGTATTAATAGATTTTCCTGCTTCGAATACTATCACAAATAGCGTGGTATACAATCGATCAACTATTTCGTTTCCACCCTGTAGATCATGATATATGCAAGTAAAATTACCCAATTGCAAAGTTGCTTATTAAGTAAGTTTCTATAGAAAAAGTAGGTACTATTAATATTAATTATCATTGCTCTGGTTACAATTACAGAGCACACATTGCCAGAAATTATGGAATATCAATTTTTTTTGTTAATGCTATAAAGTTGTAATTTATTTTTAATAATTAAATTGTAATAAATGTAAAATAAATAATCTACGTAATGACAGTCTAAGTACATTTGCGTGACAAACTAAGACTTTAGATTTTTGGAAAACGGCTATTCAAATTTGGATTGAAGACATATTGATAACATTATTGGATCGAACCAAAAAACTATTTAAAAGGGGGAACATTTTATATTACTAAACAATAAATAGCAATTGTGTCTGCCACCAGGTTTTTTCTTTTAAATAAATAATGACAATGAGTCATTCTTTAAATAACGAAGGGTTAGTTCCCCAATTTTGGTTTGTTGACTAGACATAAATAAAAATTATTCTATTTTCTAAATTATTATAATTTATTTAATGCAATCTATGACAATTTTATTTCATCAATCATACAAATTATGTTATCATACACTGAAAATGGAGCGGCATATTACAGATCAATTTTTGTCTGTATAATGGTCAAATCTTCTTAAAAGCATTTTTAGTTACCCAAGTAGCCAGCACTAAAGTATTTTCTAAATCAATTTGATTAAATTCGTATGAAACAAGTTTGATTGAATTTGTATGATATGGACAAGTTTGATTTTGAACCAAATTGAATTAAGAGAGTTAAATATTTATGTATTTTTTGTGGGAAATTAGCTCTGGGTTTGGTTTTTCATATGTTTTTAAGCATAAACATAAATATGAAAATTTTGAGCATAAAATAAACATAAATTCACCACATTTCTCGCAACAAGAAGGAAAGGTAAAGGTAATTCTTATACCCAAATATGAGTTTGCTCTAAAATTTTTTTTTAGTTAGTTACCTTTTGTCAATCAAGCGGTGTGGAACGTACCCCCTTTGTTTAAGTCGATTTTTTATAAATATATATTTATTTTTACAAAAAAATTTAAATTTTCTTGGATATTTTTTTTGAATTTCTATAATCTTGGATTTACGTCTTAAAACTTAAGTGAATTTAAAAAAAATATGTGAATAAATATTTGCATAACCAAAACAAAAATTGGAAAAAGTTATAGTGAATAAATAAGTGATGCTTAAAAAGGCTTTTAGCCAAAAAAAAAAAAAATATTATTAGCAGTGAATTTTTAAATTATGATAATTGTGTAAAAAGTGTATAATAATTTTTTTTAAAATTATTTAATAGTTTCTGGAAATTATTCTTATTTTTTTACTTCTACCTTACCGCAATTTAATTGGAATAAAAATCTTAAAAATCTTTATTAACCCAAGTAAGTGGAAACACAACAAAATTATTATAAGTACTAAGTAGAAAAATTACCAGTTTTTTAACCTTTCTTTGGTAGGAACGACCTTTTTTTTTTTGCTCTTCAGCTTCTTAACTTGCTATATATATTGGTTGTTCTGTGTTCATCGAGGGTTTGATCTTTTTCATCTTACTTTACACGTTTTGCAATTTTTTTTTTGCTATTGCAAATTATTTAAATTGGTAATAAAATTCTAGTTTTATCTCATATGAATATCAGTGTAGTCATCATATCTAGAATATGTTTTACAGAAAAACTAATTCAATTTGAGACGAGAAGTCTTAAGATAATATAAATTTTTAAATTATATATTTTTTTTGCATAAGAAATTATTTATTTTATTAGGCCTTGATTCAAAATATTGTTAATAAAAATAACCTTCTTATAATCATCTTCAGTTTTAATAAAATTGTTTACCTAACCTAAACTAATAAATTTCTTTACTTCTTCAAATTCTAATTTCTATATGTGCACATTTTTTATTGAATGCTTCGCTGACTATTTCTTGTTTAGGGGCCACACACCTTTTCCAACTATATTCTTCAGCTATAGGTCAACAGTGTTGCAATATTGTTCGTCTTGGTTTATCATTTTGTAATTTTAACATCGCAGTGAGGTAATTTACAGACATGAAAATTTTTTTCTTTGAACTATATTGTTGTTGTATATAGTTTGGCATTTCAGTATTTCTTTTTTCTTGTTACCATAGTACAAGTTTTAATTTTAGATTCTTTAGTTATATTTGCTTCCTGGTTGCTTTTGATGTTATGGAATAAGTTTTAACTAACCAAAGCTGATGTTGTTTCGTTGTCATGCAACATTGAATTTTATTACATTAGAAATATTTATTTAAAAGATTATAAAAAAAAAAATTGGATTAAGAAGAAAATTATTTTGTAACTTCAAAATTTACAGAATTTTATATTTTTATTATATATTAGGCAATCAGATTATTTTATTAAAGTTGGATTTTAACGACAAATTGCATTACCAAATTTTAGTTTTATCAGTATTATAAGATTGAAAAGTGGTTAGAAATATATCAAATTTTTCTTGATATATTCGAGATTTTATCAATAATTATTCTGAGTTTATAAACATAAAATCTGACTCTTATCATGAATCAGTTAAGTTTTCGAAATAGAAGTTAATATTGGCAGTTCATAGCTTAAATATTTGTTTCATAAAAACTTTCCTTTCAATTTTACTACAAAAATAATTAAAATTTCTTAAAAATGTCGCTGTTTCTTATGATACTTTAAATTTTAAATAACCTATTAATCATAAAAGTTATGATTCCTAATAACAATAAAATTAGTTTTTTATTTGTAGTGAATTTTTTTTTTTACAAATATTCAATGAAAATTTTCCAGTATTTTTCATCCTCTTTATATGAATACAAAAATTATATATTCAAAATTAGACAATAATATGAAATTGTAGAGGAAAATTCACAGCATGAGATTTTTATGCTCAATATTAAATTAAACATATCAACAAAAAATATGTTTTCCCACATTTTTTTTTATTATTTACAATTTATTTGAATTACAGCAAATTTTTTTTTTTACATATTTATTTGAACCTTTGAACTTATTATTTACAGATTTGTAACTTGGAAAAGAGTGCAAAATAAAATGTTGCTGGTGTTGTTATATTTAGCAAGGAAAACACTTTACTTGTTAGATTAGTAATTTTAGATTAATTGTAAAGAGTTATACCTAAGCAACCAATATTTGTTTAAATGAATTGGGTAACTTTAATTTTTGTACATTACAATTTTTACAAATCGATTTTTAGATTATATATTTACAAAATTTACGAGCTAATTTTAGTAAAACGAGTTTAAAGATTCGAAACTTCTGGTGAAAGCATTATTTCGAACAACATCTGAAATGCCCATTATGATAATGGATTTAAGGTTATTAATTATAACTATTTCTTGTGTTCACTTTTTGTTTTTGACAATTTGCTTCTGGATGTTTAAGAATAACAACTTAATAATTTTAAATACTGTGAAGTCCGAAGCAGGTTGTAATCCGTTGATTCATCCTATTTTAAGTATATCATTATCATTTAGTCAATAGATGACGACTAAAGGCTGTAGTATCCTGATTTTAAGAACTGTGAAGGCAGAAGAAGGTAGTAAATTGTTGATTCACGCTGTTTTTATGAATGCTTATGTTTTGACGCGGAAATTGAAATTACTACTTCAAGTTATTGCCAATTTTAATGTTTCAATTGTTTATTAGTTGAATAATTTTCACTTGCTATATTGCATGGACGGATATTTCATGTTGTCTAGTATTATATTAACAATTTCATTATGGGTCTTAAAATGGCTACTGTGTGTACTAATCAGTTAATCTCTATGAGCACTGAGCTTATTCCTTTACGGATAGTAAAAATTTTCGCAGCATTAAAAGAAAATGCTTTGAGAGGGAGTTTAAAGAAATTAATAATCTCTTACTAATCATATATCTTTATGCTTGTCCTCACTAATCTATACAGATTAAATGGTTCATTTAGAAGCTGTTATTTGCCCGTAATCGATAATAATAAAAACTTTATGTTTTGGATTAATTGTGGATTAGAATTTCAATTACAATTCTAAATATTTTTTTTTGAAAAATTTAAATACCAAAAATTTTAAAATGTTACTTACCAATATTATAAATTTTACAATCCTTATTCTTTCATAAAAATTGAAATATTTATATCGACAAATTTTTCGACAAATTTTTTACTTGCATTATTTCTCCTTATTGTGAAAACTTGTTTTTCCTGATTTTTACATGGTTGAATTTTTTTGTTTAGTGCTAAAAACGATATTCTAGAACTACTAACAAAAGTCAAAGAATATTTTAAAAAAATTTCTACAGGTCGGGAACCTAATATTAAATTTTGTTACAAAAATATTTACATCAGTTTTACATTTTGAAATTTTTTTGTTTGAAAAATTAGATAAGTTAATAAAAATGTTTCTTTTCACAAAAATATGATTTCCATCTACAAAGCATATTTTTGTTACTTACTGTTTTGTTGGAGACACCTGGGAAATATCAATTATGCAGCAATTGGGTCAAACAAAAATTTAATTTCTGGTTTAACAACCATTGAGATATCAGAAAGTAATAAATTTTTTTATGATGTTGGCACTGAAAAATGCGAAATTAAAATGTGAATGCAATTTTGTAAATGCTGAAATTCAAAATATATTTAAGAAAAGTTTGCGTTTTTTGTATATATAAATATTTTGTAGATCCGGAAAACAGATATTAAAAATAATAAAATATGATCAAAGAATCGGTTAGAGCTAGAGGTATAAATTAAAGCGTAAAGTTTTTAATGGAATTTTTCAGTATGTTTAGGGTATAGGCAATTCAATTCTTCCTTGAACTATTCTATAATAAGTTCAAGCCCAATTAAAACACGAATATCTAATAAAAAAATATCCCATGTTAAATTATGTTTAGTGTTAATAATTATTAAAAAAAATGCCAATCACGAAGTCATTATTTAATGGTAGCCGGTTTCAGGTGCTAAAATAACTCATTTTATATTATGCAATTTTAAACCCTAAATTGAAATATCTCAAGATGAAAAATTTAACACTAATACATAGTAAAATGACAGATTGCAATCAGCGTGCAGATTTTTATACAATGTTGCCAAATTTTTCATCTTTATTTCATAGGTCAAAATTTAAATTAAAATAAAAAGCACAATAAAATTTGTTAAAAAAAAAAATTAAAGAAATTTTATATCAAAAACAAAAACATAAAAAAAACTGACCAACTCATAAAATTTAAATAAAAGCATTAAAATATGTTTATGTTCAGTGAATTGATAAAAACATATTTCTGAGAGGGTTCAATGTCACTGAAATTTATATGAGTATTTCGGAATTATTTTGATACACCTTTGAATAAATTAGTTTTTATTATAATAATTATAATACAATAATTTTTCAAATTTTATTCAGATTACTAAACTACTTTATTTTAAATGGATTTGGGTTGAATTTCGGCTCATATTTTAATGAATATAAATTAATAATTTAATTGCTTAATATTTTTAATAATTATTGATTTCAATATTTTTTTATCTAATTTGTTATTATCGAAAAGAAAAATGATTTGTATAAATTTCCTTGTTATGATTATTTCCCAGTCGTCTATTTTTTTAATTATAGAAATAGATTTCAATTTTTTATATAAATTTTAATGAATTTTTACGCTCGTGCCAAATTCCCTGCTGTTTGGATATTGTTCACAATTTTATAAATTTTTTATCAATAATTGAATTTTTTCTTAATGGATTACAATTGAATTTTACTTTATGATTTCACAAATAAATGGTCTTATTACATGCTTGAGTATTCCTGTATCAGTTAAATAAAATTATGTTTCCTAATATCAATTAAAAAACAATAAATTTTTATATATAAAGTTAAATTTTTAAATGTTTTCCAAACATACTTGGTTGGCTTGAAAGGATTGTGGGAGTTAGTGAACCATCAAGCAATGGATTAACAGCCACGTTGAATAACCAAACTAACCTACGTTGCATCATTCTTGCAGCACATCAACATATCGTTCTCTTCTTCTGAACGAGATTACTTTTAAGCTGCTAGGTTGCTAAAGTTGTTCAGTTCATAGTGTATCCTTTCAAACTCTGGGCAGATCTGGGCACTGTGGACTATACACAGTGGACTATAGTTTCTTTCTAATTCAGTTCTTCGCAAATGCGGCATGATTAACCAATGCTCAGTGAACACAGTTCTTCACCTGGCTATGTCATTTCGCCATAGTTTTAGTAGGTTGTCTTTTTTACTTCGATCGTACGACCTGGCGTTCGATGACAACAGAAAGTATAGACAAATTTTCATTTTCAATCATCTGAATATCATATTACTATTAATTTTAAATCACTTTTGATTGCTTATTTATCTCAGAATTTATTAATTTCATTTAAAAACTATGAGATTTATCTTCAAATCAATTTAAATTATTCCAATTTGTCTAGTTCTAATTTAAATCAAATATGATTAATCGTATTTGTATTCCATCTTATTAACTTTTATAACTCTTAAAGTAATACTCAGAAATGCTATTTATTTATAAGCTAAAACTTATTACTGGCAGTGATTCGTTAAAGTGGTTTCGACCTTGAAACAAAGCATGTATAATTTTTATTTATTTATTATTATTATTGTTATGAAATTATAATCTTATACAAGATAGATTCATATTTAATACGAATATATTTGTAAAGAGTTTTTGACGTTCAATGGAATATAAAAAAATATATGAAACTAATTATTAAAAGTTTCAATTTACTTTAAAAAGATTGTTATTTATACACGACTGTGTGTGCGCCTTTCAGCTGTCAGCATAAAAGAAGTGCACAAGCCGTAAAAAATTATACTGCTCGAAATTACATTTTTTTTTTGTATTATTGTGGGATTGGAATGGAATGCTTAATTTATCGTGCCGCCGTAAATTAAACTTATAATTATTTATTATTTATTTGTATTTATTTTTCGACAAAATAAATTATGATTATAAAAAATTAATTATTATTTGTAATTGTAAGAATGTTTGTTAAATATAAACTCAAAAATTTTGTATAAATAATTTTAGATTACTTTGTGAGAAAATATGAAATTTTCTTTAAGCTGGTGCCAGAATACGTCGTTGTTAGTGTCATTTTTCGTCTTGAAATGCCATAAGAAAAATCACAAGTACGCACGTATTATTCAACCACAATGATATCACTCATTTATTGTTGCTGAGTTTCAATCTTTCAATTAATATAAATTAACTTGCAGAAATGGAAGAAAGCTTAATAGAAGCTATTAAAAAAAAATCAATTTAATTAATATTTTAAAAATTCCAGCTTATAAAAACATCAAATTATAATAACATTTGACAGATGACACTGATGTATTATGTTTAATGAAAAGGCGATAACGTCAGCTACACCAACGCTGACGAAAAAAAAGATAGATAACTGCGACATATTCTGGCTCTAGCTTTAGTAATCATAAATATTCAATTTTAAAAAGTATTAAAAATTAATTTTGTTTTTAAAGTATGTATTTGAAATATAATTTAATATTTCAACATAAAAAACTTAATAATTTAAACGATATATGAAAAATATGAATTATTTTTATCACAATAAAAATAATTATTAAATTAATTGACCAAAAATTGTTTATTTCCTAAACAATTTCACTTCACTTCATAAAATTTTTTTAATTTATTTGTCATTATGATTATAAAAAAAGTGAAATTTTTTGTAATTTAATTTAATAGAAACCACAAGTAAACAATATTTTTATACTTTTTATTTTTATAGAAAAACACAAAAACGCTAAACACGATGTCACAAAATTATTTTCTTCAGAGCACGAAGGAGCAAGCTATTAAAAAAAAAACTATATAATTTCAACCCAAAAAAAGAAGACATCTTTTAGTTAATATATTAAAAATAATATTTCCATTGAATAAAAAAATTATTTTATAATTGTGAAAATCAAACACGTTTTCACGTTTTACGATGCAACCATCAACAACTCCAAAAATAAAAGTAAAATTTTCTCGGATCGAGCGATAGTTACTTGTCGTAATTCGTAATGTGATGTCCTAATGTCGTTTTACCTTAAATGCGTGCAAATATTTTAAAATATGATTTTTATTTTTCAATGTAACAAGTTACGCTGTAGAAAGTATATCATCTCAAAATTCTCTAATTTCACTTTATGATGACAAATAATAATTTGTTTAGCCTAGTATTTTATGATTTTTTTATAGGGTGTTGAATATCTTGAATTACTCGTATATTTAATAGTCAACAGAGTAATCTATGTTGACAGGTGGTAGTTTTTTTTAATAAAGAGTAATTGTTTTGGTATTCTATTTAAGATTAACATTATTGCTAAAATACTATAAGATGGAATTAATAAATTTAGTATTGTTGTTGTAATAATGCTGACTGTAATAATTACATTTGAATGAAAGTAAGTAATTCGTACCATTACAATTATATATTTTAACACTTATTAATTCGCTCTTTATTAGTTATGTCCTATCGAAAATATAGAGAAAATGAAGAAATTTTTATGTAAACGATGCAATTAAAGCAATTTTTCATGTTAATTTAAAATATTCTTCATCTTCTTTCCTGTAACTCCTCTAAGAGCATAGGGGATGGGGCATTTGTAAAACTTTTCCATCTGACACGATTCTTTGCTACCAGCTTCATCTCATTCCACGACTTACCACAGCCTGCGATTTCTATAAGGAGACTTCTTTTCCATAGGTGTTTTAAGGGCGACATCTTTTTCTGCTCACACGATTTGTCGCCTGACTTCTAATTTTGGATTAAATTCATATGGAAATGTGAGTAAATCAATTTAGAATTATTGCAATAATTTTTTTACGTAATTTTCCTTATATTCTTTTAGTAGGTATGCTGCTTTAGCTTAGCTTATCGGTTTATGGGTCCTCACAAGTCTTTATTTATAAATAATATTCTCTGTGTACGCTTTTAAAAAATCATATATAAAAAACATTCCTTTCAGTTACGAATTTAATAACGAGTGTAGAGTGTATTCGAAGTTTTGTAATGGAAATTCAAGTTAAAAATATGTAAATTGTTCAAAAAAAAATTTCTTTACATTTCTGGTAAACGAGTTGTATGAAAATAAACTTAGTTTGATGTTCTAATTAGGTTCAAACTCAGTATAACCAAAGAACTCTTTATTAAAATATCGCTTTTTAAAAAATATAATTCAAAATCTAATTCACTGAACTTATTGAACTAAAGCTTTGCAGCTATAAATTAGATCACGAAACAAATCTGTGTGTCAAATTTTATTGAAATCATATAACACTTATGATATAATTTACTGGAAGCTGGAAGTCATGAAATATAATTTGCGTGAAATTTTAAAGATATAAAATGTAATTCAAATTATTATTTCGTATGAAATTTATTATGATGTAGACTTTTGTAAAAGGTGTCGGCCGATACGACTATTTTAAGTTATCTTTATCATCGTACCACTTCAGCGGAATTTTAATATTTGTCGTAATTTCATCGTATGCTTAGCAAAATTTTAAATTGTAATATTACCATAACTGAAGCAACGTATTAGCCTTTACTATCGAATTACAATTTTCTTATAAGTGCATTTTTTGATTTCCAATTTAAAAAAATCTTAAAAAAATTTCAAAGTTGTTTTAAATTTCTCTTGTTTTTTATATTACCAAAAACAGAAAATTTTATTTTATTGGTATATAAAATATAAAATCAAACAAATCAATCAATAATTTTGAAAATCCAAATGTTAATCAATTTAGTAAACCTTCATTTATGTTTTTTTTTTTTTTTGGTATTTATAAAATTTATGATTGTTCAAAAATATTATAATTAAATTTCAGAAATATATAAAAATTTTTTGGCCTCATATGATTTCAGTTTTGGCAATAAATTTTGTTGTAGATATTTTTAATGGGTCAAATTATTTGATGTTTTCGGAAAATCTGATGTTGTTTTAATGCTTTCGGTTTGACGGGTTTTGTTTTAAATGTCAATTAAATCAAGCAAAAATTATTAACAGTTAAGTAAACTGAAGAAAATTATGCTAAAAATAAAAATTAACTACAGAAAAATTATATTTTATTTGTTATAATTTCATGTTTATTGCAAAAAAAAAAAATACTAAAAGAAATTTTTATGTAAATTTTATGCTTTTGGCAAAAATATTTTTAATTTTTACATTTCATTGACTATGACCTCATTATTAAAATAATTTTCCAAAAAAAAAAAAAAATCTTGTTTTTCCAAGTTTCTTGGACAGACCTCCAAAGTTGTATAAACTTTCTTAAATAATAAATTTTAAAAAATATGTAATATTTTTTAACTGGACCAATTTGTTTTGCAATTAAAAGCTCGGAAAATTATAAATTAATTAATTTTTACGGTTTTCGCTTGTACCCACAATGAAAAGTCTATTTTTCGGTTGTAGAAACCCAATTTTCGGTTATTTCCACCGGTTTTTGGTTGTTCCCTTACGTTTTCGCTTATTCTTATAGTGAAAAGCCCGTTTTTCGGTTAAATCCAGCATTTTGCAATTGTTCACACAGTGAAAGTAGTAGGACTAACCGAAAAATAGATTTTCCACTGTGGGAAGAAAATTCACTTTCCTCTATGGGAATAACCTAAAAATGTTGAGAACAACTTAAAACGTTGGGAACAACCGAAAACCTGCTTTCCACAGTAGAAACAAACAACCTAAAAATGATATAAAACTTTTAAAATTTAATACAGATAATTAAATCGGGTACATTTTTTTACAAATTCCTTTAGTCCCAGTAATTGTCGGTACATTCTTTCAACTGAAGCAGCAGGAAACTTGTTGTTGTTGGTCATATAGCAACAACGGAAAGCATGTAAAATTTCTTAGAAATTACTATTACTTTATGAAATTCTTGGAAACTTATACAATTATTCATTTTGTTGTATAGAAATATCACAATTTCCGATCCGACGCGCTTATGTATGCAGCTATCGGCTGCGGATGTAGACAAAAATAAATTTATTTTTTCACTCAATTTTTGTTATTAAAACAGATCGCGAATTGGCATTAATTATTAAACCAAACAAAATTTATAAGAAAAAGAAATGTGGTCATAAATATTTAAAATTATATAATTTAGAAATTATGTTACATCGCTCATTAGTGATTTTAAACTTACGTTTTTCCGACAAAATTGTGTAACATTCAAAATCGATGATTTCAATCAATTATATATGAAATTCAATTTTCAATTCTCTATTTTTCATAAATATTTTATTACTTCGAAGTTTATTTTCAGCTATTTATGTTAATAGATAAAATGATCATTTTAATATTAAACAAAATATACAATAAATAATAATTTATATAATAATAAATAAATATATAAATTAAATTTGAATTATAAATCCAAATTAAAGGTCGTTTAATAAACAATAATATTAAATATTGAATTAAAAAATAATTAAATTTAAATTGCTAATTTGCATATTTATTTATGCTGCTTACATTTTTTTTAATCATTTTAATGTCTAGACTCTAAATTAAAAAAACTCGCATAATCTAGGGATAGATCAAAACTCGGGATTTGTTAAAACAAATTATGAAATGTATCATTTCATCATCCTTGTGTATAAAATTACAAATCAATAATGTATTTTATATAAATCACAAATTTTGATAGGATAAAAACTGAGTCCTTTTACGAGAAAAGATTGATGTATGCGAAATTAAATTTGGATAAAAACTAGTCAGATATTGGTGTACGCAAAGGTATCGCGGAATTATGTACGGGACCGGTTACGTGGATGTGGATGTTAATATATACGGAAACGCATTTGCTACTTCAATATTATTTTATTTTTGAATATCCAACATATAAAATGTAAAGAAAAACTGATTTGAAGAAAATTCATATTTCTTCAACCAAATTCTTTCGATCACAACACTTCATAGTTTTACCACAAAAACTATTCGTATAATTGAAAAATGGTATCGTAAAAAAATATATGTAATTTAAATACAATTCCATAGATAGATAAAAATCATATAATTATTTATGAGATTTTATATTCTAGTTTCTAAAACTTTACCATAAGTTACTTACCATATTTGTAAAAAAAATAATATAAAATTTAATATTCATTAATTTTCAGAACTAATGAAATATGGAAATAACATCAAAAGACATTGAGAATTGAGAGACGGGCCAAGATCTTATATTTTATTGTAAAATCGTCTACTTTAACACTGCGGGAAAATAAGTATAATTAGAAATAATTATTTGATATTGATATTTATGACAATTTTTCCTATAATATTTTATTGAAACCAGACTTAAAAATATCATAAAAACTATATTAGTTCGGAAAGACTATACAGTCCTTATTTTTGTTAATATTTCATGCTTCAAAACTTTTGACCAGTTTTTAAATGAATCTCTATACCACTTTCAATTTTGTGTCTGGTTTTAGCAGGAAGTTTGTTGAACATTAATTATATTGCTTTAGGGTTAACTCTTGTAGGGATGAAATATATAAAAATTATCGCTATAAAATTTAATGCGATTTTTACATATAGATTTGAACGAGGATTGGAAAGTTCATTTTTTTTAAATGTTCAATTGTCAGACTCTGTAAAAGTCGAAATGTAATGTAAATTTATATATGGCATTTTAGTAAACATAAAATTTTTATTAGTCTATATAATTTACTTGGAGATTTATTTAAATTTGATTGAATCTCTGAACCATATTTTTTGTATTACTATAATTAAGTTACTTAAAATTTTAATATTTACAAAAATTTTGCATAATTTTAATAAAAATAACTAAAACTATGTGGGGCGACTACAACGAGCGCAAAATGAACGCGCTATTATTGCGCTCGCAATGCTGGACAATAGTCCAAGTAAGCATGTGCTTTGGCTTGAAACGATCAATGCCGCAACTGAAGCGATGCCGGGCAACGTGAAACCATGGAACAGTTCTATGCCACCGCCCAGCACTCGCTAGATGTTGAAGTTTTATTCTAGGAGAACCGTACCATCCAATTCTGAAAAAATCAAATTAAGCACTTGAATTAACCTTAAGTTTACAGATTCATCTATCGACTTACTAGAAACAGAAATCCCTTCAATAAGAGTTAGTTATTCATAAAGTGGTACTCCTATGGAAGTAGTGTGGATAATGCAAGGTTTTGCCACCACTATAACCTAACCTAACATTTAATAAAAAATAATATATGTGTAGAAACCAACTCCTCTGAAATACACTCCTAAGCTAACCATTTATTAATAAATTATTGAAGTTTAACTAAAAAATATTTTCAAACAAGGTGGTTAAAATATTTCCATGTACAAAATATAAAAAATTACATAAAAATTAAATTAATAAATATAATAATTTAATAAAAATATAAAAAATGTTGAGATGTTTTATAACTAAAAATTATTATTTGCCGCGCCTGATTTATATTAAAAACCGCCAACTAGAAAATTCAAATATCTTGTTTGCAGATGTTGCATCAGCGATTAAAGATTATACCAAGTCGTATTTGATACTATAATGCAGTACGTGGGAAATACCATATATAAGTTAGTTAAGCATTAAAATTGAAAATCTTTTATGATATATCTTGAAAATTATCATTTTTGTTGGGTAGAAATTTTTCATAATTGAGAATTTTGTTACCAGTCATTCAATTAAAAATATGTAAGATATCTAATAAGATTAAAATAATTTTGAAAAAAATATTGTACCGAAATTGGAATTAAGTTTATAGAAAATCACAGTTTCAATATCAAAACAATATTTATCTAAGATTGATCGTAATTGCAAAGTATATTCAAGTAGAGGTTTACATATTCATTAGATTTTGAAACACAATTAATTTGTAAATGCGTATTTTAATTAACAATTGTGGGAGACATTTTACTCATTTTATTAGAATGCCATCAGATTTAATCTGAATGCCATTAAATTAATCAGTATTTCATAATAAAACTGAGATCTGTTGGACATCCATGCTAGAGTGAGAAGATTAAATTCGACATTAAAAAATATAAATTATGCAGTAGAATTATTTGCATCTATTTAAGTTTCGCTACAAAGAATTTATAAAGTAACATTTATTGTAATGAGTCTTTTCAGTTTCATGATAATTTTCAGGCTACTGAAAAACAAGTACAAGAAAATTTATAAAAATTTAGAAATAAAAGAAATAATGTTGAAAAATTATAGACTGACTGGTGATAAGTGGTCGTTAGAGTTAAGATTCTTATAAATAATTCTGTATAGCTATACAAATTATGTTATATTTTGCTTTGTAATTTAATGCTTGTACTTAATACATTTTTTATATATATATATTAAAAATGGTTATCTTCCTGTGACGTTAATGATGAATTGCAATTTTAATAGAATCAGTTTCAAAAATTTTTGTCTATATATTACAGAAAACTTGTTCTATTTTAAACGTGAATGCCATTAAAATTAAAGAATTTTTCTTTTAATATATAATTTAGATAATAATTTTAAATAAAATGTCGAGTAATAAATTTAATACAAATCAGAATTTTCTGTTAAGGGAATTAACTCATCTTTGACTTGTTTAGTAAACTATGATTGGTTGGTTGAAGTGAGGAGTGTCTAAAGTTACCACTTGTGTCCATTGTACCTCCAGTTGTCTGTGTAACCGCTAATCACGTCGCGTGTTAGTAAAATTCTGATATATATTCGAGCCATTATTTTGTTTATAAGTAGAATATGATTTGTGTTGTTGATACACTGTTTACCCCAAAAAAGTCGTGCTGTTTTCCAACTATATAAGAACATGTTTTTTTTAGTTCAAATATTTAGTAACCATTTCAACACTGATAGTGGCTAACCTATTTGGCAAGTATCCAGGGTGTTGTTCGTTATTCTGTTTCTTGCTATTTCTTCTGCTTTTCATTACCGGGAATGCGGGAATTAAACTTTGACTAGCGTATTTTAATATCATTATAATGTCGACAATTTATTAAGAAATTCTTTGTATTTGTTCACTAGCATAAATTTCGTTATAATTTTATATATTATAGTTTTGTGGCCATTTAAGTTTCTTCAAATTAGGCGTTCAGCTACTTTTTATTATGGTAGCAATTTCAGCTTGAAGCCTTGAAGGATTGTGAACCACCAATTAATGAGTAAACTATAATTGAAGATGTTCTTGTTATTTGGTTGTATAGAAAAAAGTGATATTATTAAACTCTATTAATTAGTAATCGAGTATCTAATCCTCATCAATCTCAGACACAAGATCTATCCTCTCGTTAACCAAGAAAATGGAGACCCGCTTGTATTCCAGCAACTTTTTCTATATTATTTTATTAATTATTTCAATATTAACTTAAATTTTTACTAATTTTTTAAAAATAGGAAATATTAAATACAGCACTTCAATGACATTTAAATAAATTTTCTCCAACTTCCAAGTGATTTCAATAAAAAAAATATAATAACACTTCGTATTTACTGGGATAATATTTCAAGGTGAAAATAATTAAATTTATACTTTAAATGACCACAATTAAAAATATTTAAATAACAATTTCAAAGATGAACGAATTCTTTTAAAAAGAAATAAAATATAAATCTTCGTTACTGAACAAGAAAAAAAAACCTTTACCAAAATATTAATCCTACAATTACCAAAAATATAATTTTATGACTGACCTTAGCTTAAAATTTATTGTATAAATACCTTTAATAAGTACATTTAAAAAATTAGTCATCCAAAAAAATGTCTTACAATTCTAATTTCGAGGTACACTTATAATTAAATTTTGCTTAATCATTTTTATTTTAAACTGACAAAACTTAAACCAATATTATTTAAATTGTGAGAAAATTCTGTATTATTAGGCTAATTTTATTTAATCTTCTGATTATTCAATTGTTTGTCAAGGATAAAACGAAAGAATGTTTTGAAAATATGAAACATAAATTATGGTTTTTTCAAAAATAATAAAAATTTCGTATAAAATTTTGTACTTTAATAATTTATTTACTAAAAATTTTAATTAAATTTTTTAATGAGAAAATGAAATTGAAAATTTGTTGAAATTAGTTAATTACAAACATTTAGATTACATTGATTATACTAAAATATTACAAGTCACTCAAATGTAAATAATTATATAACATTTGTGAATTGTCTTAATGATTTTTTAAGAACTCGGTGGTATAAAGACATTAAGAAAAGCCTAAGATTGATAGTATTTGAGGAGATGAAAAATATATTAATAATGCAAGTCCTTAGATTTACTAAGAAAATTTCCTAGACAATATAATAGAATATAGAAGTAAAATTATCTATAATTATCTTTAATGACTTAAATTTGATGTCATATGACAAACATAGATCCTAAAATAATCAATTCATTTGCGGATCCGTATAAAATTTTCAAAAAACTTGATATTTTCAGTAATGTTTAAAAAAACTTTTAATAATTTCACAATATTTTGATAACTACTGTAAATAATAGTTAATAGTAATTGAGGTCATATAAATGTCTTAATATCAATTTTAATTTTTATTACTAAATTGAGAAATAAATTCCTTTTTCTTATTTATTCAATCATGAAAATATGTAAATTTTCCTTTGATTGATGACTGATTTATACTTATATATATGTTGTTTTTCTGTTACCTGTTGACCCTGATTTTTCCAGTTTATCATAAAAAATAATCAATTTTTTAATAAAAATATTTATTATATCTAGTTTTTAATTACTTATGTTAAAAAAAATTATTTACAAAATTTCTTATGTAAACATGAACATAATCTTAAAAATATTTTCTAAATAAAATTTTGAATCATTTATCATTAAGCAAATATGTTAATTGGAAATTATGAATTTGATTTAAGAACTAAGCTTTCCATTTAACAAATCTTTTAGTTTGTGTAGTAAATTATATTATAAAATTATGTATTCGATTAAATTTATGAAATTTTTGTAGAATGTTGTAAATTATGAGAAAAACATTTTTTTTTATATATTTTTAACCAAAATTAATTATTAGCTAGCTAATTGAAATTATCTTTAAAAAAAAATAAGTTTACACGGAATTGAAATAATTGAAATTTAAGTTTCTGTTAAATTAAATACAAAGTGAAATTGAAAAGAAAGTTTAAAAGTTTTTGGAAAAAAAAATCAAATTAAACAAAATAATTTAAAAAATAAAACTGAAAGTGAAGCGATTAGTATAGCAAAACCACTCAATTTAAGATTATCTATATCGAATATTGGCTTTCAAATTTCAAATTTGACTTATCCCAAACAACGGAAAAAAAAACATTATGAACCAAAAATCAAAATACAATTTTTAAACTTATCTGAAATTATATATTAGCTCTTTAAACTATAATAATTATTGATTTCATAAGACACTAAAATCTTATGCGTATCGTTTTAGATAGAAAAATTATAAACATTTACTCGGCAACAAGAATTTAATGTGATTTTCTAGTAGCTATAAAATGTTTAATGAAATCATGCGTGACTAAATTCATTGTTAGGGAAAATTTTTATTTTAAAGGCGTACGTATAATTATATAAACAAAAAACCACAAAGTAAAACTCCTTTTTCATTATGTTTGAAATTTTAATAGTTACCATACAGCACTGAAATATTGTGGTTAAGTTAGTGCCACTGGCGATACATGATACTTTTACTTTTGTAAATATTTAAATAACTTATGGCATATATGAGAGTCGAAAATCAGAGAATATTTTATTTGCCAATAATTAAAGTTAAAATTCTTTTGCGCTTACAAAAAAATAATGATATTTATTTGGAAAGTCTTCAAATTTAATAATAAACAAACAAATATTTACGCTTTCGAATCAGTTAAATTCAAACTGGCTAAAAGAAATAAAATTTAAAGTATATAAATCAAAAATGTTAAGCGACGAACTTGTTTTTAATATATTGTACTGAATATTGAAATTGGAAAATTTGATTTTTATAATTAATTCAAAATTTTTGTGTGTTGATAAGTTTAACTATAATTTTCCGGTATTCTCATCTTTTTTAATTTATTGTTCAATTAACAGTCTTTGTATAAATAATTTTCCAAACCACATTCATTAAATAGCATACACTTTCACATGGTAGCAGGTGTTACAAAATTTAAGCAAGTCGAAAAATTATTATTGATTTATTAAAATTACTTTTTCTTACTTAACATTTTCAAAATATACTTTTACTGATGGGTAACATTTTCTAACCAAATGTGAAGGACACGATTTGTGATAACACCACAAAATTAACTTTCGCTAAATTGACAAAATAATAATAAAATCCGTGATCTTGTGAGAAATTATTCGGTAAAGGTTATAATGATAAATATAAGGTTATTTTTGTTATTTTATATTTATTTAGAAAAAATAATTTGAAAGAAGATTTATTTCTATAAAACTTGACATCAGATGTGCATAAATTTATGTACACAAAATTTTGAAAATTATAATTTCTATATTAAAGATATTATCTGCATTTTTATGTAAATTAATATTTCAACGCCATTTTATATTCAAGTTTAATGGCATAATGTGAATATTTCATTTATTACTTTTATTTAAATTGAAATTCCACATTTCCTTTAATAATTATTTACACGTGACATTATTGATTATTTATTATCTAAATATATTTACAATTTAATTAAATATCATAAATTAGATAAGATAAGTTTTATGGAAAAAGGAAGGCAATAAATTTATTCATTAAAATTATTACACAATAATAAAATAAGTATTTAATATAGAAATTTTATCACTTTATTACTTACCGATTAGATTAGATTGTAATAAATTGTTAATAATTGTAATAAATAATTATAAATTCATTTTTGAATAGTTGAATAGTTTTTAGAATATCGTTTATTTTTTTACATTTCTTATGCATTGCGAACAGGACCCAACTTTCTACAATTATTCTATTTTATATCAATATCATTATACATACAACTTTTAGTGGTGGAATGTCATCTAGTGGACTTCAATCTCAATAACTAGTACTTCATTATACTCAACTAAAAGGAAGTAAATTTACCATTCCCAGATTAATTAATTTTAATTTAATTTCTCACTCTGTTAAAGATTTTTTTTATTTCCCATTGCTTGTCATCTCAATTTTAGTGAGCAATTATCATCAAATGTCGACGAAATTTGAATTTCTACACCGTCGGAATCCAAATTTATTATGATTCGTATCACTTTTGTCGTCTTGAACAATTTCAAGAAAGTTGACTGGCAGAAAATTGGGATGATGAGCTTTAAATATTGATTTATATTATTGAATTTTATACTTATTGATGATACGAATCCATATATAAAACATTACAGTTCTGGTCACAATAATCCAAATTAGAATTTGGTTGACTAAGTTTACCTATTATAATTTACTCGATAAAATCATGCATTAATATAAAATTTGAAAAAAAATTCTCACCCTGCTCACTTTCAATTTTTTATCTGAAGTAACAAGAACCTAAACATTAAACTAAAATAATAAAATTGGTTTATCCTCGATACTCTTGCAGTTATATAGTTTTGTTGTTGCTATTTCTACAATGTTTTAGTAACACTCCTTAATAACAAAAAGTGAAAATATATTTTTCAATATTAAATTTAAATTCATACTTTTTGACTCTATGATTAAATATTAAATTTCTTTTGTATATTATATTCAATTACAATGATTTTCAATTCGTTCTATGCGTTGTGAAGCTTCTGTTGTTTGTAATTTAATATTTATTCAATATATTTTTGATCGTAGTACTAAAACTAAACACCTGTTGTGAACTCCATGTCAGCAAAAAATATTTTGTTTTCAATAATTTAAAATGCCACACAAAACGACAAGAAATTGAAAACCGTGGCGGTGAGACCTTGCAGAGCAAACAATTAATTATTTAATAGAATTTTTACACAAAATTGTGATGGAAAATATTTTCCTTTGGAAGTTTTAATTTCACTTAAAACAAATCATTAGAAAATTCATTCAAAATAAGATTGCTATCAAAATTGATTGAATTATCAAATTATTCGATTCGTAAATTTTAATAAAAACTAAATAATTTTTATTTTAAATTAACAAATTTTTAACAGGCTTAAAAAAAGTTGTTGAAAATACCAATTCCTTCTTAAGTTTTTGAAAATACCAATTAAAGACTTAAATTATATGTATTTAGCTAGCAAAGATCTGCTGGTGAAAGAAGGTGCAGAATTATGGGGCAAATGGTTTACTGATATTCATATTTGCATACAAATTACTTATAAAATTTTTGTGCGTATTTACGGAAATAATAATTTTATTCTTCATCGTACTGAAGACAAGCTTAAATAGCTTAAAAATTTTGCTAGACTGGTTTACATTTTTTTTCACGCCTCTGCACATTTTTTGATTTACGCTGAAATATAATATTGAAAAAAATAAAAATTTAAGAATTTCTTACAAAAAATAAATAATTTATTTATGTTTTGTGGTTTTTATTTTTGTTGTCTTATGTTTTTATGCTAATGTAAACAAATATTAATAATTATGTTGCATAAAAACGTAACTCACCGCATACAAAATTGAAATTTTATAACTTATTTTAGTTTCCCAAGTCCCAAGGTTTAATCATTTTTTATTCCTTAGACTTATAAAGTTTTTTTTATATAATTTAATGTTTTCCAATAAAATTACTTCAGAATTATTATTTGACCACTGATTTTTAGGCACTTTTGTACTAGTCAAAATTTCTTACTTCGTCAATGTTTCATTTTGCCCAGTTATATTGTTATTACTTAGTCTCTGGATTTATAAGATTTCGAATCATCAAAAAAAAACATAATTCGAAAGCTAAAAGCAAATACCTAATTCTTTTAAGAGCCCGATGTTTGTTCATCTGATTGTGTTCATCCATTTCAAGGATTAGAGGTTGGCTTATGTTTTACTTGTAATTCAATTCACATGAGAAAACTTACTTCATAACCACATAGTAAATTAAAGAGAATTTTAAATATTTTGAAGAATAAAGCGACAAAATAATTTGAACAAAAACGAAACTCTTTCAGGAATATTCCGTCTGTAACCTCTGCTTATTCTATTTACCCACAATTCAAGTATATTTACTAGAACTAGGTAATAATAGCACGGAATCTACTAATCCATACTTGAATTTTCTACTCGCTATACGATGTATTCAATAACCAACATCTTCTATACGACTATAACGATATACGATAATATCTTTTACTCTAATTATTTTAGCACCTTTCCAATTTTCGCGGTAGTAGCAAAAATTGGTTTATGATTCAAAATTCACGGAATTTTATATAAATTTATATGAACGCAATACTAGTTTTACTCATAATATCAAGTTGTATAAAATAATTGCATAATTTTAAATTAAAATTGAAATTACAATTGTAAAAAAACTAAAGTAAATGATATAAAAACAGAGATACCCGCAGACACGAAGCTGTGAAAATAATTAAATTTATTGTAAATTATATAAGAATATAAAACAAATTAACATTTTGATAAATTATTTAATTATACATTTCCATTTTCAGAACATATATTTCAATTAAATTATGAAATATAATTTTAACACAAATGTGGAAATTTTCTGAATAAACTGAAATAGGAAATTATATTAAAAAAAATGACTGATTGCAGTAGTATTCAAGGTTCGACTAGCTCTTCGAGTGATGCAATGTCATCACGAAGTGATGGCGGTGGAAGTAGTTGTATTAATACATCATCAAGAATACGAGTTATTCGAATGATTCGACCAAATTCAAGACGTATAGTTTTGGGCCCAGAAAACATCAGTATTGGATTTGGATTTGCTGTTCGAGGTGGAAAAGAATTTGGTACTGGATTTTTTGTGTCACGTATAGAAAAAGGCGGTGAAGCTGATTCGAAAGGATTACGGGTACAAATGATTTGAAAATGTTAAAATAAATTTATTGTATTTAAAAAATTATGCTTTTGTTTTTGTTTTAGGTCGGAGATCAAATCATTAGAGTCAATGGATATAATGTTGAAGATGCTGTTCACAAAGAATTGACACAATTTATATCGAGTCAAGATAGATTAACATTAAAAGTTCGAGGTGTGTAAACAAAATTTGATATTATTATTAGCGAAATAGAAAAAATAGAGCGGAAATTTTTCACTTTTTGTGTAGTATATTTAAAAAATTGCTTTAAAAATTAAAATTTTAATAAAATAGTAAAAATTGTTATTGTCAACGTCAAAAGTTACGGAAAAATTGATAGTAAAAGTTCTATCAGAACTAATTAGAGCAAAACCAAATAATTAGATTTTTCCGCCACAACAAAAAAAAAAGAGATTTTTTTTCCGCAACTTTAGCTTTACAAAAATTTTGTAAATAATTTTTTACATATAAAATTCCATTACATAATCATCTTCGATATAATCAAAATTTAGTAGAAAATTTAACAAAAATTAATTATTTTTTTTTCTTTTTCACTCAGGTGTAGGAATGCTACCAATTAAAGAGTAAGTAAAAATTTAACCAAAATGATAAAAATAATTTTATAATAATACAAAAACATAAAAAAATAATTAACAGGAAAACATTAGACACACTTACATGGCATATTGTACCACGTCATGCCCTAACAACAACCTTGGCCGCATTAGACGAACACATGACCATTAAAGATATACGAATTATATTAAATGTTGAACCGAAAACTAAATTAGGTTTAGGTATTTGTAAAGGTCCTGAATGGAAACCCGGAATATTTGTACAATTTACAAAAGATTTTAGTGTTGCTAGAGAATCTGGATTACGACCTGGTGATCAAATATTAAGTTGTAATAGTATTGATTTCTCGGATGTATTATTTAGTGAAGCTGTTGCAGTTATGAAAAGTTCCCAAACATTAGAAATGATTGTACGTACCGGTGCTGGTTTAGATTTATTTCCAGGGGAATCTAGTGGTTATAATAGTTCAGCTAGTAGTGTTACTGGTGATCAGTCACCATGTTGGGGTGATCAATCAGCAAAACGTTTAAGTATGGTCCGTGAAGAATCAATATCGAAACAATGGAATGAGAATTGTAATAGTACAAATTTAGATAGACGAAAAAATTTTCATAAAAATTTAACAAGACCAACAATAAATAATAATAATTTAAATCAATGTATAACAACTACAAATGATTTACCACCAAATAATAAAACAATAATTCAATTATCAGAAACTGGCACATTAATAAATAATACATTAATCACAAATCCAAACAATAATCTAAAATCTGAAAATTTAATTATACGTCCGAATCAGCAACCTCATCATCATCCACAACATTTATCAATGAATTTCATAACTCCTGATTATAATGTTGCGGCGTTGTCATTAAATGAAGGCGGCGGCTGTACTGGCAGCAACAGCAATAATACCAATGATCAGACCAACGAAAATAATATCGGAAAAATGAATGGTAAAATTGCAGATATTTGTTTTGTATCACGACAAAGTGAAACTAAAACTGTTATCGTTGAGGTTCATCGAAGTGCAGCCGATGAGAACAAAAAAAATAATAATAATGGCAATACGAATGATATGAATACAAATGCAGTTGTTAATGTTGCTAGGAGGTCAACAAATACAACAAATAATATACCACCGAAACCACCAATATTACCATCATTAAGTTTATCGTCGAATACATCAACATCATCATCATCACCATCGCCATCATCAAGTCTGACGGACGGTTTGAATGATAGATCACCATCAGTTGCTAGTAGTATAATTAGTTCGGGAGGTACAAGTTTATGCAGTGCTATCAGTGAAGAATTGAAGAAACGAAAAGAGGTAAGTCAACAAAAATGTTAATATTATTAATTTAGAATACTAAATATCTTTATTCCGCCGGATATGAGCTTATTTTTTATTAAAAATCATATTCAAATTCGGTGACCGCGTATCATATTCTGCATCTATTTTGTATATAGTGGAAATATTATGGAATTCTCCCATTTATATAATGCGTAAAGGTAAGAAATGTTATCGGATTTCCAATTCTAATACCTTGTTACTATTTCGATACCGTGGGTTATTGCCATTCGGTTCAAATTTTTAATTTTGAAATTTTTGTTTTTAATGTTGAGGTACAATACAATATTCAACAAATTGATTTTGATTTTATATTTAATACATTTAGAAAATTCGGACAGAATTATTAGTTTACATAAAATTTTCTCACGGATCCTTTAAATCATTTAATGGAACTCAAGGGTTACGCGGAAACAGGTGGACGAACACTGATATATACATAGTAAAGAAACCATTCGAGACTCGTTTGAATGATCAAAATTTTAATTAAAAAAATATTTTAATTAAAGCTATACTGTACTAAAGCTTATATAGCTAATATTTGAACCAATATATACTTTTAATATCGAATTATTTTGTTTATTTACAGCGTCTTAGTCAATGCTCAAACCAAACAAATAACGAAAATAATAATAATGAAAATGAAACAATAATTAATGCAGCAAATTCAAGATTACAACCAAAACGTGGCGGTTGTGTTTCCGTTTTAGGTGGAAATGACGATTTCCGACATAATGCATTAATGGATGAATTTAAACGTGCTCATCGGAAAATGTTTAAAAATGGTTTCCAAGAAACCGAAGAGGTAAGATAAGCTACAAAATTATTTATTTAATATTTTTGTAAATATAAATATACTGAAAATTATGTAGTCAATTTGGAATGTTTTAGAATTTGCCATAGAAAATTATTAAGTCAATTTGGATGTTGTTAAAGATAACAAAAAATTTCTTTATCGCGAAATTCTATTATTTCAGTTATTGAAGTTTTGTTTTAGTTATTTAAAAATTAATGATCACGTATTTCTAAGTGTTTTTTAGTATATTATACGTAAAAATAAAAATTAGAACATAAATATTTATTTATTTATTGTTGTTATTAACAAATGAGAATTGATATTGATATTTTCGATATCATTCAACTAAATAAATTAAATGATATTGTTAAAAAATGATTAAAAATAAAATAAGAATTATTAGTAAATTAGATTAATATCAATTTGAGTATTAATCATTAAGAAAAAATTGATTAACCCTCTAGTTGCCACGTGAAATTACATCCTCTAGTTGAACATGAATCATTTTTGATATATATAATTTGCATTATAATTTGTATTATGCAAACATATTCCATCAAATAATATTTCTTTTGTGGACTATAGAAACACATTCTATCAAAATCGCACGTTTTTTTATCTATTCGGGTTATTTATTACTATATAAAAATAGTAATGGACATCATATGATTTGTGGTCTATGCTCTATGGCTACTACCTACTACATACATATATACTTCCTAATTTTGAAATTTTTCAGATAAAATGGTTCAATTTTGTGGACGGAAATGGTCAAATTTCTGAAATAGAACACCAATGCTTCCAGTAAATTTTGCTGGAACATTTTATAGGTGGCTATTCTCCAGTTGTCATATCAAAATTTAGTTGCTCTGCTCTTAAATGAATATGTTTTGATTTTATAAATTTTGTACCTAATACTTTTATAAACTAGATTGAAACCTCGTGTTGTCATAATTACATTGTCTCAGCCAGACATACCATATTTTAGGTTAGGGGAAAAGCAAAGTAGTTTTCAAATTAGAAATTACATTAAACCTTTTATTATAGTTATTAATTTGAATTATAAATAAATATCTATTTCAAATATTGTATGCTTAATATTGGGATCCATTCGCAGGCCTATTTAAATTTCTATAATTACTGTACAAAAAAAAAGTGTGGCATAATTTTCACCTGCAATTAAGTGTTAATAATCTAAATACAATTTTATACATCAATATAAAACTCGAGATAAACTCTAATCAATTTAAACAAGCCGGCACCCTTGGGTTGACTATATTTTAGAAGTAACATTTTAATCATTTATTTGTAAGTACTTTGGTGAAGGCTTGTTTTTTTTTAAAAAAAAACACCTTGTATTTCAGCTTGTAATATCTAAACAAAATATGAAATCATTTTGTAAATTCTGTTTTGCAGAATATTTTTTGCGAAATTATTAAAATCTTTAAATTAGGAAACTCTTGTTATAAAATATCAAAAAAAAATTGCGCAATCAAAGAAATCTTTTTTTTTACTATCCACGTGAAAGTTAATTAATATTAAAATAATATTAAATTTTATTCATTAAGTTTTTATACTAAAATTTTATTTATTCAAATTTTTAAAAATTCATGAATTGATTTCCTATTAATGTTTTTTTGTTGTTATCATTCACTTTCCATTTTTCATAAAATACTTTTGCATGACAAGTTCAAAATCAAAATTCAAAACATAAAAAAAAAACAAAAATCTTATAAAAGAAATCGTCATTTCATTAAAAAGTAATAAATTAAAATTTCATTAATTTTTTTTAGATATCTAGAAAAAATAAAAATAAAAACAAATTAATTTTAATTAAAAATAATTCTTAGGTCATATTAAGTTAGACGTTACCTCATTATGACGTTATTATTAAAAGTAATCAAATTTTTCAAGTCTTTTAATATTTTATTTTGGAATTATTTTAAGTGTCATTTATGTTTCAAATGTAAACAAGTGTTTTTTTCGGGTAATTTTTTCATTACCGGTTTTTTTTGTGTTACCTAAAGTCAAAAATAACTTAATGAAATATTTTGCTAATAAATTCTTATAATTTGTCTGTCATTCAAATTGATATTGCTTGGTATGTCTGCAAATTAGTCAAAATTCGAAATAAATTAAATGTTTTATTGAAATTCAAACTTAAATTAATATAATTTCGGGTTCTTATTGAGTTTTGAAATCTATCTAAAGTAGATTCATACAAAAATTCATAATAATTAATGAAACTATAAAAATGATTTATCTCTTTCTGGGAAATATGTAATTATTTATTATAATTGGCTTGTCAAATCGTCGTCGATTTGACATAAGTTCTGGTAAATTTACCTTATAAAGTCAATTTAATTAAATCTGTTGGACAAATTTGTAAATTTACTTAAAATACATTTTAAATTTTCCTTTGATCTATTCCTCGTCGTGTTGGCATTTCGACGTTCATTCAACCATTCAACCGAAATAAGTTTGTGTCGAGAAACATGTCGAGAAAAATAACTTATTTTCTTAGTTGGGTTGCACTGTCGAACTGTCGAATTTTAAAATGACATTAGGTATCTAAAAGTAGATAATGTCAATCGGAATCGTCATAAGTGTACTGGATTCTCAATGTACGGACTACAATCGTCAACATATTTTAATCTGATATATTAAATAAACAATGTTTTGAAGCATTCACTAACATTCATTGATTTTTTACTAAGTGGTTCATCTTAAAAGACGTGTTAGTGTCAAGAAGAATACCTTTGAAGAAGAACACTTGTCGCGGTAGCAAAACTTATGACTGTTATAACAAATACAAAATCTTGTAATAAATTTCAGCATGCTCCCAAATTTGTTAATCCAGCTACCACAAATTTGATAAAGTTTTTGAATTGAATAAATTTTTATTGTTCGCGTAAATTTTCTTGTCTGATTTTTTTTTTTTTTTGATAAAATTTATTTATCGTTGGAATGTTGATTTTTTTTTGTAAAGATCAATCTTTTCATTATTGATGATTTTTAATTGATTATTATTCAGTTTTCTATTATCAAGGTAAAGGTTTTTTTTCATGTTTTTTAACAAACTTTTTTTTTTCTATGTTTAATAAATAAATTAATAAATTATGTAAATTAATTTTGCTGAAATTTAATAAATAACAATATAATGAATCAAGTAATAATAATGTAGTATTTTATTTCTACTGATTTACTAGGCAACGTATGATCCCCCTAGCTTTGCTGACAAAGGGCTTGATCGATATTGAAGTTTTATAAATTATAATGGTCAATTACAATCAACTATGCGCCCTGCTGGATTGAAGATATCACGCAAAGTTAAAAAAAAATCATAAAAGATTTATATTCAGATTGTATGCAAATTTTCGTTCATAATATTAATTATCTTATTTCCATAATTTTTTTTAAAAATTATCATATTACCTTAACCCTGACCGTAACTTTCGCCTTCACCTAAAATATCATTAAATAAAAAAGAATTTCATATTCTGGAAATGACTTTTTTTTTTAATTAACGTTGAAAGTGGAAATTTTTATTAAAACACCTACAAATTTCCACTTTTAATTGTACTCCAAAAAAAAAAAAATTTTGTAGTATTCATAAAATTGAAGTTAATGAGTAGGTTTTAATTATATAGCAATAGAGATACTAAATTAGTAACAAACAACTCTACTTTAAATAAGATCACTAACGACACAATGGTTTCAAAATTTTGAAAAATTGACAAATTTTCAGAAAAAAAAAAGAATTTCTAAATAAAAATTGCTTAGCACAATATATTTGCGCATCAATGACATCAATTACCGAAAGAAAAGTTTCATGTAATCGCTTTACTACTGTCTGTACATTATACTATAATAAAAAAAATTATATACTGTGACCAATCAAAAGAGGTCACTTGGGCATCTTCATAAAAATATTCTGAAGAATAATAAAGCTAGAAATATTTGGAGTTCTTACAAGCATTTGTATAATTTAATAACAGAATTAAAAAAAAACATTTGACAGTTTGATATGTCGACAGTTTATTTTCACAGTTTAATATGTCAACAGTTATTTTGACAGATTTGTGTGTACAAGTTTCAATAAAAATTCAAATATTATAAATAGTTATCTATAAATATTTTGTAAAGTAAATGTTTACTCAATTTTTGGATCTTAATTCTTCAATTGGATTCAAAATCTTAATCGCTTATTGGATTAGAATTAAACGACAAAAATGTATATATATTTTATCTTACTTGAATGAAATATGCCGCATTACTGATAAAGCAGCACAGCTGCTTCAATGATAGTCTCCATATTTTGTAAGGGGCGATAATGTACCTTTCGAGGTATCGAATCTGTTTTAACATCATTTCCTCACAGTCAAATAGTTATATGTTCCTCCATTTCGCCTTCATGTTCACAGAATCTACATACTAATTGGGTGTAGGTAATTTTTAAGATTCGCAGTACACTGTAAGGTAGCCTACCATTATTCTGTTGCTTGCGTGATTCATATAGTCCACGTACGAATAGCTTCGATAGTCTGAGTTCTTTACGCTTGTTCCATCATAGTTCCTGAGAGTACGCAGTCTTTTCCTTTTGTAGCGTCTTTTGTAGCGTGAGATACCACAGAGTATTTCTGTACATTGATGTTGCCTATCTTCTTCTTTCTCGAAAAGATTTGCCTTTGCGTCACCTGCGAATTCCATATGGGCTGGAATCCAGATAACGTAATCCGATTTTCTCTTCGTAAAATTATTGGAAAAAAGTGGAAAATTATCCTAGGTTTTTAATAAAGCTTGAATTAAGTTATATTTCCATAAACTTCAGTTGTATCATAACAAATAATATAATATAATTACATTAATAGTATTTTATGGAAAAATTACAATTTGATATAGTAAATTAAAATTCAAGGTACCATGAAATTAAACATTATAACAAAATTTAGAATAATTTAAAATAAACCATTTTAGAATAATTATTGTTAAAATTCAAGCATTTAAATAGTACTTACATAAGAAACTACTCAACTATTATTATGTTTTTTATAAATATGACTCCATTTACAATTATCTTTATGGTATTACATCTCATTTCCTCACAAAACAAATTTATATTTAAAACTTTTTGTCTATTAAGCAAATATAATATTTATAATCGCGATAAGTCTGTGTCCCCTTGCTCCCTGAAAAATGAACACTTTCCATATAAATTATAACAATTTTATTTATATAAATATATTTTTACTTTTTATTATCATCTTTTCCTCATTTTTCAAAATTATCACAAAACGTCATTTTAATTACCCTTCAACAAATAAAATAAAATACCAAATTTTTAATTCATTCTGCAAAATTTAAGTGGTTGTCGTCGTCGGGCTGTGGGTAGAGTGTTAAGAGTAAAGTTGAAAGGGAAATTAAAAATTATTAAAAATAATCTAAATAAAAATTATGGTCAGTGGTTTTTTCATTTTACTATTTTAAATTATGAAAAGTCTTGTTGTTGTGGTCACTCAACTTTTACAATTTTTCCAAAAACATAATAGTTAGAAATTATAGAAAGAAATTCGTAAAAGTCTAATATTTATGCACGCGCTGAAATATTTTAATTAATAATAATTATTTGGCGCAAGTTTGAAATTTTGGTGAGAAATAATAGTATTAATAATGATCATAATCATAATTTGTTATTGTTGTTGTTTGGTTTTCATAATGAAACTGATTATGTCGAAAATGTGCAACCATCTGTGAATTATTATTTTAATTATTATATGATGAAATAATGTAATATTTATGTTTGTTGTATCGTCAAAACGAATTTGTTTTTTTTCGGAATTTTATTAAAGAATATATAAATGAAGAATATAAAAATTTCAGGATTTACGTTTTTGATATGAGATCATCAACAGATATACGAAGGTGAATTACTGGGACATCCGGAATGACAACCATAAGTTTCTTATATAAGTTTTTGTTTTGAGAATTTTTGTAATTTGACAGGAAACTGATTTATTCAGAATTCAGTATTAGATGATGAAGAGTTTGACTTTTGGGAGAAAAAAATAACATTTCAGACATAAAATTTTGGTTAAATGATGGATAGGTTTAATAAATTTATTTAACCTAAAACTAATCATCAGGCAGTGATTAATCAATTATAAGTATTTTTTTACAAGTTTTTCAAAGAAAACAAAACCTTTTTGCAACTCAGTGCTGAACTGAATAATAACGCTTAGAAGCATAAAAATCGGATAACATCCTGCCCTACTGGAGATATTAAGGATAATGAAGATATAAATCAGACTCTGCATTTATACGATCTGAATTATCCAGGCTCTGAAAAGGATCAAGAATAATTATAAAACCAGTGTGAAGTATTGACACAATTGATATTATTTACATATTGTGGTCCTTATCAGCAAAGAGAATTAAAGAAATCAGTATTTGGTAGGAAGAATAAAATCTATTGGATATGTCAGAATATCGGAGAATATCAGATTATGCAGATTATGTAAATATGAGAAAAAAATGACAAATGATATATAATATACAATTGTAAGGTAAATGGTAAGATGAAGAACTATTGAAATACAATTCTGGAGTAAATATGCCATAAATGTATATCCTTTCTCATTACTTGAAAAGAATTTGGATTCAAATCTCTTCTAAATTACTATAACAGGGAATTAGCATTTTATACTAGATTAAATTTGATACAACTGCTTAACAATACAGTTGCTTAAGTTCTATGGACCCTTATTGAGTTACCCTGGAGTCTAAGATAATATAAATAAATGAATACAGTCCAACTTTTGATTTGATTTGGTACATTAGTATCGAAATACAGAGTTTTTACAAATCTATGGAATGTGAGTTTATTAAAATGTAAATATCGAAATTACGGATTTTGAATAACTTGCTAAAAAGATTTAAAAAATATTACTTCTAATTATGAGTGAAATAGCTCACACAGATTACTCGAAATTCAGCAACAATTACAGGTTTTCGACACATTACTCGAAATTCGGCATATATATCATTACTATTTAAAATAAATTCTAAAATTTATTTAACATATAAATTTCATATGTGGACGTCTAGACAAATAATTAGACACACATTAATCAGTTCGGTAGATTTAGATAATTGGTTTCAATTTTACATACATATAACACTAATTCTCACTAATTCTAATATAATCTATAATAATTTCATTTTTTATGCTCACTAATTATTCTGATATTCTCAAAAATATCAAAAAAATGATATCAAAATTTGGATTAATTTTGCTAGTTTAATGTTGTTACTCCGTAAAATTTCTTAAATATATCGTAACTACTGAATATGTTTAATTTTATAATATTGATTAATCAAGTATGATTTGAAAATTACTAATACAAATTTAAAATACTCAGATTTAATACATAATGATTTAAATTCTAACGAAATCGTAATGAATATTAATTTTTCTTTCAATCTTCTAATGAATTTGTCAGCATTCTTTCAATACTATGAATTTTACCAAAAATGTTGATTTTTTATTTGTCTGATTTTTTTACTTTTATTGACCACAAAATTTAAATATTCCAAAATTATCTAAAAATCATAATTTTCTATGTGTTTTTTTATACAATTCTAATAAACAATCAATCAATTATTTAAAACAAAAAGAAAATGTTTTATTTTTTTTTTTGTGAATTAACTTTAAACCTTCTTCAATTTAGTTTTTTTTTTATAGTCCACTCTATAATTTACCACAATGCTTAGTTAATAATCATATAATGATTGTAAGAAAAAAAACATATAAACTTATAGATACAAAAATAATCGTTAATTAATTATCTATCTATAAAAAAACAACATATATAAATATAGCCATTATCATCATCAAATGGCTCATAAGCGCCGCGATTAGATTAACAATACAATTTATAAATAATTCTCAACTTTATTATAATACAAATCAACAATTTTTAGCCACCATAACAAAGTATCCAAATAATTAAAATTCAAGTAAAATTTCAAGTAAATCATAAAAACAAAATTTTTTCATTTTACTATAAACTTACTAAAAATCACAGCCAATGTTTTTTTTATTGTAATTTAGTTAACACTCTCTAAACTTTAACAATTTTCTTATGGTTGTTGTTTTGTATCTAAGAGAACGTATCTGTGGTAAAACATTAAAACATAGAAAGAAAAAAAATTATTTATATTTTCCCAGGTACACAAAATAATAATAATAATACAAAAATTTTTAACAGGTGGCCAAATGAAAAGAAATCAGTCGTTCCAAAGCATTTGACGTAAACGCTCTTAACGCTAAAAAATCATATAATAAATTAAAAAAAAAAAAATTATCAATTTTTATATGTAAAAATAAAATTTATTTCGTGATTTATGTGAAAAATATTAGAAATTTTATCATTATTGATTTAAATGTGAAAAAAAATCGTGAAATTTTTCATATTTTCTAAAATGAAAATTCAATAAACTTCGAAAATATTGAAATTTATGTGAATTGATAAGAAAATTTGTCGTTTATTTTGTGTTTTGTTGGTTTTTCATCCAAAAATAAAATCAATGAATATTTATTAATAAATTTATTTTTGTTGGTTAATGCGAAATAAAGATAGCAATTGTAAATTTTATGCTATATATTTTTTCATCGGTATCTTATAGATACAGGTGTAAATTTTGTTTTACTGTTGCTGTTGTGCCGATCTATAATATAAACTTTTGATACGTAAAAATAAAATTAATAAATAAAATTTTATATAGGAAATAATAATTATTTATAACCAATTTAGATAAATAGGAAATATTTTTAGTATAAATTATTAGAAATTTTATTTATCAAGTTATTATAAAACGGTATTTTAGTGAAAGTGACAATTACGAATTAATTTCTAAAATATTGACAAGAAATAAACAATTAAAATAAAAGATTAAATTGTTAAAAAAATTAGAAATTTAAAATTCTATAATTAAAAAAAAAATATTAAATATAAAATTAGAATTTAAATAAATATTGACAATTTTTTTAATATTTTGCGGTATCTTAAATAATTTTTTTTTTACTGTTTTTATGCTAATTAAAGCTAATTTTTTTATTTTGCAATAAAATATTATTATTTTTTAATTTGTATTTTTCCATAATTTATCATTAATGTTGATACAAGTGTGAAAAATTTATCTTAAAAATACAATTTTGCAATACAAAATTTTATCATAATTTTTCTATTGTGTGATCATTACAAAAATAAAAATATAAAAAATTATTTATAATTTCAAGAATTTTATAAAAAAAACAATTAAAAAAAATACAAACACAATTTTTTTTTACCTAACTTTAAAAACAATTAAAAAATTTGCCGAAAGAATATTTTTTATCTTTTAGATACAAAACATAAAATTGTATCTTAAAGATATTTTCGTATATTGTTGCATAAAAAAATTTCTTGCTTATAATACTTTTTGTAATGCAAAATTATATAATTAATTCTTGAATAAATAATTGTTTGTTTTAAATTAAATTATTTTGTTGTACGAAAGAAGATACACAAATTTTTTTTTTGTTATCTAGTGCAATTTTTATGTGAAGTTTTTTTTTGAATTTCTCATACATAAAATTATTTATAATTACAAAATAATAATAATAAAAAAAATAAAGATAATTTTATACTAACTATAATTAAACTAACTATAAAAATATGAAACCGATTGTGACAATTTCAACTTATGAGGTAATTATTTACGTAAAAATGTTTTTTTCATTTATTTTAAGTAATTGAACTAAAATTTCCTAATTAAATTAACAATCTTTTTTTTGGGGGGTTTCGCGGTACAATTTTTTATCATACAATGTGAAATAATTGTTTTATTATTTTTTATGATAATTTTCTTGGTTAATTTGAACAATATCAATTATGAAAATTGGTATTTTTTTTTTGTTTTGTGGTTTTTGAAAATATAATATATTAATGCAATTAATACAAACATTAAATTTTTTTGAAAATTACGTGTTTGGTTTTGCTACTGTTAAAGTCAATTAAATTCGGAAATGAAATTGATTTTTATTATTAAAAATACTTAATGGAAAAATGGGAATCTGATTTCGCATGACTGAATTTCAAATTTCATTATTATTGCCAAAAATTTGTAATATTATTTATGAAATATTTTATGGGTGGAAAAGTTAAATTAAATGAAAGACAGAATATTATATTTTCATATGCAGATGTAGTAAAACCGAAATTTACAGCTTAACTCAATGTTTTGACATTTTTTAATATGAAAATATCAATATGAGAAAGATAACATGACCGGTGACCGCTGTACGCGAACAAAAAAAAAACAACAGAATAATTCCTAAAATTATCGCGTAGGGACATGACCACATGACAGAACTAACCAGTGACAGACAAATGCTCACTTATGGTAATTACTAATCAAAATAAACGATCTAACCAATAAACGGAATATAGAAATTGTACATTTCCTTAACGCCACCAGATAGATTTAAAATAACCTCGACCATGTTATAGGGTTCACGGTAATGTGTGGTAGCATAATGGTATTAAAGTGCTACTTGCAATCCTGGAAATTTGTATAGGGCTCTTGAACCCCAACTGAATTTACATAATCTGAAAATTTCTTTGAATTTTATTCAATTTTATAATCTGACCTTTAACATAAAGTTTTATCATAAAAAATATGATAACAGCGACATCTATCAATCTTTTTTTCTCAAAGTCGATTAGTTTTTTCGGTAACTATACATTACTAAATTCTATAAATTGTTAATCTATCTCAATTATACATACGGTTCTTAGTCACTGTAAAAGATTAATGGAGATGACCCTTAAATGATGACATTGTTTATACTAAAACCGAAATGAATGTGAAGCATTAATTATAAGTGTTAATTACATTAACCGAATAAATATGCAATTAATGAAGTATAGTAAAATGAACTTTAGTTGTGAAATATTAGCAGTATGAGTTAAATATTGCCTATTCACGAGGTTGGCATTAAATCAATGCAGATAATTTGTTATTAATTTGTTATAAAATCAATATTTGAACAAAATTCGAAAAATATACAATATTCAGTAATTATATAGATACAATTCTTGTCATAAAACATGCATTATTAATATTTAATTAGTATATTAATTATAACCTCCTCGCAAAAACATTCAAATTGATGACAATAAATTTATTTATCTTTATTATACCACCTTAAAATTCAATACCGATTCAAATTCAAATATATAGAGAAAAAAAAAGTTGTTAATTTTAACCATGACTCATTTCAAATTTTAAATTTTATGTATTAACATTAATTTTTTTAGTATGAATTTTATTTTTTATCGAACTAAAGATAATTATTTTGTATATTTATTTAAATAATTTGTGTTTTTTTTTTCATTTAATATACTTTCATGAAATCATTAAAAAGAATAATTTTAATATTGTTTTTAAAAAAAAAAAAAATATATTTAACTACTTTTAAAATTACTTTAACCGGTTTTATTTTTTGTGGTAGTTAAATAATTTGCGAAGATAAATTAATATAAATACTAATAACGAGTTAGTCTAGAACTATGATTTTTACTGATCTGATGATTATATTGTAGACATAATTAAAATAATTAATAGTAAGATGGATAAAAATTTTGTTATATAACTATTAAGGAAAATACCTTAAGGTTTCATTTTATCAATGCCTGTCTTTCTGTTTACTATTTTTCATTTATTAACAGAGCTAGGATCATCAAAGAAACTAAACATCTTCATAATATTTGGTTCTCGAATATTTATAGGGGTCCAAATCCATGGTAGTTTGTAGGATACGATTTTGTTATCAATTTTGGTTCAATAAAAACTAGTTGAGTGCTTCAGCTGAGACAGGTCATCGGCAAAACATTAACTGTGATACCATTAGGGCCCTAGAAAAATCATAGTGCACCCTTCTTAAAAAATAGTAGAGTAGCAGGAGATGATATTGTAAATAATTTATTTTGTAGTGGAAAGAGAGATGTTTTTTCAGGTTTTTATAGCATTTTCAGCTCAAGATAACGATTTTACAATTCAAATTAACGATTTTACAATTGTAAAAAACGATTTTATAATTTTAAAAAATGATTTTATAAATTAACATGCAGTTATTAATAATAATTACATAAATAATTTATTAATAATGATTACTATATTGTAAAATCGTTTTATACAATTGTAAAATCATTAATTTGACCTGCAAATGCTATAATATGTTTTGACAGAATCTGCGACTTCTAATGCGATTTCACGATTATACGTCAGCTTTTAGGTACAATAGCTAGGATAGGGTCTCCAGTTATTCTATTTTATAAAGTTGTTCCCTACTTGAATTTAAATAATTTAAATTATAATGAATTTCATACTTCAATGATATAAATTAATAATTTATTTGCAAATAATTTTTGTGACCGGATAACTTCATATTTCAGAATTATTTAAAATGTGTTAAATAAAAATAGAAATTATGAAATCAATTCGATTTAATAAATATTAAATATACACTGAAAAATTAATTAAAAATTATGATAAATTATCGACTTCGGAACAGGATTCTAAAAGTATATTTTGAATGTTTAAAGTTTGATCTGCCAATTTAATCTGACATTTTATTTAATTATTTTACTTGGAGTGTATTAGTACAGAAATAAAAATTATTGTAATTTAATTATGTAATAATAATAGGTAACCAATAATTTGACATGCCAAACAAATTTTATGCTTCATTATATAAAAATATTATTTTGTTTTGTGGAAATTTTTTCAAAATAAATGTAGCCATAATCATGATAAGAAATAAATGATATTTTTTAACCTGTGTAATTACCAAGAATTTTCAATAAATTTTCATTATTTATTTTTAACAAATCTTTGAGTCATCTTTGAAAATGATTATTGGTCGAAATCAAAGAATTTATTAATCGAAAAAATTGATTCTAGAATGACCAAGATTTGATTTTCGTGATATTCGATTATATTGTTCATTCGATTTTTTTTTTAGAAAAATCATGTTTTAGGATCGAATTGAGCAATAAAATCAATTATGTTAGCAATAAATTATAAATATACATCAGCCAAAAAATATATAATTAATTTTAAGTTATTTTAATTCTTGAGTTGACCTTGAACATTCTGAACATATTAACTTTAATGGTGATAATTGATGATTGATTGAACATATAATTTTATGGAAATTTGTATTTTTTTTTCTCAAACAAACTTCATTAATTTTTCATAATCTTAATTCTATATGGTAAATTTTATTTTGATGGAAACTTTTGAATAAATTAATCTATTTTCATAGTTAATTAATTACAACACTTGATAAACTTATTATGATTCATTAAAGAAGTGTTTTTAAACGTATATTTTTAATTAAGTTTCTATTTATGGATCATTTTTGATGAATTGCAATATATGGGAAAAATGCAACATTTTTTTTAGCTATTTAAAGATATTCGCTAGTATTTAAAAATTGTGTGACTTATCAACTATGTTTAAAACGTTTCATAAAACTTTTATAAGTGGATGCTTACTACTTAAATTGATGATCAAATAACCAGTAGTATTATTCATAACTTCACTGATAATTGACAGTAGGGGATTTAATATTGAAAATGATTGAAATATTTGAATTGCATAAAATTGAACGCAATCCATCACCATCTTTATGTCATATCCTGTTCGACAGTGTGAATATCGAAAACTCTGACATAATCAAAATTCTAGATATGGAAATAAATAGTAATCTGTCTTGGTAACATAGTAACATCTTTTTGTTATATACAAAACCTATTTTCTTCCTCGGCTTAAAAATAACTCTTATATTTGGGCAAGTGTATCGCAATCATGTTTTCAATATTTTAATAGAGTATAAAGGCTGGTCATCATAATTATAAATTATGCCAAAATATACATCTCTAAGCCACCGCTGTAATATATAGAAGCTCATAGTCTGTTGTACAGATATCTGCAGAGAAACTGCTCCAAAGTGATTAAGTGTATTATGCTAAACATTAAAACCTTTGTATTACACGAAGAGGCTTATAAATATTCACTTAAGCGCAACTTTTATAATACACTGAAATTTTGAAAATGTTTATTGATACTTTAATATTTTTTTTTTACAATTCTGACACTGCAATTACTTTACGTTAAGAATCAATTTCAGTTAACTATGAATAATAATTACATTCAATAACTCTTATAAATAATAATTATCTCGATGATAAATAATGTAGACATAATATAGGTAGGTAATGATACTACGTATAATCAATATTTATTCTTCTATAAATATATCAAATTACAAATTATATTACTAAACAAATAAAAAAACCTTGCAAAATAAAATTTTTTTTATGATACAATTTTTTGTGCTTTATGAAATAGAACTTGAGTTTTCCGCATTCCAAAATATTTTCCTCTAATAAATGACTTGAAGAAATACCATAAAATGTTAACAATTTTCTATTTTTATTTTATTACTATAGGTAAATATAATATAATTTGTACAAAATATTGTACAAAAATATAATTTTTGTACAATAAATAATGATAATTAAAAACGTTTTATTGAACAATTAATATTAATAAATGATTTAATTTGATTTATCATAAAAGTTACAATTGATTTTTGTGATTTATATAAAGTTTTTTTTTCAGAAAATTACCACGAATTAAATGTTCATTAGATAATAAATTCGTTCGTGAAAAGTATATAAAAATTTCTAATAAAAACTTATAAATGGCCTTGACTCAAAAATATTAAAATTGAATTTCAAATTTTGCTAATTTAAATTCTCAATAATTATTTATTATTATGATAATTATTAGATGTTTATTTAAATATAGTTATTTTTTGTGCTGAATTCACGTGATATTTTTTTTAAAAAAATGGTGTTTAGTGACATAATGAATTTAATTATATTGAGGACCGTCTAATAGATGATTTTAAACTGGAAATTTCTCTTATATATTTAATGATATTGTATTATACATACTTATTTAATTAGATACTAGATGCTCTTGAATAAGGGATGCGTTATTCCCTTGAAGGAATGCGTTTTAAAGTTTTCTTGTTTTCTATAGAAATTTATTACAATTCCCCCAGTTTTCACCAAGTTTCTATGGTGTTCCTCTTGCACTGAGCTGCGATAAGTTTATCTAGGATAACCCACTATTCTTCTTGGGGTAAGTGAGTTCAATTGCAATGGAAGTATCGCCTTTACGGATCGTGGGGCTAATACATTATCACTTACGTCTCCTGATCAAGTTATTTATTTTCTCGTGCAGCTTATGGTATTAAAAAAATTATCATTATAGAGATGATTCTGTGACCATTTAAAACACAATAACCAAAGCAATGAACAGTAAATATACAAATTACAATTTTAATAAAATATTTGTTATTTATATTATTTTTTCCGTAAGTTCACATTTTTAAAAGACATATAAAAAAACAACTGTGAATCACGATATATAATTATAAAAGGTACGGTCACGAAATCAGTCGGTGCGCGCAAAGTGTATCAGAGTATACGAGTTACGAGATTGATTTTTGATCTTTACCACATTCAAAATGGATCATTATTAATCAATGATTGATTAATAATGAATTGTATATAAATTGTTTAATTGCATTAGGATTAAATAGCAAATCGACAAATGGCAAAGTGACATTTTAATGCAGATTTATTTATATTATTAAAAAGAATATTATCCGGATTCAGGTTTAGGAGATATATGGGCTATGGGGTTAATGTAATTGCTAATTAATTTAAAGAAAATTAGAAAACCTATTAAATAAATATATTGAGTGTGTTTAGTGAATGTTCTAGTTATCTCTAACTATAGTAATTTTTGCTTAGCTTTGTTATGGAGTGTAGGTGGAAAAATGTATACCTTTACTTTCCGTTGTATCCACAATTGACAAGTCAAAAGTGTTGACTGTCGTAATTGAATTTAAAGTTGAAAAAATTTAAATTATATTTGATGATTACTAAAATAATGCAAAAAAATAAAATTCGCGTTGCATAAAGATTTGTTTTCTCATCTAATTAATGTCCATAAGTTCAGTAGGTCCATATGTCAAAGATTGCTTAATAATACATTCCCGAAATATCACGTTCCCGAAATGATACATTTTTAATTTTTTTTCTTTACAAAGCTCTGTTCAAAATTTATGAACAACTAAGAAATTTAAAGTAACAATTGTAATGAATATTCATATATGCCAACAATATAAAATTCAAAACTATTTTTTACTTGTAACAAGATTTAAAGATTAAATAAGATTAAATATTCAGCAAGTTCAAAGCAAATATGATTTATAATTTAATTATTAAAAGGTATTTTTTTTGGGCGCGCGTTTTCATAATTTCATAAATAAACTCAATGTTATGGGTCAAATAATTTATTACCAAACAAAGAACCACAATATATTGCAATTAAAAAACCAAAAAGTTTTGAATAAAATATTATTAAAAATTTATTATTTAAAATATAATTGCTAAAAAAAAAATTTTTTGTGGCATTTAAAGTCTAAAAATTTAAAAACAAGACAATTCATTGTTCAAAATATTTATCTTTAAAGTTCAAAGATACTTTTTTTTATGTTGCAATATGAATTTCACTAAAAAAGGTATAAAATTTCTTTAAAATTAAAATACCTACAAAAAGAAGATTTATTTGTCATTTAAATTTAATAAAAAACAAAATTATGAATTATTTTATTTTGTTTGTACATATTTTCAGCAAAATTTTCAAATTTTTCGGTTTTTCGGTTTTATGTAGGTATTTATTTTTGTGGTTTTATAATAATGTTAATAGATTTATTAGAAAGTGGAGAAGCTTCAAAGTTTATTAGAAAAAAAAATCTATTTAAAATTAATTACAAAACAAAAATTTAATAATTAAATTGCCAAAAAAATAATTCAAATAGATATAAAATAAATATTGAGTTAAGAGAAAATGGCCATCATTGTAAAATTGTACATTTTGTTTGGGAAGATATTGAAATTTCAAAAATTTCTAAAAAACTTACCTACCTATAATAATCATGAATCATAAGTTCATAAGTAGGTGTTGTCTCATATGAAAACAGAAGTCAAAATTTGATATAGGTAATAATTATATTTGTCCAAATAAATAGTTTTACTGAAAATGTAAATAGTTTTTGGAAATGTAAAATAGCTTCTAACTAGGGTTTTGTATACATCATAAGAAATGTATTTTTTACATATTTCGGAAGTATTGATGGAGGCCCACTTAATTACTATAAGATATTGCTGATTATCTTTGGAATTTTCAATATTGAAAATGTAAGGAATTTTTTTTCTGAACAATTTCCTCGGATATACAAGCTTTTCAATTTGTAATAGGTATGGACATCATCAAGATTGAGTGATTTTCATATTCAAAATTAGATTTAAGTGGAGACGAAGCTTAGATTAAAGTGGGGACGAGAATACTTAACTTGTGAAATTTAATTGTCACCAAAAATACGTGAGACCCTTGTTCAAAACAAAAGCAACCAAAAATGCTGCAAATTAAAAATTCTATTCCTGCACAAGTCAGTTTAGTAAGCATATACCGATTTTTTGTAATGAATTCCGATCAGTTTAATATATTTCAGAAATTTTTAATTTCCGGAATCTCTGCATTATCTGAATTAGTTTATTGTAATTAGAATATTCTCTCCGATAAAGTAATAGCCTCCAAAAAAACTTCATTAATATGGGTTTTAAACTGATTAAAACTATATTTGTAATAATTCAATGGTTACGATTAAAACTGAATAGAATCGAAAAACTTTTTCACTATTTACCATAAATTATTTAATGAATATACTTAAGAGTTTGAATGGATTAAGTTAATTTTTAATTTACGATTAATTTTTAATTTTATATAATCAATTTCCACACCCAAGCACTTAAAATATTTAAGATATCTTTGGCATTAATTCCATATCCGATTAAAAACAAATAATTTTTTAGACATTTTTCAATATAAAAATGTTAATTCATAATCAAATTTTGGACTAATCATTTTTAAAATTTTAATATTTTCAGGAGCGTCAAGAAGAGCTTCGGAAGACGTCAATGATGTGTGATGAAACAGATCATCGGTCAACACCACATCAACAACAAACGTTGCCATTGAATTATAATAATAATAATAATAATGACATAATTAATAAGAATCACAATCAAATAAATCACAACAACAACAAGAATCATAGTAATGGTCATCAAAATGGTTTCACGAAGACTGAATTAATCCAAAATAATGTAATGAATAATAATGGTCAGTTTCCAACACCACCACCAGTACGTATTATATAATTTCAAAATTATTATAGTTAAGTTAATATAATATTCATATTCATAATTAAATATCATAATATCTCTTAGATATAATTTTTTTTTCTTCTTAAAAATATAAACTTTCCAACTAAATATTTCAAATAAAAAATATTTGTAAACTTCTCAAGCTTACAATGTTTTCATCGCATGACTTCATCCATTAAAATATATTTATATAAAAAAATGATGTAATAAAATAAAATTTTGCCTTTTGCATCATTTCGCGCATAACAAAAATGCTTGTTTTTTTTATATTAAATCCAATGAACCAAAACACAATTTCACAAAACAAGTTATTTTTTAATCACCTAAAAAACTAATTAAATATTTTCTTATTATTCAATTCATTTTTTATTAAATTGAAATTTCATTATGATTTTTTTAGCCACCACAATTTTCTAATAATCCACCAATGATTAAAATATCAGACGATGATGATTATACTGAACCAATAATCATTCCACCACCACCACCACCAGAAACACCAATTCCTGATTATGATTCGACTCCGGTGAATTCGATGCGTAAACAACCACAACAACAAAATTATCATGCCAATGGTTATGTACGTGTAGCTACAACGACAACAACATCTGCAAATGTTGGGACAATTGGACGTGTTGCATCTACAGAAACTGCTAAAGCAAATGGTGATATTGGTGAATTAGAATCAATTGATTCATTTAAATTACAAAATCCATCATCACCACAACCAAAACCACCATCAGCATATTTTGTAGCACAAAGTTCTGGTCCACCAACAATGAAAAAATCTATTCGACCCGTTTCAGTAACAATCGGTGAATATGGCGGTGGTGCTGTTGGTTATCGTAAAGAACCATCAAAATTTGATTTTATTGCTAAATCAAATGAAAGTTCACCGACAAGTTCATTACCATCACCAACAACACCAACAAATAATAGCATCAAAGATGATAGCGGCAATGTTTCACATATGTTACGTAGTGAATTAGAAATGACATTGTCACGATCAAATTTAAAGAAACGTAATAATGAATTTGATAGAAACAGTGGTGTTATAAATCATATACAAAACGGTGGTGTACATCAAAATGGTTCTAATGGAATTACACAAAATGGTGGTGGAATACAACAAATTCAAAATGGCGGAAATAAAATTCAAAATGGTAATTGTAATTATCAGAAATATCAAAATGATATTGGACAAAATGGTGGCAGTAAATCTGTTTTACATAAAACACAATCATCAAATATTGAAAAATTAACGAATATGTTACAAAATAAACAACATATTTTTGAACAGAATAATAATGATCGAAGTGCCACTTTAACAAATTCAAATCGTGTTACCATTAATATTCCAAATAATAAAACTACAATTACAACTAGTACTGGTAAAATAGAATTGCGAAAGACTGAAAGTACACCGACAAATGGTATTTTAAAGAATGGTTTAAATCGAACGAGTTATATTGATAAAAGTATCAGTTTTGGAAATTAAAAAAATTTTCATTTATTATTAATAATTTTTAATTTTGCAGTCGTTATTTTAATAATTTTTTATTTTATTTAATTTTCGGAATGAAAAAAGAACACTTTATGTTTTCTTTAAAAAAATTATTCTTATCATTTAATTATTAATTGATTAATTTTGTTAAAAGTCATATGTAATTTTATTTATAAGTTGCTTTTAGTTTTTCGCAATTTTTTATTTAAACAATTTTTATGTTGTGTAAATTATGTTCAAAAAAAAAAAATTTTTTTTTTTTATTTTATTATGTATTTCTAAAATATATTCTGTAGTTTTAATTAATTACGAGTATTATATTCTTTTATATATATATCAATTATTATTATATGTAAATATTCAAAATTTTAATTAAATAATATTATTATATATTCCATAAAATATTTCGATATTTAATTAACTTACTATTTCGACGCTGCTCGAAACGAAATTTAAAATTAATAGAGAGATTTTAGGTGGAACCATGAATAATATTAGTAAAAAAGATCAACATTTACTTACTTACTTAGTTCGATCTACAGTATGATGTTTACTTGTTCCAGGCTCAATCATACAGCACGATGTGTATGTGTACAGTAGTTTGTGATTCATAATTTATTTAAATCACACATAGCTTCATCTATCTATCTCATGCTAGAGCGTCACTTTTTCGGCGGACATTAGGATTTGAATCGAAAAATATTTTGGTTCCCATGTCTTGCCAAATGTCGACATTTGCCGCGCATAGATCATATATAGGATTTGCTCTGTAAGATAAATATGCTTAAAATACGAATTAAACAATTTTGAATTGATTGGAGAATTATTAGTCCTAATAATTAGTCGATTAAGAGAACTTTGTAATTAACCAAATTTCTCTTAACTGTATTTAGCAACCTATACTCAAGGCCTAACAATATTAAACAGTCACTATTAAAAGAGTTTGTACTTAAGTCCGACAAAATTTAAAGAAACTATGGTAACTATACAAAGTATACTTATAACTATAGATTACATCAATTTAGTTACTCCAAGGAAAATCTTTTGGATTAATGCCAGGGAAAATCTTTTCGATATATTAAATTTGTTTCAAATTTTGAATTTAATTGAATAAATCTTAAAATTATCGTTCACAATTTTTCTTTCATTTATTTAAACACATCAAAATTTTAGTTGAAATGTTTTACAGATTGTATCCACAGAATGGTTCTGTGGTCCAATAAGGACGACACGTATGCTAAGTATTTTTATTTTCTATGTTTCATCAAAGGCTAAAATTAGTGGAGTTCGATTCAAAATTTCCAAATTGTATTTCTTCAATAGTCCTTTCGAAATATGTACATATCAACTTAACCCCTAATCTTCAGAAACTGTGTCATCATTGCGGAAATTGAAAATCGAAGAAATATGTAATATTTACAAATTACAAAAGTAGGTTGATTTTTTTGACAGAAAGCAACGCGATATATAAAAATTTAAAAAACAGTCAAAAAAAATTTGTTTTTTTTTTGAAACATAAATAATATATTTTTTAAAGAATCCTTCAACTTTGTTAATATAAGTACTTCCATATTTTTCTAAATGGTTAATAATTTATCGTGTTGTTTTTTCAATTAAAAAGAAAGCAATGACTCGCATAGAAAAACTATTAATGGAAGATTTTAGTGAACTTAATGAAAACGTTTTAATTGAAAGTCCATTTGCACAAATTACCGAAAATGGTACAGGCATCAGACAAGTACAAATTGGTAATTTCCACATAAATATATTATATCATTTATAAAAAAAATATGATTTCTTAATAAAAAATCTGTTCTTTAAGCTTTAACTGAAACCAAACTTATTATTGGTGGTGATCGTTTTGATAAAACAGCTACAAAAAATCTAACAAATATTTTTTATAAAAAAATTGATCCAGAAATTGAATCAATGGAATTAATTGCAATTTTACCATTAGAATTAATTTATTTAAAATTATTTCGAAGAGTTAATCGTCAAATATTGAAAATTATTGTTGGTAATAATATGAAAATTATGTATTTTGAATTTGGTGGTCATTTAATGAGAAATGTATATAATTAAAAGTGATTTTTATATTTATGAATTACATAATTAATTCTATTTAATATTATTTTTTTTATAAATATAGTTAAATTGGAATATGTGGCGAGATAGAATTACAGGTTTACGACGAATTCAAAATAATTCTTATAATACAATATTAAATCATTATGATTCGTCGTTGACGAGTGCCAGTGAATATGAATTACCAAAAAAATTTGAAGTTATGGCACAAATTCATTTAATGAACTTCAATGTTAATTCAGATAATTCTATTGATAATATTAATAATGTTGAATCTGAAGAAAATCATAATGAAAATATTAATTATGATGATGAACTAAATGATGGGAATAAAACGTTTTGGTCTAATTTTAAGAAATTTCCAAATTTTATGGAGAAATTTGTGAAAAGAACAAAATCAAGATTATCAATACAATCTGGATTTTTAAAAACCCAGAGTGAAATTGTTATAAAAAAAGAAAGAGATGTTAATAATGGTAGTTGTGAAATTTTTAAGGATAATAATCAACAGATAAAATCAACATCAGTTGATAATATTTATTCAAATTGTTTTATTGAAAGATGGTAACCGATGATTTATAATTATAACTATTATTTTCCATAAATAAAAAAAAAATGATGAAAAGTTGAAAAATTAGTTTATTTTCAAAAGTTTGTTTCATATTTTATAAATAACTCGTAGTTATATTAAAAAGTGATTGGTATCCAATAGCGTTTTGTAATTAACTGTATGTTTGTAACAAACAGTACTTTAACAGTAGAACTCTTAATTTTGATAAGGACCCACTGAAACTACCGACTTTAGACATCAACTACATTAAAAAACTAATAAGTCTACTAAATTTCATTAGTATTGTATAATATTCACCATATGATAAATAGTAAAACATAAAAAATATTAGTTTTAGCATGGATTTTTAGTTACTAACTTCTGCCTTGGTCAACAAATCAAGAATTCAAGCTAGGTACCAAAAATATATGAAATATTAATCGGAATCTATTTTTTCTTGACCATCAAATCCATTACTACCAACCAGACTTCTTCATAATTATTCCACAACTACTCGTAATATATTATAATTTTAAATGGTTTGAGGAATTGGTATATAAAAATTATGAATACTGCGCCATCTATAAAGAAAAAATAATGGTAATCAGCACGAAATTATTTCATATTAAATAGATTGTTTGTTTAGTTTTATTACTCACTTTTTCCGTTGACTTAAACTTCCACATAATTGGAAATTTTGGTTTACTGAACTTGCTTTGTTTATTCATGCCTCCCAATGTTAAGTTTACCATTGCAATATTTAAAACTGGATAGTAGAAAAGAATAACCAAATGTTTAATTAATATTCAGTTAATCTTTCATTACATATTTGGTTTTATATATGTTCAGATGGAACTACTTTGTATATGTGACTAATATCTGAAGTAATAGCCCTATGATAGTTATCTCCAATGTTGGTTGGGTCATTGCAACATAGAAGGCAATTAACTAGTCGACAGCTTGGCTAAGAAAGGTTCTGTGACAGATATAGGATCAGCCTATAATTTTGTTATCATTCCGATGGGTAACATCGCAGAGCGTAAAGTAGATATGACATGATTCACTACAATTTCCTATCAAATAGCGAGGGTTCTTTGGCCAAACGTAATTAAGAAAAATACAAAGTTAGTGTTATCTCTTAACAGAAATAGCATAAGGATTATGATCGGTGTCTGAGTAATATAGCCAAGAAACTTGTTGAACATGTAAGGACATAGCGACGGTAACCAGAAGCAGGCTAAGAGAGCTTGAGGATTATAAATTTGATAGCTTGGCGAAAATGTCGAGATTTCCCATAATGTACATTCTTAGATTGTTAGAGCAACTAAATGGCTAGAATAAAGGGGTATAGCTGTAGGTTAATTAGTGGCATAATGGCCTAGGGAAACTTCTCCTCCTTCCTTGGTTTTTGTATGATAATTTTGTGCACTATACAAGTTTTAGAAATTACTCCAATTATTTTAGGCACACCGAAATTTCAGTAATGGTCTGTAATTTCGAAAAAATGTATTATAAATTAATCATACAAAGTTTTGAAACTAGTAAAAATATACCAATAAAAAAACTCAAAAGTTTAATTGGAAACTAAATTTTTTAGTATTTACCATAGTGAAAGTGATTATTTTGTATGTAATACTGACTACTGCAGCAAAAACAGAAGAAAAAAACCCGATTGATTAAGAAATATATTGTAAACACGTTTCGGAATACATTTCAAATATTTTTGTCAACATAATTACAATCAAGCCATCACAATTTCTATATTAGTACATTTTTCTTAATGTGAGGAAGGAAGTCTTCCGTTAAATAGATTTCCTGATGGTAAATTAAGTAACCTAGTTTTTCTGATCCAAATCTTAACTGCATCAATATAATTATTTATAGATAATATAGGTGAAAATATATTACAGCATAACTGTTATTATTATGTAATCGACTCCCTACCAACATTTCGGTATTAATCTTAAAGAGGGGCTATAATTACTGGGAGTGGATGGATTTTGTAATACATAAGAAACATAAAAATTGTTTAGTTTAATTTTGACCGTTGTTGAATGTATTTTTACTAAAAAAATTGTGATTTAACATTAAAATGTTTATATTTTTGTTATCGTGTTTGTTATTAGGTAATTTTGGAGTTTTTGGTATTCCAATATCCGATTTAAATAATTTAGGATCGAATCAACTACCAACAGTTGTCACAGCAGCTAAAGATTTAGGTGTAAGTATAATAAATTATAGTTTTTCGGTCAATCATTATTTTTGTGAAATTTTTGTAATTTTTGAAGGTTGCATTATATCATAATTATATAGCCTTTATGAAATTTTACCTGTCCAATGCACTTTCTTAATAGTTGGTTTCATTTGGAAAAGGTCAATTCAGAAAATTTTTAAATAGAGTTTCGTCAATTATATTTTTAAGCAATTTATTAAAAAATTGTATACTATTTTTATTTATATTAAATAATTTTTTGATACATATTTTAGTCAAACTTATTGGTACCACCTGAAAAATATAGAGAAGATGCTAGAAAAGAATCTGAAGGTTTCGGATCTGCAGTTTTAAGTGTTTATGATAATTCCCAGCAGAAAACTTCCAATTATTTAAATGTAATTTAATTATAATTCTAAAGTTAAATATATAATTAATTTTCGAAATATTTTTTAGCCGAAACCAATTGTTGACACTATTCAAGAACATGAAAAATATGGTAATAATGGTGATATGTTAGCTGGTTTAAATAGAGGAATTGTTAATGGATACGAAGCTTTTTCAAATTTCATTAATAAATTAATATCTGTAAATTATGGATTATAATTAAACATTATATTTTATTGAATAATTAATATTAAATAAAAAAATTTTAGGGTCCTGAAAATCTAATTAGAACTTTTAGTAAAACAATAAATGTACCATTGGACAATATTGGAGCAAGATTAGTTGGATTGGCCTGAAAAAATAAAAATAGTTTTTTTTTTTAATTTAATTTTGTTTTATATTTCATTTTTCATTTTAAATTGTAGTGTTTTATTTTTTATTTATAATTTATTATTTAATTTTATTAATTAATTAAATATATAAAACATATATTTTTGTTTTCTTTTATTTATATTGAAAATTTTTGTTAATTAATTAGGTTTTGAAAAGGTAAATTATTTTGTAATAATCTTTTATTTATTATTTTAAAAATACATAATTTATTTTTACTAAATAATTATTTGTTGTGGAGAAAATGTATGAATAAATTAAATTTCTTAATGAAATTTTATAACTTTTAAAAAACAATAAATAATTAACAAAAAAAACTATATTCAACTAATTTGGAATACGAAATGATTTCCAATAATTATAAATCAATTCTAAATAATTAATTATTTTGGTTTAACATTTTGACATTTATAAATTCCGTGAGTTGTAGATCGTTATCCGTTCACGTAAGCAACGTAAATACATTACTTTGAGTAATATTTTAATTCGATTTTTGAATTAGCAAGAATAAGGTTACCAGCTAGTTTTGTCTATGTTTCATTGCTCTCTCCATCCAGCACATGTGAAAGGCTTATCAAGGACCTGCAAAATCTCTAATATGTGGTAAATAAAGCATTAAAACTGAATATTCAAGATGCAGACCGTGAAGACTACCCGCGTGTGGAGATATTTTCATACTTAAGGCTTGAACTAAAATGTATTGATCAGTTTAATTTCGAATCGATTCGTACAGTAACTAATCAACTGTTTAAGTTGAGTGAACACATAGTTATCGATTGCAACCGATTAAAATTCATTGCTTTTGATATTTGCTTCAGTTTGGATTCGTTAAAGTTTAATCGCTCCAAACTCTTGCAATTCGAATCATTTCAAGTCGGTTTCAATCTTACCTAAGTGCCCACTAAATCGATTTTATCAAGACATCAGTAAAACCTCTTTTAAATTAACGTTTATTATTTATTTTAATGTCAAAATGATTAACAGGACAAAATAATGTCAAAAATGTTGCACATAAGCTAAAATGTCAAATTTTTAATGTATTCAGAACAGTTTCTAAAATAACAAAATTTATATAATTATAATATCATTTCATTTAATATTAATTTGATATAATTTTATTAATGGAATGTTTTATGGCTTAACTAATATTGATATTATAATGCTCATAGGAACACCCTGTGTTCTAGCAAGATATTGTTACAAATGTGAACTAGTAAAAGTAAACATAAAATTCAGGGAATTTTCATTTTACGCTTAATTTATAAGGTTACACATTTAAAATGGAAAATCCTTTTCAATCCAATTTAAAAATTTAATAATTAAAAGTTTTAATTAATAAAAAATCATTTGATTTCTTAATTCTACCAAAATTTCATAAAAAAATTATTATTGTATATTTTTATTGTTCAGCACATTTTGAATGAAAAGTCTTTTAATTTTAATTTATGATAAAATTATTATGATAATTTAATTAAAAGTTCTAATATTTACTTTTAATTTTATATTTTTCATATAGTATATTTAATTATATTTTAACTTTTTATATGTTTTTTATAGAGATTTAAAAAGACACGAAATAATTTAATATTTTTGGCACATTTCTAATAAATATTATTAGTAAAATAGTCTTCTAATATCGACTAATTTACAAAACAAAATAAAATATATAATTATAATAACCCGGTAAAATTTGTAATCCCATTAATTACCCCCTGTATACTAAAAATAATATAATTAGCAGCTCAACTGTTAATATAATTTGTGTTTCGTTTTCGTAATTATGAACATAATTTACGTAATTTATGAACAACTTTATTTTAATGGTATACGACTAATTGATTGAAAATAATTGTCCCAATTCACAATTGATCGAATGTTAATTGATTTAGTTAAATTGAATATATCAAATGCATAATTTACCGATTACCAGAAAAAAACAGAATTAATCGATAGTAAATTTTAAAAAAAATTATGATTTAGTGAATATGTAAAAATCTAATTTATGTAATTTTCCGGGAAATTTATTTTCGACAAATTGTGTTGATCTTCCGTCTATTCCGGGAAATTTATTTTCGATAAATTGTGTTTATCTACGGTCTATTGCATATTGTAGTTAAAAAGTAAAAAGTGTATTCGGTAAATTGAAATTTAGTAAATTGTGAATTCGCTGACATTTAATTTACATTTCTTCAATTGTGCATTCCGGGCAATTATGAGTTCGGTAAATAATTGTTGCCAGTCAATTAGCCGCAAATCATTATTTTAATATTTTTATAATATTATATATCGAGATATGTTTAACAGTAAAAGAAAATTAATTTGAATACGAAATCTAGAATTTCTTTCAATTAAAATTAATTTTCTTTTACTGCGATTTTTTTTTAATAACATTTTTAAATATTTTAAATCTATATAATTTTTTTTTACTTAATTAAATTTACATTATATAAATCCAATTTATATTCTTAGCCAATAAATATTATTTGTATAATATTTTCAAATTTCACATTATATAATTTTATAATTATAATTTTATTATTATTATTACTAATATAAATTCTATATATAAAATTTTAGTTGCCTTATTATCTTGTTTTTTTTTTTTTAATTTAATAATATAATTTAAAAATAATAAAACAATATTTTAAAGAAATTTTAAAAAACATTAAAGACAAAAAATCCAGAGAAAAAAAATATTTAAAAATGTGTACTCGTATGTTAATCTTCCCAGCTACTCGTCCGTGTTGCTGGATCAATTGATGGTGAATATGATTTATATGTTTGTGATTCACGTTTATGTTTAACCGTACAAAATAATAACATTGATGTAATTAAACCAAATAATTGTAAAAATGCTATAACTAAACCAATACTGCCAACAACATGTAATCTTTGTGCAAACCAAATTTGTAATGAATGTGCACATCCTTTGTCAAACCATAATTCAGGATTTTCCGATCTTAAAAAAATTAATTAATATTTATTTATATTTATGATAATTTTTTAAATATATAATTTTAATTTTCATACTTTCCACAATCAATCGAAGAAGCATCACCATCCCCTGATCCTTCAGTTAGAATATGCCTTTGTCGACTATACATATTTTTGCAACATGATTCTGGTACCCAACGTTTACCATCCCATGCATTTATATCATACCAATCTTCATATGATGTTACACCACAACATTCCATCTAAACAATTCAAATTATAATAAATATTATATTCAATTTAATTAAAATGAAATACAAACCGATTGTTGTACAGAATCCCAAATTGCTGCAACAGATGGTGCTGCTAAACCACCACGATCACTTGTATTATAATGTTTTTCAATACCAAATCGTAATTCATTAGCCAATGTACGACCAAGACCACCACGAAATAGAAATGCAATTGAACCAATCAAAAATTCACTCAAAAATAATAAAACTATTAAAATAAAATACTATGGAAAAAATAAAAAAAATTAATTTTTAATTAATAATAATTTAGAATAACAAAAAATTATTGGGACTCACTGTTATTAGAAGACATCGAGATTGAAACCATGATCCGCAACAACCAAAGAATGATACAACCAGACTTAATACACCAACACTAATAAATAATGAATCTGCTGATAAACCATCATGATCTGGTAAAAGTGTAGCATAACCACGGTATGCTAGCCTAAGCCAAATTCCAGCACCAAGAAATGCGCAGCCACAAGTCTGTAAAATAAATATTAATTTAAATTAGATTTTAATAATGAATAAGTTATGATTTATTAGGTAATTTTGTGACAAGGTTTGTGAAATATATTAAATTAAAGTATTCAGTAACCGAGCAGGCTCCTACACCTACAAATACAGGAGGTTCCGGAGGTTTCAATGAATACATTGTGGTCCCTTCGTGCAGGCGTAATTTTCTATTCTTATTCTTTAATAAAGAGTCTGACCTTGACGCTATTATGGAAGTAATAAATTTTCATGTACAATGAAATTGAATCGTGTGTCACAGATTATATGGCTTCTTGTTTCGTTACTACAGCAAAACCGTTTGTTTTAGGGACTGCGAGAAAGGTATAGGTACAGTACCTACCAATAATTCAATGATCTGTAACTTACGAATGAGACCTATGACTTTTCTTGATGTCGTTCTATTCATGCACAGGGTCGACACTAATACATAATGTGAGAAAGTGACTTGTAGAAAAGTTACGTCATTTTTCCAACATATCATAAATTATAAATATACGAATAGCTAAGGTAATATATTTGGACGGCCTCCATTAAAGTTTAAATACCGAAAATTTAAATTTGTGTAGATGTCTGTCATAGCAACAGAATTTTAAGTAAATTCGCATGACATATTTGAATTTGTGAAATATTACATCCACAATGTTCATAATTTTATGTTCTATTTCTAATCATATGAAACTCGAATTTTCCCCTGAGGATGATTCATATATTTAACACACCCCATTTAGATTTTAATACCACTCTATTCGAAATACATTTTCAGTTTGTAAATTTTGATCTTTTGTATAATGTACTTTTTGATTGCCGCCATCAAAACAAATTAAATTTGATTCTATGATTTTTAATCGATTGTTCACCTGACACAATCGAGTTCAAATTTCTTAAATTAGGCCATTTTATGATTATTCTATTTTCAATTTTAAATATACACTTTGTTTCTTCTCTAATTCTGTATTATTTTCAAAAACAATTATTATATACTTACAAAAAAACAAGTTCATTTCTTATTGTAGCGATAACTCTGTGACCTGTGACAAAACTCAACAAAATGAAATTCGATTTGTGATTCATTTTGGTATTTTCTGTAACAATATAGTGTAGAGATAGCTTCGTGTATATCTAAATGTTTAATTAATATTATAGCAAAATTTGTATAGCTATTATTATACGCCCATGAACTAGTTTCCATTGCAACATTTTAATTTGAAACATTTATACTCGGTCACCACAATATTTTTTTTATGGTTTGAAATCTTGTTGGATTTTGACAGAAAAGCCAGATATTTTTATGCAACGAATTGTATGAAAATTGTGAAAAATAGTAATAATAATAAAATAATTAGTAAAAAATCATAAAATGACTTTTACTTCTTTTCTATATAATTTTCTATCCATTTCTTTTGATATGCTTTGATAACTTTTAATATTATATTTTTCATATTTATAACATTTCTAGGACAATTTTTCTTTTTCATTTTCATTCCACATTTTGATTTTATTCAATTTTATATACCAAATTTTTTTGGTTTTGTTAAACATTTACAGATTCTTTATATATTTTTTAATTAACAAATTCCTTTTTTTCATATAAATATAATCAATTTTAATAAACTTCTATACTAAAAAATTGTCATCATCGTCTGAGACTTAAATAATATGTAATTAAATCGAAACTTTATTACATATTATATATAAATTTTGTAATGTGATGGCATGCAAATAAGTGCTATGTTAATAAAAATGGGTTTTCCACCAAAAAGATGTTAATCATTATACTGTAATTAATCTGATTTTATACAGTCGTCCGAAAAGGGGAGAATAAGTGACACGTAATTGTTGATGGTAAGCTGTATCGTTTGAATTATAATTAAATCCTTAAAATAAATGCAAAGTCACACACACACAGAGTACAATATATAATTGGAATTTAAGGAAAACAATGATAAGTTTAAATTACAAGCGAAATGAACATCATTTAGTATAAAAGGGATTTTTAATCGGTGTAAAACAAGGTGAATTCAGAAACCTTTAAAATTGTAAGATTTATGATCATAATAAGATTAAATGAGTTGTTTTTCAAATAAAATTAATTTTAGTGAATGCTGGAATACTCTTACCATATTGAAACACAAAGCCCGAAAAAACTGTATCAAGTAAATGTAATTAATCATATTGTCAAATTTATAAAATTTATGTTTGTACTATGTAGTACAAAATGTATTAAGATCTCACTTTCTTCGTCTGTCTGTCTTACTGGCTATTATTATTGCTCGAAATTGGAAGTGCTAAAAAAATTGAACGAAAACCATTTCGTAGCTACAATTCTATACTTGATTCAGTAATTTTGGTTACTGTATCCTTGGTATATTTTAAATATTTCCAGTTTTTTAATTAAGAAATTATCCATTCGATCCCAACAAAGGGTTTCCATGTACCAATTTGAATATTTCATTGAAGAAAGTGCCCGTCTAAGAACTCACCGTCAATCTAATCTCATATATTTTCTGATGTTTTTTCTTTTCTTTCATTTCACGGCAATTCAAATTTGTTTCTTTATAGTGTAGAATATTTACAGTGAATAACATTTTTTAGTATTACAATTGAAACTTATGTAAAGCTTGAAAACTGCAGCCTATAAAAGCCCAGGCAATCCGGAATATGAAAGTTGATTAATTTGTGTTAACCTTTAACATTAATTTTAAACTTTAACTTTTATAACTTTTATAAAATCATATTACTGGAATTGTCGTTATTGATAATCAAGTAAAGTTAACATTGATAATCTCGTAATAAATTTTATTTGTAACATAATACAGTACAACATAACATAATTTATGCAACCATTACTGTCACAACAACAACAAAACTTATCTCACCCTGTACTACACACAATTTTGCTACTTATTAATTAGTATTTTGATTGTTACACTTTTAACAGCATTTATTATAAAAACCTCATCAAACACTATAGCTCTAAATATTTACTTCCTGGATAGGAGTAACAATTTCCTATAATTATAAAAGTATTCTTTGTTTTGTACTATATATAGAAAAGTTGGCATTAAAATATTCTCATACCTTAAACAAAAACAGAATGTAATCTGATAACAAAAATTATATGCTGATTTAACAAAAATGCCAATTTTAAAGGTAAGTAAACTTTTATTATATACTATTTTTACGCAAAGCATAGAATATGATTTTTTATGTGAAACATTATCTTTTATTATACACATTGATGGCCTCCTTTATATTGACAATATTTTGAGATACAATACAACAATTTTCTGATGGGTTAATATTCTTATAAAATCATTCATAATTTTTACATTTTACGAGTAGTTCGAATAACTAGGAGTGTTGCATTGGACGTGACCCTAAAAAATGAATTTCGGTGGAATAAATAGAAAAAGATAATAGAAAAAAACAACCGCGAACAACTGTCATAATCTTATAGACCGCTCTTCAGATTTTGGTTCAGATTTTAGTAGTTAAAGTCGGTAGTTTTAGTCTATCAATGTTAAAAATCTCAATTATATCGAATAAGTTCAATGCACTACATCATAAATTTCACACACAGGTCAATTTTGTGATCAATAGATGAAATTTCGTCGTCTCATTCAGAGGGTTCATAGGAAACTAATATATGAGGAGTTTAGTTTCCGAAGTATATTTGATTTATGTTCTCTAGCTAGAGAATGTAATTAATAATTATTATTCAATTTTATATAAGTTTTTGTTACACAGTTTAGTTTTGTAATCTAGCTTGTGTCTATAAAATATCGGGTCGTCAGTTTCAAAAGGTAATGTGAAATTGTTGACAAAACAGTGTTTTTTTTTACAAAACTACCGGCTATTATAAATCTATGATTACAAATCTATGTTGGACGTAAATCACTGTTGAACCTAACTACTAGTTATCATCTCCCCATAGTTAGAAGCTTTTTCTTTTTGTTCATAGTCTTCCGTATTTAGACGGGAAGTGTATAAACAAAAAAGAAATGTCTGCCCTTCTTAATTGAATTTCTAACTTTTTTTGGTATTGAGAGAAATTTCTAAAAACTATTATTTTTTTTGTTGTATATTTTGGAAAATCTTTGATATTGCAAAATAATGGATTTTTTGTGTGTAAATAATGAAACGAATGAATTAAAAATAGAAATAAGATCAAATTACAGATACAAAAAAAAATATGATTCTCTACTTTTTTGAACATCATCAATGTCGGCTTTTGTTTAGTAGATATTATAAAAACAGCATCACAAGGCGAAGGGGTATTCACAATCAATAGAAAAATCTTCAATTTCGAATCAAGAAGATCTTTGCAATGCTGTTCGTTATCTTTATGACTTTTGAATGAAATGTGCGTGATGGATCTATGATTGAAGTAAAAAAGATGAATCTATAATAATACAACGAATAAAAACAAAAATTTATTTTACAAATCAATGTGAGTTCAAAGAGTTCAAGAAACTTGAAAGAATTATTTTTTTATTATTATTTGAAATCTGATACAACATTAAATTTTTATTTATTGGTAGCATAATTGTTGCTTTCGTATATATAAAAATTGGAAAGTAATTACGAATAATAGTTTACAATTCGGACGAGACACATAATTGTTATGATATTTTTATGGACAATCATAAATCTAATTTAACCGGAAACTTTATCTAACAGATTATAAATTAAAAAAAAACTATGTTAAATTTTTAATTCATAAATAAATCTATCAAAATATAAATCAAATGCCAACAATTTTACCAATATAAATTCAAATTTAATGGTTAAATTATCTCTATTCACCCAAACAGATTTTTTATTTTGTATAGACATCAGACACATTTTATGTGTTATGGCCCTATTAATGAACATGAACTTATAAATTTAATTTTTACAGATAAACTGTGACAAATTTGTTACACTATCTTAAAAGTTCTAGAAAATAATGAATTTAAAAAAAAAATGTTAGCAATTATAGATTTGTAACGATATTTTGGTAGAATTTAAAAAAAAAAATAAGTCTTGGAAAATGGAATTGTTAATTTCAATTCATTTTATAAATAAATAAGTTCGTACAAAAATTTAATTTCACGAGAGAATGAATTATAGTCCAGAAAAATTTACAAATGATTTTAATATTATAATAAATTGAACCAAAATTACAAATCCCTTAAAAAAAATTGTATTTATGATTTATTATCTTCCCTAAATAATCTTATAACTTTAAATATTCTCATGCCTTCAACAGTTTTGTATCTTGTATGTAATTATAAATTGTCGGTGAAATTAAAAAAATGCAGTAATTATTAAATTTTACAACAGGGTTAGAACAATTCACAGAGTGATCCTTTAAATTAATAAATTCTGCATAATAATGCGTGTAAGATTAAAAAATTTAAATGAAAATACATCAAATATTATGTAGAAAATTATTGTATTGGAAATATATTGCATGCTTAAGAACATAAAAAAGCAAATATCATAAATTATAATGTAAAAAAATGGAAATATTTGGTGTAGGGTCAGTTTTTCAAAACATTTTAAGGATTTTATAAAAAAAAAAAACAGATAATAAGATATGGGTTGTTATATAGTCACCAATATCGCATATCACCAACGTACACTATGTTCCGATTCACCCACATTACTGCAGAACAGTAATGTCAATAGGCTGATCCCAATTGCCAATAGTCTTAGAGTATATAGTTCTATGCTCTCTAAGCCAATAGTTCACTGTTGCCTATTGACCTATACCATAGATGTGTGATTACCTATTACTGTCACTATGAGCATTGGGGCTTATTAACAATATTACATCAGTAGACGCCGTAAATAAATTCCATATATTTTCGGAAAAGAAAGTTTTGATTTCTTAAAAAATTTAATTTTCTTAGAACTTTAAAAAATTGTCAATAGTTTTAAGTAGTATGATTCCTTCTATCTAAAACATATTTTCAAATACAAAATATAGTAATATATATTCTGAAAAGTTTTTGAAATTTGACGTATTAACCTGACCCTAATAATACAGCATAAAATTGCATGCAAATATATCATAATTTTCCCTTTTTTTTTTATTTGATTTACGAAAATTAAAAATCTTCAATTTTGAATCAGTTTTTTTTTCTTGGCCTTATGGATTGTTTGTGCTGAATTAATAATTGATGGTCAGTCTTTATATTGCTGTGTATTCATTCTATGATGTAATGCACAATTAAGCCATGATCAGGATTATAAGTCGAGAAATTGGTGTCACTCTAAGTTGCCTGAAGATAAAATGAGTAGCACTAGTTAAAAAATTTGAAGTATGTAATATAATTGCCAAATTCCTTATAGTTGATTCTATTTACTGTTTTACTTTAGAAGCCATGTAGCAATGAAAGTTTCTTTACATAGTAAAGTTACAATCTTAGTAGAATATTCAGAAAACCCCAAACATTCTAAAAATGAGGCCTAGGATGCAGTGGTGAATATAAAATATATGAAATTAAATGTAGCAGCTAAAATCAGTTTTAATTATTACTAAAGCAAATTAAGAGATTCTCAAAATTTTTGTCTACCTATATCAAACAAATTTACGTATATGCAAATATTATATACATAAAAACATTTTTACTTTACTATTACACTAAAAATCATTATTATTGTATGTAAAATTTATCTCAAAGATTGAATTAATATTATTATGTTTTGTTTTTCTAAAGATATAAATGGACTTGATACGGAGGAGTGGCAATTGTATGCGGTTATTGGGTATAAAGAAATATATTTAATGGTTTATTTTAGGGCATTCTCTCACGCAACATATCAATTTCTACTTTTTTTATATTATGTTATATGTTACACACTGTTTCAATCATAGTTTTTTTTCAACAACTCTTCTTACAACAATGAATTGTTTTTATTTTTCTGTTTGTTTCTTTATTTTTTTTTTTTAATGTTCTTTACAACAAAAATGTATTTAATTTCTTTTTTGTAGTTTACATTTATGTCACGAACTCTTTTTAACAGTCAAATTTAATGAATTCAACACCGTATAAAATTATATAAAATATTTTTCTTTAGCATAGAATGAAATATTTTCAGTTTGTCCATTATAGAATGATTAATTTTTTTTTTTAAAAAAAAAAGTTACAATTTAAATGCATAAACTCTTTTAAATGTTGAATCAATCTTGTATGTGAAAATTTCTTTATTTATAAAAATTTTTCAGTGAATTTTCTACAAATTTCGTCATCTATACAAAGTAGAAATATTAAATAATAGCTACAAATTATTTTCTGGAGCAATAATTCTGCAAAACCTCCATTGCAATATTTCAAAAAAAGAATTATTTGTACAACGAAAACTATTAGTGACTTTTTACAGAGTGTATACTATGCTGTACAGAGCTGTCCTTAGAATTGAAAATTGGTAAAATATTACAGCTTCAGAACCGGTCATAGTGTCACTCTGTACGTTCAATAATGTTATGGAATATGTATATCACAAAATGAGATATAAATTGGTAATTGTTATACTGAAATTATTCTTCAACCAATATTTCGCGTAGGGCGTAGTAAAGAAATGCAATCGACATTTTGCCAACACAAAATTGATTGATCGAGAAACATTCATTCTTTTCTTGATGGAATTAAATATACTTTTAGTGTCATCCAGAAATCAAGCGTAGAATGGTCATGAACTACAGTTTACCTCACAAAGATATCGACATAGAGACACCCTCTAATATGTTGAGATAGAGTTTACATGAATAAACTATTATTTAACTTTACACATCGAATGAAATGGTAATAATGGTGTATAAATTGATTTTGTGGTCTTGTATAAAAAGTATTAATACCAATCTTATGTAACTACAAATTTTTAATGACTAATGTATGTTTATATCTTATTTAATAAAGAAACGTTGCTAAAATTTTACTTACCCATAAAATAATATTTAACCAACAGAACGTACGCCTGATACATGTGTAACCAGATTTTCCCATAATCTGTAAATACAAATATCAAAAAATTAATAAAAATTATCAATTTCATAAATTTTTCTTAATTTCATTATCAAAAAAAGATGTTAAAATTATATTATTTTTATCAATTTATCATATTTTCAATAAAACAAATGTTTTAATTATATTTTATGGGAAAAAAATATAGATTTCAAAATACAGAATAAATTAATGAAATTTAATATTTATACTTTAATTATATAAGTTTTAATACGAATACAAATATTTATATATATCTTCATAATTTATTACAGGAATTGATATAATAAAAATCATTTTAAATATTATGATCTATGATAATTTTCATAAAAATATATTTGACCTACCCGAAGTCAAATGATAATATCAAACTTATTTCCAACATATATTCAACATTTAGATTTGCCCTCCAAATATGTAGAATTTATAAAATTGCTATGGTTTCTAGTATTTTTTATTAATTTCCTTCATAACAATATCAATTTTAATTAAAATACTAAATATAAATATAAATTGAAGTAAAAATATTTATAAATATAGAGCTATGAATAACAGAGAGATGAGCTTATTTGCTAACGAAATTAATATTTTTATAATTATAATATCAAAATAAATATCAATTTTCTTAATCATAAATCTATGGTTATAACAAAAAAAAAAAATGTGGAAAAGTCTAAAAGAAGTCACCTAAACCAAATTAGATTAGATTATTACAGTGCAGTTGTTAAGTAGGAACATTAATGTTGCTAAAGCGAACATTTTCTGTATATACACTCTAAAGTTATAGCATAGCCGATCAATTATTCTGAGCTGCTTCTGAGAATATTCTTGATGGCTGAATATTTCAACTCTTAATAACTTCACAATATAAAAAGTTATGACATTTGCAGAACTGACTGGTTGGTATATGTCAATTTTTTTGAGTGTTGTTTGGCCTTGTTACAATTCAGTAATTGCATATGGCATAAATTCGCTGAAGGGATCAGATTTTAAGCAGATTATTTGCAGTACTCTTTAGTAATTAAATCAACTTTATTTCATATTGCAATTATTATATATTAATTTTCTAATTTAAATTTAATTTAATTCTTAATTTTAATAAAATCAAATCTAAAGAATTATTTTAAAACTTGAAATCGACTAAATAGTCAATTAAACTTGGGCCACCATGGATCGATCAGTTCAGTTTCGAATCGATTCGTACAAGTAGCCAATCGACTGGTTAAATACATAGTTGTCGATATAATTTGTTACTTTGACAGTTTACAAACATCTTGCAATTTTCTTCAGTTTAGATTCGTAAAAGTTAGATCATTCTATAGTTTCTTGATTCGATTTCTTCCTATTCGATTTTAATCGCTCATAGGTGTCCACTCAATCGATTTTCCATACAAAATATATGAAGACATTAAATTTGAAATTTACTGAATAAATATATTGTGTAGCCCAAACATTACAATTCATTAATTTATATTACAATTCGATCAAATTATTAATTTAAAAATATATTATTGAACTCAATATGCAAATTTAAATATTTTCACACAAATTATTATTATTAGAAAAATTATATAAGCAAATTCCCATACTTAAATTTAAATTATATATAAAAATTGTACTATAATTTTTGAAGCTATCCAATTTTAAACAATTTAAAACTAAACCAATTTTTCTCCCGGTTTTGTGTTCCACAAATAAATAAATAATAAAATCCGATCATGTCAAAAACAAATGTCCATTAAAATAATAGAAAAACGTTTTTCATTAAAATTAATATGCAAAAATAAAAAATTGTGACACAGAAATAGATCCAATTTTTTATAATATAAAAAACAGCTTGTAATTGAGTATAGTTGAATAACTTCCGTCTGAAAAAATTACATAAATTTATGCTTTGACATTATTTTAAATGAATTTATTATTATTAACAATATTTTATGAATTATTTAAAGTTTATATAGATTAATATATTCTACCTTACGATTAGGAACTAACGATACAATTCTTAAATTACACGATTAATTTAACATTAGTTTTACCTGATTTGGCTTAAGCAGATTCAGATCATTACCAAAATAGCAATGAAAATATGAAATTAAAGGTATGTGTAATTGATTTATAAAGAAATTTTATAAGTAGCTCACAAATAATTATAAAATTGTTATGCAAATGTATTAATATTTACCTATAATGCTTTTTATTAATGTTTAAATTGTACTGCCGGACGAGTAGGTACTTTAGCAGGTTCCAATAATTGTTGATGTTGGCTTGTACTGAACAAAAATTAAATTCTATATTGAGAAATGTGACAACAGTTTTAATGTTCGTTTAACAATTCCTTGGCCGAGCATAACGTGAGCTTACCGATATTTCACCGACATTTAAGGTAGCGGATTACGATGCTATTGCATACATTATTTATAGTCATACATTTTTAAGTTACACAAATTATTTTCAATAAATGTTAATCCACTGTTTTTATGGTTCAATTTCTATATATTGTCATTGCGGTTCTTGTCTAACACGTTACATTTCCATTAAGTAAACAATGGTCTCATTTTAATTTTTATTTGATGATACTATTTAATTTTTCTTTTATATTAGAACAAAAATATTACATTTTTATATTTCTATTAATTATACTGACTTAATTATAAACAATTAAATAAACAAAATATATCTAGAAAATGTTATCAAAATTATATAAATAAAAAAAATATATAAATTAATTCTGAATTATACATTTTCTATATATTTATTAAAAAATACTGCATTTATGAACTGGATTCATATTTGTACCAATTGGACAATTAAATTCTTTAGCAAATTCATTAAAATTCATTAATGGTACATTTACACGTAACATCATTGGTGAATATAATGAATATGAATCTTGTATAAAAAATGATCTTGTATATGTAGAACAATATTTTTGAGCAAATGCCAGAAAAAATGTTTGTTTATTGGTTAAATTTAATAATTGTATATTTTCCATTTTTAATAAATATTCTTTATCTGATGATAAATTAATTCGGTTCAATAAATTTTCATAAGCTTTATATGCTAATTTTATACCACCATTATCAGCAATATTTTCATTTAATGTACGTTTACCATTAATTGTTAAATTAACTTCGGGATAATAATATTTTTCATATTGTTGAATAAAACAATTTGTCCGTTTTTCATATTCCAATTTTGATGAATTCGTTAACCATTGACGTTCAATACCATTTGAATCAATATTAATACATTGTTGATCAAATGCATGTGACATTTCATGACCAATTGCATGTCCAATACCACCATAATTAATTGAATTTGGTAAATTTTTATGATAATATGGCGGATGAAATAATGATGCATAAATTTGTATTGAATTTTTTAAAAAATGATATGATGCATGTATTACAATTGCATTGAGAAATTGTTGTGGTTGTTTGGTATTATCAATATGATTTAAATAATAATAAAAAAATAATTTATTTTGTATTAAATAATTATTTATATTATTTTCATAAAAATTATCTGTAATATTATTACTATTAACAATATCAATTAAATTTTTTATTATGGTATCATTTACATAACCCAAATGACCAATTTGTAATTTAGCTTTATTAATAGCATCAAATTTTGATAAATCATCTAACCATTTTGATGATTTTATAATATCTAAATGAATTTGTTTTAATTCTTTAAACATATCTTGAATTTGTATATTAATATCATTTGTCCAATATTCATTTAAATAAAGTTCAGCTAATAAAAATGACATATCTTTTTTTAATTTAATTATACAATAATCATTTTGTAATTTTGGAAATTTCTTCTCAAAATGTAATTCATTTAATAATTTTAATGCTAAATAATTTGCTATTATTTCTGGTTTTGTATTATCCATTAATATTGTAAGATTTCTGAAAAATTCCGATCCAGTAAATTTAATTGGATATGAAATATTATAATTATTTGTTTGAAAAATTATATTAAAATATGTTTGCCAATTAAAATCACTCCAATTTTCTAATATATCTTCAATATTAGCATTTACAATAATATCTAAATTTTGCGATAATTCTAATAGTTGTTGACCAAAATTCAAAATTGGTTCAATAATATTATTAAAATCAATTTTATTAACACCATAAATATTTAAATAATGTTCCATTAAGTAACGATTATTTTTATAACCAAATGATTCAGTATTATTAATATTATCTAAATATAATAAATCATTTAAACCAAATCTTTGTTTAACTCTTAAATGTGGTACAAATGGATATAAATTACCAATTGTTATTTTAAATAATGATTCACATTGATATAAATCATAATTTGCTATTAATACAGTCCAATTAAATTGTTCATCTTTAATCCAATTCTTATCAATAGCCGGAAAACCACCAAGTTTATTAATTAATTGTAAATATTCTGGGATTTTTTCATTTGTAAAAATCTCAATGTTCATACATGACTGATAATATTTTTGAAGTTTTTGTAAACTTTTTGCTAAATAATAATTTTTTTGATAGTCTTTTGATGGTGATTTTTTTAATAATTTATTTATATTATTATGTAATTCATTTGTAACATCAATATTTGTTATAAATTTTTGATATTTATCATATCCTTTAATTTTATTCCAATTGCCACATGAATATTCATAGAAATCATTACATGGATCTATTGTTTTGTCCATATATGATGACATTAATAGACCATATTTTTCAATAAATTTATCATTATCATAAATATTATCATCATCATTTTTTTGTATTATATAATTTCTATTATTATTAATCACAGTTGATTTTATAAACTCAATATTTCGTAGAATTATCACAATAATTAATATATTTAATTTAAAAAACTTTGATTGTATCATAATTTTTATATTAAAAATAACACAGAATTCTTATAGTTTAGGCTTACCGAATGATACTAAAATCTATATGCTCTTTTTAAATTTAATTAATTTACTACTATATGTGATAATAATATAAATATTTTATTAATGAGCAATACTAGTTAATACAAGCATTATGATTTACCGAAAATAATTGATCGAATAGACAATTTACCGAATTTAAAGTGACTGAAAATATGCTAGGTATTCAAAAGAAAGAGAAAGATCTGAATAATTTATGGGCCAATGACGAACTTATACCATATATAATTTATATACAAAGAGAGTGATATGTTGCTGCAATTAGGTTGACGGGGCCATGTATCACGAATGATGTAATCAAATCCAGTAAAATGATTTTTTCCTGAGAAAACAAATGGAAAAAGAATACTAAAAATAAGGTGGAATGATAGAATGCATGAAAAAATATGTGCTTCAAATTGGTTTTCGTTAACGCAGAATAGAAATGTTTGGAGAAGCAGACTACAGCAGGTCAAGGTTCACAAAAAGCTGTGGTGGAACGTATAATTATTTATTAAATTGACTGAATATACGCACAACTTACAAAAGTCTCAATCGATCGTAATCAAAATTATTTAATAAACCAAATGTAAATTTGGCCATAAAAATTAGCATAAATTAAGTTAAATACATTTTCTGAAATTGGTATCATAAAATCATTCTTTTTTTAATGCATCATAAATTAATGAAGTCAAATTCTGTCTGTTAATTGTTCGTTCGATCATTTGTGTATTCGCTTAATTATGTTTATGTCAATTGTCTATTCGGGTAATAGTAAATTCGATGTTAGTTGTAAAATCGATGTATTGACAATTCGGTTAATTAGCCGGACACCAAAATTTGTATATCATTAAATAATTATCAGTAAATTATTTTTGCTTTAATTTTTGTTTTATATTTTGTATTTGTATAGCGTAATACAATTACAAAATTATTCTAGAGATAATGATTCTCTAAAAGAGATGCTCTGAAATTTATGGTACAGGGTGAATAGTTTCTATATTCAAACAGAAGCATTGAATGCGATAAAATAAGTTACAAACTATCTGTATAGGTTAACGATAGTGTTGATGAATTTACTTATTTTGTTATTTTACGACAGTTTCCTAATGCAATCCAGAGAGTAAGATATGTTTTATCAGATTTATATGAGAGCTTATTAATAAGAGGAAAGCCATTGATATTATCATCATCAACGGCTTTCAATTTTCATTCGAGTAAAATTCATAACTCTATTATTTCTTATCAATGATGAGTATTTACATATACTTGTATTTTTATTGTCTCTAGTTCTTTTTAGCGCTATTACAAATTTCACATCATAACACAGTCTTTCAATTAAATTTAAATGACCTTTAATTTATTTAGTTCACTTACAATCTTCAGTTGCCATTCGTCAATGATTTTTATAGTATTTTATATTGTAAATTGTTATTTAGTAAATATATTTTTTAGTATTGTTAAAGTAGAATCTAGAGTTCTTCTTCTAGAAAATCCAATAATTTATATTGATAGAATTACAGACCCATCTTAGCTTGAGGAACAGGACGTTTTTCACTTTATACTGAAAATTGAAAAATTATTGTTGTCATAAAAAGATTCTAAAGAATCAATTAAGAATTTTGAAGAATGTCTGAAAACAACCTAAAAATAGTAACAGTTCAATCGTGTTGAATTGGACGAAAATGTTAGCATCTGTTAACTATAAACGGACGCATCCAACATCAATGTCTTACAGTGAATTATTAAATAATAAACGTCAGTCAATTATATGAAAAATCGTAGTTTAAATGATATTAAAAAAAAAAATATCGATAACTATGGAAAAAACTGAACCAGTTGTAATCGTTGAGCTTGAGATATTGACTTTAACATTTGAAACATTTTGAAAATTCATATCTTAAATATCATCATGAACAGAAATTTTGGAAAATTATGTGTAACAAAAATTATGCAAGACATTAAAAGAATATTGGCACAAAAATATTTAAAATAATTGGATGAGATCTTCAATGAAACTAAAGTATCATTGCAGATTCATATGCTCTACGTTATACGAAATAAATTAAGTTCAAAAAGAAATTGCTTATGAGAGAAATACACCTGACGATTCAATCCAAATTTATGTTGGGTTTATATGATCCCATATCATTAAAATATGACGTCATTGGACACGAAATGTCACATGTCTTTGATAATATTGACATAAACACGAATATATCAAAAACTGATGTTGATAATGATTATTTAAATCGATGTTCATATTTACTTAACTAATATAAAAATGTTTATTATGCTGAATTTAATTTGATAACTGATATTGGTGGAATAAAAGTTTCATAAATGTCATAAGTGGATTATATTAAGTAATTTGGATTATCTGAAGCAGAATTTATATTTTCCTATTTGTTAATTTAAATTATAAGCAAACATTCTATGTGGTTCTTGTCCAAAAATATTCCGCAACATATTTCAGGAAGAATTTCATTTCAGCCAAAGATTCGAAATATACATCACAAAAGGAGCGTTGCTCCATTATAAAATATATTCAAATTTCAAAAGATTTACTTGTTCTGCTGGTTCACCACATATGAGTCTAATAAAAAATTGTGCATTTGTTTAATAAGTAATTTGAAAATCTAAAGTTTATTTAAAATATTTTTATTGGAGCCCATATATGGCTTGCAGTGAATAGGAAGAAAATCAGGACACTGCGAAGTTAAAAAAATATTTACACAGACTAGGACTATCGGAAAACCAAGTGTGCAGATTCTTTCAAGGCTAGGCGCTAGCGGGCATAATAATTACACAATGAGACCCTCAGAATCGTGGTTCCTGTAACTTAAGTAATTGTACTCAATTATCGCCAGTACGGGTCTGGGCAGTGACTCATAATAAGGAATGGGAAATCACAATAAGCCGTATAAGTGCAGTGATTAGGGCTAATAATGGTCCTCTCCATAAAGTAAATCTAATCTAACACATAAATCATTACAGCTTTACATGAAATTAAAATGACCTCGAAAATGTGATAAAGAATATTTACATAATTATAAAGATTAAGATTAATAAAACATTTATTCTAACTTAATAATGCATTTTGCGATAATCTGTGGAATAATTAACTTGTAATTTTTAATTAATAATGAAATCTTTTAAATTCAAATTTAAAAATCTTATAATTACTATTTTCTTAGTTCTATTATTTTATAAAATTGGAAAAATCAAATGTCGAGTTATCCATATAAACAGTGAAAATCTTCCAAATAATATTAAAAGTAATAAAGACTTAAACAATGATGAAAATTCATTACGAGCCTTCCTTGAAAAGACTGGACGTAAAGTAGCTTCTTTTATGGACACCGATGTTAATCCTTGTGATAATTTTTATGAATATGCTTGTGGAAACTGGGATACTGTCATGAAACATTCCAAGTATGAGGATTTTATAACGCCTATGATGCAGACATACTTTAACCTTAGATTAAAAATTGAAGAAATGTTATTGGCGCCGATAGATTCAAAGGAATCGTTTAAGAAGTTTGAAGAACGCTTGAAAAAAGCCCAAAAATATTATCAATCCTGCATAAATATTGATTTATTTTCAAAACAGAAAATTCCCGAATACATGGATTATTTAAATGTAATTGGTGGATTTCCAGCTGTTGATGAAAATTGGAAATCACATAATTTTAATTGGACGAAAATGTTAGCACATGTCGAAATGTTAGGAAGTAAAGTAATTTTTAAAACCGAAATGCTGCAAACTTATCCATTTATACCAAAATTTAAATTTATGACAAAATTTGGTTTGGAAAATGATATAACGAAAAATGATTTTAAGGATAAAATGAATGTAAATTATATGAAAAATCGTAGTATCATGGAATACTATTTAAATATGTATGGAGCTAAAAAGGACAAAATTGATAGAATTATCAGCGATATAATGAATTTTGGGGAAAAATTATTGGACAAAATAAAAACCAAAGATGATGATGAGTTTTTTGTTACAGAAATGTATTTATTGATTCAATATATTCCAGACTTTGATTGGGAAACATATTTCACGATTTATTTTGGCCAAGAACATTACAATAATAGTTTATCGATAGGAATTTCTCATGAAAACTTATATACAAATCTCTTGAATATTATGAAAGAAACTGAACCAGAGGTGATTGCAAATTATTTGGCATTGCATTTTTTACATTCAATACATTTCGAAAATTCATATCCAAAATATCATCATGAATTATGTGTAACGAAAATTATGCAAGATATGTCATTCGGCATTGCAGAAATTTATCTAGAAGAATATTGGGACAAGAATATTCAATCCGAATTGGATGAGATGTTTAATGAAATGAAAAAATCTTTGAAGAATCTTATACACTCTGCTGAATGGATGAATGAAAACATACGAAACGATTCAATAAATAAAGTTGAATCGGAAATTGCTTATATGGGATACATACCAGATCCTATAGTAAAAGGTTTAGCTAATATTATCGACGAGATGTTTATTTCTGATAATTTTTATGCTAATAATATAAATGGATTATTAACAATACACAAAATGAATATATTTCATTATTTACATAATGATACTACAGAAGAAACTCATCCAGCAAAAGTATTGAATCCATTAATTATTAATGCATCATATATAATCCAAATAAAAATTCAATACAAATTTATGCTGGTGATTTTCATGCACCATTATATGATCCACGATATCCCAAATCATTAAAGTATGGCGCCATTGGACAAGTAATTGGACACGAAATGTCTCATGCATTTGACAATAATTGTATCCGATTCATGAATACACCAGAAATTGAATGGACAGATTTTAACAATGATGAGTACTTGAATAGATCTATGTGTTTAGCTAATCAGTATGATAAATTTTATAATCCTGAAGTAAATTTGCGGACGAATGGTAATCAAACTATTAATGAAAATATTGCTGACAATGGTGGCATAAAAGTTGCGTATATGTCATATTTGGATTATATTAAGAAATCTGGATTAACTGAAGCAGAATTGATGACAAAAGAAACATTACCTTTTGTTAATTTGAATTATAAGCAAACATTCTTTGTGGCTCATGCACAAAAGTATTGCGCAACATATTACAGAAAGAATTTCATTGCAACCAAAGATACCAAATATCCATCGCATATGCTGCGTGTAATTGTACCATTACAAAATTATGTCGAATTTTCAAAAGAATTTAATTGTCCAGTTGGATCATATATGAATCCAATTGAAAAGTGTGTAATATTATAGAAAATTGATTAGTGTAAAATATTTCACAATTCATTATTTAGTATTATTATATTCTTTAACGTGTTTTACTATTGTGCTTGGCTACTGAAATAAATTATATTCCATGATTTCATATTGGAAACTAATCATAATCTACCAATTATTTTCAATTTGTTTCATTTTTTATTCTATATTCTGATTAACAGAGTTATATAAATATTGATAACCTTGTGATTTTATTTAATCAAATTACAAATGAAATATCAAATTTGTATTTATTGTAAAAACTATAAAACAAATTGAAAACTTTTAGTATTGAAATATTTACGAAGAACGTGAATTGTAAAAGTTTTAATCAGGAATTTTAAAATTATTGAATAATTTTCAAAAAAAATTTAAATCTTTTAAACTATTGGGAGCTACTACGTTATCACTTTAGAATAATTTAATAATAGTGAATTAAGAAATAATAAGTTTGTTCAATTAATTAAGTTTTGCTATTAAACTACTATACAAATAACGACTCTACAGTTGCTAGGTTAAGAAGGATTCGTCAAAATCCGTGGTTATCAAGCATCACGAGAGAACTCAGTGGATCCAACTTAGCACTAATTTGATCAATTATTCTGCTTACCACTCTTATGAGTATAACAATTCTTCACAAAGCTAGTATTGAAAGGCGGACCAACAGTGCAGTACGTTACGTCACTAAATATTCGCATGTGATAATCGCAAATCTAACACACTCCGCGGTGGGTTCTATAGTTTCATCTTCAGAGCTTCATAAGCCAAACCATGAACATCCCAAAGTAGATATCATGTTTATCGGTCCAACAATAGCCAGTTAGGAGGTCGGTCAGTTTTGTACAGCTTGTTATATTAATGAAATTGTTCTTAGAAAGTCATGTCAAGTGCTAGTATGTTTCCCAGTAATCAGAAAAATATTGAATATTCAATATAATTTAATTACAATACTAAAATGACTTTAGAAATAAAATTTATTTTAAAAATTTTATTGAGGACCAATTTCCCGCTTAAAAATATGATTTGTTACATGAAAGACAACATTATTCTTTATGAATGGAAATTTGTTTTGCTTGTTGACGTGTGGTTTCAAATGCAGCTACAATTTTATTCGACGAGTCCATAAACTACCCAGCATCATTTGCAATATTCTCTGACTTCTTGATCAGATTATTGATTAGACCTAATTGATTAGTTTAAACAACTCCATTATAACAACTATAAAATTTATATTTATATCCATAAAATTCATAGCAAAATTTTATTTCTTTTCAATTTCTTTCTGAACCTAAATAAATCGCATTGCCTTGTACTTCGCAATAATAAATAATATAAAAAAAGAAAATTAAATTATATTTTGCATAATTATTCATTAATTTATTTCAATTGATTAAGACTTTTATTCTGACTTTCGTAACATAAAAATTATAAAAAGAATTCTACAAACGAGATTAAATTATTTTTTGTTTTGTCGACAGTTCATTACAAAACCTTCCAAAGTTATCATCTTTCGCCCCACTTGACTTTATAACAATTTCTCAATAAAAAAGAAAATAAATTTAATTTAAAATGTTAGTAAAAGAAAATAAATTTATTAAAAGTGTTTATTTGATAATTATTATATTAAAATATATTCCAAAAATCAAAACAAAATCAATTAATTTAATTAAAAACACCGACGAAATTGAAAATCATTTTCAAGCTGAACTTGAACAAATTATTGCATCCAACATGGATACAACTATTAATCCTTGTGATGATTTTTATGAATATGCTTGTGGAAATTGGTATAAAAATTTAGATATAAATAAACAATATTTACCATTTCCAGTTAATTATTTTATTGGACCAGCGTTTAGTGTTAATAAACAAATTGAAGATATTCTAAATAACATTAATAATTCAAAATTTCATAAATATCAACAAATTTTGTCAAAAGTTAAAAAATATTATAATTCATGTTTAAATACAAAACTATTACCACCGAAACGAATTACAGAATATATAGAATATATAAAATCTATTGGTGGTTTTCCAGCTGCTGATGATTTAAATTGGTCACCAGACAATTTCAATTGGATAATAATGACTGCAAATTGTGATTTATTTGGTATAAATAGTTTTTTTTCAACAAAAGTTTCTGATATTAGTCCATTTCAATTGTTATTTGATACTAAATCATATTTTGGTTTAGGTGGTCAACCAATGGAATTAAATGATTTCAAATATAAAACAATTAATTATCAGGAAAATTATGAATTAATGAAATTCTATTTAAACATTTATGGATCAAATATTATTAATAAATCAGATGTAATTGAAGAAATAATGAATTTTGGTTTGAATATTGTAAATTTGACAAAATCAATGGAACATCAAGATTTCCAAATGTCTTTGATGATTAAAGATGCAATTAATGAATTAACAAAATTTGATTTTCATAAATATTTTCAAATTTATTTCAATCAATTAGATTTCGATCAATCAAAATATATTACAATTAATACCAAATTTTATAATCCAGATTTATTTCAATACATTAATAATTCGAAACAAGAAATAATTGCCAATTATTTATCATTGAAATTATTACATAATTTTCATGTTGAATTTAGAAAATCAAAATATGATTTTTGTGTTAATAAAATTATCAATGAATTATCAATATTTTTGGCGCCAATTTATTTAGATACTAATTTTTCAATTGAAATTAAAGAAGATTTAATGAAAATTTTCATAGAACTGAAAGAATCTTTAATACAAAATATAAATTCAACAAAATGGTTAGATGAATCATCACGAATTGATGCTATTAAGAAAGCCAAACATATTCAAATTCATTTGGGTTATGTAAATGATTCAATTGTCAAGAATATTTCTGAATTAATTGATAATCTTCGTATTACAGATAATTTTTATTTAAATAATATTGAATGTTTAAAGATGAAAACATATTTAGAACATTATAATTTTCATATTGAACATACGTTAACAAATTTTTCAATAAAAACTTTAAATCCATTGGATATAAATGCATTTTATGATAGTTTCAAGAATGCTGTATTAATAAATGTAATATTATTTCAAATACCATTTTATAATTATAATTATCCGTTGGCATTAAAGTATGGTGCAATTGGTCATACAATTGGACATGAAATGAATCATGCATTTGATTCACAAAGTATATCATTTAATTTCAATGGTGTCATAAAACATTGGATGAATAAAAATGTTTTGGCAGAATATGCTATGAAAATGATGTGTTTTTCAAATCAATATTCAAAATATTATATACCAGAAGTTAATTTATGTATAGATGGATTGAAAACATTACCAGAAAATATTGCTGATAATGGTGGTTTACGGATAGCATATAAATCATATAAAAATGTTATTGGGAATTTATTACGAAATGGCAATGAAATTATAATGGTAACAAAATTATCAAATATAACTGAAAATCAATTATTTTTCTTAGGATATGCACAGAAATTTTGTTCAATATATAAAAGGAAACAATTTCTAAAGGAAAAGGATTCATTGTATCCATTTATTAAAATTCGTGTTAATGGTGCTATCGAGAATTTTGATGAATTTTCCAAAGTATTTAATTGTCCAGTAGGAACAAATATGAATCCAATAATTAAGTGTGTTCTTTTTTGAAATGTTTTATACTGACAGCATTTCATATTTTTAAGTTATTATATATAATGAATCACAGAAAATAAATAATTATGTTTTTAATTATGTTGTTGTTTATAATTTTTTATGTTTTAGTGTAACGTAATGTCAATGTCGATAAGGAAATGGACAATTAAATTTTTATAATTGACAGGTTATAAAATATATAAATTTTAATAATTAAATACTTAATTATGACTGAATCGTTGAACCAGTTATGAAATATTTTATAATACAAATTTATTGAATGCAAATCTTGGGGAAATTTGATGGAACGAATTATGAATAAATTCCAGACTTGACTAGTGAATGCAAGATTGTAATACGTACACGACAAAGTGTAAAGTTATTTTAAAATATAAGAATCTGTAAATTCCTCATACCTAGCATTGAGCTTTCTTTTATTATAGACCATATAAATACCATATCAACAAAAGTCTGGCTAAAACAGACATCTGCCCCTCTGCGTAAAGGACACAGAAACGATATAACACAACTTCTACCACTGCGGGGTAAAGATTTCCTTACCTCCGAAGAATTGGGCAAAATGGTTCTCTCAAATATCCTAGGTTTATTAAAATCTATTAAATGGTTAGAGGGATAGGGGCGGCCGTAAACACACAGTGGATCGTTAAGGTTGCAGTGGTCCTAGCGTTCTCCTTAAAACAAAAAATAATTGATGTCATTCTAAGTTGATTCAGCTTCAAATTAGTATACCAATAATAAAAATTTAAAATGTCTCATTATTAAAAGCTAACAGATTGTTGTAATTTTTAGTGAATACATTGAAACTCACGGCAATATAAATGTCATGAGAAGGTCAAGGCTCGCACCCAGGATATATCTCCATAGAATAAGAAGAAAAAGAAGATATAATTGATAATTGTAAATTGTAATACAACTCGATAGTTTTAGAGATGTACGTAACCAACGGCTATGGAGGACTTGTTAATAAAAATCTTAAATTAATCAATTATAATTTAATTTAATATTAGTTATTTATTAAAACTTAATGTTGAAATATTATAAAGTTGGTCATAATCTAAATCTAAACAAAACTTAAATTAACCTTAAATATTTTCTGGTATAACTATATAAAAAATTAACCTAAATTTTGTTTTATTAAGTATTCTAACACTAACCTTTTTCTCTATTTTACTGCAACGTTTATCAAATTGATCTGATATATTCTTCTCCACTAAATCAATAGATCTATTAAATTTAACAGCTGTATTACATTCACTCTCATATATTAGTTTTTTCATCAAAAATTCCAATTTATTATCATTTGATAATCCATCATCATCAGATTTTTCTTTATTTTCAAGATATTCCAATGTTGAGGACATTATTGAGGATATTTTTTTTATTATTATTATTATATAATAGTTGTTTATATATGTGTTTATGCTATGGCTGTGTGTGTTTATATAGTTTATGTTGTATTTCGTTGGAAATTATAAATTATTATATGAAGAAAACTGTTCACACAAAAATGCCAAAAATTAAAAAAAAAAAAATTTGAAGAAAAATTAATAAAATATTTCAAAATTTTAATGAATTCTGATAACAAACAACAGAAACAGACTAAGTTTTTCTAGTTCTAGTTATTATTATATAATGAGTTTATAAACACTTGAAATAAAAGCTGAGAAAGTTTAGAATGAAAATAGAAAATTCACACTTTTTGTGGAATTGATATGTCAAATAATCAAAAATCTTTTCAATACGAATAAATGTTTATTTGAAATTAATTGATTTTGTTGAAATTTTAACTAATATATGATCTTTAAAATTTATTAACACACAATCTTCGTTTTGAGCTATATTTGCATGCTTCAGTAAATCTGTTTCACTAACTATATATAAAAAATTAAAATCATTTTATAGAATTCTAATCTGAGTGCAACTTAAATTATAATCAATTATTTTTACAAGGTTGACTGTGAACTGCAAATATAATTAACAATAATTATATTCATTTTTATGCTGTCTAACGTGCCTGGCACTTATGACAAAATTTATACTATATTATACATAAAATTACAAAATTGTTTTGATAAAATAGACTTCCGTGTATTTATTAGAAAATTGTATAATGTAAAAAATGACCAAAAATAAATTTAAATAAATTTTGAAATAGCTAACAAAAATTGTTATGGAAAATCCATAAAAATTACTAAATTTTCGAAAAATTCTATATTTACGTGCAACTAAATTTTATTTTTAATACTAAAATTAATGTATTTCAATAAAAATGTCGATTTTTCACATAGTATTACAGATTCTGTTCACGGTATAAATTTTATATAAAATTTAAACATTTTACAAAAAAAAATGTTCTTTTTGTATCGAAAATAAATTCTACTTAAATTCTAGAAACGAAGTACTACAAATTTCAATATGTATTTTTTTAAGATATTTTGATTGTATATAGGAAAATTGTTGTGAGTGGTTAAGAACCAGAGTGAACTAAACTGATTAGACTCATTGAAATGGAATTTCACTTCCTTATTTGTTAAAATTTGGTGTTTAAATCAACAAAATGCAGAGATTCTGATAGTTTTTAAGCGAAAAATTTTAAGAAAAAAAATTAAATTCATTTCTATGATCTACTTTCTAGTCTAACTTGCCTGCAGCCTGTAATTATGTCCTGTAATGTAACATACATAGAGTATATAAGAGAAGATATAATAGTGAATTCGTCGAAGAAAAAATTATTGTGAGTTTTATCAAAGCTCAACCTAATGGCGAAAAATGCACATACAAAAATTGTTTGTTATACAAAACCAAGAGGTAGGCCAAGAACGAGATGGCTGGAATGAAATGAAAAAATATTTGAGGAAAATTAATATTATTAATTGGAAAAGTGTAGCATTGGACGGAGAAAAATGGAAAACATATTATAAAAGAAGCTAAACTTCGAAAAGAACTAACCATCCCGTGATGGTGAAGATTCTATTTTCAAGAGAAATTTTGTCCTTAATACTGATTCAATTCTTCATATTTAATAAGTAGACTCATTATTTCATATTTAATAAGTAGACTCACTGACTCTGTCAATTATATTTAAATAAGCTGATTATTATCATGTTTACTCTTCAAAACATTTCGTTACATTATGAGCTCATAAAATTTTAATTTTACTTTAATTTCTTATCTGTGTTGTTGTTGCTGATATTCTGGTTCTTATACTTTGATTTTATAATAAAAATTTGCTTCATGTTATCAGCAAAATCCAGTACAGCCTGGAATTTATTTTTAAAAATTTTTCTTTTTTTATTATAAAATTTTATTTGACACATAAAAATAAAAAAAAAAAAATTAATAAATTTTATGTATATATATAGAAAAGAATTGAGAAAATGAATTTCAACATTAAATAAATTTATTTTGTTCTTTCATTTTTCAATTTCTCTGTACATGAAAATATTTTGCATAGAATTCTGGGTCAGATAAAAAACAACATAACAAAATAAATAAAAAAGCTTGAATAAAGCGAGAAATATCTGATGTTACAAATTGTTAATATATAAAATATGTTACAAGGTGACTAAGAAGTATTTGGCATAATCTGAAGTGGATCTTTTTTTAATTACTTTTTATTTGATGTTAATTCTAAGTTTAAGTTTTTTAACTATTAGTTTCCAGGTGACACAATATTAATTAGGCCACTTAGAACCACTTACGATAGTTTTGCAGGCTGTTTCTTAATCATATCGTAAAACATTTCATGATTTCTTTTATTTAACGTACACAAGAAACTGTAATTTTTTATTGTGAAATTGTGGATTTTTCTTTCGGTATTAGTACCAATATTTCGGTCCTATTATTTAACTAGAATAAAGTTAATTGTTTTATTTTTGTTTGCTCCATCTTTGGGTTTCTGCTGCGATATGATAAAATTAAAATCTCGAAATATCGAATTGTTAGTAGTATCTAAATTTCCTACCCTACTGAAGAAGTGAAAACAGTAACGGCTACAATTTTTAAGAGAATTATGATTCTGACAAAACGTATCTTTCACACGTGTTAATTATCATTTAAGGCATTAGTTCCATAAAGAATTATATAAAATTAAATAAGGGATAAACATGTGTAGAGATAAACTTCAGACAACTGAACACTTCTTGTGTCATTTGTCTCTACCTCATTCACCGTCGACTGAATTGCTTTTATTCTTACTAAATGATTGAACAGAATGAAGTAGGAGCTAAATACATAAATCCCTAGCGGTTCACATATCAAATATAATTCAATACTAAACAATATTATAAATTAACTTATATCATTGTTAAAGCATCGATAATGAAATCTAGTTTTAATGTTATGTGTTCTATAATGTATAGAAAGTTTGTAAGTTAGAAATCACCCTATAATAATATAAATGTATTATTGCTAAAGCCGACGACGACACTAAGAAATTTAATAACAAATATAAGATACACACATATATTAAAAAAAAAAATAATGCATCAGAATTCAGTCTCATTCCTCATTAGCACTAATTACATGCAACAACAACATAAAAAATTGTATCTTTTTACACATTATTCCACTCTAGGAGGTTATGTAAATTTTGAATACAAAAATGGATTTTTTTTTTTTATCATTATAAAAGCTTTTCAATAAAAAAAATATATAAATTAATAAAAAACTTTTATCTTTTATTGTACTTACAATTGTGTTTTATTCAATTTGTCCTGGTTTTTATTTCCAAAAAATGAAACTAATAAATCTAACCAACCAAAAACAAAATTGGTGTAGACTTTGTTAAGAAGAACTTTTTGAAATAATTAATTTATGTTTTTTTGCCACTTTTTTTTTTGTGTTAAACTTTCAGCAATCTAGTTTAAGGCCACAACACTTTTGTCTAATTTTCAGCAACATAAAAAAAAAATTATATTTTCTATTTTTGTTTTTTTCTTTTACTTTTTTTAAAATATTAAATTAAATCAAGTTTATTTATTCAAAATCTTAAATAATGGTAAAAATACATAAAAACAACAAAAGAAAATAAAATCATAAATTATTATGAGATAAATAAATAAAATATGTCATAAAAATTCCTATCGACAAAAAAAATTGCATAAAATTAAAAAGAATTTTTTTTTTCTTAGTTGGTTTTGTTATTTAACATTTTATTTAATTTTTGTTTATAATTTTATTTCTATTTTTAGAACTAAAATTTTAATATTTAATTTATTTAAAAATTTATGAATTTTAATTGATTTTGTTCAGTTTTTACTAATGATTTTTCTAATTTTTATATTTGTACTTACAAAATTAATATCAAAAAATTAATTATCTTTATTATAATGTTAATTTAACCTAAATAAATAAAAAGTAATCATAATTTTCATAATAATTTATGAAATAATGTTGACCTTCTAGTATTAAGAATTAAGTAGATGCGTTTTTCTGATTACTTTTGTAAACGTAATTTCTATACGCCCCCAAATTTCCGTTCAAATTTCAAATTATATTATTAAATTTTACTTAGTCAGATAAAATTTATGTAATAATTTTTTTTTTAATATTATAAGTGCTAAGGCACAAATTATACAAATTAATCTCAATTTTATATATTGGTAAGTCCGTGAAAAGCTAATTTCACAAATAATTAAAATTGTTTTTCAGAAATTACAAGTCGAACTCAAATTACTTTACTGTATTACACGCTTAAATCGAAAATTATCAAATCAATAGTAAAAACAAGAATTTCGAGATTTCAATATATTTGGAAATGTTTCCAGAAACGTTTTATTGATATTTAAGTATTGGACTTTAAGATCAAAACTTTCATTGTGTGGAAATTTGAACTAAGAAAGTAATCAAAGACTGTTTTTTGCACAAGTTGTTATGAGTCAAATAGTGAAGTCCTCATCGTTAAAAATGATTCTTGTTGCTGCAAGTTGAATATTTTTCAGTATTGACAGTGTATTAGATTATGTGAGATTTGATTCTACAACCAGATCTAATCACTACAGCTAGACGACTTATAGTGTTTTCCTATTCCTAATTATACCTCACTACGCAAACTCATATTGTCGATAAAGCTTAAGTGACAGGGGCCGCGATAATCTAACTACCGAATTGTCGTAACCATTTACTCGCTAGCAATTTACACATTCTCGTAGTATATGTTCTACAGTCTCACTCTCAAAATCAGTACATTTGGTATTCCAATAGTTCAAGTCTTTATTGAAGCTCAGTAGTGTCCGGTATATGATAGTATAATTTTACTATGTCACATGACGATTTCTTTGATTTAATACTATAATTTAAAAGGTTTTGCCAAAAATTACATAATTTTTGCACTCAAATAATTTATGAGTCCATATTCCAATGAAAGCAGTTGCGTTTTATTTCTACGAATAAATTACTTCCTAGAACTTCGGTAGAGTAATAAACTACAGTTCTACAGTACAGTATTCCCGGGTAGTTTGTAAATAAAATTCTAATTTGAATAAAAATTGAAAACGCCAGTAATGTTTCGAAAGATTTCCGTACATGATCGCAACATAATCTATGACGTTGACCTAAACGTTTTACTCTTGTTAATGTAAAGTAAAGTAAAACCTAAAAATAATCCTTTTAAAACAACTTCGCTTATATATATTTAAATATATATATTGTAATTAATCTCGTAAGAATAATTATACAAAAATAATTGAAAATGGTTGATGAAAATACATAATCCACAGAGTAATTAATTTATGTAAATGAATCACATCTAATAATATATTTTATTTAAATAAATTCTCTAATTTTACTTCTTATCACATAATCATTTTATTCAAATTAAGAGAATTATTTTTTATTTTTATTTATTCACAAATATAATAAATTGCCATCACCGTCACAAAGTATCTAAAAGATTTTATTAAACAAAAATTTAAAAATTTCTTAATAAATTATAATTTCATACAATTATTTTATAGTCAGAATTATATATTTATAAATAATTTTCATGTTTTGTTTAAATTATAATTTTTAATGCAAATTTCTTCGAAAAATAAACACCGCCATAAAAATTTTTGTAAACGCTCAACATAAAAATCTACTTAACACATAATTTTACAGTAACGCTTAGATCTATGATTTACTAGTACATTTCAATTGTACAAATACAAATATAATGAAAATATAAATAAGTAAAAAAATATTTTTACAGATGAAATCTATAAATCGGGTCATCTTTATTATTGTTCTGTCCGCTCTACGCTAAAGCATACAATATTAAAATTGTACACTATTAAATCCTGCGGTTTTTTTAATAAAAATTATGTATATACACACGAGTTCATCATCATGTAAACATAAAAATTTTGAGATGAAGAGTTTTGTATTATTTCTACAGAAAAGACCTTCAAATTTAATCAAAAATAATTTTTGATTTAAAAAAAAAATATAAATAATACGCGAGTATCTTAAAGATATATTTATGTTTGTTGTTTATGTACATATACATAATGTGAAGATACTTTAATTCGACAATTTTGTGCTAATAAGTGATGGTTTTTTTTGTTCAATTATAATTTATTTTAATATAATTTAAAAATAAATTTTAAATTTTTACAAATTTTGAGCAAAATAATTTTGGTGTTGTTACTTTTATTTATTAATGTTAATGGATATTTAATGAAAATTCTTGAAAATTTTAATAAATCTGATGTATTTAATGATTATATTAGTAGATTTAGTCATTTTATGTATTTATTAAAAAGTTTTAAATGCAGTAACTTCGAAACTGTAGGCTGGGTAACCCTGAACTTATATCAACTAAGACTGTTAATTATAAATGAGTAAATTTATGATTTTAATGGAATTTATATAAATCATTAAGACTTATTATCAGAAATGAATTATAAATATAAGTAATTTAACTCTTAATTAGCTTATAAAGTAAGCGTACAAGACGACGTAACATATTATTGATATTTAAGTATGACTTTAAGACCGAAAATTTCATTTATTCTTTATTCATTTCGTAATATTGCAAAATTCAAACTAATTTTAAGCAATAAGAAAGAAAATAATTTCTTCTTTTGTAACTACAATCTAAAAGTTGTTTTGAATCAGGTCCGAAGTCTTTCATCATTGTTAAAAATGGCTGAAAATCGAATATTTTTTGATGGTGTATTAGATAAGATTAGATTTGATTCTACAGGGATGACTACTCGCTACTAGTTGTAATCACTGCAGCTACACTGATTTTAGTGATTTTACAATAATTTAATAAATTTTACTCTATGGAAAAGATAATTTTGTATTCTCCCAGTTATCCTTTCAATTTGCGAACAGTAACAATTCATTCATTGAACCACCCAAGAAATGAACAACCTAAACTAAAGCAACAATTACGAATAATTCTTTCAGACAGACTAATTCCAATTGATATTCATCATATTATTTTCTTATGTCACCCTATCCTTACAGTTTAGACAATATTTGCTAGAATTTTTTATTATTATTATCTGATTTTTAAATTTCATATTATCATAATTGTAACTCCCCTTCTTCAGCGGGGCGAGTCTCTTGTAAAAAATAAAAACAACAACGCTTGCTAAAAATTTAAATCAGCTGAGTTGATAATCCGGTAATTAAAAGTATTTTTTTTTTCTATATACTAAAACTTAAATAATTCAATTAAAATTCCAAGTTCAGATTTATTATAAATTATTAATTATAAATTATTTTAAGCTTATAAATTAAATTGTTTTTCTTAAGAATTCACAATCAAAAACAATTTTTTTTATTGATTTGTTAACATTTTTTTATTAATAAATTATATTTTAGTCACAAAGATAAATTCTCTTATTAATTTTTTTTTTTTTTTGCTAATTTTCGCATTTTATGCTGTTTATTTTTAGAATTTAATGACAGATAAAATAAAAACACGAAAATTTACATTGAAATTTTTATAAACAAATAATTTTTTTGTATATGCCAAATAAAAAATTGTTGTTCAGCAAAAAAATTTTTTTTTTTTGGGTTTTATATATTTAATTTAAAATTATTAAATTTTAATTTAATTTTTTATTGCACTCTTTTTTTATATATTTATAATAATTTTTTGTGGTTTAGTATTTTATAAATCATAAAAAATATCGCACTGAATTCACAGGAAACCGCGAACTTAAATAATGAACGTTATTTCATATTTGTACTAATGAAATGTCTCAATTTTCAAAAAATAAATAAAAAAGATAAGAAATTTAAATCGAAAAATCAACAAAAAAAAATGTATTTTTTTTTACAGGAAAGTGCAACAAACTTCAATAATTTTCGTCATAAAGTTAATAAAAAATATATTTTAGATTTTGAAAAGTATCTTAAAAATACTTTTTCTATTAAAAATCATAATTTTTTTTTAACCTATTCGAAAATCAAAAAAAAACTGATATGTTCCCGCAAAATAAAATAGATATATTTTTTTATCATAGTTTATAATCATAAATCCGGTTCTAAAGTATCTTTTAGATATTCTGTTTTACACTTGTCGCCACAAAGATTGTATCTTTATAATGCGCTCACCTTCATTCATAGTATCTGAAAAATATACTAAATTATTAATATTTATTTTTCTAGATACACGACCGTCAACTTTACTAGACCGAATTGAACTGATGATGGTGGCATAGAAGTCAGTCAGCCAACAAAAAATACAAAAAAAGTGTTAAACATAATAAACAAATGTTGGCAACATATTGGATAGAATTTTTATGTTTATATTGTTGCAGTGCAACATGCTAATAAAAAACGAATGTTTACATAATTTTATTTAAATGTATCTATGTATATAATGTTTTTAATTTTACAGTTCTGAAAGAGTGGCAGGATGGAGTGAATTAAGTAGTAAATAGGATGGATAAAAAGTAGAATTGAAAATTGTTAAAAGAGAATTGAAAATGTTGCTAGCAACTTGTTGAATATTATTTTTTATGATATAACATATCAGATACAATAAATTTAACTAATACATTGTGCATAAGAATAATATTATGTGTTTAGAGATAATATTTTTATATATTTATTTTATGATTTATGTTCATTCGAATTTATTTATACTTGTTGAATAATTCTTGAATTACTCTAATCTTTTTTTTATCGTTTTTAATTGTAATTTGTAAATTTTATTTTTCAGATTCTATAGTTTGCAGCTTTATTACTTTTTAAAGTTTTATAGTTCGTATTTTATTCGATTTAAATAATTTTTTGATTTACATACTACTTATTACAACTATAATTGTTGTATGATCAAAATAATATCATGTATTTCTTTAATTTTGAAAACCTTTATTTAATATTTTAAAAGTTCATATTTTAGAATTCTTTAATTTTGGAAATACCGGAAATCTAAGGTCCAGAAAACCGAAATGCATGTAATAAATGATCGATAATGCGTTTGTGATTTGTAATAATTATATAAAATAAAATAAATTAAAACATAAAATCACGACGCCTACACATATGCAATATCAGTTATTGTACAATAATATAAATTAAATTACAATTATTTTCTGTAATGAATTACAATACATTTTTTATACTTTGTAAAAGAGAATTAAATAGACTGTAGACGAGTTCTTACTTTATTAAAAAATTGTATTGCAATTATATTACTAAATACAATACTTTGTAACGCCTATATATATGCAAAAATTAAATTTTCAAAATTCACCTTAATTTATGAATTTTTAAAAAAATATTAATATTACTATTATTTATTGTTATTTAAAAAAAAAATATTTTTAGTACACAAAAACGTTCTGGGGAAATCCTAATCATAAAAAGTCTAAGATGATTTTAAAAATGAATAAGGCTACAGCCCTACAGCGAGATTATACACGGGAATAATCACTGGCAATTTCTTTGAATTCATCATTATATTTTAAATAAATTAAATTATATAAACTAACTATAAAAAAAATACTTTTTTATTTTTAATAGGTATAAAGTTTTACCATAAATATCGTCTTTTACAATACAAAAGATGGTGACTACCAAGCCTTCTTCGGAATAACAAATCCAACGACTTTTTTCGGAAATTAGATACTAGAAAAAGTCTTTCAATATTCTAAAAATCATGCATCCCTTTCTATTTTAAATTCGGAGAATCCTCTATCTTGCATTTCGTCTAAAGGAAAAAACATTATGATTTTTAAAAAATATTAATGGATAGATCCCTTAAGTTTACTTAGTATATGAAAAACTATGATTACTCGAGAGGAAAACATTAGATAATAATAATTTATATTAAAAATGCTAGTAAAATATTGAAGCCTGTATAAAATAATTTTAAAATAAATATATATAATATTAAAATTAATGAAACTCTCAATTATTTTATTTATAAACTAGGTTATTATTATTTTTTATAAATTCCGATTTATAAAATAAAATCTAAATGAACTAGAACCTTTCATAACAAAATTATATAATAAAATTTATAAATAAAAATATACTAACATAAAAATTTGATAATAATTCATATAATAATAAATATTTTTTTTTTATACGGACAAACGCTAATCTGTATTAAGCTTAAATATATATAAATTTTGATTGAAAATATAAAATTGAGGGGGTCCCACAAACAAATCTCTTTATTATTTTATACACTGTAATAACAAATATTCTATTATACAACATAAAATTCATCTATATACATACATAAAATGTATCCCCAGAATATTATGTTAAAAATATAATTTAGTAAAAAAATAAATTCATAGTCACATATTTTTTATTTAATTCTTGTTCCGGTGATCATAATTTTAATCAAAGAGTGAACAAGACCGAACCAGTTTAAATAAATAAATAAAGAATTTCTGAATTTCTAGATTTGATTTGATTCAAAAATTATCATTTCATATTTTTCATAAACACGATGAACAAAGACAAAATGAAAAATTAAAAGCTGTTAACCTAGGGGTAGACCAAAACAGCGTTATATAACATTTAAGAAATGTTTTTATACATAATTTCGGACCTCTTAAGAATGTATTTGATATAATTCGGAATGTACCCACTGATCAACTAAATGTATTGCTCAACAATTACGATTTATGGTTACACGGATTTTAAAATACCCGCCAAATATTAAATTTAATATCTAAACGGGTAAAACTATGCTCATTAATCACATCAAATATAATTCATAAATTGTAGCATTGATCTACCGAATTAGATCACGAAATTAACTTGTGTACGAAAATTTTGGAATATATGTACACCATAAAAAATGTTTCTATTTGGGAGAAATGTTTTCTACGTTCAAGATTTCAATCACAAAACTGATCACTTATTTATAACTCCTCGTAATTATTACTTGAAGAGATTTAATTTTTTTTATTCTTAATCCTCATGGTCACTGCTTAGTATCTCAAGTATCTTTTTTTTTTTTTCTATATTTTCAAATTATTCTTTATGCACGCGCGCCTTCATCTTAAGCCAACGCAATTTTATGAACCCATGTGTATATATCAGACTTCATAAAAATGTATTCAGAGAAAATAAAGGCAATTACCCCTGACTTTTTAAGTCTTTCTTATAATAAAATTTTTGGCTGCGGGAGGTTTTCTTTTGTCTGGAAGTTTTGTTTTATTTGACACTTTTATGTGACCGTGTCAAGATGATTGCACCCATCATAATATATAACAAAAAAAATTAAGATAAAGAGGATACTGAAAATTGAACGACATATTTTTTGTACTTAAATCTAGGGTTACAATTTTTGATAGTGAGAAATTATTTAATGTTTTTAGATGTTTTAAATTAAGATGTATTAAATTAATCTTTTTTTGATTTTGGAGATCTCGTAATTTTAGAGTTAAAGTGACTTTGAAGAGATATTGATTTATATCGACAACTTGACTGTAGTAGAAATTATATTATCAGTAGAATTAGGATTAATTTATTTATTTTTAGTGTACTGTTTACGAATGAAAAGTATTGAGAATCTGATTCGCGTCAATTTGAAACAAAATCCACTATCGGATCCATGAACAATAATTTGCTTTAACAATTTTAATTTGTTTCAATACTTCCATATAACTTATCGCTACTTAACACCTTGAAATCCAAGGTAAAATCTGCACTGTAGAATTAAATCTGTTTTTATCTGTAGTTATTCATCCAAAAAAAAATATTACTTTTTAATATAATCGAATCATCTTTGCATCAACGGGGGACAGCATAAGAGAATAGCTTAAATTTATAGAAACTTTGTACATTTTTTCTATACAGGTCCTGAAAAGAAAATTAAAAAAAAAAAAAAATTAATCTCGATCTAAAAACTAATTAAAATTAATTTTTTCTCACTAACTTTTCACCAAATAATTTTCAGACCATGAAAATTATCTATTGTTCAAAATTTACAATTTTCACATTATAGAAAACATAAATTTTATTTTCTCAATAAATTTAGAGTAGAAACTCCTTCCAAATAATATGCTTTTTATCTGTTAAACAATGAATTTGTAACTTTTAATAAATTAATCTTAATTTAATAACGTCTCATATTTTCAATCAAATAATAATAATTGAATTTTCAAGATTATTATTATGTATAAACTAACAGGCTGTTTTACCCACCCAAAATTATTATAAATATGCTGCTCAATGTCAGATACCGTACTGAAGAAATATGTCACATTGTGTAAAATTCTGAAATTAAATTCATGTCAAAATAGTCTGCAACGGAAAGAAGACAAAAAAAAAGTTTTTCAATTTTCATAATAATAATAATATAAGGAATTTTTTATCATAAAATTATTAATTTAACACATTACCAACAATGATATTCATCTATTCATTCATATATAAATAGCATTTCCAAATCAAGTTAGTCGCTATTTAAAAGAAGTATTAATCATTATTGAATAATGTATTTTCTATTTTTCCTAGTTCACTCTAAATTGGAAACATAGGACCTCAATGATAGTAGTTTTGTGATAATTTATTGCAATTGGACGATTGGACCTACTATAATTTATAAATTTAAACAATTTCTCTATAGTGAAGAAACGTTTAATTACGACAAGATAATAGCTTTTAATAGTGAAACATTTGTTGTCATCAAATAGTCTCAACCAGGCTTAAAATTACAATTAAATATTGTAAATTAGCAGTCATTAAAAGTTGATTCAACTCTGAGCGCCTGTCTAAAGTTGAATTCAAGACCTAATTTTAAATAATTTCATATTGTTTTTTTTATACAACAATTTGTTTTGGAAAAGGACTAATTTAATTTTGAAGACTAACTTAAGTTGGAAATGCTAGATTTATTCATAATATAATACAAAATATAATTTTTAAAAAACACATTTAAATTTTTCCCACAATACAATTTAATATAAACTTAAAAAAATATATAATATAAAAAAAAAATGTATAACAATTTTTTCGAAAACATTAATAATTTAAAAATAATATTTTTTTATTTATCCTTTCTTAATTTTTGACTAGAAATTTCTATAGCATCTAACCATAATTTCAAATCTTCTGGCATATCAGGACGATCTTTACTTTCTGGGAATTTTTTCATAACATCCATAACATTACAATTTGTTATACATTGTTTGGACATTGCAACAGCTCGCACAAAACCATCTGACAATGTAATAAAACTTTGTTCTAAATAAATTGCCTTATCATCCCACCAAACTAATTTTGTTTCAATTTTATATGGATGGAAAATTGGTATTGTACGACGATACCGTACACTAGATGCACCTTGTACAGCACCACCTTTTAAATTACGTACTTCTTCGTATAGACCAGTTAAACCATAAAAATGAAAACGAGCAAAATCTAATTCACGTAAATAACGAGCATTATTCATATGCCGAATGAAAATATCAACATCCTGTGATGTACAAAGACCTACAAAATAGATTATAATTTTAATATAAGGATTTAAGGATTATTATATTTTTTTTGTTATTTACCATAAATTGTAGTTTTTTCAGTAATTTTACGTTTCCTTTGGAAAAGTTTTCCTGCTAAGACAGTAAAAACACAACGAATGAAATAGTTAACATCCCAAATTATATATAAAATAAGAAGTGCTACAAGCCAAGACATTCTGATTTCGTGGGTTTACGACAAAAATATCTGAAATTATTAAAATAAATTTAAATTAATTTGTAGTTAGTAAAGGACTCATTGTTAGATCTTATTAAAAAACGAATAATTTTTAATCATACTCAGGAAATATGAGGCAATATTTATATTATAGGAATTATGAAAAGCGCTTCATGATAATATAAATCATATTTTTTTTAATAAAATTTAATTAAATTTGTAATTTCTGATAATTTTGATTAAATCTTTCAAAAAATGTACAAAATTTAACTAAAATATTTTAGAAATTTTATAGTTATGTGAATTATTATAATCTAATTTATTAGTTTCACATCAACTGTTGAAGGTTTCAGTTTCATTCCATATACTATTTATAAACGTAAGTATATAAATACTAACGGAGCGTCATTAAGGTAACTTTACAAATAAATGAATATTAATTTATTATTTAGTTAAGAGATACAAAGTGAGTTAATTACATTTAACTAATTACATTTCTAATGCTATTTCTAAAAGACTAATAATTTCAATTCCAACTTTTTGTGTATGCCAATTTGATTTTGAAAAATCGCTGTTACCATAATAAGTTCTAATGTAAGTGTAACGACACTGCATGAAATGTCGTATCAAAAAATTAAATTTATACAATTCTTCATCCAATATTTAGGTATCATCAATTTGAACTTTAAAATTTATGAAAAACATTTAATTTATATATTTTAAACTAACAAAAATTCATGCTTCATTAATATTTGTATACGCAGTTCATGATATTTAATTGTTGAAATAACAAAATCATTTCATTGTTGGAAATTTAATTAATTAAATTTAAATTAAAATACAATTAAATTAAAAAAAAAATCGGGTCTTGTTGATTTATAGAAACGCTAGACAACTTAGTTTAAGAGCCATAAACCAAAAAATCTTAATTAAGAATGTTAATGTTATATTACTTAATACGTTATTGCGAGCTTAAACAGTGTTTAAACTTCGATTTTTTTATTTATCATTACACGTTTTTATAATCTTTCTTTAAAAAATGAGGTTTGATTATAATCGTCAGATGACTTCAACTTAAGCGTACGACAAAAGTAACATGTAAGTGTCAACAAGAAGCATGAGACAATCCTCGCTTTTTCGGTAAGTTTAGAGGGATAAAATTTACACAGTATGTAACCAAATGAACTTAGATTTAAATCATACAATGAGTCTCTATATTATGCTGGAAATAGCCCGTCAAAATAGAAATTAATCTATAATTCCATATATTTTAACTATTTTGTTGACAATTCACAGAGCTGGTGGCGATGAGACTATCTCCAGCTTGAGCTTGTGAAATTCTGCACAAACTATACAAATTTACATTTAAATTTCTAATAATACTTTCCTCTTATATTTAGCGTTTACGTGTATTTATTATTTATTAAAATTCTAATAATGTTTCTAATAATATTAAGTTCTAATAATGTTTTGGCTAATATACTAAATGGAATACTTTTCTTGGTAATTATTTCATTTAAGTTTGATAATTATTCATTCCTTCTGCTGGGGGAACCTCATTATACAAAGTTCCAAAGTTTAATATCGAAAAATTAAAAAAATTAAGATTTTATGATAATTTTATTGATGTTATAAAAACTGTTATGTAAATTTGAAAGTTTCTTTTAAATATATTAAATCAACAAAAAAAAATTATGTTACTAATTAATTTAGAAAGTTTTCTAATCACAATACAAAAATTTTATATTAAAAATTTCTCTTTTAAACAAAAAAAATAAATCCAAATCCAAAAAAAAAATATCATCAATTTTGATATAATCATAAATTATATAAAACTTGAAAATTTTGTTAGGTAACATTTAAAAAAAAAAAAATACAACAGCAAAAAAATTTAATTTACAATTTCAGGTAAATTTTTTACTTTGCTTTCATTAACCTTGTAAATTTATTCGTATTTGTTTTTGATTCCACTCCGTTGTCAGAACTATTACTCAATTACAATATTCGATATTTTATTAAACTTAACTTTAAAGAATTTATTTACTTAATTTAATTATCAATTTTCATAATCAATGAATTATCAATTATTATATTACTCATAACTAAATATTATAATTGTAAATTTAAATGAAGATTTTCTATATTTAAACTGGTTTTAAATTCAGAATTAAATAATATAAATTTAAATTCTAAACTTACCTTTTTAAATTCAATATTTGAGATTCTCAAAACAAAAACAAAAATGTGTTAACTATGAACAGCTTTAATTACTGAAATTCACGTCTGATGCGCTGTCAGCTTAAATATAAACTAACTAAAAATATTTTTAAAACACTAATAATAAAAACTTAAATCCGACAACTTGACATATTGATATTGTGTACGATTGTATAGTTTTTGTTAAGCTTTCTTAAATGTAAAATCGATAATGTCAGTACGCGTTTTAGAAAGGTATGCAAAAAGAGAATTCAGGTAAAAATACATATGAGTATGAGTAAAAAATGTTTTAATACATATTTATTTATATGAGTATTAGTTATAGAGCAGAAATACATCAACGTTTTGTAATAATCAGATAACGTCTCTGAGAAAACTAGAAATAATATGAACTTTGTTTTTGTAGGGATCATCTGGTAATTAAGTACTGATTATGTTATCAACACTAAACGAAAAGTTGTAAATTAATCTTCTTCTATCTATATAAATATAAAAATTAATCTTCGTTGTATCGTATCGTATGTATGTATAGGATAAACTCTAAAACTACTGGGCCGTATGAGTTCAAACTGCAACATACACAATGTTTGATCCGAACCAATTTAGGCTAGTATTTAATTATGATAGGTTATTATTGTGACAGTTTATTTTTGTGACAAATTAATATTGTGACAGGTAATTCCAAGAACGTCGCCATTACCAACCACATATAAGATTGACCATTTTCTATATTATAGATATAACTCTATACACTCTATATATTAGTGCTAGAGACCATTCCGAATTTACCTGCTTAAGATTCACAACATTTCTTAGCAAGGTTGTATGTTACTTCATTATAATGTTACAGTGTACCTTAAATATTCAATCGCAGATATTTGTTGCAGCTGAACGTTGAGTACAAACATTGAAAACAAAGTACACTGAATATTGAGTACAAAGCAGCTTATTACAAATTTTACTCGTCACTTATTTTGAGTTATTTGCAACTAGCATTACATCAATGATCTGGTACGCTTCCTGAGTATCACGAAGTGGATCTAGTAATCTTCTATTAACTCGCCACTTCGACCAACGAGTCACCCATATATTTTCAAGTTCTTTAATTAATTTGCTTCTCGATATTGCAAGAATACGAATACGAGAATAGTTCAATAGTTAGCATTTAAAAACTGATGCTTTATTGTTTAGAGATTTACAATAAAAAGATTTTATTTTCTTATCTTCAAAAGAGTTACTTATGTTATATCTTTTAATTTAATGAGTAAATTAAACAGATAAATAAAAAAAAATGATGAATGGTTGGTTCAAGTGGTTGACACAAACTGTCAACGTCCAAGTAACGTTTTAGCACAGTTTGGATACTACATATTCGTGTAAACCCTAGCAGGGATAAAGGTATTTTAAATCCATCTTGTGTCGTTATATTGTTTTAGTAGGCCATTTACTGGGTTATTTAATTTAGTTCATTAAGGTAGTAGTTTGCACTGACTACCACCGGGCATTTGCAAATAAAGTGCTCAATTGTTTCTTTTTCGGTGGTATCCATACAGATTTGTCATAATTAGTTGTAGGCATCCCTAGTCCTGCTGCGTAGGCATCCGCAGTCGTGTGTTCTGCGGTATACCAGTGTCCTGTCTACATATAGATACAGTCCTAGCTCCTAGCTATTTGTCTGCTTGATAATTTTAGTAGGGTTTCTGTTGCTCTGCACATGGTAAGTTGTCTTCATCTAGTATCAGCTAAAAGGATAGGAAATGAAGGTACATACTTTTTCAACTATAAAATTAATAAATTTTCAATAAGATTTAAAAGATAATTCTTTTTTTTTTCAATTATTATTTAATTCTTATTATAAGAGATTGTTTTCTAATTCCATTAATTTTATTTTTTGTCTTTTCAAAACATTTCAAATTTATTTAAATTCATCGTACAATATAATTTGAATATTTTTAGCATAATATTTAACATATTTAATTTCTCTTCAATTTTATATATAAATAAAAACTATAAATAAATAATCATATAAAAAATACATTTTATTTCAAAAGTAAAGGCTTTTTATCATTAAGTAGCTACATAGACAACGTTATATATTTTTGTACTTAATATACAAAAAAAAATAAAAAATTATCTTAAAAATTTTGATCGCAGAATTACAGAATTTTTCATTTAATACCCGAACCATTCAGACAGAATTTTTTTTACTAAAATTGTATTTTCCTATTTTTTATTACCTACTTTTTTGTTATCAGCACAAATTTGAATCAATTAAATAATAAAAAGAAAGTAAAAGTTTTTATTTATTAAACTTTCTTTTCCCAAATTTTTTTATAAGCTTTAAGAAAAATCTACAAAAATTGTTGTTTTTAAAAGTTTTTAAAAAAGCTTTGGTCAGCATCCACCCCTTAAATTTTTACTTGAAATTTCATTATATTCCATCCATTTTAATATTTCCAATGGCATTTCTGGTTTTAATTTAATCGTTGCATTACCATTTTCAACCATTGATATATCATTATTTGAAACAGGAGTTTGACTTGTTGTATTATTTGAATGATTTAATAATATTGACATAACATCATCAGCTGAACAATCAGTTATTCTTTGTCGACATATTACAATACAATGTATAAAATTATCCTTTGGACATATAAAACGATGTTCCATAAAAACTGATTGATTATCCCAGTAAATTATCTACAAAAAAAAAATATGTTATCGATTTATTTTCATTATTTTTAAAATTTACCTTTGATGTAATTTTAAATAATGAAAAAGGCCTTATAAATCTACGATATCGTATCGTTGCTGCTCCTTGTACAACACCGCCACCCTTTGATAAAATTGTTTTATAAAGTTTAGTACGTTCATAAAAATCAACCCTGGCAAAATCTAATTCACGTAAATAACGTGCATTATTCATATGGGATAGTAATGCATCAATATCTGTCGTTAAACAAATTCCTAAAAAAACAAAAATTGCAATTAAAATTTAAACAAATATTATTAAATATTAGGTTTTTTTTTTTGGAAATTTTCAATATGTTTGATGTAATTTCTATATTTAAAAATAAACTGATAATTTATATCTAAAATCATAAATAAAATATTATAATTAATCTATATACAAATAATCAAAATATTTATTATACTAAATAAATATAATAAACTTCCGATAAATAATCATTTTAATCACTTTTATGAGGTAGGTAGTATCTGATAAATTATATTCATTATTACAATATTTTGGAGCTATTTAAGTTAAAATATAAGAAATCTAAAAAAAAAAATATATATTTCTCATTAAATTGTATAATTCCAAAAATAATATAAAATGAAATTTAATTTAGAAAATAGAAATAAAAAAAATAGAAAGAAATGCAATTTTCAATTTCAATTACATAAAATATTCATGTAATTATATAATTGACATTTTATAAATAAATAAATAAATAATAATAATTTCACTATCAGGATTCATTATAATATTAACCAGCTTATTGACTATTTTTTTTAAAAAAATATTAATTCCTATCATACCAACGTGGGTGCAACTTCTCGAGGAATTACCATTACACAACAAGTGTGCTGTGCTGATTCAAACAAATCAAGAACTCTTCAAAATTTCAAAAGGAAGATATTATATGAAAATATTTATAACGAATCTTAACATGTTCGGCATGGCATTCACATTTTTAATTTTAATATCCTAATTCCTAATTAATCTCAACATCATTTATGCAGACGCGGTTCAACTTACGTAAAAACAATCAACAATCAAATATAAAATGTATTGGAGCAGTTAAACTAACACGAACATTCACAAGTCAATTCAACACAAAAATTAGATAATTTCAATTTGAAACTTTAAGACTGCCTACTACGGCGTTAACGCACATTTTAATTGGTGCTTCTGTTAAACTTGTATTGAGACCTTATTGATACTAACGCGATATATGTAAGTTTTTCTAAAATGAATAACAAAAAAAAAAGCTTACCAGCAAAGCAACTACAACACGAAGCTATAGATGAATATAAGTTTTGTTGAATATTTTAGCTTTATAGACTTATAATTTGTATTACATATTTTTGGAAAGGCACTCAAGTGCCTTGAGTGGTTAATATTGAAAAAATTTAGAAAATAATAATAGGTCAACATTCGATAGATTTACTATAATTGGAGAAGCACTATAAATTTAGCATAAATTAAATTTTTGTTTTAGATACTAGAAAGGATTCACTAAATATAATTAAATAGACACAAATATATGTAAATATTTTCAATTAATTAGTGAATCCTTTAAAAACTGCATAATTACAATTTAATTTGAATTATAATAATTTATTTTTATATTTTTAGGAATAGGTTCTGATGTTATTAAATAAGTTTTTCGTAATGTTAGTAATCATTAAAACATAATTCAGAATCAATTATATCTTTTATATTTTGTATCGATATACTTTTTCTACTATATTATGTTAAAAAACCGATAAAATCAAAATATTTGAAATCCAATTTATGTTTTTATTTATAAGAATGTTTTTTTAGTAATTGCAATAATTTCGAGTAAACTTAAAAGCTTTAACTTTAATTGAGGTAAAATAAAAGATGGGTTAGAGTTAAAACAATCCAAAACAGAAGCAAAAATAAAACATATTATAAGACCTTGACCTCGAACATGTTCACCCTTCAAAATAATATTATTACATACAGAATAAATTTAATGTTATGCAGACTGCAGACTTTGAAGGTAATATACATTTTATATGTTAAAAATTAATTGAACTATGTCAAAGAAACCATCACAACATCTCTTTTAAAGAATTTTTTAAAATTTGAATAGATATACATATTTGATATAAACAAACCTTTAACTGTAGTTGTATCCAAAATATGAGTTTTTTTCTTACAAAATCTGGCTAATATAACGCATAGGCTCATTCGTAGAAAATAATGTAATTCTAGTAAACCATAAAGTGCAACAATTCCACCTAATATACTTGCCAATATATAGCACCAAATGACCATAATTTATAATAAATGAAGAATTTCTTAATTAAATTAATCGATTTTTATATTTTTTTATTTTTGTTTTACTTAAATAAATTCAATTTATTATTATAAATCACAAGATTTCTCACGTTAACAATGAAGAAACACAATTACGTCAACATTTAGAAATTTTTTCGAGGATTTTTTTTTTGTATCACATATAATAAATAATCCTTTTTTTAATGCAGGTGTAAATAATTTACTATTTATATATTATATACAACTAAAAAGGTAATAAGGATTTTCGTTTTGCATTAACGATTAATGCTTTTTAACATAATCATTTTAATCGAATTTTCATTTTTCTTAAATTTAATTCATAATGATTAAATAAATATTATAAATTCCAATACAATTGAAACTTTTAAATGGCATATTTAACCATTTTAAAAACAAATATAGAATTTATTTTCTATAAAAATTAAAATAAAGAAAAATCTAATTTTCTAATTTTCCCTTGCATTTAAAAAAATAGTATATTTTCTCGATATTTTCACTTCAAGGGATACAATTTCCTACTAAAAACTTTATATTAAGAATTTTACATAAGTTTCTTTAATTGTTTTGCTGTTTATATGGAAACTTTGAAGCTTTTTTAAGGGTTTGTATATATAAATTTTAAGGAAATATTAAAAAGCTTCACTAATTTAGATAAAAATATATAAATATAAGCGTATAAGAGAAAATCAAGATACATTTTTTTGCAATTGCGCCAATCATTGTATAACAGTTGCAAATTGTATAAAAGTTTAATTTGCATATAACTCGAAAATTCATTATATTTCTGGGGACATCTGTACAAGTACAAAATGCGTTAAATAAACGTTAACTAAAGGACACAATAAAGTTTGTTATCATTATTTTTTCGAGAAAGACTAGAAACTTTACCATTCCAGAGTTAACAGAACATCCAACATCGTCCTCCCTTAGATTCCGGTTCCGAATCATCGGTACTTTATAAATAACTGATGTAAATCTCCAAAATGTTGTGAATGATTAAACATTTTCCATCCGATTTTGGTGAAATAAAGAATTGTAACCAATTTAACAGGTAGCCGGCTGAGAATAACTAAGGTACCAATAATAATATTGTTTACAAATTTTTAATTAACTTTTTCATTCGTAGTTTTACGCAATTTGCATAGGTAAATTCGATTCCAAAAATTGCCGGAATTAGACAATTTCAGATTAAGCAATTGATCTGGAAGATTAAATGTGGAAGAGAAATTCTGAGTCATCATTATAATAACAAAATTAATAAAAGAAATAATACATTTTCTGCTTATATATATTTATTTTAATTCGAATTTGAGATTTGACTATTTACTTTGGCTACAATATCATTAAACTAATTATTAATTTATTCTATATGAAAATTATGTTTTCCTCCTCTCAAAAATTCTTTTAAATTCATAAATTAATTTCATTTTTAATTAAAAACATAAAAAAAAATCAACAATAATACTATGTAAACTTATAAAATGCCATGGAAATATTTTTTTTTTTTTTTTTAAATATAAACAATTTTTTTTTTATAAACTACCAATATTATTAAATCGTTTTAATTTCTCTGGGAAATTATCTTTATATAATACTGGATCAGCACGAAATTCAACACTTTTTAATGGCATTGTACCATAAATTTTAGCAAATCGATCAATACATGCAGATCGTTCCATCATATGATTTAAATCAGCCGATAACATTTCTGTATTTGTACATTCGGGACATTTGAATTTTTTACGTGGTGCAACTTTTATTGGCGGTTTATTTGTATAATTAGCAACAAGAAAATTCATAGCAATATCTTCACAATTCATATGTTCATCAACCCAATCTTTTATATTACCAGGCATTGCATTTGTATACATATAACTCCAATATTTATGATGAAATGCAGCACCAGTTAAAACCATTGATATTTGATTAGTCCATTCGGATTCATAACGCCAACGATTTGTTATATTATCCCAAACATGAATACGACTTGGAAAACCAACAATACGATCAGGAAATTCACGCCAAACTTCAAAACTACAAAAAATAAAAAAAATATTGTAAATATAATATTTTGTAATAGCTTATACAACAAATAATGTTTTACCCAAAATCTAATTCATCAGCTGTTAACATAACAATATCATCATCTATTGTTAATATTGCTTCAGTTTCAATATCATCGTATGGATAAAAACGATTTGACAATTTATTAGCTTGCGTTTGTATAACTTTTAGGGGTTTATTAATTTTAGGAAATATAGAAACTACAATTAAAATATATTAATAAATAATTATTTAAAAAAAAATTATATAATTAATTACGTGGTGGTGGTGTTTTCTTTTGATTATTCCAAATTACTAAAATTTTTTGTAATGATGGTACAACTGATAATTTTTGTATTAGTGTAAATAAACTTTCAACTCGATCATATGTTAAAATAACAGCTGTAAATCCTTGTGATTTTGGTGCTATCAATGGTAAAAATAATGGATTTTGTGATGATCCTTCTTTATCCATTAAATTCCATTGACGTGATGTTTTAGCCAAATGCGGAAAGACACGATCATTTAAAATATCCAATATTGTTCTAGTTATATGTTTCATACTTTTAAAATATTTCTCAAATAACCAAGCTCCTTGATTTCTTAATTCTGTGATTTTTTCGGGCGTTACGGTTTTTAAGATTTCGAGTAAGGAATGTAAATCATTTTCACGTATACGAATTGTTGCTAAATTCCAATCAATTACATCTTCAAATGGTAATATATAATTATCTGCCATTATTATTGGTATACAATTATAAGCTAATGCTTCAAGAAAATCTCGTTGTGCTAAACGTACACTACGGCCAATCAAGCAAAATTCTCCATTATTTAAAATTTTGGGATATTCATGTTCTTCTCCTTTCAAATAACTACAACGAATTTCTCTACCGAAAATTGGTTCATCATCATTTAATTTAGTAATCGGTGGTGTTTGACAAGATTCTAAAAGTAAAATATCGCTATTATCTATAACTAGTTCACGTAAAAGCCGAATATGCCTAGGATAAAGATTTAATTGACCAACAATTAAAAGATTTTTACGATCAGCCTGATTTGTTGGTTTCTCAAAATTATGTAAAGTTGGACTCCAAACTGGCAATGATATATCGAAACCAATACGATAAGTCCATGTATCAAAACCGGCACCAGCTATTATAGCTCGATCACTTTTAACGTCTAAAACTTTATTGTAATCTGGATAAGCTCCCGGTAACATATTAAATAGTATATGATTTTCACCATTATCCCAATAATTCAATGATACTAATGCTTTACCAACTAAATTTGTGTCTATTAAATTTTGATTTAATGTATCGATAGTTGGTATAAAAATACATGCTTCATTTGGATTTGGTGTATAATATGGACTGTCGACAATTGTCTGAAGAATTTCATAATATTCACGGGTAAGTACAAATGCTTGTTTTTCAGTTGTACTGACAAATTCTTCTATTGGATACACATAAATTGTAATACGATCTTGTTCACGTTGACCACATCGATACACATTAAAACAATCCCAAAATGTACAATTTTCAATACGACGTGGTAATTCTACATCATCTTCCGATGATTCAATTGTAATTTGACTAATTTGAGATAAATCTAATGAAATTTTTTGATTTAAATTTTCTGGAGGATTTGGGTTTCCAACAAAATCCCATAAAAATGAAAAACCACCGAAAATCAATATTATTACAAGAGAATATGTTAAGATATTAATAAGTTTTTCGTTTTTTTGTTTAATAAGCGGTTTTATGGCACTTTGTTTTGTTAAAATCACCATTTTTGGTAAAATTATTAAAATTGTTATCAAAGTTATTTACATTTTTAATATACACAAGTTATAAAAAAAAATTGTGAAGTTATTGCTGTCATCCTATATAAATATGTAGTTTTGTTTATGATTGTGGCTCGACAAAAGTAGTGCAGTTGCGCGACAATTATAAACTACAGAAAAATTGTTACAGGGAAATTAGTATTTTCAAGTTAGTGTTAAACGCACATAAAAATATTAACGTAGATAAATTTTAAAAAAACATTTACGAAACCTAAAAAATTATTTATTTGCAATATAATTTAAATTATTGTGTACACATAGCCAAATAGTTGAAATGACCGATTTGGTCCATATATGGTTGCCCGATTTGCTCCAAAATTTCCGCATCTCTTATAGAAATATTAAGACTATGTATACAAAAGAAAATGTCTGCGAGTTATCTAATGATTCATTTTATATCTATTAGAACTATTTATAATTAGTGCCAAATTATTAGAATAGATTATTTTATTATTTCGTTAACTAGAAAACAGTATAGAAGAATTACATATTCGAAGATTAGTAGTTTATATATTCCTTTTATAGTTAGTATATGTCATTGTCATTAGTCATTATTTTCGCATTAAGTTCCATTTTAAGTTCCATTAAAATTTTCCAATATTTTGTATACCAGTCGGGCATTAGTTAGCATTTTATTATTCTTTTATGTACTTTACTGAATATAGAGAATGAAGTTCTGTACAGTACAATTTTATATTGTGAGTACGGCAACGTAGAACAAAGTACGTTGCCGTACGCAGAAACACGCTGCTTCAAAGACAGAAAATTTATTTTTAAACTATGCACTATACCAGTGCAGTGCCAGTGTCACCCAGATCTGAATATTCAATGCAAAAAATGAAACAATTGCAGTCATACGAAGTTATGAAATTTCCTCTTTTATTTTGCCGGCAAATTTTGTTTCGCATCACTGGTTTTTGCCGATGAGTAATTTTTCCCAATTCAGTGATTTGTCATAAAATAAAAATCATAATCATATCATAAACAAAAAACATATTAGAATTAACAGATTGTCCTTCAGCCGGCTAAATATATTTAAATTGATCAAAAATGGGTGATGGAATAAAAATAATCACATCAGATTTCATTAAAGTGAATGTTTCTAATTCAAAAAATGACAGTGTTTCATTTGAGAAAAAATTTCCAAAAAATATAACAATTGCAGATCTCAAAGTAAGTATAAAAAATTTTCCAACCCACATCAAAGACAGATGTTATTAAATATAATTTTTAATATATTAAATAAGTGATTAATATAAATTGTAATATTAAAAAATGCTAAAATCTTTTAGAATAAATTAGAAATTATTACTGGTGGTTGTGCTGGAACTATGCAAATAGAATTATTTGATCGTGAAAAATTTATATGTAAATTTGATAATAATTTAGCTTTGGTTGGTTCATATCCAATTGAAGATGGTATGCGTATGCATGTTACCGATAGTTTCCAATTTATAGATGAAAATGTTGAAAAGTTTGAATTAACTGAACAACAATATAATCAAAAGCAGGATTCTGTTAAGAATTTTTTGAAAATCAATAAATTGGGAAAGTACAATGAAGAAGAAATGAAAAAATTAGAAGAGAAAAAGAAAGAAGCTGCTGACGAGGAGAAAAAGAAATTTGAATTGTGCACAATAGGATCTAGGTGCAAGGTAAATTTACATACTTCCGGTTTTCAGTTAATCATAAAAATTTCGATTTAGGTCACTGTAAAAGATAAACCAACAAGATTGGGAACTGTTATGTACAATGGCGAATTAGAGGGTAAACGCGGATTATTTGTTGGTATTAAATATGATGAACCTTTAGGTGTTAACGATGGATCGTAAGTGTTTATTTTTATATATTCTTGATTGTGTATAAACAAATGGTTTTTGTTTTCAGTGTTGATGGAAAACGATATTTTGAATGTCAATATAAATATGGAGGATTTGTTGCATTATCTGCAGTTGAAGTTGGTGACTTTCCACCTGAGCTTACAGATTTGGATGAAGAAATTTAAAATAATACAATAAATTGTTGTTTAATTTCAATACTAACAAGTATAATTCCATTCGTAAAAATTATATAACCTAAAAAAATATATATCATTTTTCATTTATCAAATTAAATTATTCTAATAATGATAACATTAATTGAATTTATATAACGCTTCAAATAAATTTTCTATATAAAAAAATATTAACTTTATTTATGTGGAAACTGCGCAGAAAGGAAAAATTGAGTTTTTAGTATTATATCAAAATATTGATTACATCGTCAGTATTTATTATCGGCATATTAATAGTTAGTCTTCTTCCACTTTATGACACAATGTTTGTAATGAATTTATGTATAACATTAAAGCATGCACCACTTCAACTAATTTGTATCTAATTGGACATTCAATCAGAATTATTAAAAATGAAAACTGAATAGTTTGATTAAAATTTTATTTTATTTACATAACTAATAAAATGTTAATATACAACATTGCTATAATTTCTATTTTGATTAATATAGATAGTAAAGTTGGTTAATTTTTCCAGTATCTATAATTATCACGAACAAAACAAAGATTATTTATTACATTGTTGATTTTTCTTTATTTATTTTATAATTATTATTTTGTTTGCCAGTATATAACATTTTTCTAATTAGTAATTATCTGGTATCATGGCGGTTATAAATCTTTCAAACTATTTTTTTTTTTTTGTTTTTTTAATATTTATTAAGGTACATAAATTTATTTTTATTTATTTTTTTTGGATTAATTATTCACATTTATTAAGTTGATTTATCTTAAACTCTAATATAGATTAACAAATTATTTTTGCACTCATTATTTTTTTTTTTTAATAAAATAATTATGTCTACAATTTCCCTAAAAATGTATTTTAAATTAATTTGAAATGTTCTTTTATTATTTATTGTTAAATCTCTAAATCTAAATTCTAATAATTAATAATTTCTTTTATTAATACTTCAATACAATGCAAAGTAAATAATTGTAATTTTAATATGCTTAATTATGTTAGTTTTTGGTTTATATAATTATTTAAAACTTAATTTCAATAAATGAAGAAATGGAATAGCTGCTTATGCTTTTTTAATTACTAATTATGATTAATATATTAAAAAAATAAAATGGTAAATAAAATTAAATTTGAAATATAATAAATATTTATTAATTTCCATTCGCAGTGCTAATAAAATTTTGTTTTTTGAAAGATGTTAATACAAGTAAATTATTTTCACAAAAATGTAGATTGTTCATTCAGATCATTATTTTACTACAAATTACTATACTTTAACTATTTTTTTATAGAATTTTATTAATTTATATATGTAGTAATTAATTTTTTGATTGACAATGACAATATTTGAAATTTAATGTCTTGTGAATTAATAAAAATTATGGGAAATATTAGAACAAATTAATATACATTACGCACCATGGTGTGTGCATAGGTGGGTACATTTCATTTCTGAAAATTATTTCCTATTAAACATTAGTTTATAACTTTTTGTTATTGCAAATATCATTTAATTTATAATAACTTTTATAAAAAAGTTATTCATTTAAAATTCATAGTTTATAGAAAATTGAAATTATAAAAATTGATTAGGATTTAAAACGATTTTTTAATATTGTTATCATTGCTGAGTTTTTAGTAGTTGTAGTACGTACCTTTGTAATATAATAATCCTTACAAAAATAATCAAAATTCTCATTTTGTGGTAGCTATGAGCTGCAGTAACTGATTATTTTATATTTTCGAATTGATTTTATTCGAAACAATTTTCAAATTTAGCAGTTATTGTTAATTCAATATTTTTTTAAAAATTTAAGATTTATATTTTCCATTTATTTATAGTAATATGTCCGGAAAAAATTATATAGAAAATTAGTCGTACTATCAAAAAACTGTAAATATTTTTTTATTCTGCTTACATATCTGTTGGCAATATATCTGGTATTAAATATTTACATAATTCTTCTTCCGAATTAACAAATATAACTTTTTTTGCTGTATTCTCATCTAACCATTGTCTAATAATTGGCCATATTGTTGAAAATATACCAGGTGAATTAATAATCAAACAATGACCCAATCTTTCTGGATAATGTTTACTTAATAACCATATCAAATTTTTAATTAATTGATAATCCATACAATTTGTACTAAATTCAGCCAAATCAAATATAATACATAAATTATCAGTTACTTCTTCAAAACATTTATTACATGCCTGATCCAAACAATAAACAATAAATTTTGTTAAATCATCAATATTACGATCATTAGCATTATGATTTTTAGCTGGTATATATATAACAGGACGTCCAATACAATCACGATGACGAAGGACACGAGCTTTATTTATATTATGTTTAATTGCATCCGTTTCCGCTAATTTATCTACGCCATATTCTTCCCGCCATTTATTTGTCTTTAGTATTGCCTGATGAGAAAAATTTACAAAAACAATAAACAACAAAATTATAATACAAATACAAAAACAACACAAAAAAATATTCGATTTTTTTTATTTCCTTATTTTTATACTGTATGGTGGTGTGACTTTGTGGTGTTGTGTAGTTCAAGAGTGCACTTTTTGACATGAAAACTGAAAACTCACACACAAGTAAATTTTATCTTATCAGAATTTTTTTGAAGTTAAATTTTTATTTGGTCAAAAATATATAAAAGTAAAAAAAAATCGAATTTTTTTAAGTTTTTCCTTAATTTTTTTTTTGTTCAAAAAAAAAGAAAGCAAAATTTGTGATATTTTTTGATTTTTGGTTTTGTAGTTACCTGAAAAGTTGCATCAACTGTTTTAAATGCTCTCAAATAACGTTTAAGTGAAAATTCATTATGATATTGTTTCGGATCAGCTTCACAAATTAATTTCATACGGTCTTTCAAATCTTGTAAATCATTTGGATTAACAGGGGTTGCGTCTTCTTGTGACATAATTTACTTTTTTAATTTTTTTTTTTAAGTTTTACAAAAGTTTTTAAAGTGTTTATGTTTTTGTATATAGATATTTTTCAATCGTATTATATTTTATAATTTTAATAATTAATTCGAAATTCGGTATTATTAAACGTCAACTGGATTAATACAAAAGAAAAAAAAAAAACCACATACGCACACAAAATATACTTTTGTTAATTAAATTTTATTATTGTTTTCCTGTAAAATTATTTGAAAACTATTTATACTATAGCAGAAAAATTGCAAAAAACCAGAAAGCAAAAATAATTTTTTGATGTGATTTGTATATTAAACTGATTTTTTAATCTCAATAAAGGCAACGAAAAAAACTCGAAATTGATAAGAAAAACCGTATTTTTAGTTAACTCAACAAAATAAAAAAGGTTAAACTGTTAAAATGTTATCACAAATATTTGATTGTTTTATAAAAGCAACTGCAAAACATATGTTTGATTTTTTATTTTTACAAATAAGAAATTATTTGACGTTTAATTCATCAACTGTCAGCGAAGAAGGTAAGTTTTTTTTTTACAAAATATTAAGCTTAAAAAAAAGTTAAATAAAAGCTTTTTAACAACAAATTTTAAGGTTATGTTCAAGTGAAATAATGGGAAATTTTTGAATTGAACAAAAAAAAGCTTTGCGGTTTATTTTGTGCATGGAAAAGAAATTACGGTTTTAACCGTGATTTTTTTAAAATTATTAGTATAAAAATTATAATTAATAATATAGATTGTTTAGTATTTTAAAATTATCTAGAAATAGAATTTTAGCTACATTTTTCTGCACTGCATTTCAACAAATAAAAAAAACGATCCAATGTAACTAACGAAATTCAGGGTTAAAAAATGAGAATCTGTATGAAGTTTTTGAATTATTGTAAATGTAGAGCAATGCACCATAAATTTTGATACTAAAAAATTAAACTTTATCACTAAACTATTCCAGTGATCATTTTCGGATCAACTTGAACCTGACCGCAGAGCAGCCCGGTAATATTTAATATTATATATTCAATATATCGTAAAAGGTATAACACGAACTGTAAAGCTGTTCTTGGATTCACTTTAGAAAACAATACCACTACAAACATTCCATTATGCTCCATTATAATTGTAGCCATTTAAAAAAAAAAAAAGTTTCAAAGGTTAATAAAAATAATCTTGAATCATAAAATCAAGGATTAAATGAATCAGTAATTAATTATTCACAATAAGCTGGATCTGGATTATATGGTAACTTAAACTGCCTTTATTGTCTACTTATGCAACCATTAACTTCACCTTTAAACTAATATCCAAAAGTGAACAACGATAAATGCATTTGCATAACGTATAATTTCCAAACACCCAGTCAAAAACACATCAAAATAATAATATTCAGCAAATAATCATCCTTATTATTATTATTATTTAAAAACATATATAAATATCGTAATTGTTATTATCATAAAATATGTAACATAAATATCAATTTAAATGGTTTACTTAATTATTTTAATATAATCAACATCAAAAACTATATTAAAATAAAATTATTACAAATTATATGTGATAAAAATAAAAACCTTGAATATTACACATGGCACATGGGTCAACATTATAAACAAAACTTGAAATTAGCAGTCACAAAAGAACAAATTATTTATATCGGTTATATTTACAATTGCATTACATTTTTTATTGTAAATATTTGTGAGAATTTATCTATATAAACTGTAAGCAAAATTCTGTGAGGAGCTAAGAGATTTTAAAATAAGCTATTTACATGAAATTGTTTAATATTTGTTCTTAATGTGTGTTTTTAGATATATTCTCACCAATTTTGTAAAAAAAACATTTCTTTTACACATAATTTTTTTATTTGAAATATTATTTTTACTTTATCATCTTAATACCAAAATTAATTCTAATTAAGTTAGAATTGGAGTCAGAATTTCCAAATCCTAGAATAGGGCACTAACCAATAATAATATTGTTAGTATCAATCATATCACAAAAAAATACAAGAAAATGGGAACTGTAAAATCTCATTGATTTCAAAATCGCTCGATTATTAAATTCTGTAAGTCGGAAATTTCAGATTTCGTATGTAAAACCAAACAGAAATTTCGTGTTTAAAATTTTATAAGTTACTGGAATTATTTGGATTGGAAACTATAAATTTCGGTTTAACTGTTTCAGTTAGTACCTCCAGTTGTCTATTTCTATTTTTATCATTGCAATTTATAATCTCAACAGGAAATATTTCTATGCAACAAGGAATAAAACATAATTTGATAATAAATAATTTTTACTATAATTAGTAGTTTCTTATAAGTAATTTGAAATATTTTTATTAGTATACAATTTTTCATCAAGCCGACGACTCTATCTTTAATTTGAAATTTAAAAGAAAATATTAAAAAAAAAAAAAACAAGTAATTTTAAAATAAAAATTAAAAAAATATGAATTTTTCTGCAACCTCCGTAGATTATCAACTTGAAGCTCATCCAATTCGAACAAATCATGATCTTATAACATTAAATATTCGTAGTCATAGTATTAGATGGAAAGATTTAATAACACCATTACAGCCAAGAGATTTACGAGAATGTCATTATTTGGGTAAGGATTTTCATTTAATGGAATCTGTTGTTGAAGATGTAAACGACAAGAATAGACGAGAAGTTCTAGTTTGTCATGATATGATGGGAAATTATTTAGGAGATCGGTAAAATATTTAATTTTTAAAATTTAATAATAATTATTAATGACAGGATTGAAAAAATAATTTTTATTTTTTACACACAGCCATTACAATTCATCGAAAAAATGGGATGATTATAGATTTTATCATTGGTCTGGTATTGATTATTTTTGTTATTTTAGTCATCATTATATAACAATACCACCGAGTGGTTGGATTAATGCAGCCCATTTACATGGTGTTAAAGTTCTAGGTAAAATAAATAAAATTGATGTTTAAATTAGATTTTAAAATGAATTATATTTAAATTACAATATTATTTATTTAGGTACATTCATAACAGAACAAAATGCAGGCACCCAATTACTGTTGGAAGCCTTATCCTCACGCGCTAAAATTCTACAAATGTGCGATTCTCTTGTCCGATTATGTGAACATTTTTGTTTTGAAGGATGGCTCATAAATATTGAATGTGATGTGCCAACAGATAAAGTAGAATATTTAATGTAAATAAAATTTATATCTATTCAAAATCAGTACTAATCTCAACAAGTTCAAAATTCTAAAATACCTTTAAATTATTGATATAATTCCTTTTTAAACATGAAGTGAAACCTTAAAATTTTGAACTGGATCCTTAAAAATAATTATAAAAATTCAATAAAAAAAATTGTTATTAATATTTCCAGGTTCTTTGTGAAGACACTTCGACAATATACTGCTCAGCGTATTCCAAATGGTGCAGTTTTCTGGTATGACAGTGTTACTCATAATGGTGCAGTAAATTGGCAAAATGAAATCAATCATAGAAATGTGAAATTTTTTAATGCTAGTGATGCTATGCTAATAAATTATGCATGGGATGATTTAAATTTAATAACAACTCAACAAATTATACAAAACGAAAATGAAAAACAATCAAAAGCATTTTTTGGTATTGATGTTTTCGGTCGAGGACAAATTGCTAAATTTAAAAGTCATAAAACTTTAGCACGTATCGTTAATTCAAATTTTTCAGTTGGTATATTTGCGCCAGCTTGGACATATGAAGGTTTACAAAATTATAATTTTGATATTAATAATCGGGGTGGACGAAATGATGTTAATGATGCATTTTTACAACGAAATGAAAAATATTGGTGGCAATTATGGCAATATTTCGCTACACATCCATACACAATTCTACCATTTTATACTGATTTTTGTTTGGGTTCTGGCAAAAAGACATTTTCTTATGGTCAACAAATTAATGATAAATATTTCAATTTGTCACGACAAAATATTCAACCATCTTGTCCATTATATGAATTTGTTGATCGTTGTTATGATGATGCTGTTAATGGTGGCTCTTGTTTAAAAATATTAAAATATGATTTTAATATACGTCTTTTTCATACAAATTTACCAATCGACAAAGCTTTAATATTTGCCTATGCCTATAAAATTGATGATGAATCACTTTGTGATATTGATTTAATTTTACGTTTCTGTGAGCCTAATGATACATCAAAATTTTGTGATTTATATTGTGGTGAATACGATAATACATCGAGTATACAAAGAGGTCGATGCATTTTATCACCAATTGGTGAAGAACATTATTCAGATATTAGTCGAATTATGGAAATGGAAAATTCACCAATGAAAATTCCTTTTAATTTGCATAATGGATGGAAAGTAAGATATTTTGGTGCTAGTTTTGATAATTTGGTTTTCATTAAAGATATTGGTATTACGTTTCGAAGAAAAAGATTAGGATATCATTCAGATGCTTTATTAGGTGAAGTTTATTTAAATTCATTACCAATGAATTCAACTTTTGATGGTATGATTAATTGGGGACATATCTCAAATGAATTTGTATTAAATGATTAAAATCTCTGGGCAAAAAAAAATAAATAAATAATTTTATTTAGTTTTAAGAAGATGATGAAGTAAAACAAAAACAAAAAATAAAGTCATTCGAATTAGTATTTCTAAGAAATGTAATCCATATATAAATTATATACTGTAATATTTTTATTAAATAAAATTGAAGTAATTTTTAAAATATATATATTTAATTTTAGAATTTAATGTTACATCTTTCTTGCAATTATATTGTACTTAAATGCATTTTAAATAAAATCTATTTTTCGATATTGCACATTTTTGAAAATATACATTATATAGTAAAAATATTATTAAATGAACGTTTATTTATTTGAATTATTATTTCCTTAAAAAATGTGAACAAAATTTAGTTTTTCAGGACTTCAAAATCAATAAGCTGTTAAAGAATTATTTATGAATATTCACAACAATCCCACAATATTTATTTAATTTATATATTTATTGATACTGAATAATAAACTTGTTTTAATGTCAAGGTGTTCCAGCTTTTCTATGATACTAGTAATATTTTATATGTAATTATGTTTTAATTTTAAAATTATTCAATATTCTTAACAAAAAATCGACATTACAGATTGACAGACAAAATACAAATAATAATAATTATAAAAATTTCCTGGAATTTCTCACATTAATGCAAATTTTATCGCAATTAGTTAAATACTCTACTTACTATCTTTCAATAAATTAACATCTTGTAACAACTATAAATATAATTATTAATGCGTGTATAAATATAATCGTTTTAAAAATATAAAATACTTAACATAAAACTATGGAGCAGAAGCTAAACGTTTAGGTGTTTGATTTTTATGCAATATAAATAATTTTGCACAGCTGGGATTGTCAGACAGTGTGACATGTATATTGAGAAGTAGGTTTTATTTTATTAAAGAAATGACACCAAATTTATGTTAATATTACCGATATTAATTTGTACATAAATTTTATTGGTGTTATAAAAGAAGCTTTGATAAATATAGTAAAACACCTTAAAAAATCATAATTTTGAGGTGCGAATTTTTAAATAATTAATGGAAACAATTAATCAATGTACGTGTACATACAGTATTTCTACATACAATATATCTATTAAAATAAGTTTTTAGTTTTCATCTAAAATTCGAATAGTATTTTAAATAGGTAGGAAATAAGAAGGGCAAAAAATGATGAAAATATTTTAAGTAAAAAAATATTTTTATTTAAGTTAAAAATTAAAATAACTTAAATTTGTGAAGTAATTAAAATTAAATTCTTATTATTTTAATATATTCGCAATATACTTCCTTGCAAAACGTTATAATTTTTCCCTAGGTTTAAAATCTGTGAAAATTTTATAATAGTAACCATTAAGATTAAACGTAGAGTTACATTAATATTTTCGGCCAAGTAGGAGTCGACTGCTCTCGCGGGACATATAGCCATAGGTATATCACATTACTATACTAAATTCCGTCTTATAGAATCCATTTCATATTTATCTTTACGGATTTCATCTTTTTTTATAATAGAAACAATCGAATCATCTTCCAAACTAATCAAACCGATGATTACCTAATAGTCCTCTGCAATATATAGAGATCCACTGTTGTGGCAAACATTTTTTGCAACTAAATAATTTTGAAGTACCCTATAAATAGTGCCTATTGATAATAGATAATATCACACACTGTTTAACTTTTAGCCCAAGAGTTCTCTCAGCCACTTTTTAACCTTGTAATTAAAATCATTTGTTTTTATCGAAATAAAATTAACATTCTAACGACAATTTCGATTTAATTGAAATAAAATCTTTTTTTTAAGGGTTTCTATAATTTTTCGGCAATAATTTGTATTGAAAAAATTACATACTATAAAAGATTACTTCAAAAGGTTCGGAATATAGAACTTACCAACAGACTTATTTTAAATATTAACGATCAAATATTGCAGCCAACATAAAATTTTTGCTATACTATAAAATTACAATTTTCTTCAAAAAAAAAACTATTTTATGGTAGCTCTTAAAATACAAATTATATCAATTAAACCCTGTTGACTCTGTCAATCTCCGGGACCGGGACATGTGTAGAATGAACCTAATTAAGTAATGAGTGCATAAAACTTCATGGTTTTCCTCTTTTTTTAATATTATCCAACTTAATAAATTTCACAATATTCAGCCTCAATCAAATTTGAAATTCCATATATCATTTTTGTATATACATTTAGAGATGTAGCCATATAAACATTATATTAAAAGCAGAAGAAACAAACAATCTTTGTCTAATATGAATCTACCTTTGCTTATGTTATTGATTTTTTCATGTAGTGCTTTTTTTTTACATATTTATTTTATCTTGTCGGTTGAATATAAAAAAAAATCGATGATAAAAAAAAAACTTATCGTGTGCCCAAAACGAAAGAGAAATTTATAAAAATTTCTCGTAAAATATTTTTGTCCAACAAAACATAAAACATAAAATTACTAAAAACTAACAAATCTTTTAATGGGACAAATTATTTAGGTTTTATTTATTGAAATAAATCTCAGTTTTTTTTTTTTATTTGCAAAATAAAATGAAGAAAAAAATGCAAGTTTTTTATTTTTCTTAAGTTATTTAAACAATTTTTATTTTTTTATGTCATTATATTCTACTCACGACTTCGGTTTCTATAACTAGGGAAGGTGCTGCAAGAAAAGTATTTCACACATCATTTGGTATTCAGTATTGCTGATTAGGTTTTTACAAAGAAATCTGAATTTGGTACCAAAAAAAAATATAAAAAAAGTTTCAATATAAAAAAAGTATAACAAGATCAATATTTAAAAAAAAAATTGTTTTAATGTAGAAAGAGCAAATGAATTTCAAAATTAGCCCCTATGTCTGAAAATAAAGTCAAAAATTGAGCTATTCAAGTATTAACTACTAAAATATTAAATCTAATTAATAAATAAACCCCAGCAGTAACTAAAGTAGAAGAATTGAACTGAAGCAGAAACAGTTGTGGGAGCTCCTATTGCAGCAGGCCATTTCTCTTCATAATTCAGAACACTCTAGGATGCTAAAAAATTTGACTTCAATAAAAGTTATAAATAAATTAAAATATGCTTCAAAAATGACTGATTTTTTGTCTCCTCTAAAATTTTGCTGTAAATCAAATTAAATGATTAGTTGTGTACTTCTTATTAGATCCTATTCAAAAATATTGAAATTAAAATTTAATTCAGTGAAAGCATAAATTCAAAATCCATGCGAAAAAAAAGATAAACGCTTGGTGTGTAACAGCAAAACTATAAAAATTATTGGTCTTTTGTATATACCTAAAAATATTTTTATTGTGGTTACAAAATAATAAAAATTAAATTAGAAATTTTTAGCATATCTTCTTCACTTTTATTGAAAATGAAAATATATTTTATTAATATTTTTGAAGAATTGTAAAAAAATTATGAATTGTAAATTTGAGGAATGGAAAACCAATTTACGAATTAAAAAATTAATCAATACAGAATTCATATTAGAAATATCATGAATTACAGAGTAAATATTCAACATTTTTGATTAAACTTTAAATAGCATTACAAAATTAGTTCGGAAGTTAATGCCATTTAGTATAAAACTTTTTTTATCTGTTGTAACACATAAAATTGTACAAATTATTGGATGAAGTTTACTAAAACTGGTTTCAAAAGATAGTTGCATACCACTGATCACTGCGATATGGAAAAATATGGTAGATTATTGATAGGTTAGTTAGCTATAGAAATGCTCTTGTAATACTTCGTATCTCGTAAATCTTGCTCTTGGTACTTTTGTAAATTCAGGATTATTCAATTTTAATATATAGACTGTTAAAGCAGTCCATCATAGATGGCCAGATGAATAACCTTGTATACGGTATATTGTTGGGGAATTGGGGATCTTATTTAACCAATTATGCCGTAGTTGAGGAGAACAAACCTATAATTAAAACGTGCACTGCGTTGGGTAGGGTCATAATATAAACTCTAAGTAGTTTAAGTAGACAACTTTAGTGATTTAAATGCCAAGAGACCTACAGAGAAATGCTACGGTTTCTAAATGCTTTTATATATGGATATAAAATCATCACCCAATTAAACTGACAGAATACGTGAGTGGTACCCAAAAGATGCTAACGTGCTAATTAAGGTTGTAGTCATCTTACTGGAGAACCGCCAATTAAACGAACCATAGGCGACGCACCACAATGTAAATTTGGGGTAATAATAATTTCTAATATTTTTTACCTGAGCGACATCTCAAATATGATGAACTCTTTCTATTAATGATTATAGAGGTTTTCAGATATCCGTTTGCAGATGTTGCCCATTTTTATTTTCCATAAGTTTGCATTTTGTAAACATTCTGAATTGGTCAGTAGGCTTTTGATAGTGGGCCAAATTCTGTGTCACTGTTAATTTTTTTTTCCAAATTCACAATTATAATCTAATATATTAAAAATGACCATATAATATCCAAAGTTTCAACTTAATTTATATTATTCTTCATTGCAAGCAAATGTTTTTAGTACTGATTATATACTAAAAGTTTCTATAATATACTTTTATTAACTCTCTACCGTACTCAACCAATTTACCATTGAAATTTTTTATTTGAAATTTACTTAATTTTATTTCACTTTCATTTATATAAAGATAATTATTACATATTAAAAATTTATTAGCGATTTATTTCAATTTAACTTTATATAAAAGAATTATAATTTCTCGCAAGAAATTTTTTTTTTTTTTTAATATGTTTTCATAAACAAAATTCAAATTAAATTATTTATTTCATACTTTAATAAGTAATTATTTATGATTTTCATATTTAATATGCTTATTAAAAAAAATGTTATTGATCTCTCTAGTATTTAACTATACAATAAAAATTAAAATTTAATTAACAATTTGCAATAAAATTTTTTGATTTTTCAATAAATTCAGTAAACAGAAAAATTTCTATTTCACTTTAGGAATTTTTTGTGGAAATACATCTGGAAAAAAAATTTTAAATACTAAAATCTCACCAAACAACATCAAAAAGTTTGAAATTTTACTGAATTCAAAAACATTAAAAAGTAAAAATCAATTGACAATTCGAAAGATATTTTTTGTTATTGAATTTTTAACTGCAATACAAATTCTTTAATAAATGTTAAATATCAATAAATTTTGCACATGAAATATTTTTCATTGATTTAAAATTTATACAAGTATCTTTTGCAGCTGCTACGTCATCATCCTCACTGAAACATTCAAACTAAATACGATAATGAGAGATGAAGATTCATGGTAAAATTTTGTAGTAGAGTTAAAAGTTTATTTGATGCAGAAAAAGCTAAAATTTGAACAAGACAAAAAAAAAGTAGGTATAATTTTTTTTAAAGAAAACGAGTTTTTCATGGAAATTGAAAATTTCTGTATATTTTAAGTTTTTTATTTAGAAAAATATTACCAATTCAATTATAAAATTTAAAATGTTTCTGATTATAAAATTTCAGATTTGTAACTTGTAACTATAATTTTTCAAATGGCAAATTTGTTGATGTAAGTTGACTTAATTTGGTTTTTGGAATTTAGATAATTATATATGGTTAAAAAAATGGAATGTTAGACAGAATTTAAGTATATTTGGTAATAATTTTAGTTTTTGTAAATTGTGAAAAAGTATTTACAAATTATATAGACGGACACGATAATTTTCTATAAATTTAATAAATATTAAGTTGAATAAAGTCGTAAAATTCACTGTGAACAGTTTTTTAGGTTATAGGGTTTGGCAAAATCTCATATCGACGATATTAGTTCCATAGTGGCACCACACACCACTTTTATTGATAACAAATGATGTAGTGCTTTCCAGTAAGTCAAAGAATTTCGTAATTACAGCAAAACTTAAGGAATTTTCTAGTACTACAATTCGAGCCCTCTTGCAGACTGGGAACGTATGGTTCTAGTGTTATATGCATAAGGTATACCCGATTTTCATGTTGCCCTGGATTGCTGCAATTTTTGCATTGGTAACCTTTGCCCTTTTGCTTAACTTCAAGCTTAAGCGCATATACTTGCGGAGAAAGCCGTACCGAGTATGGTTAGCTACTATTGAATTGTATTAAGAGTACGGAAGGATGATTATCGTTTTCGTTTTCATCTCATTTTAGGTACCACACAGAATTTTAAATATATATTACACGTAAATAACTCCTCACTTGGATGTGCTGGTTTTGCTCCTAAAATGGCGATAGCCGGTAGAACCTATTAATAGGGATATAAACTAATCCCAATTAGAAAAGTTTTATTATCAACTCGAAATTTGATAAAGACGTGCTCAGAAGTTTTATTATTTATTAGACAATGTATTACGAACAGCAATTAATACGTCAGTGCCTCGACATACAGAACACTTAATTTATAATCACGAGTATGTCTATATATTGTCCAGTCACTTATTAACAATTTCAATATTGGAATCGTTTAACCTAAAGTTTCTAATTACACACTTAATAACGCTTCCATCAAAACTCCTACCTGAGATATGCAAATTTACATGATAAAATTTCCATAAATTTTGTATTTCATAAAAAAAAACTCTTTCTGAATAAATTATTTAATAAAGTTACAATAATTACAAATTAAAACAATTAATTACAGTGAAAGTTTAATAATATATTTTAATGTTTATTAATAATTTATTATTATTACATTTTAAAAATTTCGAATATGTCAATTCTAATTATATGGCCACAAGAAATTATGTGCTGATATGCAATTTAATTGTACAAAATATAATAAAAATTAGTTTCATTAATGTAACCATAAAAATTGTTATAAAATGTGGTAAAAAAAAATTACTTATGCTATTAGTTGTCTCATATTTTGGTTCAACTTATCGATGTCCCTGCTTCATACCAATCCAAGTCAAATTAGACTTCCTGGAATCTGAGTACATCATACTGAGGCCCACATTTCGGCAAAATTTTTGGAGCTCTCAAGTTTATAGGAGAAAAGTTTATAGCTCATTCATTGATTTCTACTTTAACTCATGGGTGAAAATCGCCAAGTATTTTATCTTTACTTAATATTTTCTTAAAGTTTACAATTTTATTATGCGTCAAGTTACAACATCTAGGAATTATTTGATTGTTTGTTTGGATTCTAAGTCAAATAATATTAAGACATTATATCGTAAGTTGAGTTGCAATAGATCAATATCTTTAAGACTTATTTTTCACAAGATAGTTAACCAAATTTCGAAGTGTTCTATCTTGTGTTGGAAGTGATGCACGATATCGTAACTCATTCTGATGAAAATTACCAACCAAGTATTCTAAGTCAAGTGTAGGACACAATGATTTCAGTTTGCAATATGTTAGGTGGAGTCCCAAACTAATGTAACTAAATTTATTATAAATTTATTCTAAGTTGGTTTCTTAATTATGACTTATCAGATTTGTTAATTAATATGTAATATTTTCAACTAGGACTTTCAATTAAGAGTGAAATAAAACAGAATTTATGATCTCCTGAAAAGTGGTTATTTTGAGTTAGAATAGTATGGACCGGGGACATCGATATGTTAATAATATAATTATAAAATATTCATTAAGCAAATTTAAATAGATTTTTTATATACTATCAAAATCTGTAATTGATGTTAAATTATTATCAACTCCAACGTCCGATAAAGTTTTTAGGATCCTAACGATAGAGCTTTCACAAGCATAATAATCCCTACAACAAGTGGGGAGAATCAGATAATGTGTGATAATAAATATTAAAACAACCCGAACCGGATAATCCGGTATTATATTAGATGAATGGCCCACTCAGAAATCATTTTTCTATATTTTTACGATGTGGAATAATTTGTGTTGCAATTGAAAGACCTTTCGAAAAAGTGTAAATTACTCAAATAAATTAATTTTTCGTTGGTTGGAGATACCAAAAAATGCTTGTAGGTTCAGCGGATATAAAATTTTCCGATTTATATATAAAATCTATTTCTCATTGAACTGAATTTTTGTTAAAATTCCTTTTTCATAAAAACTATTATTACGTAATCTGAGTTTTGAGTTACCCCTAGATTTCAGTTATTTTCCATATACTGAAAATCAAATTTTCAATTACAATTTATTATTTAATTATCATTACAACAACAACAAAAATAAAAAAGAGAAAAGTGTTAAACCATAAACATAAACGGATGATGTCTGGACAGCATAACAGAAATTAAAAAACAACTTTTATGATCAAACTATTATGAATTTTTCGAATCCATAATATAAAACTAGAAGATCCTATTATACCGACTTGTATAAATATCATATAATGTCAACGATTTGTGAACAAATTACTTTGATTTAATATTCACAAAACTTTTAATGTTTTGTCTAACATGGTAAAGTAAATGAAAGTTAAAAAGATATTTTTAAATTGTGTGGTTTTTAAAAGAAATAATTATTATTAAATTTCAATGTGCGTAAAACATTGCAATTTCATTGCAATGCAATATAACAATTCCACAATTCGTATATTTATTATTCAGCACGTTTCCATCTCCATCACTATACTAACAAAATCAAGATTTTCATTTCAATGATTTATTTTCATTTACTTTTGTTTCAGGAAAAGCAAAATTTTGTATTAATTTTGATGATTTCCGACAAAACTTTAAAGCGCACAATTTTTTTTTATTCAGTTTTTCTAAATTGAAATGCATAATTTATCATAGAAAATCTAGATCAAAAAGAAAATATCAAAGGGTTTTAAAAAAAAAATTATACATCAGAATAATAATTTACTAGTTCAACTTTTCTGGTATAAGCTCGCGCCCTGAATACAAAATAATAAGAGCATGAGCATTCTAAAATATAAAAAATGATTATAAATTATTTATAACGTAGAAAAACAGAAGCATAAAAAATATTTATATCTAAGATTGGAATTTGTGGAATTTTAATATGTTGTATTATATTCTTTTATAAATCGTGCTAAAATAGAATTAATTTGAAAATAATTTATGAAAATAGTTTTTTTGCGGAGGTCTGTAGTATAGTTTCTTACAAATCACCTAAATCTGAACAATCAAATTTGTTTAGTGCAAAATAAAAGAATTGATCAATTTGATAACTATGAAGTTTGAGCACTCCACAAGATTGTAACCAAAATAGAAAATCAAAATATTTAGTTACCTAAAATCAGGGTTATTAAAAAAACTGAATCAAAAATTTAATTTCATGGCAACTTCTTTATTAAAGTTTTGTCCATTCAGATTTCGGCAATATCATAAATAAATTTTTTTAGGATCGCCATATTTTTGAGAAATAATTTGTATTTCAAAAATGACATACCATAGAAGAATTGATAATAGATTACTTAAAAGATTCGGAATATAGAAGTTATAGACATAGAAATTGCCAACGCGGGCAACAATTAAATGGTAGGTAACTAATCCCAAAATTTGGGTAGGTCTAGGTAGAGTAGTGACTCAGTCAATAGCCTGAACATGTGTAAACTGGGTTTAATTGAATTTTGCCTCATGAGTGTATGAATCTTCATGAATTTCCTCTTTTTACATATTATCCAACAATCAAACTTAATAAGTTTCACCAAGAAAACGTTTAATATTTTTTACAACTGATTTTGAATTTTCTTAAACTTATTTTAAATATGTAATAAAATCATATATCTAACTAAATACATAATTTAAAAATAATTAACTTCTCTCTCTCTCTCACCATAAATTTTTAATTATTTATTAACTTAATATACAAATTCAAATATTTAACTCCCGCCAAACTATTAAAATCCATAATTTTTGCGGTTTACCACAAAAAAACATTGAAAATAATAAAAAATTTATAAAGTTACATATTTAAAATGCGACACAAAACGCAACTTTTTACCACAAATTAAATTTACCCGCTCAAAAGTAAATTTATTATATCGTAAACTTATAAAAAAAAATCATCGTTTACGACAGCTCTGGCGGCACTACGGTAAATACAGGTGTGTATTATTTAATGTGATGTTATTTTCGAATGAATGAATATAAGATTTTAGTGAAATGAAAAATAATATAAACACAGTTAATACTTTTAGCTGTAGCTAGTAAATACAAAAATTTAAACTTTTTAGTTATATTCAAGCTATCATTCGTATTGGATCGTTGTTGTTGGTTGTGTCTCGACGTCAAACAAATGTTAAAATTATCGAAAATTTGTGTAATTTAAAAAAAATTGAAAATTAAGAAAAATAATTATATTAAAAAATAAAAATTAAAATTTTTAAAGTGAAATTAGTATAAAAATTATAGTTTATTATTTTATACATTTAAAATTAACAGTGTTTTAACAGTAATTTTACAGTAGAAAGAAGTATAAAATAATTTTTAATAAAATTTTAATTCAATTTAATTAGATTTTAAAATTTTCTTCATATCTTACACAAGTTTAACAAGTTTCCTTTTAATAAAAATTGTTAATTTAAATTAAGCCTTAAATAGTGGTTAGTTATAAGCGTACACCGTCGCCGCCGCCTTTATTTATATGGAACTTTTAGCTTTAAAAAGAAAGTGATTAAACAACTTTTATGGTGATTTTAAAGAAACGTTAATTGTGTATAAAGTGTTTATATTAATATATATATATTTATCAAGTGCTTAATTCACTTTCGTGATTTTCCAATTTCTTTACTTTTTTGTTTTGTTAAAACTACTTTTAAAAGATCAATTACCTTCGTTGGGGTTTGCAGTTTACATTGGGGGGTCTGCACAACTACTGTGTGCGTATATTGGAAATTTCATATATATATATATGAACTTCACTGTCACTTTTTAAATGGATTATCTTCTTGTTTTGGATTTCATTGAACCTTAAACGTACCAAAACTAAAATTTTCATAAATATAAAATTTTGCCTATAAATTTTATTTTGTTTTGGATGCTTATAAGAAAGTGGTAAGCAAAAAAAAAGTTTTAATTTTATTTGTTTTGAAAAACTATATTATTAAACGTTTCGGTAACGTTTTTTTTTTTTGTATGTTACAAAATTAAATTAATCGTGATTTTTTTTATTTATTTATGGTATAATTCGTAATTTGAACTTAGGAAAAGATAAATTTGAAAATATTTACAATCAAAATTGTATTAAAGTATTGATTTTTAGGAGGAATTATTCTACTCTGTTTATTATTTGTATAGAGAAATCGAAAGTTTGAATTGAAATACTTACTTAAAATTATATTTTTATGGACCGTGATATTTTATTTCCATTTTTTTGTTGATTAAAAAATGTAGCAAAATTATAGGTAAATTATAAATTTTATTACAAAAAAATAAATTATATAATTAGAGATAATTTAATAGAAGAAAAAAAATTGTAAAATTATATTTTAAGGGAAATTTTTCAAATTGATTAGTTTTTGTTGAATTTTTTTGTTTTTTGTAATTATGTATAATTCAGTTTTTGATTTATATTATTTGAAATTTAATTAAAACATATTATATTTTAGATAGTTATAGTTAAGCTGGGTTTAAAAAAAATCAATTAAGTTTATTACAAAATTCTTAAACACATCTAATTTAAAATAATTTTAGTTCATTTAATAATTTTATATAAAATTATTTTTATATAAAATCATTTACTTATTTAATTTAATCGGTACGGCTTCAAGAATTGTGGTTGTGACCGAGAAAAGAGTATTTCCCAAAGGACTTTATTTTTTCTAGTTTGTTTCTATTCAGTTTCTATCAGTATCCAAGAATGTTTAGCATCATTTATGTCCGCGTCAAAACCTCTTTTGATATGACACATTTTGAATAGATCAGCATCCTTATATAGCTCATATAGACGACAATTTTGTGATATTTTATAGGAATAATTTTTGATTATTAGATTTCCTTGTAAAAACTAAAATTTAAAAGTAATTTTAATTATATTGTGTTATCTTAAACAGATCGAAATGGCTTCTACTTCTACTGAAACTTAAAATATTCAAAAGTAGTAGAAAGCTAAATTGTTGCCTAATAAAAATACTTAGCTGGGTTTGACGGAAATAGGTATAACCATTTAGTTCATGCCATAAGCATGTCTTACTAATGATACTCAAATTCTTTATTTTTAAAATCGAATGAAGTCCCAATTTCATCAGACTTAAACGCTTAAGCGGATATGAATGAACAAATATTATTTTAAACTTTATATTACTTAACTAAACCAATATATTTACTTGAAAATTTAAGCAATATTTTTGAAATTTCTATTTCCTTCAATATCATAAATAATACTTTTATATATAGAAATTTTCAAATTTAAAAACTTTTTACGTACCATTTATTTGTTTTCACCAAAAAATTACAAAAAAAAAATACAAATCACTAAAATTTCAATATTATGGTAATAAATAATAATTTTAGCCTACACAAATTTGGATTAGTCCAACTTCTCTGGCAACTTGTCACTTGTGAAAACATTAAACAAAAATTGTAGATAAATCTCGAAAAAAAATGTAAAACATTTAAGTTCAAGTTCAAAATGTAAAACAAACTTTTACATTTATAAATACATACTTTTCAACCCAGCTTCCGAATACAAATAAAGAATAACTCCCAAAATTTCTGTTTATTTACTTGTCATTAATTTTATTGTTATTCATTTTTCCCGTCACCATAAAATTCCGATACCAAAAAAAAAAATACTGTAGAAAACCAAGTTCAGATTTTTGGCATTACGATAAAACGAGACATTGCCGACAATAATAAATTCCATCCAAATTGTAAAATATGACAAAAACTTTCTCTGTTTATGGTAATTAAACTTTAACTCGACAACAAGAAAAACTGAACTTTTATTAAACCGAGTTTTACGAACTATAAAATATTTTTTTTTTTATATTTTTCATTTATTATGAATTCCATTTAATTGAATTTTTTAGATTTTCAAACAATAAAGTCGTTTTTAAAATCTAATAATTAGTTAATTATATTAAGCCTAAGATTATGGCTCAGTAATAATAGACGAAACATTAAATGAAAAGTTTTAATGTTAAAAATTAGTACATGTTTTTTTTTGTATTACGAGAACATAATTGGGTCAAAAGTTTTTACAAGAAAATAAGTAGCTACACTTTACTTCATGGTGATTAACTTTCCTAGAAAATGTGTGTATAGGGCAGTTCAGAATATGAATAAAAACGTTGACTTATGTTTGATGTGGTTGAGATTTTTTTCGCATGATGGAAATTCTTTTATGTGTAAAATGTTAATTCTTTAATAATAAACGAATCAGAGGTGTAGATGGAAGCCATAAATTGTGGAGTAAGTGGGGTACTAAGATAAATTATAGGGTGGGTATCACAGAACGTTGCCAGTACACAAAACTGTTCTAGGGGACTAAAGAGATAAGGAATTTATTAAACATGAACAAAGAAGCTACCTCTAGATTATTCACTGGAGTTACTAGCTTCTATACGAGACCCGCAATTCTCACAAAACGGCGGCAAGCTAAATATTGACTACTACCTTAACATAGAGAAGATGTGAGTGGGAAGCAGTCAAGCACCTACTATGCCACCCTCGGTTCAACAAAGAAATTTCAGGAATTTGGTAAATTTCTTCTTAGCTAACTTGTAGAAAGCAGACCGGTTATGTCTAAAATTATCAAGTTCATTACAGAGAGAATTAGGGCAATTCGATTCGCTACTCGCTACAATGAGGAAAAAAGTGGTCGACGTCGCCTGGAGAGTACAACGGGCTTTTCAATAAGTCTTCAGTGCGTGGGTTAAAAATCAACAATTAATTATTTTCAAAAACACTTAAATTCTTCTTTAGAATGGTAAAGTTATGACTAATTTCATCTTTTATCCAATGGTATACATATTTATGTACCGCACCTGTAATGCTAAAGATCAAATAATAAAAATATGAGATTAATACAGGCAATTTTGTACTTGTAAACTTGTAATTCTAATTCTTAGTTCTATAAATTCTTCAATTCCTTAAAATTCTTCAATTCCATAATATCCGGACATGGAATTTATGTAGATGATCTTTCTAATTACACGAACATATGCGCGTTTATTTCACTGAAAAAGGATGAAAATTGTTTAATAAGCAATCATCTTTCAAATGATGTTGCTTGGACGTTTCTATATATTTATAACTAGCGAATAAACGATAGCAGGAGCAAGCGGAATCTTAAAGAATTATTTTAATGTTCGAAAGAGTTAAAACTAACCGCAAGTTGAGATAATGACGCCCTAAAAGACCTTATTTAAATAGCACATTATCAAAAGGTACATTATTAATTTCCCTTTAAACCAACACTTTAAAACCGACCCTGTTTTTTTTTTAATTCAATAACCCTTTCTGTGGTTAAGAAATCATCATCTTCATCACAATAATTATTTCTTATAGAGACTGTATCTATCGTGACGGATCATCAAAAAGGTGAAAGATTTTTTGTTTTGTTTTTGTTGGTTGGTTTTTATGTACTTTTATTTTCTTTATTTGCACTTATGCTTTTTGCATTTAATTCAAAATATAATGCTGCATTAGCATACATTTTTTAAGATGCCACTTTCCATGCTAAATGATATTTTTATTTGTTATAAAGATAAAAGGTTAAAATTATAATAGTTGTCAGCATAGAAATCAAATTATATTATTAATTTCTTGCTTTGGTATATGGTTTGTTGCGATGGTAATTTTCTTACAAAATACTTTTTATTTATATACTTAGTTTAATGTTGTTTTCCTCATTTACCTTTCAATGTTGTTTAATACTTAATGTTACATAAAAAAAAACTAATATAGAAAAAAAAACTTGTATAGAAAAAAAAATGGTATTAAACTATTTATATAAAATCGTTAGGAAATTTTAAACTTTAAGGTATGTAAAATCGGTTTAATTTAAAAAAATTACCTAAATTTTCACAATAACATTACAACATTTTAAATAAAAATATATGAAAATATATTACAAAATCAATAATTATTTAAAATAAATTATTTTATTATGGCTGAATGGATCGGAAAGTATTTTAAGGTGTGCTATATTTTCTATGTGGTTTTTCAATTTAATTGTAAATTAGTTTTAGTAAATAGTAACAATTTTAAGGAAATTTTTCAAAAGTAAAAGATCCCTTTTGATAAGACTTTTTCGTCTGTCCGGCTCGGAAAGCTGTGTATGTCCAGTATTTGCAATTTTGATACTTTTTCAAACGTATTTAAAATTTATTGGTATTCAGAGTATTAAGAAATTTTTTACTTGTAGATGGTTTTAGATACATTTGATCCCATTGTGTTTCTTTAACAGAATCAGAAATTTAATATTCTATTCTAAATATTCATTTATTTTCTTGATATTATACTTCAGAATTAAATCTAATAATGCCTGATTTATAACATACGCAAGACACATTAACAAAGTTAAAGTGTGGGCTACTTCGATCGGTTCAGTTTCGATTCGTTCAGTAAAGTTCAAATTTGACGCCTTCATATATTTTGTATGGGAAATCGATTGAGTGGACACATAGGTCGAATCGAAAGAGTTTGGAACGACTGGAATTTTGCCAATCCAAAATGCCAAGAGAAATGAAATTTGACAATGTGATTTTATCATGTTGCAATCTATATAACTATGTGCTTAGTCTACTTAACCAGTCGAATCAAATCGAAACTGAACTGAACTTATAGAAACTATGTAGCCCAGTTTTAAGAATGTTAAGAAACTCAAAAGTTAAAAGATATGATTTGGGAATGGAATATTTATAAGATTTTCTACGGATCTTTCGAATTCCATAAGAATATTTAAAGTTAAATCAACTTGAACATTTTGTTAACTTTCGTACGCGGCGTGTAGAGAGAAATTTTGACAAAATCGGTATTTTAAGCAGAAACATAAAAAAACTTAAGTTTGGGAGTCCATTTAGAGGAAAATGTGGTTCAAAAGGAAATTTTTTTGTCATTTGACAGATTATTTTGCTCCGATTGTTACATCATTAACAACTTCCGCGTGTCTTGCTTGCTTGCGTGTGCTATACATCACGTTTTAATCCTTTATTATGTGTCATAATTATGGTGAACTTTTCAGTGTGGAAAGCGTTTGACTAGAATAAAATAAAAAATCCAACAATATAATTCAAATTTCCGCAGTGTCACAGTATAAAATTATATGATCTTTACAATTTTATTTATGTATACGTATTTAACATTTATGGTAAATATTGCATATATAATTTAATTTCTTTTACAGTTTTTGTATATTTCCAGTTTTAAAATGCATATTACATAAAATATTAAATTCCGGTAAAATTATATATTGAAACTTTACAGGAAAAACAAAAATTACTAACCAAATATTTTTATTTATTCGTCCATTTTTTTTTAAAAAAAAACCACGGAAATCAATTATATTAGAAAACCTGTAATCAACGCACCAGGTAACAAGGAATTAATTTAAAAACTTATAAAAAAAGTGTTGTTAAAAAACCACAAACATATAAAATCTTCACATAAATGTTACATAGTTTGAAAACACGAAAAAACGCATAAGCAATAAATTATTAAACATTTTAAAAATAGAAATTTTTGAAATCAAAAATAAATTTTTTAAATAATAAATTATTAGATTCTAAGAAAACTGTTTAAAATATCTTAAAAATATGGTGCATAATTGAATGATGTTAAATCTTATTATATGTTTTATATTGACAAAAAATTAAATAGATTTCTAATTTGTGAAGAGTGTAAAGCGTTTTACAGGTTGGTTGTTTAGCTATTACCATAGTAAGCAATTTTGTAGACCTTTCATGGTTTTTCTGTAAAGAATTATTATCATTATTACTGTGGGAAACTTATGAAAATTGTGTGAAAAAGCACTTGAAATTTAAAAATGATATTGATATTATATTTTATATGAGATTATTATGGAAATTTATTTGAAATATTTTTGAATTTAATTTTGTTCTACTTCCATGAAAAGGTTCGGTTTAATTTATGATAGTAAGATTTTTTCAAAAAACATAAAAATACAAAATTTTGGTTTGAATAAAATTAATTTATTTGAATTCTTTAAAATGAGACCGAAAGAATTTAGAAAGAAATTTCTTCTATAATGTCATTATGATGACATTTAATTATTAGAATATCCAGGGCAGGAATGAGCAACAATTTGAACCCGTTCGACTGATTGCATAATTTTGTTCGATTAATTTAATTTACATAATTTTATATTTTTTTGATTAAAATATAATTAATTATGTTAATAATTTTGAAATGGCACGACTTATATTAAAAATTATTAAGAAATACACAAATCTTAAACCTCACTTTAAACTCTTGGATAAATTTGTTGTCCATACATCACACCGTACAATACCACACGTTTATTAACGTAATCAGGTTTTGTCCGGATTTGTATGTAACTAATATGTTATTAAGAAATTAAGAACCTTCAATTTTAAAGTTTCGTAATCTTCAAAGTTGTACAGTGACATAGAAAGATGCTCTGAAGATTGATCTTCTTCTTCACATTTTCTGACTGTCTCTTCTCCAATCAGTTCCTTAAAATTACGTGTCCGGTAATAATACTTGGTTACAATTTCGCAGTTGCTTAAGAATTAGATTATACTTCATGTTTTCTTAGCATGAAAACCAAAAATTTCATTAATTAATTTACATTTTGACATATAAAAATTAATTAAATTTTTATTACCATAATAACAAACACGAAAAATTAAGTAAAAATATGAATTCAAATAAAATAATTTACACTTCATTGCTTCATAAGACTTTAATTAACAATGATGTACAATAAATCACGACTTTATTATCCGCATAGTACATAAAATTGAATCTAAGATACAATTATGTTGACTGTATCTGATGGGATATTTGAAAATTTCAATGTTGTCTTAAAATTATATAGAAAAATATAAAAATTTAACAAAAAAAAAATATCTTAAGATACAAATTTAAAAAGATTATAATAAATTTTTTGTTTGCCATTGATTACTGGAAGTTAATCACAAACAAAAATTTGGAATTTATAAATATTAATTTTAATTTTTGTTATTTTTTTCTATATAGTAATAAATTATATAATTTATATAAAAAAAAAATGGAAGTCGCATCAATTTAAAAACAAACAAAATTTTAAATTAATGTTTTATAAAAAAATAAAAATAAATAAATTTTTAATATATAATAAAAAACTATATTAAATTCATTAAGTAAAAAAAAACTGTTTTGAATTTGAATATTTTGTCTGCATCTTAAGCATAATAATTATCCAACATAATATCAAACATCTTTTTTTTTTTTGTTACATAATTTCCATGATTATATAGTCATGATTATTTCTAATCTGGGAGATGGAATAAATCAAAAAATATCAGATGACATAATGCCATGCCTTATTAATAAATATCTTTCATCATAATAATCATTATAATAATCTGCATCATAAATTAGGTTTGCATGTTTTCAAGAAATTTACAATTAATTTTTATACTACCACAAGAAACCGCAAATTATAACATAAATTAATATAAAATAATGAAATAATTGTAATTATTTTTAATTTCATAAATTATAAATTTAAAATATATGAAAAATTAATCTGTCATTCAATAAAATTACATTAAAAAAAAATAATATGTTTTATGATACCAAAGAGAAAAAACAAATGATTTTTACATATGTATTAAATATTATAATTAAAAAATTAACAATTACTAAATTTCACAAATCAGCAATCCGAAATAATATCAGTAATTAAACAGCATGTGTTCCATCAATTAATTTTTGATATGGTGCTCCGGTGATACAAGATTATTTTTTATGTCTAAACAGTTTAATGCTTTTAATGCTGTGTTCATATAAATTGATTATGAAATTATTGATAATGTTCCGATCAAAGCATATAAAAAAAACATTTTCTTTACATAATAATTTTTTTTTTTTTATTTTTGGTATTTTTGTTATGGTGTTACAATAAAATTTTCATTGAGTTATTTTCACGATATCTTTTTTTTTTTTTTAATTATTTCACAGTTTAAATTTCCTAGTATCATTAATTTGAGCTACTCATTAAAAAATATTATTAGCTGCTAATTTGTGGTTTATTTAATTTCATTAACTGAAAAAAAAAACTATATAATAAAAAAATTAGATAAAAAATAAAACGATCTTTTAAATTTCATATAAAAACATTCTCTTTAACTAATTTTATGGTCGATGTTGTTGACCATTGCGACTTAATGGTAAATTTTTAGTTGTTATATAATAAAATTTTGAATTTTAATTATTTAATATTTTTTATAATGATTTTACAGATGTATTTTTTTTTATTTCTACAAATTAATTTCAAGTTTTTTGAATTGCGACAATCAGATAAAAAATTATTATTTATTATTGTATCTTGTGATTCTTTAAATATGACAATTTTTGCATAATTATTAGAAAAGAAGTTATCTGACAGGTTTTTTTTTTTACAATTTATAAATTGAATAATAAATATTACTTAATATTTAATCAAATTGTAGTTAGATTCTAAATACATTATTAGCAAAGTAATGAACAAGTTTTCATATGGAAGCACTCACCAAACATGAATCATAAATCTAAGATTAATGTGATAGTAAAATATTTGTAATTATCTTAATCTAAAACATGGACTATCCAAACCATTGCAATGATCTTAAAGAGGATAAACTGGTCAGTAATGACTGGCTTTATCGCGATGTACGACAGTTCGTACTACGGTGGTAACTGTAATGAATTAGATTAAGAATCTACATTTGTCGTATATGAGATTGGATTATGTAATTCAATTTTAATGGTATAAAAAGTATTTTTCTATCTCTTATCTTCGGAAGGTCAATATTTGTCATAATTTTGAGAATAGTTAGATATACTATGGACTGGCCAATATTACTTCCATTATTGTTTTATATTATAGATTTATTAAATTGTTTATTAGATTCGGCAGTAAATAAGTAAACAGGTTAAAATATTTATAAATTGGAATTCCTTTTAAAGTATGTTTAAAAGAAATACTAGTTCAGCCTGTAATGCTAACCTATTTCACACTAAAAAGCCGGACAATGAATTTAATAATCCTTTTATACCAAGAATTTTGAAACTACTACCACCAACTTATTGCCCAAGACAATAATTTTTCCAAACATCGTAAGCTACTTACTAACTCTGACTATTTAATATTCTATAAATAAATATTTCATATATTTATTGTTGAAGGAGTAAAGGCGCTTGCAATCCGGATTACTAAAACTGATGTATTAATAAAACCTGATGTTTCCACTGATTTACTAAGCCTAAAGAATTTATAATTAGTAATAAGAGCGTCTGAATTTAGACTTGGTTAAACAACCGCCAATCTAATTTACCATTTAAACATGAAAAATATATTGTCCAAATAAATTTGATCAAATTATGGTCACAAGCATCACCAAATTTTAAAAACTTAAAAAAAAAACTTGATTTGTCAGATATTATTAAAGGTTTTTAAATTTAGATATGCGTAAAAATTTCCAAAACTTGATTAATGATCAAACTTCCTTTATTGATCAAATTAATTTAATTATATTTATTATTCCCAGTAATTAAACATTTACAATTTCTCTTCGTAATTTTTTAATTTTCCTTGATTATTTTATAATTATTAACGTTTGCTTTCTACACTCTTTCAGTTTTGTATATTAGTAAGTATTTATAATGCTAATAACTAGTTAAATAAAAATTATCTAACACTTTAAAATGCAAGTGAAAGTGATTTATTTTTATTATTATACTCTAACTAAAAACGTACGAGTAATAATGAACAAACAGCAAAACTACAATTTCATTTACAGATATTTTTATTGAACCAGCGGGGCCACTGGAGTGGCACTAGAAATAACAAAATCGTGATTTTCCAGTCCTAAAAAAATATAAATGTTTTTTTTTTTTTCTTGTAGCTATATTTATAATAAATATCTCATAAAATATCGAAATAAAAGTACATAGTATCTATACATAAAAATAATTTCTGTAATAAAAACGGCTATAATAATCAACAGGTTTTACTGTTTCATTATTTATGTAGTACTGTATTAGTTAATATATTAAATTTGCAATAGACCCAACAAAATTACAGTATGAATACATAAAAATTAAAATCTAACTAACTAGAAAATGTACTTAAATTTTAGCAAAACAGCAAAAATATTTCAGCAATCTAAAAAATCTAATATTAAAAAAAAAAAATTTATGATTTCGCCCAATTTTTTTTGTTCCAGATTGGACAAAATTACCAAAAATATTTTCAAAAGTAATTGTACTTTTAACCTATGGTGATTTTGATAAATTATTAAATATCAATCAATTTTACCAATCAATATCAAAATTTAATCGATTATCTATGCTTTGAATCATTACCAAATAAACTATTTTAACACGTTAGGTTTTGTGTCCAGTCATAAAAGATATTTTTTTATGTAATCGTCGAACAAGGTCAAGTAAATTTTGTATAATTATATTTGAGTTAGACTAGTTTTTATGATTAGATTTTTTTTGTATCTTTTATACAAAAATTATTACGGAAACTATACAATTTTAATATTAAATTAATATGTAAAATTTCTTTAATATGTTTTTTTCAAATTACATAATTACAAAACATAATTTTGAAAATTATTGAAATTGTTTAATATTTGCTGATTTGTGATTTGATTTTGTTAAACGGAAATTATTTTTAAAATTAAATAATTGTTTTGAGTTAAATAAAATCAGTGTTAAACAAATGCTAATTTGCGAATCAATTTTGCTGATTTAATAAGTTTTTCTATTTTTTAAGGGGGTTTTGCAGAGTGAATGTACATTAATTGCAAGTAATATTGATTTTTTTTTAATATTGGCAAATTATGTTAATAATTACTGATTAGGAAGTAGAACTAAAATTTTGTATCACAAATTACAATTACTCATGGTTCGCTAAGCTATGGATATGTCTGTCGAATAATTAATTGTTAAGAAAAAACATTTATTTTGGCAATTAATTTAAAAGGGGGAAAGTTATCACAACTCCCAAAAGAGCCTTCTAAAATTACTCGGTTATTATAAAAGCATCGACTTATGATATCAATTCAAACTGATACACTCAAGGCTGATGTCTTCACAAATTTAAGCGCCCTGGGCTAAACAAAATTTTAAGCGGTTCTCACTTTCTAAACGAATTTAAAAACATTGCAAAATTGTAAAATTAAGCGGCTGTGGAGTGTGCTATGCTGTAATACATTAGCTCAGGCTCAGGGGTTTAACTGCAGACCGAGGCATTGATATGTTGCTCTAAGTTGACACAACTTTAAATTAGTATACACAGTAATAAAATTTTGCAATTTATAATTATTGTATTAAAAAAATGCTATTCTAACAAGAAATGTACCACTATTAAAAGCCTTTCGCATGTTGTAATTAAAAGTTTTTTGGATATAAATAAATTTATGTTTCAGAATCCATATAAAAATTAGTAGGTCGAAATTGCAATAATAATGTCATGCATACAAAAATCATCACTTCTTGTTCTATTAAGCGCCCTCGGACGAATGTGCCCCTGGGCTACAGCACAGTTCAGCATAAGGAGGGAAAAGCTTATTTTGGGTTTAGGAATACCAACCCTTTCAAAGTGAACTGACCACTATACTTTCGATTACTTCACAGCGGCTCTTCTGGTTTTCATAGGATGGTATTGAGAACCACTTTTGTAGGTCCTTCAACTTCTATTCGGATTTAACGCTACGTCGAAAGTATAGTTATCAGAAGCGCCATCGATTTATTTTTGAGAATTATAATTCTCTGCAATGTAATAATAAAAGTATTACTAAAAATCCACTTCTTTGTATTAGGTTTTGCCGTTTTGGTATTTACTTATTTATCTATTCAACACTGATTACTTAACAGATTACTTAACAGATTAATTTGCAGTTTAATATTTTACATGACCACGAAATATTAATCATAGATCTTTAACAGCTCGAATCGTGACACCGGTTATTTAAAGAAGCGATTAAATTTTTTATTAAGAATGTACATTAGAAGAAATTAATTTGTATCTTTAACCTGTATATTTAATTCGTATAAAATATAATTTTGTAATTATTTTTTCTATTAATTTTTTAATAAATTTTAATGATTTATAATCTCTCAAAATAATAAATTGCGGAAATTGTTTGAATTGAAATGTTCCAAATTTATTACTTCAGTTTGTCAGTAACGAACATTAAAATTAAATTACTACAATGAAAATAATTGAAATAATTTTTTTTTTTGAAAAATTATAGGTCAGAAGAAATCTGAACATTTTATTACTAAACAATTTAATTTATTACATTTTTTAATGCTTTATTAAGAAAATATTTTGGCTCTATTTTATTCAATTAAATCTTTGAAATCTTAGTAACTAAAATAACATTTTGAAACCTGAAAATATCAATAATTATTAAAAAATAAATTTCTTAATTCTTTTACAGATTTTCATTTTAATCATTCCGATTACTACTTCCCCCGCCATTACATTTCCAAATCAACAAAAATAATGGATAATCGTGAAAAGGATTCACCAGCACGTACAATTGATTCACATGGTTCAACTAATGCCAGTATGGAAACAATTGTCGATCGTCGTAGCATAAATAGTCAACAGCAACAAATTCAATTAATAGAAAATCAAACAGCCGCTATGGAAAATAGTACAAATGCTACAAATCAAAATTATAACAATAAAAATAGTCTTACAAATTCACAAATCTCAATGATATCAAATGATCCAAAAGATCCACAACATCATATTTATACAAGTCCAGATTTGGTATTGAATTCATCAACATTAATTGAAAAACAAAATGCTATGAAAAAATTTAAACAAGATTTAGTACCAATTAAACCAATTGGTGAACAAGAAATGAAAACAAAATTGAAATTATTAAAAGCAAAAGGTAAAAGTTTAGATTTGATATCTGAAAAATCATCAACATTACCATTACCACCAAAAGAACCAAAACGACGAAGAAAACCATTTCCTATATATATTGTTCTTGGAATTGTACAACTAGTCCTTAGTATATCATTAGTGGCATTGGGTAGTCTATTAATTATTCGTGATGCTGCATTATCAACAACTGGTTCTGGAATTTGGTCAGGTGGTGTAGCAGCAATTGCTGGTGCATTAGGTGTTATTAATATTGGCAGATCAAAAAATGGATTTTTGGCGGTTAGTTTGATTTGTGTGGCAACAAGTACATTAGGTATGGCATTGACAGGAACTGGTCTGGTGCGGGATATAAATCGAATGGATCAGCAAGAGGTGAGTTCTTCAGGAAATATTTTAGTAAAATTGTGTAAATTTTTACGTGATTATAAATATTGTTTTTAAAGATAATTTATTTTAATTTGCAATATTAATATTTGAAATTCTTTGAAAATAATTATCATTATAAGGAAGTATGTATTCAAATTATGTGTACCATTTAAGAATTTAATTCACACTCAAGGTTTTATTATTTTTCAAATAATTTGAAGGGTATTGATACCTCTAAGCCATTTATAATTATACATTGAAAAAATCAAACCACCATCGAAACTCTAGAGAGTAAAATATCTTTAATAGCATTTTTTTTTTCAATTATAAAGAATTGAAATGAAGCATTTACTTTTAATGGATTTTTTTTTAATAAATTTCCTTTTACTAATTGGACAAGGTCAAAAATTTTGCTTGCGTCGGTTGTAATCCAATAGTTTTTTAAGTACTTAAACAAATCTAAAGAATTATTTCAATTATGAAACTTTGCAGTGTACATATTAACAATTTAGAAAGTTATAGAAAACACTAACTAACTGTCGATTCAAATCGAATGAGGATACACATGGCAATAGAGCATTTTTTTGTGGTTGTGAACCTATTACCCGAAATAGGATAAGATATTTTACATTTTTCACTCTCTGAACCCAGCTTTTAACAAAGTTCTATTCTAATCTTCTATATAAATGGATGGGAACCCGATAATTAATAATGCAAGCACGGTGAATTAGACAATCTGTCTCAAATCTAATCCAAATTTTAACAGATTTCTAAGTTATTTGAGCATGTTCTTCTTTTACAAAATCAAAGTATAAATCAAAAGTTTTGATATATACGCTTATAAGTTAAAGCATTTTTTAAATTACTTTTAAATTGTAAACAAATTCGTAATATTAAATAAATTCTCTATGTTTTAATCATAAACCTGAAATATTACGTTTCTAATCAATTACTAAGTTAAATTTAACTTTATTTTAACATTTTAAGTTAAATTTAGCCGCGCTCATGAATGATCTATACGCAATTAAATTTAATAGAAACATTGTTCCCGCTGTACCGCACTAGAGCTGGCCTCTCATCATAATTAAAACTAGTTTACCACAAAATAAAATCCAATATTGTATAATTTTATAAAGTGCACCAAAAGAAAAAATATAAAAATTATTATACAATTTATGTAATAAATTATATCTGAAAAATATTAATTATGCTAAAGACCGCAATATTGTGTATGTAATAAAATTCAGGGTAAATTACTGTTTTTAGCATTGAAAAGTGCTGGACAACAAAAAAAATAATATAGAATTATAAATTTCGTAATGGAAATTGCGATTATTTTTATTTAATGCAAATATTTTTTTCATATTTAAGATCAATATTTTTAGTTTAAATAACATAAATTGTTGTAAAATTATAATAATTTTGATAGTAAATCTGTTTGTCATTATGAAAACCATAAAATTTGTAAATTTTTTAATAAAATACATGAAAATTTTATGACTTTAATGATGAAAATTTTAATTTTTCTAATTTATATATTTTTATATCCAAAATTGGTTTTTAAATTATTATGTAATTTGAAACGAAAAAAAAATATGCTTTTAAAGATTATAATAAATTTTATGAGACAAATATGGTTTTTGTCGTTATTGCAACAAGTTAATTAAAATAAACACTGTTAAGAAATCAATCAGTTAATAACTAAAAAGTAATGGTAAAGTAGTTTTTCATCAGTGATTACAAACTGATATTATTTTGTATTAATTTAAATAACAATAAATTAACACCATAAAAAATATAGAGAAAGAGGTCAAAACTTATATAAAAGTTTTTGTATGGAAGCAAATTTGGTGATTAAATCCTACAAGCAACAAAGCTGTTTAATGCACTATATACTTTCTAAATATAAAACAAGTTATATGCTCGATTGCAACAAAATAAGCTTAGAATCATGATTCATGACTATACTAATTCATCAAGCTTTTACAACTTATGTTTCACTAATTAATTAATCACGAAGTTCTCTACTTTTTCATTACTAACTATGCATCAGAGAAAAGAGAGTTTAGATTTCCGGTTCAAGCCTTAAGAATTTCAATTTGGACGTCTGTAATCACTTATTCTCTAATGGCTAGAAACTTTAAACCAACGACATTCCAAAGCTCGACGACCTTCTTTAAAATACCAAAAACCACGAGTAGCAAGACTTGGGAGATCTAACTAGAGACTTTCGGCTTTAGAAAAGCTGAGGTTTGATTTGAAGTTTCTAGCCATTTCAACTAATGAGAATAAGTGATAACAGACAGACAAAATGAAACCTTAAGACATTTTGTACTAGTAACAAAATTGCCTAAAAATTAAATAGGTCATAAAATTTTTGATTTAATAATTGACCAACAATTTTCATATAAATTTAACAAAAAAATATATAAAACTTAATCATTTTAATAATGAATTTAATGTAAAAATTATTTGAATTAGTGTTTTTTTTTGTGACAAAATCATTCAATTTAATTTTAGGTAATTTACATATTTTGTAAATTATTAATTTCAAAAGTCAAAGACAATTCTCACCAAAAGTAATCAAATAATTAGTTTTATTTCTGTACTTTTTACAGTGTAAACTTGCTTTACTATTAATTAACTCTATAATAAAATTTACGATTTACAAATTACAGTTTTCATTTTTATGATCATGACCAGTTAAAATAATCTGCATAATTTTTTTTGTATCTTTCCAAAAAAAGAAGCAACGTAAAATTATATTTGAAGATAGAAAAAAATGATATTACTAAAAAATCAATTATATTTTCAGAAATATTTTTTTAAATATATTTAAATATAAATATTCTTTTTATTTCAGTTTAATTTAATGAATACTGAAGCAGCTATTTCTGCTGGCTGTGGATTAATTTTTGCTTTGGCTTTACATCTATTAGTTAGCATAATATCCGTTTATCAATCAGCTATAAAATTATGTTCAAGGTAAGTTTTAAATGATTTTTAATTGTTAACTGGGATCTGGGATGATTGATTGATGATTAGTTATTTTAGTTTTTGTATAAAATAATATAATTTTTTCTAATAAAACTATTTTTAGAATTTTGTAAAGAATAAATTAATTTCAAATATTTTTTTTTAATCAATAATAATTAATGTTAGCGTTAGTCTTGAAATTGACGCTTAACGTGTGTTGATGCTAAAGTTTTGAAGTGTCAAATGAACTCACGATTATATATAGCAAATTCAAAGCGTTATGTTATTTGTCAATATATTTTTAAAAAACCCTATAATTTCATTTGCATAAGAATTGTTGAAAAAAAAATTATAAATTTGGAACAAAAAAAATTATTTCACATTAAATAAATATGAAAATTCAATGCTTCGAAAATTTGAAACCAATTTTCTGTTGCACAAGTAACGAGTCAGCTAATACATATATAATGTCATATCTTCCAATTATTTTGTTCTTTTACTGCACTTCAAACACGAGTAATTTATGTTTTAAGTAAGACTTATACTTTTTCAGATCTATCTATTATCCATAGCCTAATTATAGTTAAATAATCTGTTAATTACAATCAATGGGAATATAAATTTTCTTATTACAATTAGTTATAAATATATATAGTACTATTTTATCAGTGTAACGAGCATGAAATTATAATTTTGAGTATGAAATTATAATCCGAGACATAGCATATTTTTCTTATGTGGCATTGTTCTGCAGTAGAAATACTCTGGATAAAATTATATATTGCAATAATTAAAGATTTAAGATTGAGATTTCACTTACAATCGATTACGATTATAAATTTTATTTATTCATCTTATTGCATCCCTAAATGCTAAATGTCACAGTGATGTCAAATTTCTTTTAAAATTTATCGTGCAGAAAAATATTCAGCGTCTCCAGTATAAAAATCGTATTAAGAATATTATCTTTTGTTTCTTCAATCTTCGGTTCGAATTATATTTCAGAGTTATATTACAATTATAAAAACTTTCGTGCGGTCCCAAATACTTTTGTTGTCTGCCATTAGGAAGCTATTTATACGATCTTCTAATGAAGATACGCTTAAAGTTATTGAATTGAATGAAATTATTATTTGTACATAATGTGACGAAATTATTAATTAAAAAATTGGGGTTTCAAAAATTTCGAAGTACACAGAGCTCTGGTCCAATGATTGTCTGTCTACATGGAAATTCACTTTAACGCTCTACATTCCAATTATATTAAACGTTTTTACCATCTACATCTGACTGAACACTATAATTTCATAGTTGGAAAATTTAACCTCGTCTGCGCCTATTGTGTCATTCTTGCAATATTATAACAATTTATTTTTATGAGTAACTCAAAAAGATAAAGATCAAATTTTTGGACACTTTCAATTGTTAATTGATCGGAATAATGGCTTAGGTTAGCTAACAGAACTGAAATAATCAGTCTTTAATTCCTAAAACAACACTACTTAATGCAAAACTTAATTTTAATCACAAACTATTAAAATTTATTGTATGTTAATTTGATTTTAAATTATGCAATTACGATTAAAATTCCATAAATTAAAATTTATAAATTTTATTATATTTATTTATTCAAGTCGAGTAATATGTAAAATGATAGTGCAGAAAATCAGATCAACTAAACACAAGAAATATTATATGTTTTCCATCGAATTATATTAGTTTCGTTCAAATAACATCAAAAAGATATAAAAATTTTCTCAGGTGTCATCACCTTCACATTAATTTCATATAATATTCTATTTGTCTAAAATCACTTTAAATTTTCCCACCTTTTGAAATCCATTAGCGTGTTTAGATACTAGTGTTTTTTTTTATATCTTATTTTTATTTCTTAATCATATATGCCGCGGCCGCCCCACAAAAACAGGTCTTCAAAAATATTATAATAAACAAAAAAAACGTATCTAGGTTCGTGCCTCTTAATTAGATTCAAGAAAATATTGAAATAATCTTTTTTTTATTATTATTTCTTTAACTGAATTCCAATAAATTTAATGAAGCATAAACATATTTTATGCAAAAGATAGGTAAAAAAAATTGTTTATCAAGTTAAATTCAATTGAACTTGGATTTGATATTTAAAAGTCTGTGTCTATCTATAGACATATTTTTAAAATTCCATAATGAATTGACAATAATAATAATTATGTTGTACTGTGTATGAAATTATTATGTTAATTTGTTTTAAATCCTTGGCATAATCATTATTCGTTTTATTCTCTTGCAAATACAAAACAAGTTTTTCTTGAAGCATTCTTTTAACGATAAATTATATTATGCTTGCTTAGTGAATGAATAGAAGGTGAAATATCTTGGAATTCTGAATATAAAATAATTATTATTATAATTTATTGACAAGTAGTGTTAAATAAATAGTAATTAATATCATCATAGACCATAGAGAATAGTGTACAGAATATAAAACTTTATCATGGATTAGATTAGATTATCATTGATACATCGCCATAAATTTAACTTACCGTATCGATTATCAGTGTCCACTATTGGAGTTATTTAGATTGTATGATTATTAAATTGATAACATTTATTAGATAAAAGTATTTGTGTCATCGTGTATAGTAACAAAAAAAACTTCAGAGTCGCATTGCTATCCATAAATGCGGTTTAGGACCTTAAAAATCGTGAAATGATTGATACTCAACTCCAACAGTGATGGGAAGCTTGCAACAAGTGGTAAATAACGAAAAACTTATGGGGAGTCCCGAGCGAACTATTAGTCACTAAGAAATACTTGTAAAATAGTAAAAGCTTAAAGCTCTTAACAGGATATTGAATGCCGAAGGATCATGCCTTTAAGATACGGTGAGGTAAACATGTATAGAGGATACAGAGAAGAATGAGATACAACTGAACACCTTTTGTAGCATTGTACAACTGTGAACTGTCATACACATTGTATATAACCGTCCAGGTGTCGGAAATACTTACTACATGAACTATACTACGTGAATCAAGTGTTTTGAGTTTCAAACTAATTTTAAAATTCACTCCGAAGTCCCATCCCTAATCCAATCAATGGTAATTTATTAATCATTATTTAACTTGACGTATTGCCATATTTCCACTAAAGGTGCGAATTGAAACCATTTGATTTGCCATATTAAACTGCTTTCGTTACAGGTCGAATGATTTAGTAGAAAAACCAGCAAGTTTTTTTTTTAATTAGTTTAAGATAAAAAATATATTAAAAATTAATTTAATAATTTTGATAGTTTATTAATAAAAAAATTGGAAAATACCAATTGAATTTCCTTGAAAACTATTTTCTCCTTCAAAATTTTTCAATTGGTTACACAATTTTTTTTTTTTTTTTTTTACTAAAATATTTAATTACTTTCAGCATAAAATTTTTAACTAAATTTTTATCATAAATTAATTATTAATAGATTCAGTTTTCAAATCCAATTATTTCTTTAACCACCTTCAGCCAAATTAATTTTTATATATTATATATTTCCTTATTTTAATTATAATTTCATTAATTTAAAAGTAAATATTTTTACAATAATCATAAATTATTCTTTTATAAATTTTCGTGATAAATTTTACTTTCAATTAAAATATTTAATTTTTATTCAATATGTTTCTATAAATAAATTGCTGATATCCAAAAGCCATGAATTTGGTTTTTTTTTTGTATTTGTAAATTTGGGTTTTTATTAGAAATTCCACTGTAAGAAGATTGTATGTCTGAATTTGACCTGTTGGATCTATTAATAATTTCGTTTCGAAAAAAAGGTGTGTGACTGACGGCGAATTATTTATTTTAAAAACTTGACCTTCTTTGGTAATTTTAAATAAACTTGTTATATTTGAAATATGTTTTATAAAAGAGATTAATTTTAAAGAATTTACTGACATACAGAAAATTGTGCGTTTTGATAATTTAATTAATATTAATGATTATTTGCAGGGAAACATAAAAAGGTATGTACTAACAACAGAAAAATTCAATTATTTCTTGCGAAAATATTTACTTTTACTTTTTTGGGATATCTTTTTTTTGTTGTTTTTTGTTATTTTGGTGGCACACATATTCAAATTCAGTTAAATTTTATTATAAAGCATTGAACATACTTTGTAATTTTTTACTGTTTTACTCCTCCTGTTAGCATAGCGCCTCCACTCGTCGGCAGCTCCATCTCAGTTGGTTAATTGCTGTTAGTTCTAGTATTTTTCCATGTGAGATTGTATTACACTCGTCGGCAGCTCCATCTAATTTGGTTAATTGCTATTTGTTTTAGGGATTTTCCATATGACATTGCATCTTCCAAGTTATTTGGCGACCCTGGAGATTCCACTATAGATTCATTCTTGTAATTTTCCTATTGGTATGCCCAATTCATCACAATTCTTATTTCTTAATATGTTACCCTATTGGTTTCTCATTTTGCTATTTCCCAGAGACTGTTACTTACGATGTGAGACCAGAATTTCCCACATATTATTCTTAGGCATTTCTAATTGAAACATTGAAAAACAATTGCACTAAAATTATTATCTTGTCAGCAATGATATTTATAAAGAAGCTATTGAGAAATAGTGTTAATAAATTTACCAGAAATATAATAAAATCTAAATTTTTAATCTAATTGAACACTGAACATAGCATCCTTTTCAACTTCAATCATGAAGTAACAAAAATCTAAAAAAATAAAACTCGGAAATAAAAGATTTCAATTAAACGATTTCAAATATTGCTAAATAAATTCGCTATTATGAAAACCATGTGCGGTCGTTCAATTAAGTGCCTTTTTGTTTTGTATGTCAGTTTAATATGAAATTGCAAAAAAAAAAAACTAGCTTTGAGTACTTATACAGTACTTCAGTACTTACAGAGAACTTTTAGTATAAAAATAATTACAAAATTCATGAATACGCAATGTTTTTTTTGAAGATTACATTCACTTTTTTTCATTTGATTTAATGGACATTGAAATGGATTTTATTAAAAAAGTGATCAATTGGAGTTTTCAAATGAAAATTTAATTTTGGAATAATTGGGAGAATTGAAATAAAGTTTATTAAATTTGGATTGGTACACAAATTTTGTAAATTATCAGTTTAATAAACGTTTTCTTAAATTGATGTACAAACTTGAAATTTTGAATATTGATATTTAGTTGATCGAATACCCATCAGCCAAATATTTTTTAAAAAATTTGTGAAGGCTGTAGTAAAAGATTTCCGAAAATTTAATGAAGTTAATTTAACTTTTGTAGCAGTTACGTGGTGGTATAAGTAGTAGTGGTTTTTGTAGTAGGTGGTGTGCATATGGTACTTATTAAATAATTGTACTTTTTGGGCTGAAACCAATTGATCAACTAACTATTAAATGTTATTTTGAAACCAATTTAATGTGTGACTGAAATATGTGTGACAAATGAATTTCACTAATAATAATTATTACCTGTTCCACAATTTATTCATTTCCGCGCACATTTAAATAATGTTATTAGGTATTAAACATCGGCCAGAGAGTTAAGATAATTTTTCTTAGTCCTACTGAATATGGTAAATTACGATCCTAAATTGTTCAAAAACATTTTTATTCAATATTTAACTCTAAAAATTAGATATACAAAAAAACTTTCCATTTTTTTTACCTGTTAAATTTTTAAAATTCAAATTCTTTGCTAAAAAAAAATCACTTATACGAATACGACCTACAAAATTCAAAAGGTAAACACTCATAAAGTATATTCCAAAAATCAGAACTTTCCCTTTAAATTTTGGTGTAAATTTATATCCATAACAAAAATAAAAAAAACTGACTAATAATTCGATTTCTTTAAAATGAAATTATACTAACAAAACTTAACAAGAAGACTTCATTAATTAAATTCTTTATGAAACTCTTTTTTTACATCCAATATAGCCAACGAACTGACGATTGCTTAAGTAGGCATATATGCGTTTTACCATTTCAAAATTTGAATAAACCTCCTACTTACCCACTTTCCGTTTTCAGAGATTAATTTAACATAACGAAAAAACAAAAATTATTTATTTTAAAATTAATTTAAAATGCAAATACGATAAACTTTAATATTTTGTTTTTCATTTATCTGCAGCAGCAAGTGGGATTGAGGTTGAATTTAATTTACAGGTGAATTAATTCGCCCTACATCAATTTTTGTTATTGTTTTAATATCGATACGTATATAAAAGTAAAGAGAATTTAAAAATTATTTTCAAGAGGTAAAAAAGAATTATTTATTGGTTTTGCGGTATTTTTAATTGTACGCATTCTGATTATATAAATTGTTTTTAAATAATAAAATTGAATTGCATATTTAAATAATTTACCATGATGGAAACCGTACAAAAGTTGAGTTATAGTAAAGAAATTTTCAATCATCAGTCATTATTAATATGACGATTCTTAGATATCTAAAAAAACGGGTAAAGATGTCCTTACACTTAACAAAACCAAGTTACGTAAAATAATTGGCATGTTCACAGGTTACTGCGCGCTCAGGTATTACTTGAACAAAATCGGAAAGTCTGGAAAGAGTTACTGTCGGTTCTGTTCGGATGATGAAGAAACTATGGGACATAGGACACATGACACATCCTCTGATATTGACAGGCTGTTGCCCGAAAAAGACTAACACGTAGTCAGGAGAAATCAACGCTTTTACAGGCCTGGGTATTAACTGACCAAATATTAGTAGAGTAAGCAAATTATAGATCTCTTAGGTTTTTTAGGTCGCAGTTTTTTTTAGGAACTGTTGATGAAGATTTAAAATTGGTATTAAAGTGATGCCTTAGATGGCAATTAATGTTGCTCGATAGATTTATTTATTGTACTCTACTATATGTTAGCTTAAGTAATAGCTTTATAAAACCTCGTGCCGTCTGCCGTGTTGTAACGTAATTGGTTTTCGATAGTTACTGTATAGTCTTTTGGTTTCTTGAACTTGATTGATGGTCAAGCAAGTTATTTAACCCTTCGAAGCATTTGAGGTCTAAGATGTGATTATATAATTGGCAATTACTTACTTCCATTGCTTTAAACCAATATGGCAATATGACATTTAATCGTCATCAAAAGAGTTCTCCATTGATTACCATTAGTAGAAAAGTCAAATCTTTTTAAAATTCCCAAAAATCAGTATTCACATTGTGTTGTCTTGCTTTTTCTGCCGCAGATAATATGAACTTTTTGAACAATTTGTAGAAATTATCATAAAACACTTAAAAAACTTATAAAAATAAATAAATTGATTTAGGACAGATCGTTAAACCAGCAGCTAAATACCAAAATTTTATTTATATAACTCTTTTTATTATAGCCTAAACACACTAAATATAACCTAATTTTATATTATGCTTTCTAGCATTAAATATTTCTATATGTTTGAACTTAATTTTTTTTAGATCATTTGATTAATTAATATTCGAATTCACATATGTTTTTTGTTGGAAACAAAAAAAAATAATAATAAATACCATGAAAGGTCAAAATAATCATAAAATTAATTTCATATTTTTCTACTAGCCAAGGTGGAACCTAAAAATTTTAATAGAGTTGACAATTATCAGAAAAAAAAATAATCACACGCACCTCAATTAATAATATTGGCTAATAAATAGACCCCCATAATAAATCAATAAATAATTATAGATAAAAAATCCGATGCAAAAAAATTTAAAATTTACATTTGAATAAATTGTTTATTACAAATTTGTGTTAGCTATGTGTAAAATTGCATACCAATAATTATTTTTTCTTATAATTAATTTTAACCTTGAAAAAACTAGACTCAAGTCTCTAATAATTGCGACCTAAATAATTAATGAATTTTAACTTAACACAAATGCTAAACAAATTTAATTACAGTTTAACTTTTTATTAAAAAAAATGGTTCCATTTTATTCAGATCAACTTAATAATTGTTATTTTTTTAAAGGTTGATTTTAAGTTTTAAGATTTTAATAAATTAGAAAATTGTAAGAAAAGTGGTTATGGCATTTTCAAAAAAATACATTTATTTAAATCTATAGGTTTAATTTTTAAAAGAAAACAAAAATATCATTGAGTTAATATCGAAATATTGAAATTATGTTTAATTTCCTCAGCTAAAAAGTAATTTTTTTTAATAAATATAAATTAAATAGTATGTTAATTAGTCATTACCATAATTACATGTATAAGTTTTCTTTAGAACTAAATTATTTCTAAAGAAATGGCTCTAATTCCTATTGTCCTGTACTTTTCCTTCAATATCATTCATAGAATTTTTTCAAGGAACCCTGAGAACATTCCTTTAAATCTTTCAAGATCAGTAGAATTGAAATTGTGAATTCTGTCATCTGATTTACACTCACTCTAGTTTATTGCAAAAATAAACCCTAATTTTTAATTAAATGTGGAGAAATACGACAAAAAATAACGCTGACTATAATTTAATGCTAGTGATAAGAAAGTTCAATAAAATATAGGTCAAAAAAAATAAATAATCAAGTTTAATTTAAAAGCCAATTTAAAAAACAAAGAAAAATTTATCATTATTAATTTTATAATTTTTTAAATTCATTTATTTAAATTATATAATTCAATTTTGCGATATCAATAGCTAATTATTTTATTTGTCCTTTAAATAACATTTGATTTAACTAAACATTATTGTATTTTTTGTTTTAATTTAAATTATTATTATATATTGTACACTGTTGTGCTTAAATATTAAAATATAATTATTATTATAAATGAAAATTCTTTTTATAGAAACAAATTTTCGTCTTAAAAAAAAAAAATATATAAATATAAGAAAAAAATATTTTCTAACTTGAATTAATATTAATTTTTTTTAGTAAATTTTCATTAGCATTTTCATTATTTAAAACTTTCGTGTTTTCTTTTTCATTTAATTCGGTTGTTGTTTCTATACCAGTTTCTAATGATTCCTTTTCAAGATAATCTTTTTCTTTAACTTCTAAACTATTTTCAATTTCATCAGTTTTCGCTGAACCATTTTCAATTATTCCCGACGAAATTTTATTTTCCGTTTCATTTATTTTTTTCTCAGCTTGTTCACGACACATTTTCTCCCATTCCATAAATTCTTTATAATACTGATAAACTGGTATACATATAACTGATATATCATCAACAGTTGCTGCTGCTTTACTATCAGCCAATCGCCAATGTCCCGAATCATTAATACGACCACGGGATTTTGCAACTAATTCTTGTGCAACCATCGTATAACGATGTTTTTCAGTTGGATATTTTGTTAATGTATTAAATACTGTCATACTAACACTTTCGGTATCAGCAACATCCCATAAACCATCGGTTGCCATAACTAATATACCATAATCACCGTCTTGATTTTTCTCATCTGGAATGGATATGACTTTAGTTAAATCCCGATATATAACATCTGGATGTGGTGATAAAAATGGTTTTATTGGTAAACCACTGCCTAATGCTTTTAAATCATGATCACCAAAACCACGTGTAACACCAATTGTACCCAATAAACGGCTACGTTTACCCTCACCAGTAACAATTGGCATTTTTAGATCATCATGTGTTAATGTTTTATATGCCCAACCTTTCATTGTACCCTGTCGATATAAAATTCTCTGACCCAAATCTTTAATAACTGGTCGTTTAGCATATTCCATAGCTACATATTCACCACCCATTAAATTTGGATTTAATTTTGCGGTTGACATTAAACGTGGTCGTTCTGTGTCCGGTGTATGATCATGTGAAAATGGTATTGGAAATATATGCATATGTTTTTTATCTTCCAAATTTTCAAATTCAGATTTTGTTGTACTATTATTATCATTTGCCGTTTGACTGCCATTACTGCTATGACTTTTAAGTACTTCATTTGACATCCGTTGACATAAAACGGAACGACTATCACCAGCATTCGATACAAACATTTTACCCAATATAAATAATGCTACTAATGCTGTACAACCACCAGCATTACGATATTTTGAACGATCTTCAGCTAATAATGCATCCATATCAATAAAAGCACTTTCCAAAGCACCAATTATCAATTCATCTTTGGAAACGGATCGATGAAATAATACTGGATGTGGCCAATCAGTTTTTTTATCAATTACATCTTGTCGGGGCATTAATATATCAATAATATCAACTAATTTTTCATGTAATATATGATGAAATTGATGTGATGCAGCTAATGCAGCACCATAACCAGCATGACCATCAAATATACCAAAATAAATATATGGTAAATCGGGATGTTGTTTAGATGGATGCACTAATACATGACGACAAAATGCAGCTTGATCTTCATTCCATTCAGATTTACCAGAATTAACACATTCAGCATAACCGGTACTCCATGGCAATATATTTATATCACGTGGTACAATAATTGGTCGTACATTATGATCGGCTGACGCTTTTAATTCATCATAAGTTAATAGTTGCAGGAATGGTGGACGGGCATATGTAAATTTATCCGGCATTGTTGAACGTTGCGAACGATGTGAATGATGATTATGATGTGATGTTGATGGTAATTCTGGTAGTAATGAAATATCTGGAGCAACAACTTCCAATACTCGATTACGAATTCGGGCAAACATTTTGAATTAAATTATGATTATATTATTGTTTTTTTTTTTAAATAGTTAGCAGTGTAAATTTTCCGAAGTTAGTTTTTATTTAATTTTTTCCTAAAAATTTAATATTTCTTTTTTTTTTGTTGTATTTTATTGATTTTTATTAGCACCATAAATTTGAAATGGAAAATTATTAGTCATTTTTTTTATGTTGTATTCCTTGGAAAATAAATATAGCTTTACTGAGCTAGCCACGTCCACAAAACAATACAATTTTATTTATATATATATAAATATTGTTTTTATATCTATTGTTTATGTTGAGATTTATTCGATAAATCAAATTTATGCTATCAGCTTTGTTATAAAATATATACACAAAATAATTTTATCAATGCATAGTGAAATGAAACCAACAAGAAAATTTGATGAAATCGATTTTTTTAATTTATGTTTTTGATTGTTAAAACATATTTAAAGATTAGAATTTCCCTTTTAATTAAATTTACTTAAGATTTATTATTAAATAGTTAATGTAAACTAATTAAAAGTTATTAAACATCACTGGATTTTGTCTATTTTAAAAATTAACAAAAAATAAAACACGAACAATTCGAATAAAATGTCAACACGGTTGGCTGTCAAAATGAAATTGGAGAGAAATATAAAATGTTTTTTTTTTATCTTTTTGTTAAAGTTCAGCCAATGCTGACAATTGTATAAAAAACTACCATATAAAATAATGGGAAATATTTTGTTATTGAATGAGTTTAGTATTGTGGAAGAGGGAAATTTTTTTAAAAAGCTTTTTTTATGTTATGTCTGGCTATTAAATTGAAATCTGTTTCTGTATTGAACGGTGCAAAATTCTCATGTAAAAAATAATTTGAATTTATGAATTTTTAAGATTATTGAATTCAATTTAAAAAAAAAAAAAATTATTTTGTTTTTTTAGGGAAGCCTATGATAATACTCAAATGTTGGAAAATGTTATTACCGTTAATAATTCATCAATGCTTAACCAACAAAAGGTGGAAGAATATTTTAATTCAATGTCAGCTTCAGATAAAGAAAAGGTAATTATTTTAATAAAACTTATTTTGAATTTTAAAATGGCGGGTTTATTTTTTATGATTTACAAATAACGATTTTCTGTAATAAAAATTACAGATATTTAATTATATAATTAAATTTTATTTGTTTATGAACAGATGTTAACAGCAGAAAATATCGATAAATTAATGGCTATGTGGATGTATTCATCAAAACGTGGTAGAGGTGATCAAAAACAACAATCACCAGTAAAAATTCAATCAAGAAGACCAATTATGTTGGTACCAGCAACAGCAGGAAATGGAGTAAGAAATATTATTTTATTCATTTAAATTAGTTCTAGATTTGATAAATTTTAACAAATAAGTTCAATTTATAAATTATTCAAAATTTGCTATTATATCCACAATTAATATTTCCTATATAATATAAGAAATTATTAACCTCACTCCAATAAAAAACACATTACATTTGTATTACTTATTCGAATAACTTAAAAATAAATTAATTACAAAAATATTGTTAAACGAAAATGCTTAAATAATTAATTCGGCCAAATTTTTTCAATTTACCAAAATACTTAAATTTATTATAAAAATACATTTAATTTGTAAATCAATATTACGTCAAAAATACCCAAATAACTTCCATAGAAAAGTGAAAATCAGTAATTATACCCCCAAAGAAGTTAATTTGTGTATTGATTATAAGATTACGCAAATCTTTACGAAAATATGAAGTACTCTCAGCAGGTAATAATGAGCATCTAACATGCCTTAAATTGATTGCCAAAATATAAATAAATTTAATTAAAATTAAATTTTGTTGAATATCTGCTCTAGGCCCTGTCGCATTTGGAATATCAAATTGAACAAAATAATATTATTCACAAGGTTTAATGAAGTTTTTTCCTTAATTTCTTGTAATGATTTGTAATTTTTTGTTTATTTACGGTTGAACCATTTTGATAATATATACATAAAAGATTGACACATGTGCGTATACATTTAAATCTTTTCGGTGATTTTTATTTCAATTATGAAATTAAATTACTTAATTCAATTATAGAAGTCCGGATCCACACAAAACATAAATAATTGGTTGGTAATGATATAAAGTTTTTTGGATAATAAAAATTTTATTTTCTACAAATTATTTTTGGTATTTGGTCGAATTGGAAATTATAGTAGAAAACACAGATAATTTTTTGTTTAAAGAAATGAAGAGGTCAAAGGTCAATGAAAAATGTCTGAAATGTTACTACTAGAAAAATATTCAATGGTGCTGTTAAAAAATAGTTGAGGTTGAGCTTGGTTTGACTAAAATAGTTTACTTAGATACATTATTATCAATTACAGCAAAATGGCGGCAGTGATTAGGAATATGTCTGGCATCCAGCCTTATTGTAAACGAAACTAGGTTTAGAATAAGGGTGTTTGCAATTAGCTTTGAATCTAGATACTAGATACAATTAGCTTTGAAGCCCAAATATTATTAAAATTACCTGAAATAAGAATTGATGTTGGTACGCGGAACAGCTCAATGTAAAATCATTTAGTGCTAAAATAGAAGTAATAAGAAGTTACGAAGAGTATTAAATGTGTATTTAATATAAATGAGAGAAATTTAAGCTATGTGAGATATACGAAATACGAGGTCCCACAATGACAAATTATATTGCATTTTTAACATCAATTTTTGCTAACTTCAAATATATTAAATTGGCAACAAGCGAAAGTATACAAAACGATTATGTATTCACGAGCGATACAAGGTAGTAAAAGTTCGGTATATCTAGCGACAACCAGGACACTCAATGCTAAAGGATAATGCCTTTAAGATATAGGGATCCGTAGTAAACATATTTAGAGAATTCGGAGACGAACGCAAGACGATTGAAATTGAACTCTTTTCGTGTTACTCTCCCTTTGTCTCATTCACTTGCGTTGCAGTTGCAGATGTTTTTGTTCCTACTACATGGACGTATTTTATGAAGCACGAGTTCTGGATTAGAATCCAATTCTCTGTTTCGGTCGAAAGATTTGTTGATTTCACGTGTAACATGAATTATTACGATTCCTCTCTTACAATCAAACAATAAATCAATCAATATAATCTAAAACAAATTTGTCCCATTAGTCAACGATAGCTATAAATTCGGATTTATAATAAAAAAAAACTGGAATTAACAAATCGATTGAACAGGTTAAAGAAATTGCGTAAAAAGTCCATTGAACGGTTGAAAAAATCTGTAAATTTTCACTATAATTTCTCAATTTGATAATAATTTAATATTGTAAACATATAAAAAAATGTGAAAGTAAATAAATTTTAATTTTTCTGGTCATTAAACTAAATCATGTAACTTTTTACCAGACACTAAACACATATAATAAATAAATGTCTTGAGGCACTAATCCAGTTTTTGTATGTCCAGTTCTTTTCATCATATTTCAAACTTCAAACTTGTACAAATAAAATAATAATTAATATTAGATATTTTTTTTATAAGTTCACAATTTATATTAATTATGTGGTGCTTGGTGAAGGTCAAAAATCATACGTAACAATTAATTGAAAATCTCTAATTTCAACAATTCAAATTTTAATGATAATTAACATTAAAATGTAAATTAAGTTCTTTGAAAATATATAACAAAATTGAAATGTTTTCTGTAAATTGAAATTACATAATCAAAGTCAATAATATCATTAATTTATATAATAATAAATAGTTTGTTAAGTTTAAATTCAAAGAATTTAATTTGTTACACAATTCAGTAAATCTTAATAAAGGTAAAATTCCATTATTGCAGAATAATTATTGAATGTTTATAATTACAATTTATAAGACTTCCTTGTAATAATTTATTCGAATATATTATTAAATTAATTACGTTTACATATTAAAATTCTTTTAATTGAGGAAAATTTCAATATATTTAATTTATTCATAAACAAATGTGATTAATGTTTAGTATTTAGTATAAGATTAAATAATTCTTGGAAATAAAGGCAGCCATATTGAAATTAAATGTTGTATTTTTAGGATTAAATTTTTAATTAACCATTGCATAATGGAAATTAAATTACATATTTATCAAGTAAAATTCAATTGATACGCAATCTATTTATGTACATATAAAGAGTAATAAAATTAAAATTTTGTCCTACCATTTATCGAGCAGAATGTGATTAACATGGGTCAACATAATACGAATATAACTTTGTGCTGGGGCGAAAATCAATTCGAATATTTCGTCAACTCAGAATTAATGAATTACAATATGTGAGTGAATTCTTTGAATAGTACATTATGATAACTAAACGGTAACATTATGAAATATAAACTATTTCATTTAGTAGCTACACAGGTCAGAAATATTTGCAAATGTTCGTTTTAGCGTTTATTGTAAGAAGCATTACAATATACAAACCATGGTATAAATTATAATTAATTATAATTACAAGTAATGTAACTGTTATACTAGTATCAGTTACCATAACTGTCGAAATATTTTAAAATATTTTAATTTAATGATCAAGGCCAAAATGCAGTTTCTCGAACGAACCTATTTGCAATTCATCTCTGCACAGTTGCTTCATATTTTCATTTTCTCTAGATTGTAAGGTAAAGGTCCCACGAAATGAAAGACTTTTATTACATACCAGATATGAAAGAGTTTTCAAGAAATTGGGCACTAAAAAGGAATTATTAAGTTCCAACGGTCCACATTTTCCTGCATTTAATGATAAGTTGTAATGCCACAACAATTTTTGCTGAAAATCACCCTAAAATATTAAAAAAATATAATAATTTTAAATTCCTCAATTTTATTATCTCTAAAAATACCAAAATTTTCTACATTTCCTAAGGGCAAAAATGATTAAATATTTAAGTTTTACATTCATAAATTGGAACAACAAATTCAATGAACCTCAAAATGTTATTACTTTTAACATTTCTAAATGGCATGGCTTCATTTTCCACATATTAAGTAATCACTAACACAACACTATAATTTACAAAATGGAAATCCAAATTGCACCAAACTGAAAAACACTTTATCTCTCTCTGTATAATTGAATGTCTAAATTTTGAAAAGTTTCATACATGAACCTAACAAATTTGCATTAATATAAACAATAGAAGGTCACACCCCGGACTAGTGAATTGTTTAGATACTTTTTTAGATGTTTTTTTTTATGTTTTTACAAAAAACAAATTATTATTTATGTTGTTTTGTTATTTCTTTATATTTTCCATTCATTTTAAAATATAAAATTTTTGTTTAACGTCATAATTTATAATTTTTTACCACCAACAGCGTTCAAATTTTTTTCAAATTTTAAATGTAGCTCAATTGGGTGAGTCTTTTTTATCTCGACAAAAACAAAAATTACTCTTTAAACCGAAATTACTTAAAGTTTTGATTGTAAATAAAGAGAATTAATTAAAACTTAAAAATTGTATTTGCTTTTTTTTGCAATATACATTTTTGTCCATGTTATTACATAATTTTATGGTAAACGATTCTGATTGTTTGAAAAAGTATCTTTTTCAAAAAAAAAAAAAAAGACTATTCAAAAAATAAATAAACATTTAAATTACAGCAATATTTGCAAACAAACAAAATTCTTCATAATTCAAGTTAAAAAGTTAGACATTTTAATGAGTTTTTCTTTAAAATTAAATTTACATAGATTTTCTTTGAACACGGAGTTGTTAGTTGCTGTGTAGACAAGACCATGAATAGATATATTAATAATTTTATACTGTAACTTTTGAAAAATAATGAGGTGTCATATGCATATCTGCCTTCTTATTTTGTGTCCCACAAAATCGGTACAGGTAATTATTAAGACCATACCGAAGGGCGATAATTCTCACTTTAACCAGTAAATTCATTCTGACCTTAATAGTTAATATACAATGCTTTCGGGCTGTAAATTCATTTAGAAGATTTGTAAATCTTTAATTCATAAATCTTCAACTCATCGTTAATTCTATTTCAGCATATAAATCAAGAATTTGTTATTATTACCGCAATACTAAACATATTTTACCATTTAATTAATAAAATTTCCAATGTGAAGTTGAAGACTATGTGAACAATTAAAATGAATGATACCATTTGCTGATAACAAATGTCTTACTCTGCTTGAAGTTAGACATTACTTTAAAGTTTGTTCACTATTGAATGTAATTATAGAAAGAGGACGTCATGACTCGATTTGGTCTGCATACGCTATCGAAAATTAATTTCAAATATGTGAATTTCAAATATGAGATCCCAACAAAAAATATGTTTCTAAATTATTTCCTTATTATTAGGTCTTGCGTTGATGAATTATCGTTTAATTTAAAACAATTATGAGTTTACAATATAAATAAATTACATTTACTACTCGCGTGTATAGTAAAATTATAATAAATTCTTTTTAAAAATTTCATTATTCTGCCATAATAAAAACAGGTGAGGCGTTCACTTTATAATTTTTCTTTTAATTGGCATAATAGCATTTCAAACTGACTTTAATTATTTTCATATAATAAGAGGCCTAATTCAATTTTTATCTATAGTAGAAAATGCAAGTTAGTTTTTTTAATATGATAATTATAAATTTAATGCTAAATTAATATTGCTACACTTAATTTATAACTAAATTAATAAATGTTCACCTACTTTTTTTGGTACAGACTAGAAATTCACGATAATTTTTTATCGCACGTAAAGTTTATGTAGGTGAATTCATTTTGGTAAAAAAAAAAATATGTTATGTAATTAAACTTTTGATTTTTTGTAAATTAATGTTAATTTGTTATAAATTTAGTAATAATAATGTAACATTTTTTGTTTTTCTATAGCTTCCACCACAAATGCTTCCACCTGGATGTCGTCATCCAACTGGAATAGTACTACCATCTGGAATGTTACCACAACAAATACAATATCCACAATCACCATTCCCAATGCCATTATTACCACCACCACCACCACCAGGTTCATATCGACCAATGCCAATATCATCACGTCCGGCATCAGATATTAGTAGACGTCATCGGCCATCAGCAAAACGTCGAACTGGTCGTAATAATGCAAGTCGTAGACAAAGACGTAAATCTGATTCAGATGCTGAAAATCGTATTGCATTTACATATACCGGATTAGATAGGACAATTGCAAATCGTTTTCTTGAACGACAGGAACAATCAAATGCCAGTCATGTAGATTATTCATCGTCAAATGATTCGTTTCGTGAAGGATGTCCGGATGTAGCAATGTAGATTAAAAATATATAATTTTAAAAGGAACGTAAATTGAAGAAAATTGTCCCAGTTTGATTTGAAATAGGATGAACATATAAAAAAGGACGACAATTACTAAATAATGTCATTTATTTTTATATATTTGTAACAAAGTTGATAGATTTTAAGGTGCTAATATAAAAATACTCTTGTTTTTTATTTTATTCATTTTATTTAACATTTATTTCAATGTAAATATACTTTTTTTATACGTATTATTATTAATATTATAATTTTAAAATATTTTCAATAAATTTGTAAAAAAAAAAAAAACAAAGTAAATACAAAAATTATTTAAATTTACTTAAAACTAAGAAAAATTATATATTTGTTAATAAAGACTGTAATGATTAGAAAAGAAATTATTTATTTAAATTTATTAATAGCTCAGATTTTTAAACAGCCCAGATAACTAACCAATCAACAGTTGGTAAAGCTTTACGAAAAATACCTAAATCAACAAAAGATGTAAATTATTATTAAACAGTAGAAACGTTTCCTGACAGAAGACTATGTAGTTTAAGTACACAACTTAATTCCTCTTAGCTGTATTGCACTACAAAATTAATAAACCACTAGTTTATACCACGTAACTAATGTGAAGACTTTGTAACTAACTACTTTAATTTTCAATATTTGAAGGCATCAGCTAACAGTCAATCTTGTCTTCATTTTCTTAACGCTCCTTTGATCCTTTTTGACCACTACCTTCAAACATGTTAGCAACAGTTATCAATCAATGTGAGGACATTTTAAGGTTTTGTATAAAAGAGAATTATAAAAAATCATCGTTGCCGATTAAGTAAAAAAAATCATGAATGCAAAATCTTTCATCCATGATTTTTTTCAAATATTTTCATTAAATTCTAGAATGATTGATTGATGCTTTTAAAAGTATTTTCACCTTTTAGATGTACACGATAAACTTTAAATTTTATCAATATTATAACAACACTTTTAAATAATTCTAAATTCTTATACTCACTCACTGACTCACTAATGTATTATTTTCCATCAAGTTGCAAAAATCCATGTTAATCAATTCAAGAAAGTAGACAGTTTGCAATTAAATAGAATTGAATGTGTAAATGAATTATTTCAAAATTACAAAAATAAATTTTTTCAAAATTTCATAGATTAGTCCAAAAAAATCTTCAACCGAAACTTATAAATATTAATTCAGAATTCAAATATAATTAGTGCGTGCAATTGAATAATTATTTATTTATTATTATAATATCATTAATTACATAAATTGTATTTATTTAATTAAAAATCTTCATCACTTTGATTGTCAATTTGATGTTTACTGTTTGATTTCTTTGTTGTATTAAAAGTACCAGTTAATTTTGATAAACTTATATCATCATCTGATGGTAGATCATCTAAAAAAAAACAATAATGTTCATAAAATATTTAGATTTTCATAATTCCCAAAAAAACAAATCTTACATCCATGTGCTCCCAACTCTAAATCACTATCAGATTCGCCACTACCTAGTGTACTATCTAAACCATCATCATCATCATTACCTATCATACTACCAACAATTTTTTGTCGGCCAACTGTTGTTCCATTTCTTGGTTTAAAACGTCCTGTAGTTGGTCGTACTCTAGGTATATCCTTCTGATCCACACGATCTTCAATTTTATCTTCAGTTGTATCAAAATCAGCAGTTCTTATACCAGGTATAATTCCTTCATCATCATCAAGGTCATCGATATCATCTTCATCATCTAATAGACCTTCCGGAATTAAATTTATCGATGATTCATTCGGTTTACTTGATACCGGTGAAGGTAATGGTGTTGATACTTTTATTCTGGCATTCAATTGTGCTTTTAAGGCATCGCGACATTGAATCCGAAGAAAATATTTTTGAAATAAATCTTTTAATTCTTCTTCCAATTGTTCAAATTCTTCCAAATATGCTGGACGAATTTTCTGTAAAGCATCTAATCTTTGTTTAGATCGATCTAATTCAGCTTTTTTACGTTGTAATTTTGAATTAAGAGCATTTTTCTCAACTCTCGATGATTCCAATTGAGTTTTGGATGTTTGTAATTTAACTTGTACCGATGTAATTGCATTTTTTATTGATCTTTCAACAGATTGAATTTCCATTTGGCGTGACGATTGTGATATTCGAATTTCTTTATTTGACAATTCCTTGGACAATAGATCATATAATGTTGCACCACGTTTAGTTAATTCAGATGATAATTCACGAGCACGTCTCAGATCATCGATTTTATCACCCAAATCAATTATAGCTAAACTTTTAAAATTTTCTTCTTCAGCTTCATCATCATTTTTCGGTGTTATTATTAAGAGGCTCGTAATTTTCTGTAGTTCTTTTGCTGCTGACGATGAGCTCGCATATAATTTTCGCGGATTTAATTTTATTGCGGATTTTGTTACAAAAAATTCGGTAGCAGCTCGAATTAGTAGAATTCGATCCGATTCGGTTTGTGCACTGCCTGGAAGTATTGCACCCGGTTCTAGTCGACCAGTTAACCATTGTAATATATCAGCAACAACTTTAAAACTATTTAAACTGCCGTAATTACTATATAAAGCTTGTAACGGAAATGTTTTTGGATAACCAAGAAGTTTTAAATGTTCTGATAGATCTATAAATTATAAGATTATTTAATTTTAGTATAAATATAATTTTATTTTAAATTTTTACCACGAACGTCCTTAAATGACATTTCTTTTATAAATATTGATTTTATTTTTCCTTGTTGTTATGTCAAAAAGAAACTTATGTGTACAAATTTTCGTTGCATAGTTACGGGCGGGGAAAATAAATAATTATTTTTATAAAACCTGTTGCTTGGGCTGGCTGTCCATATTATAGTAAAAGTATTTTATTCATCAAGGTAAATTAACTCAAGTTTTTATTACTATATTTAGTTTGAATTTGGGACCGTAGAATCAAATTAAAAGAATCCAGATCATAATTGACTGTTGAGTATTTAAATATATTTACCCTTTTATATTGCTAAATATATAAAATTGTTTTCAAAATCAATTTTTACAGAGCAATAACAAATTTAAACCGATTTAAATTAAATATAAATTTTAAGAAAATGCAATTCCATTTGCAAAATTTCTTATGATATTCTGGCTAAAGATTATATTGGTAGCATATAATTATAGGGTGTATTAGAAAATAATGAATATTTTTCAATTTTTCTCAGAATATAACCAGTATTCCGCGGAACACTGAAGTTACGTTAACTTATAGAAATGTTCTACTAAAATCTGAAAATCAGTGAAAAACTAAAACTGTAATCTAAAGCCTTTGTAATCTAAATTAATGTACTTAAGTTGGTTTTTATAGTTTTATTTAATGTTGAATGACAATACTCAAAGTGTACGGACGTGTTTCTTGTTAAAATGGTTACTATTATTACGAGTAGTTATGGAATAACTATCAAGTCTGGTGATTGATGTGATGGTCAAAAAGAAGATTTTGCTGAAAATGCAACAACAAAAAGTGTCCGGGGTACGCTTTCGTTTCGTATATATGCAAAATTGGCATATGTGCAGCTACATCTCCTATATAGTTTACTTGCTACCTATAAAGTTTCAATTTCAATTTAAATATTTTTGAAAAGTCCTTGAATCACCCTGTTCTTTTTGATATACTTAATATACCGCAAATTATGAAAACTCCATTTATTGGGTGAGTATAAATTTTTAATTCATTATTTTTGTCCAAAATAAGTATTAAAAATTATACATTTTTTAAGAGCGCTTCCCTCTAAGATCAAATGGAAGACATTCTAAAACTACATTATCATAGAATGACAGAAGCCTCCAAATATTTATCAAAAATTTCGAACTATCGTTTTTTTCTAGATAATTTAGTCTTTTTTTATTAAAGATTGTAATACCGATTACATTTATAACGAAACATTATTTCATGTAAAACTCTTATCAGAAAACTTTGGTGATCTAACCAAAAAAAAAAGGAAAATTTCATAAAATACCTAGAATTTTAAGTAAATGCTAAATAGGTGTAGAAAATTTTAGAAATATTAAAAATTTTGCAAAAATATTAACAAAACTTAAGAAACCCGATAATAAAATTATCAAAAATGTAAAATATTTAATATAAAAATTTACCTGTTTTGATGCAAATGCAAAATGGCTGAATATAAAAAAAAAACTTGAAATGTTTACAACAATACTAAAAAAAAACACTTTTAATTTTCACTTTCAAATAAAATGCACATATTTTTATAATTTTCATTATATTAATATCAAATTGGATATAAATTATTAACACTTTATTTTAATTTTTTTTTTTTAATAAAATAAATATTTCCACGCACACAAAAAAAAATTATCTGAATTTTCAATTTCGATGCACATTTTTAAAACGATTTTAAATAGTACGCGAAAACTCGGAAAACTCAGATTTTTTAATATAGGTATTTGTAATTAATAATTATTTAAAAACATTTATTTTATTATATATTTAATGTTTAAAAATGAAAAATGTTATTTTTATTATTTTTTATTAAATTTGTTCACTACGAAGTACCGACACGTCTTTTCACAGCGACTTTTAAATTTTAACTAATAAAAAGAGGTGTGTCTAAATATTATTAAATTGATTAAAAAATCATTACAAATAAAAGCGCGCGAAATTTGAATTTGAAAATATCGTTAGACTTTTAACGCATTTTCGGGTCAAAATAAATATTTTTCATTTAAAAATAAACCTTGTCCATTTTAAATTAAACATTTTCCATTCCAACCCAACCTACTGAAATATTAATATTTAAATGGCCGCAGTATTTTGACTGAATATAAAGGTAGCAAAGTCATTAGTCTTTTAATTGAAGGTTGTATCACTGATAATATTAACTGTTTTAATAATTTTTAGAGCTATTTTATTGAGGTGATATTAAAATTTGTAGAACTTTTAATTGTGATAAAAACAATTATTTATAGTTAATTTATGTAGCCATCATTATTATTGATTAAAATGTATGCTACCATAAAGATAATAGCGTAATTTTTTGAATAGTTCATATAGATAAAAAAGTTGTGATGTTCCATTTTGAGATACTTTTGGTCGTGGCTGTATAAATTTAAAAAATATCATAAATATTACTTAAGTAAGGAATCTTAAGAAGTGTTGCCGGAAAAAAAGAAATATTTACTCCCATGAATATAATAGCAATTTGAATTTTTAGTCATGTGTGGGTTTAAATAAAGTTAATAATAATTCTTAGACGTTAATTGAAATTGTTCAAAAATATTGTAAGAATAATATCCCTTAGTTAGTATACTTCATTATAATTACTATTCATAAGTAATTTTACTATAGAATTATAGAAATTAAAAGGTTTTTATTTTGGAATGGACAAAGTTTATTTTGAAATGGAAAAGGTTTAATTTGATCCGAAAATTTTATATATTAATCAAAATTATTAAATTTATATTAAATATTAAAAATTTATAAACATTAATTAAAATTATATAATTAATGTCTTAATAAATTTAATTTTTGTGTATATTAAATTTAAGTTCTTAAAGAAATAATTCAATTGAAAGGTGGTAATGATCTATCCTTCCTTCCGCTTTTATCGTAGAACTAGATAGAAAAATCTTGCAGTTGTTCAATTCAAATTTGTTCAAAGTTAAATTATTTATTATATATTTTGGAAAAATATAATCCATTTTTGAAAATTTGTATTTATAATTTATTGTAGAGTTAATAATATTTAAAAACTACAAAACCTTGTCTGGTGAGCTGGTGAGCTGCAGACATCAATATGTTAATATAGTGCGAGCTGCGAGGATGTATTGAAATAGATTATAATATTTTCAACTATAATAAAACGTAAAATAATATTAAACTAATTTTTATTGCAAGTCTAATTTTAGAAATGTGATTTCTTTTATTTGCTAAAGAAATTAAAAAATATTTTTAACTTCAGTAAATTAGAAATTCAAATTAACAAATAAGTTTTATAGTCACAAGATTTTTCAATACAGCATAAAAGCTGAAGGGCTCTAAAACCAAACATAATTATTAATTATAATATTTGATAGATCATTATCATTACCATCTTTCAATTGAGTTACTCGTTTTAATAACTTAAATTTAATATAATTTATACAAAAATTAAATTTATTAAGACATTAATTATATAATTTTAATTAATATTTTACTTATATAAATCTAACGATATATTCAAATTTAAATTCAAATTCAAATTTCGCGCGCTTTTATTTGCAACAATTTTTTAATCAATTTAATAATATTTAGACACACCTCTTTTTATTAGTTAAAATTTAAAAGTCATAAGTCAGTGTGAAAAGACGTGTCGGTACTACGTAGTGAACAAATTTAATAAAAAAATAATAAAAATAACATTTTTCATTTCTAAACATTAAATATATAATAAAATAAATGTTTTTAAATAATTATTAATAACAAATATGTTAAAAAATCTGAGTTTTCCGAGTTTTTCGCGTATTTAAAATCGTTTAATTGAAAATTTCAGATTGTTTTTTTTTTGTGTGTGTGTGAAAATTAATAGTGGATTTTTTAGTGTATAGTTGTAAAAATAATTCGAGACCGTTTTTTATATATAATCAACCATTTTGAAGGAGTTTTGCTTAATCATTTCAGTATCAGGTAAGTTACATTAAATATTTTTTATCATATTCTTAAAATTTTCAATTTATTTTCATGATTTTTTTAAGTTTTATTTAAAAAAAATTTGCAACAATTTTAACATTTTCTTTAATTTTCTTAATTTTCTATACTTTTTTAGCTTTAAGATAATTTTATAAGTTAACGTGTTATATTATTATTATACATACTACTATACATAAAATTCTTCGCAATGCATTTTTTTATGTCCTTTTTTGGGTCTGTCATTCAAAATTCAAATAAATTTTACCACAAAAGTAATGAAATATATTTTAATTTTAGAGCTAACAATAAATCATTTAATATAAAGTTTAATATTTTATACTCACATTTAATATAAAACTACCTATATATCTATATTATATTGGTAGATAGTTCATTTTAAAATTTAAAGGATTCGGAATCGGAGCCATTATTCTATCCAAAAGTGGCTTCCATTTTCTACCCGATTTGGATAATATAAAATCTTATATTCTTCAGAATATAATGACTGACATTAACTGATTTGAACACCATTAGAAAAATCAGAAGGTTTTAGGTTCGAATTTAAATATTTTAAATTAAGTATGTTGCAAGCAAATTTGAAATTTAAAATGCAGTGTTATAGAAGTACAGAATGGTTGGAATTTAATAGTAGCAAACTAGTTAATATAATCTAACATTTTTTATAATTTTGTATACAACTCGTTTTTGTATAGTTAATTTTGAACATAATTCAAATTTATATTCCAATAAACTTAAGGAAACAATTATATAAACAATTTGACAGCTCATTCATTTCCATTCATTTCCATTCAATTATCATTTATAAATAAATCACATTTATCGGTTTAGCTGAACTTAGGGTAAATTTTCATTGAAAAACGAAATTAACTAATATTGTAGATGTGATAACAGGATGATAAGCTGGAAAGGAAAAGGGTTACGAATGACACATTAACCTGAGTAACTTATGAAATAGGCTATCCAATTACATGTATTAAGGAACCAATACGTATTTGAGCTAAACGTTGTAACCTGGGAAGCATAGAACTGTTTTGAGGGACCCCGAATCAAGGAAAAATAAAGAATCTCTTACAAATTAACAAATCTTTATCTAAATTATTCACTAGAGTTGCTTCTGGACTCGCGATTTTAAGACAACATTAGGCAAAACTAAAATTGATCATTTTTTTTTATGAAACACTCTGTATTACTATGATATATTAAGGACAAAAGGACTATTGATATGTGTGGTAAAAGAAATTACTTTTTGGATTATCCAAAATGTTTTTCCTTTCTATTTTATTGCAAATATATATAAAACCTTAATGTCCTTATCCAAAATAACCACAAAAACACACTTCCATATACGATATTATTATTTTAGTAAATATCCTTATCAAAATAACCGCATATAAGATAATTTGTTCCTATATAGAAGAATTTATGCCCAGAGAAATTGTCTTCAATTATTTATGATGTAAAATATTTGAAAATGATTTTTTTTATAATACACATTAATTTTCCTTTGGCATGGAATAGATTTTGTTTTTGTTGTATTTTCGATTACATTTTTCAAGAAAATTGAATTTAAATTTTCATTAAAATATAAAATTTGATTTATTTAAATATTCATGGCTTCTAAGAGAGTTCAAAATATCAAAAATATTATAGAATTTTATCACATTAATTAAGATTATTTTGTCAAATAAATTAAGGCAATAAAATTCTCATTAAAAAATGATCCAAATTAAAAATACAAGAATTGATAAATAATAAATATTAAAAATCTCCCCAAAAATATTATCATTCTTAATTAGCCAAATTATAATTTATTTCGGCTACAAGAAAATTTCAAATTTTACAAGTAGAAGTTCTTCAGAAATTTATATGAAAATAATCTTTAAATAACAAAAAAAAAAAAAAATGACAAATTTTTCCAATTAGGGTGAAGAAAATTTTGTTTTGTTGTTTTTTTTTTTGAATAACATTTCGTGGAAAAGATTTCGGTTTTCTTATTGTTTTAATTATATTTTGTAGGGAAAATTTTATATAACTAAACAAAATAAATTAGTTTTCAGAGGGCATTTTATTTTCAAGGATTTGTAAATTTGATGTCTTTCGTTTAATGATTTTTTACAATTACTTGAATCCGAAAGTATGTTTTATAAGTTTATAACAATATTAGTGGTTATATAACATAAATAATTATTCCCATACAACAATAATAGTGTTAATAGAACACTAAACTCATACATTATTCGAATCCCTCCTGATATTTATTAACACGTTCGCGGAAACCAACTGCAATTGCAGTGAGCTGATCATGTGATCTATTGTTTCAGCTATAGCTGAATCACGTGAACAAAATTGTGTCCGTCAAAGCGTTAATATTAATTTATATATATTAATATTAATAAATATCAGGAGGTTTATGTAAGTGCCCAAAACGTCAGGTAACTAATCAATTTTGTTTTGAGCATAGAGTTAATGAGTTAATTATATAGAAACAAGTCCATCCAAATTATATGGCTACCAATATTTAGTTATTATGTATCAACATCGCCTTTATGTGAAATAGCTTTAGAAGATGCTTTTTATATTTGTGTTATTTGTTACCGTATCTTTCATTGGGTTTATATAAATGACAATTATGAATTATCACTACCAATAATACACCAATATCCCTGTATTATCATTTTAAAGTTTCGGAATACCGATATCAACATTTCCTCCTTTTTTGCATTCCCTACATTAAACGAAGGAAAATTTTAATTTGATGTAATTTTCAATAAATTTGACGTTTAACATTAAAATGTCTGCATTTTTATTTTAAATTTGATGCTATTACGAGTATACCATCAAAGATAAACTTATAATCTTTTACAGAATCTTCTTAGACATAGAAAAGGTTATTTATTCATTTTATAAGTAGACTTTACTGAGTATTTTTTTTATATAGTCTGGTAGTTAAAACCTTCAGGGTTTAATTAATTAAACAATAAATTCTTTCGTTAAATAAGATGAGATAAGAAAATTTTATCTCATTATTCACTATTTTAATATTACTTAAATTAAATAAATTGCTAAATGAAATTGGATAAGATGGACGTAAAATTTTAGCTTTACGTTTTTTTGTTATAAATATTAATGTTCTAAATCTTCAATATTAATGATTTTCTTTGTAAATTTAATAAATTTCTTGATAAGAAAATCAGATTTATATTCAGAAATTGGATACACTTTTTATGTTTTTATTAAATGTCATATTAGTTTTTTTGTGGAAGAATTGCACCCGTAATTTTTCAGGCACTCAGACGTAAATATAGAATTCTCCTTTCTAGTAATACCAGTTTGTTGACATTTTTTTGAATTGGACCAATTAAAACTAATGACTTTCTTAAATAGTTAGTATGGAACCTTTAGTCAGCAAATTGTCGTCTGAACTGTCGCATTTCCCCAGCTATAAAATTCATATTAAAAATTTTGTGAGTACAGCTATGGATTTAAAGTTAAATCAAGTTAGAGTGGCATCGATGCCTCGGTGTGGAATCAAATCTAACACTAGTACAATATCACACCGCCACCTGAAATATAATCAATTTGACATAATATTAATTTAATCTAAAAGCATATAAATTATTATCGCTTTGGACGAATTAATTTTTGTTAATACCAGTTTAATATACATCCTGTATTCCTCTTTTATTCAACTTTTATTTCAAATTATTTTTTAAAGTCTTATTGTGAACCCTGTAACATACGACATATTAAATTTCGCATCATCATAAAATTAAGAAGAATTTAATCTAATTTTCTCCTTTCATTCTGTATTATTATATAATTAAACATTTTTTTTTTCTTCAAGGACTGTTAATTATCTAAAATATATAAAGTTTATCATTTCTTCTACCATTCATAGTTCTCTATATATCCAGAATTATAATTATTTCATCAGGACTCAAGGTGATCAGGTGATTAAATATCTTATAATAAAGTAAATTCTTGCATTTTAAGATGATTATATATAAATACAGATAAAGACATCTGTAACTGACTTACTTATTAATTAGTGCACTTTCCTGAATATCTCGAGATATGGCATTGATCGGAATTACAGAAAAAAAAAATAAGTTATGTTAGGGGAAATGAAAATGAAATAAAAATAAAATTTATTATTTAATCAATTTATATAAAATATAAAATTTTCGTCCTTATTTTTTTATTTTATTATACAGATATATAAGTTTTCATTGCCGAATATTTTCTGATTTTTATCCTTTTGTCCAAGTCCTTGACAAAAATCTTAAAATATCACTTAATTTTATATTGAATACCATAGAAAAACTATAGGAAAAAACCTATTAAATTTTATTTTTATAGATAGTGTTGTCATCCTCTAACCACAAAATATCGAATTGTATAATAACAAAAACAATATGTGATAATAGTGATAGGTTAATCTGTAATCCGGGCATTTTTGTACTTCTTTCATCTCGAGTAACATGTCTCATCTAAAGCATATTAATTTACTTTACTAAAAACTGGTGGAATATAATAGTTTAATTAATTTACAAAAAAATATTCTGTGTACCTCTGTATTTAGCTTTAAATATTAAACTAGCAAGAACAAGGGCTGACCGGTAGTTCATCAGGCCCGAACCCTTGTGCGGCTTTTCCAAAAACCATATAATTCCACCAATATGGTGGAATGGGAAAATATAGTGAAATCCACCTACTGGAACAACATCCCAAGCATATGTCAAGGAAATCGATTCTAAGATTTCTCTACAAAAAAGACTAATGAACTCCTCAGACTTAACAAAACCGAGCGACGTACAATAATCTCACTGTTCACAGGACACTGCAGGCTCAGGGAAAAAAAATAAATTTGAAAGTCTGGTGACGGCCGCCAGATGATGAGGTTTGTAGCTCGAAAAAGGCGAACACACCTGGACTATGGGATTTCTGAGTCCTCATGAAATCAGGGGTCTGGCCGTCAGGAAAACTATAGAAGCCGTGGAATCAACTGACCAAATATTAGTAGAGTAAGCACAATAGATCTGTTTAGATTGCATTGTAATGAGTCGGAAGTTCGTACTTCTGCATTAAATAAAAGGTCGAATCTAATCTAATAAATGTCTGTAGCCTAGCCTATAAAATATGAATCATTCGGGAATGAAAATCTGAATTGAATTGAATTATTAAAAGTTTATATATTCCTTTATATATAGCAGCAGAATAAGCCTAAGTATACGGACGGACGGACAGACAGACAAAGTGAAAAGATATTTTCTTTTAGTAATGCGTAAAAATATCGGTTTTTCTGTAACTTAAATTATAATTTCAATAAAAAAGGATAGATACTTAAAAAAAAAATAAAGTAAAAAGTTTATTCCGGAATATTTTTTTTTCCTGGTCGTAAATTGATTTTCTATTCTTACCGCAATTTTTTTTTTTCTAACTGAAAGTTTTCGTATTTATTACTAACATTCCAGGACTTTTGTAAAAGGAAAAACTTTGATTACAACAAACTTTGGACATAGAAGGATTTAAATATTAATATTATAACGTAATAATACTTGTACTTATTATGAAAGTTTCGAGAGTTTTAATGGTGTTAATAAATAATAAAATATAGAACAAAAACGTAGTAAATTTTTAATAAATAAATTATTAAATATAATATAAAAACAGATTCAATATAAAGTTAACAATTTATTAAAAAAGTTTTCAGATATTAATTTTGTAATATAATGCATCATTAAAAGGATATTATTTATGTAATAGTTATTTGAATAGTTAAGATTTACAGTACTACAACTAGGGGTGAGCTTTAGCAATACCGGTTTGATCAATCCTACTTCGATGCTATATTAAATTACAGTAGTTAGCGCTTAAAACACTTAAATTGTTCAACTGCGCAGGAATCTTGGATATTTAGACCAAAATAAATTTAGGTGTGGAGCCTCTTGGTTGTTAAACGGTTTTGGCAAGTGATTCAGGTTTGGCTGTGATTCAGGACAACAGATTTGGCTTTACACAATATTTAATTACACAATATTTAATATTAAAAAGATTTACCCAATTTTTTTTAAAATGCCTTAATTTGACTACGAAATAATAATTAGATTTTTAATAGTAATTTTAATTTTAATAAATATTATAAATGATAAAAGTTTAATTAACAACGGAATAATTTTTAATTAAAAGTTTTCTTCTACTATATTAAATTAAAAATTATAGTAAATTTCAACAACTTTGAAAGTAAAGATTTATGATTAAAGAAATTTTCATATACAAAAAATACAAAGATTTTAGTTGAAAATCTTTATAGAAAATTTAATAAAATAAAAAATCAATATTAATTAAAAATTTATGTAATTTGGTAATATCCAAGAAATTTAATTGCTTTAACAAATATTGTGATTAATAAATATTTTATTTAACAATTTTATGATTGGTGATGCATTCAAGAATCATAAATCTTATACCAATTTAATTTTAGTTTTAGGATCAGAATTCAGAATTATATTTAAGCATTTCCAACGACTTAAATGTAATGGATATGCTCTAGGGTAGAATTAGTGTTCAACGGACCCTCGAGATTTAGGTGCGTGAAAAGATTTTGCAAACTTTTCCTGTCTTCAAAACAACCAAAGAAATGTAGTGCACGAAGAGAGTTTTTGTTTAGAGACACTGGTTTTATTGTAATCACTGGTGTTTCAATGACTGATACGGTGCATTTCTTGATAATTAATATTCCGGATCCCCAAGTAAGTAATTATTAATTAGTGTTAGCTGGATTATAATTATAACTATAATAATAAATCCTACGATACCAATAAATGAAAAGCAATTTTTGTCATCTTTTCTTGATGATTATTAGATCCTGTATGAAGAAATAATCGGTGAATTTTTATTATTGCAGCTAGAACTGAAATGTCTAATAAAAATCATGTAAGGATAGCATTATCTACAGCAGTTTTTTGTATAGTATATTACCGATTAGCTGAGCAACCCAAATATGTAACCTATTGCAATCTTTATATAAATTTTTTTCCCGATAATCTTGTTTAAAAAATGGCGGAAAAATAACTCTGAACTTGCTAAAAAATTATTTATAACTAAATTTTGATTAAATAATTTATTAATAATTTTTATTTATTGATTTATGTTATATACATAATTAATATTAATAATATAAATTAATTTTCAAGAATATTAAGTTCGAATATTTTATTCAGTATCAACAGTTTTAGATATCCTCAGGTGTGTTTACACAAATGAAGAAATTAAGGACGATTTAAAATATACATGAAGAAAGTTTAATTTAAATTTATTTACTAAAAATTGGTCATGTTAAAATTAAATATTTGTCTGCAAAGTTGGTTAAGAACTTTTTTGGAGAAAGGGACGGTTATCTAAACCCTTTTACTAACCTAGTCGTCGAGGATCTGTTCACGATCTCAACCTAACCACCTTTCCGATGTATGTCAAAAAATGAAGTTCCAAGTGTTTAAATCTGTGATATATTACAGCAGGGTAGCTGTAAGTGTTTCCTACTATTCCACAGATCTTCTACGTATTGAGGTTTCTGCACTTACTATCCTTTTGTATGTTTCCGATGGCTCTTTTTTAATTTGTTTTTTAAAGTTTAATTCAATATTTAGTAAAATCCATAATAAATATGAATATTATAATTATAGAATTTATTTTATTATTAATTAACATAATTAATTATATTTATAGACAACATAATTGTAATGGTAAAGATAAAAAGTTAAACTTAAACCATTACCGCCACTTGTTGAAAACACTCTAAATTTCCACTAAATTATAAATTGATTTTTCTGATTAAATATTTCACACATGCTGTAATATAATTGAAAAAGGAAAATCATGATATTTTCTATGTTGCATATGGAAACTAATTGGTAATACTTTACACATTTATAATTATTAAGAGAACTATTTTTTTTTTAAATTTGATTAAATTTGTAATTTACATAATTTTATAGAATATTATTATTACATTGTATAAAATGAATGTAATTAATTTATTGCTCCATAAAATTATGAAATTTAATTGTAAATTTTAAAGAAAATTATTAAAATGAAATTTAGTACGATAACTAAATTATGTAAATAACTGAATCATTGCGTGTAAGTAATGATTTGGCTATTACCATATGATTAGAAATTATTTTGTGTTCAATTTCAAACTTTAAATTGCAATAAAAATAAGAACTTAGGGGTATATCAAAGAATATAATTTAAGGAAATTGTAGAAATTAATCCATGAAAAATGTATTTTATATAATTCACAAATATTTGGCGGGTATCAATACAATAACTACATCACGAAACTAACCTGTATAAATAACTGAAGTTGATTAATCTATAAATAAAAGATTCACATAGGAAATTCAGTACCTCCAACTAAAAGATTTTGTTTTATATAAAATATATTATAAATTTGTGTACTGTTTTAACTGACTCCGAGTTTTTATCTCTCATCTCTCTATAATTATAAGTTAATGAAATTTTGTTTTATCACAAATCGTGCACAACTAAAATATATAAAGTTTAAAGTTACGTAAATTTATATAAATTGACAAAATGTTGAGAAATTGAAGAAAATTTTAACATAGATTATTTTATTTGGACCGAGGCATTGAATGAATTGAAAATGCGGATTCATTTGTTCGGAAATGCATGAAAACAAATGCTGACATTCCTCGGGTATACTGAAATGTATTGAATCCGCGAAATTATTGATTGATTTAGCAACGTGCAAAATAATCAACGACACCTAGAATCCTGGCAACAATATCTTCACTATCTAACTATGTTGGCCGCGAGTCTCTAAGAAGAAATCAGAATTCATTCTGTCCATGCTAAGCTTTGTGGAGAATTGTTCTCTTCAATAATGGTATAAGCAGAATTTTTGATATTAATGCTTAGTTTTTTAAACCTGATATATAAAGACCACAATGGATCCCATCGAGATATCTCGTGATGGGTGATGAGCATCCTTCTCAACCTAAGCTAACTTAAGTTATTTGTACGGATATGTATAAATATATTGTTTTTGTCAAAGCTATTGTTTTTTCATAATATCTTTCAACAAGTACGCAAATTTTCTGTTTCACTTAACCTTTTTGCCCTTAAGTGGTACTGAATTTTTGTAATTGAAAATTGTACAGGAAATAATCATTGATTTTTTGTTATTGATAAAAATCAAAGAGTTTATTTATAAGATGGTTCTGAAAATTCTATTTTGTAATTTTGTTTTATAAACGTGAAAATTAAAGAGTTTTCCTTATGAATTTCTGAAAATAACTAAAATAAAAGTTTCTAATTAATATTTCTAGAATTATTGAGAGAATTGAAAAAGAAACTTTTGTTATTTATATTTTATATCATAATTTTTTAAAGTTTAATTTTATATTGATTTAATTTTTCTTTCAACTGTGATTGGAATATTAAAAAAGATTTGACTTAAATCGAATTTATGTTAAATCAAAATCAAAATTTATATAATATTTTAACAGAAACAAAAATATTAAAAATTTCTTATATTTATGTGTTCACTCAAATTGAATGAATAAACTTTAAATCGAATATCCTTGAATAGTTAAATAAACAAAAATGACTCAGAATTATTGTGTAATTTCAGTTTAAAGGACTTCTTTTGATTGTATTTTCATAAATTTTTGAATAAAGTAATTTCAGAAATATATTCAACAATTGGAAAACTATTTTCTTTATCTACTGAATTACAGGATCAAGGATATTTAAAAAAAATTAAACTAGTAATCAATCAGTTTGACCGCTATCCAAATATATATATATACATATGTGAAAACATATCTACTTTAAATAAATGAAATTTGTATAAAGGACTTGAAACTACTAAAAGGTACTTGACATTTCCATTTACAAACCCTGAAATATCTTCAATACTATTATCCATTCTATCAATCACCTTGTATTCAAGTATAATTTATTTTCTTCTCTTCTTTTTAGAATTTCGATTTTATATTTTATCACGTAATTATTCAAAAAAAGAAAAAACAATTTTACTATATAAAATGACAATACGGTTTTATTAAAGTGAAATTTATCTTTATTATCCTATCTAATTTTGAAAAAATAAAATGTCTTAGACAAGGAGTTTATAAAGTGGATTTAGTCAAAATTTCAGGTTGTTAATAATTTTTTTTTTACAATACATTTTATTAATCCTTAAAAATTGCATAATTTAAGAAGGTTTATAAAAGTACTTCGTATTATAAATGGTTTTAAATAAATCAGGATATAAAAAAAATTTTAAATGGTAAAATTTTATACATAAAATCTTATATTGGGAAAAGAAATATTTTAGACCTATGTGCGTTTACAGGCGGAATTAATATTTAAAACACTTAATGTTGTTACAGCAACGCAAAATTGACGAGAACGTTGGGTGTCCTTTAAGTTTGTCTACTATTGATTTAATTTTGGTTTGACCAGTTTACAGCATTGCAAAACTGTCTGAGACTATACCTATAATAATCAGTTCGAATTGACATTTCATTTTTACAACCCTCCACGAAATTTGATCCAATGTTTTTTCACCAAAATTCCTCGTAATTTTGGAATTTCAATTTTGCATTGAATGTAACCAAATATTTAAGTCGAATTTTCTACATATTTAAGTTTTAAAAAAGAATTTTTATAAAACATATTTTATCTCGATTTTCTAATGGCCGAATTTCTTTGATCCATATTTCAAGAAAGCTATAATTTTAGTAAAGTTAATATTAAATAGTAATTAGAAAAAAAAAACATTACTTTTACTTATTACTTTATTGGTTAGTCAATAAATTAAATTACAAAACTGACAAACAGTTGTCAGTTTTTTCACTATACTTACATCGCTACTGCAACAGCTTAACTTACAATAATTCGACTTTCTTTAGTATTTCTTTTTAGACAATCTGTAATTTTTTAAAAAATTTGTTTTCTTATTATGTCAAGGCTACTAAAATAGTCACCTTTTTTATATTTATAGTCAACTTTCTGCAAATAAAAACTAAAGAAACTAATCATAAATGGGTAAACTAATTCATATATTTTTTTTACTAACACTGAAATAAAATTAGATTTCATAAAAGAATATTTAATTTTTTCCATATTTTATAGATTTATAAAATCCTTTTATTTTAAAAAAAAATAAAAAATTTAATGTACTTCTTGAGTAGTCGTAATTTTAAACTGCGTCATATCCTTTGGCAAGGATAACACGTTATTCCCATTAGAATTAATTTATCATGTGCACATTTTTATATAGATTTTGGTGTTCGCATATATGAAAATGTACAAAAATATGAAAAAATTATAAAAACATAATATTCAAAAATATTATATTCTTTATGAAAATTATGAATAATTTTATGATACAAAGAAAAAGAAATGAATTTTAATATTATTTTTATATATTTGCCTTTCAGAAATATTTTCACCTTTAAATTATTAAACAGATCACAATCATTTTTTGTGATACCTTTAAAATAATAATTGACTTAATTAAAAATGATTATTTTACGTATCTTTCAGAGCCTTATTTTACCCATAATATTAAAATCATAATGCTGGAGTTGCTCAACGGCAATGCACTACAACGCAAATTTCACAACCGCGTTAAAGGCATTCTCAAAGTTGAGTTAACAGCTGATTTTAATTAAAAAAATTGCTAATAATTGTCAATAAATTATTCGTTATTAGAATGAATTACAAAATGAAGAAATGATAAAATTATGAAGTTGAGTGTTTGCAATCAATTTTTCAAGTGGCATTCCTGTTGCTTGTGTTGAGGAGAGTAACTGGGCAGGTTGTAAAAATTATAAACATTTTCAATTTTGAATTTGGCTTATTGTTTCGTTGAAATTTGTATTGGTTGGTGTGATAAAGTTTCAAATATTATTTAAAATTAAATTACATGAATTTATATATATATATTTTTTAATATCCTTAGAGCGGAGCGTAATAAAATTATGCTGTCAAAGGAATATTTTTTTTTTTGTATTTTTTAATTTGAAATTTGTAATTTCTAAGGAAATTTATTCCTGCTTATGATGAATTTTATCGTAATTGGATAAGGTTAATAAGTTTGTTGACTCAAAGAGGAAATTAACATATATGAATTTTAAAGAGTAAATTATAGGATAAAAGTATTTAATGGAATTTTAGGGTTGAAGAAAATTGATTTTAAAAGAGATACTATTAGATTAGATTAGATTAATCAAATGCCTTGCGTAGGTAGGCGTTTGGCTGCCCACTCTCCAAATGCCAATTTTTGCATACCCTCTTGAATTAAATTCATGCGTCTGTAGAATGTATTATTTCTTTCCCACAGTTGTCCTTTTGAAGTGTTTGAAATTCCATACACAAGTTTCTGTCTCAACGTTTTCTGTACTCTATACAGAAAAAATATGCTCCGCTATTCGATAATTGGTTATATTCCAACTTGCCAATTGTGATCAAGTTGGTATTTTAATGAGCAAATCATAGTTATAGCATCAGGCCCAATGAAAAGATCAGTTATTAATAACTATTTCATCTTAGGATTTCTTGTATAGTTGTTACAGTATCGATAGATTTAAAGTTGTTTGCTATTCCCTGAATTCTTGAAATTCCATGAAATAGTTCTAGTCCGATGAAAGACATAATGTTAGCGCCTGTTTGATCTAATCAATATAAATTGCATTTTTTTATACTTAATTGCAATTTAAATAAGGAAACCAATAAAATTAAATATTTTATTATCTGGTTAACCAAAATCTGTGAAGCCAACTATTTTAATACGAAAATACCTGAAAGGCTGGAAGTGTGCAATCGATATATACCCGCAAATCTACTGATTTAATTATAAGACTTCAATAAATTCGTATCTTATAAATATAAATATAAAATCAATTTTATCAATTTTCCACTACAAAACATTTAATTTTCAAAAGTAATAAAGAAAAAAAATCAATTTCCTTTTCATTTTCATATTCCAAGTTATCAAAACGAAAAGAGATTTATTTATAAATAATATAATAAAAGAATTTTTCTTTTTGGTATTTAAAAGATTTACAAAATATATTAAATAAATTTGATTAATTTTATCGCTACTTACCTATCTCAAGACAAATATGGCCACAAATAAACAAAATGGAAATTTTTTTTTTTTATCTGGTTGATTAAAGAAAATTATTTTTATACTACATATTTAAAATTTTGATTTAAGTCTAATCAATTTTGGTAAATTAAAATACAATATTAATAAGAAGATTTATTTTTTAAAAAAAGGATTTATATTCTTCGAATTGTTATTTCAAAAAATAAAGTATGTATGAAAATTGAATTACTTATATGTAAAATTATTTTCATATTATGTTTCAGTTGTAAATTACTCCAGAGTTGTAGTCCACAATCTAGTTAATTATTGAGGAACCTTCATTTTGATATTTCATTACAATTTATACATCGATATTAGTTATACAATAATTTTATTGATTCGGTGTAACTAATTCGGTCAGGATAATCAATTTTATAGAAATTAAGACTTAGTAATTTATTTTGGCGATACCTTAATGTATAAATGCTGCAAAATAAAGAATTAGGATCAGGAATACTGCAAAGTTATTTAGAATTATTTCTAGTATAGAGTTAGTCGTTAAATCAGTTTTGTTATTAACAATTTGTTTTCGATGTTAATTGTAAAAATTAAGAAAATCTTAATTTGTAAAAGGACGTATTAATTTAGATTATCATTGAGGCTATATACTCCCCAAAACGTAGTAATAATATTAACACAGAGTTTAATTTTCCTTATCAATACTGTTTAATAATCAATTATACTTATACCATATCGAAACCAGTAAGTTAACTTACTTACTTGCATCTCTCCTGTTTCCAATAAAAATGAACTTTAATATCATCCTTCTGCCGGAAATTTGTTCTTCCTATTTTGCTTCTATCTTCAATTTTCGCTTAATATATAATTTATGGAAAATCAGTTTTGCTATTACTTAATTTCTTTAATTTCTACAAAGTATTCTAATATTACTTTAAACATTCAAATTTAATTTAAAGACGAGATATTACAATTATAAAATTAAATTGAAAACTTTTTAATGTCAAAAGATATTCCATTTTTGTTATATTGAAATTTTATACAAATTAAAAAGAAGAAACAAACAAATTTGAAACACTTGAAAAATTTGTAATTTTCAATTTCCATATTCATCAAAACTTTTACATAAAACAATGGACAATGTTTGGAAATTGCATGTTTTTCGACAAATAAAAATATCTTTATTTAAAAATTTAATTTATTTTTTATTTGTATTTTCGTATAATTAAATTATTCTCTTTAGTTATAATCATTAAATCATAAAATTTAATCATAAAATTATTTGAATATTCGAAAATTATGTGAGTAAACAATAATTTAAATTAAAAAGTTATTCTGAGGTGACGTATCACTTTCATAAAGCGAAATAACGCCACAACACATTACAATTACGATCTTATGATCTAAGTTCGCAAATTATGACCTAAACTCCGATAGTGAAAATAATGTCATATGACGTTATTTCGAATGGCTTTATTTGCACGTCACAGTATAACAGTTGCAGTATTACAGTGACAGTAAAACAAATCACAGAGAAAACTATCACTGGTAGCCATGAAAAATGTCATTAAAACAGCAGATGCAACACATGTTTCAGTGTTTCTTTTTTTTGTGAATTGACCTGTAAACTTTGATTAATTACTTTTACTGTGATTGGAACAAAAAATAAGTTTATAAATAAATAAAACTGTCCTTTTCAAATTAAATTGCTGAAAAAATTATCAGATTTAACATTATAACAAATCGTAAACTTTATAATTCTTTATCTAATAAAATTTTTGAACTCTTCACAAAAATATATAAAATTTAAATTAGAAAAGTAATTATAAATGTTAATTATATTCCTTTTGAAAGTTAAATAAAATTTTTAAGGAAAGAAGTTTATCAAAATATGCGATTATTTATACAAATTTCGTGTCAAGAACTTTATAATTTCTGAGACAGAAGTGCTAATAAGAAATTATCATAAAAAGTAAATTTTTTAATTACATTTTTATAATAATTTCCTTTCCTTAGACAAAAAATTTATGAATTTACCTGTAACCTTTGGATTTAGGAAAAAATCCTTCTAATATATAATAAAAAAATCCTTTATGTAATAAAAAATAATAATAAATTTATTTGTCAATCATTCATTGAGGACTATTATAAAATTATCATTTACTTAGTTGCTATGTAAAAGATTTATAATAATAAATATCATATTATTTTAAATATCTAATTATATTGATATTAAATTTATTATCCATTTACAATATCCTTGAAAATATTTCAAACAATCAAGTAAATTATATATAAAAAAGGAACAAGATTTCGGAAGGAATCGTTATACTTTATATTAAAGTAGAACCAATATTTTCTTCACAGTACACATGTAAAAATCGAAATGCTATAAGAAAATTATATTAATTTTAGTGTATTTAGTTCGCTCCAGTTCAAAATATATGATCATAAGACCATTTTAAATTCAAATGCTCTTTTATGATACGAGATAGAAGCAAGACGAATTAATCTATAGATTAGATAAATATACTTGTCCAAGATGATATTATGTTTTAGTTAGGTACCGCTGCCCCTAAACAATGCAGCTATTGTGCGCTTATTGTGATATACCATTAAAATTAGAACCACCTCCAAAGACCAGTACTTTTAAAGATGTTCAGTAGGCAGTTCGACGACAGTTCAACTGATAAAGCCAATTCTTCAGTCGATTCTTCTTGAGATTAAGCCGATTCTTCTTCGTATTAATACATTCTATACACGTTCTTGGTGCTAGTCCAATTTTATGTACAGATGTTAGATGTTACAATCCAACATAGGAATCAATATTTTCATCTTATATAGGCCATCACTTTTATTTATACTCGATTTTGTGTTATTACTTAAGTCCTTCGAATGCTTGTTTGGTTTTATTATCGTCCTGCTCCATGTATTTGTCAATTGGTCTACAGTGAAACATAAATTTAAAGAGGACTGAATGATAAAATATTTAATTTTTATTCGTAAATTTATAAAATTACTAATAATTTATAATAATTTGTAATAATATTCAATATCTTCACAAATATAATCAATCAATTTTCATAAATATATTTATACCTTTTTTATGGAATCATTTAAAATTTAAACAAATCTCCTAATTATAAATATTTTATTTTAAAGTTTTCCTAAATATGTATGCAAAAAACTTTTCTTTCCATTAATAAATCGGAAAAATTTTTATTATGAAGAATTTACTAACTAAAAGTTGAATTTTATAAAACGATTTTCTATATAATTTAAGTTAATTTTTCATGGAAAATATTATTATCTTACCATTTGTGACATATTTAAGTCATTTAATCACATGGAAAAATTCACTTCCTTTGAGTAATAAAGGAATTATATATGAAATTATTTTCCTTATATATTAATTTTCAATTAATCGTGAAAAATTTTGATTATATCTCAATCATGATTATTATAAATTCCACTATTCTAATCTCTCTAATAACAAAATATTATGTAAAGATTCTTAAAAGAAACGTATTAGGATTTAGAAGGTGTTTATATTATTATAAAGAAAATCCTTAGACATAATAAAGACATTAAATATTTTATGACTTAATTATGTCCTTAAAGATAAATCTGGATTAAAATTGTCAGATTTTGGTAAATTTTCTTTCATTTTTTTATAGCTGTATAGAATTAAATTTTGTCTGACGTATACGAAAATTTACCTTTCTTTAATTAATTTATATTTTTATATATTTTTTTAGTGTTTTGAATAAACACCAGAAGAAAAATTATATTTACGTGGTAAATATATATAAGATGAATAATAAATTAAGAAAATCTAGATTAATGCTGAAATTTATTAGTATTATTTTTTGTTATTATGTTTCTAGAAATTTCAGCATTTTAAATTATAAAGTCTATGGCAGTAAATATCAAGAAAAGTATATGTAAAAATTAAGTAAGCAATGACAACTATTGTCATAGCGATTTTAACTTTTAAGAGCAAGATAAATAAAAATTAGCCAAAATGGTTTAATTTAAATGTAATAGTAGTACGAAGAATATATTTAAATGCTGACAAGTCGTAATGACACTAATTGTACAGACTGAAAGTTAGCTAGCTGATCAATGGGAGCGGGAATGACAAAATTCTGAAAGTATGTGATTGTATTTAATTGCACGAAACTGTCGCAATTGTCAGTTGAATTTGCCGGTTATATGACCTATTCTTTTCTATACATGAAGTATTTAAGATTTAAGCAACTTTGAAGTTGTAACATAACATGTCGAACCATATCCAACGCAACACAACAGACAGCCTTGTATAAATGTCAACGAAAGAAAAGTCATTTGCATGCCATCGACGCTGAATTTATTTAAAAATGAACGTCTTGAACTGCAATGTTCTATTAAACTTTAAAAACTATATCTAACGCATTTAAGCTGATCCTGTTACCTGTTGCTTTAAAATTTGTAATTCCACTTCTTTATATTATAGTCCACTCCTTATGGTACATGACGAATAATCGCGAAATTAATTCTAGAATTTTTGCCGCAACTCAGCAACCACAAAATCGTTATTTTTGTAGTGTATGCTTTAATTGAAAAAGTACGTTACCTATTACTCTGGAAAGCTTTTTCATTATTATACTAAATTCCAAATAATTCTAATAATTCGACAAAAAAAAAAATACACTGCTAACTTTGAATATTTACAAAAAAATGTCTTTATCTTGAAAATCACCTTGTATTGTAATAATCACAATATGGTGAATATTCCTCTTATCACTTACTTTAATATTAACAAAATATAATTTATTTTTTGATAGCACATCATCATCTCAATTAAGCCTCCTTAAAATTTGACCTTGTTTTGTTCAATATTATTAAAGTTATTGGCATTTATAAAAAACATTGCAAATTGCTTTTACGTGATTGTATTACTAATATTATAATAGACTTGAACTTGAGGTTATCATCAGGTAGAAAAACATCTTACAATATACCTACGTGATTCCTTAGGCTACAAAAAAAACATTTAACCTTCAAAATAAACCAGCAAAATAAATTCTTTAAATTGAAAAGTTAAAATTGTTTAAAATGAAAAAAAAATCTTAAATATTCGGCAATGATTAAAATTGAAATTTTAATATAAATTCTATAAAACTTTTATATATTAATTTAAACGCATCGAAATAATTTAATGAATATTAAATTAATTTTATTATTTCAATGTTAATTTAATTTGATCCTTTTTGAACAAATTTACATAAGAAATTCTATAATTCAAGGTTATATAAACATAAAAAATAAAAAAAAAATTATTGTAACATCAAAATACTAAAATAAACACAATTTTCTATGGACTTTAAGTAAATAATAAAAATTATTATTATCCTATAATTTATATTTATAAATGGAATGTTTAACAAGTTTATATTAAGCTAAAGCTATATAAATACGTAAAACGTAAGGAAAGGATACATACAAAAATATTGAAATTTGTATTAATAAATTAAATCCGAATTCATTAATGTTAAGTTTTCACTATTTAATCGCAATTTTTATGTTAAATTCAATAGACGCTATAGTTCACATCGATTGTTTTGTTGATTGGTTCATGTGGAGAGCACAAACTGTCCAGAACTCCGACTAAAGCTTTAAAACCGTTTTGCTACTACAAATTATTGTAAATCCCAGCATTGATGAGTTTATATTAGATCCATCTCGTGGCTTTAAATGTACGGAACGATAATTTATTAAGCCAGTACACATTCAACATCGATCATACCAAAATATCAATCGTATTTATTTTCAATATGGCGCTGTAAGTTATTGACAATCAAAAATATTATTATTTAGAACGTTTTTAGTTGTGGAAATCTTCTCAAAATTTATGGAAATCTTACTAATTAACTTTTATGAAATTGTCAGCAAGCGTTAATAACTTTAGGGAAACCGGGGTAACATTTTATTGGATTCCAGCTCATGTTAGGATTTGAAGGAAACGAAAAAGTTAGTCTTCGCACATGAGAGTTTTACAAGCTATTATTACCTCAATTCGCTTCAAAATGATCAAAGTATACGCGATCCTAATAAAATTATTAGGGCAGGCAATCATTTATGAGACATTTAAAGATGTTTATACCTGAACCATGTCAAACACGAGCTACAAAAATGCTTGTAATTATTAAGAGGAAAATTAGAACCGTTGTGAGCATGCAGGTGAATGCTAGGCGATAGCGGAACAGCTTCGAAATCTCGGTAATTGGAGTTACGTAGTGATCGTGGTATACCTGTAAATTAAGCAGTTGTACTGTTTTATTAATAGTACGGGTCTGTGTAGTGATACATAATTGCTAGTAGTTAGTAATCCTCCCTGTAAAATAAAATTTAATCTAATCTAAACTACCAATTAATTGCAATAGATGTCGTCATTATTGTGTAAAAGTAACCTCAAGTCTGATGTTCATACAAACTAGCTTCATTATCATATGATTGGTGTGTTCAGATGTTTGTGATGTTTTCTCTCTCTAAACTTACTTCTGCAGATAAATTATTCCGTACTTTTAAAGTAGTAGTTCAATAATCTATTTTGATGATGTCTGGTTATATGAAGTTCATAGAAAGATAATCAACATAAATCTCGTTATCAAGGATAATTTAACTAATCAATTTTAATAGATTTGATAAGGTTCCAATAATGAGTCATTTTTATGTTGTTGGCAAAAGTGTATTCATGTATTTGATGTATAAAACATTAAACATCATAACAAAGCAACGAAGTATCTTCAAATTTTGAATTTAAATTAATTTCGCTTAAAGTCTATTGAAATGATAAAAATACAATGATAGTTTGGGGGTTAATTTTGGATGATAATATAATCCTATCTATAATTCATCATTATATATTCAAATCGTTTACAATTTTATGTACATTTGAATTGTCCTTGTTGGTTCATACATCATACCCTCACAAAATTACTGATAACCTTGATTTATATGTAATTTTATTGTTAATAATTTTATTGATCTGGAAAATTGTAAAAGGATTCAATTGAATATTTGAATAAAATATTTTTTTTTCAGTATTCTAATAAGCAATAAATTCAGTTTCTTATGGAATAAATCGAATCCTTTTCAAATTTTACCTGTAAAAATGTCTCAATTGAAATTAAATAATAAACAAAAAAAAAAAATTGTTAAAATTAATTTTTAATATTTTTCACAGTTTTTTTTTATTTATTTATTTTATCTTATCTTAAATTTTAATAAATTACTTTACCATAAATTTAACATTTTTTATATCTTAAAATCTTCTTTTTTTATTCAATTTTAAATTTTTAGACTCATTCTTTTTATATTTCTTAATAATTACGTAAAATTTTTTTTGATATTTATAATAAATTGTAAAATAGAATATTTTTTTTTACACAATATAATTTTAAATCCTATTAATATTTAATATAAATTAATTACATTAATATTTAATTAAAATACAATTTTTATTTTATAATATAAATTTTTATATTTTAAAGTTAAAAAGTTTTTGACAAAAACTTTATTTTATTAGTGACGTTATTTTTTTGTTTGGGAGAAAAACTGAAATTTGTTCTGGTTGGATTTAATGAACCCACACCAAAAACATAAAGAAATTTCATAAAAACGAATCACCATAAATTTTCTTATCACACAATTTTTTATAATTTTATTTTTTTTGATTAACAGATGGCGTTGATTTGCCTCCTTAACAATACGTACAATAAAATAATAAAAATTAATTAAATATTTCGGTTTTTCCCACACAAAACAATTTTGGTTTTAACCTAAAATATGATAACGTTACCAATGGTAAATTATTTTTTTTATTATTTATTAAATTTAAAAGCGTTTTGTTCTGACTTGTTTATTTTATTAATTTTAAATAAATATTTAAATATTTCTATAAAATATAAAATTTTTAAAAAATAAATAAATAATATTTTGAAAATTTCTTATTCATTTTTATGTTTATGGAAAATTACTTTAAAGAACAATAATTTGATCAGCATAATTTTCTGTTGGTTTTATTTTTCTTGGGGAAATTTTATATTGGTTAAATATTTATGTAAAAATGAAGAAAATCTTTTTGTTTTTTATTTTATTATTATTAAATATTATAAATATATAAATTTTGTTGAATTCTTAGAGCAGAAAAGGCACTTGAAAGTTTTTTATTTAATTTTTTATATAATTATATAAATTGTAAATATTTTTAGTGTAATTTTTATTAATAAAAACTGATTTTTAATATATATTTAGTGTGAGGAAAATAAAATTTTTTATATTTTTGGCTAATTATAGTAAATATTTATAATAGTTTTAATAATTTATATAGTAAATATTTTATTTATAAAAAAAAGAATTTATTTTTATGTGTATCGCTTTTGTTGGCAAATTTTGAGTTCTTATTTTTATGTTTAATAATTTAAAAACCAATCCTGACAAAATTACAATAAATAAAATTTATAAAAATTTCCATTGACTATTTTTAATCAAATATCTTCAACACTTTTCGATCCGGATTGTCCATCCAGATGACAAGTGAATAACTATTGAGCTATCACGTTAAAGAATTTCAGTTATTTATAAATTAAATATTTAGAAACTTAATAAAAAAATAGAAATATTTTTTTTAAAACTTAAATTTTTATATTTCAATAATTATAATACTTCAATTTTTTTCTATATATTTTATACTTTGATCTGAACGTTCTACTTACATCATTTATTACAAGCGTACAAAATTATTCGGTTTACCCATACAGCACTGAAAATTCTGTGGAAGTGCAGTTTAAATTTGAATAACATTTAGCTGGGGTTAATGTAATTGTAAATTCATAACTTTTGTTACAATTTGATTGAAAACTATTTTTAGGAGCTTAATGTTCGGTTTCAGAAAACTAATTAAACGCAACGCAGGGAAGAATTTTCCTTATCTCTAATCGTATTTTCATAAATTTGTATTGTGAATGGAAGTATAATTGTTTTCGAATATTTGAATTTTCTTCTGTTGCGTTGCATTGAAGTAGCATTCTGAATCGACCTTTACTTCGTATTCTAATCGACCAACATTTACTATTTGGTTGAACAAGAAAAACAGAAAAACGTTACCGCTGTACGCGATAAACAAAAAAGAAAATTTTCTAAAATTATCGAGTATGAACATAGCTAGAGCATCCCGTACAATCAGCAACCCGAAAAACAAACAATTTCGCGGTTCATTTGGCCAGCGCCAGCCATGGCCACGCTTTGCACCATCTTACCGACTTAAACGATATATTAACGCTTTGACGGACACAATTTTGTTCACGTGATTCAGCTATAGCTGAAACAAAAGATCACATGATCAGCTCACTGCAATTGCAGTTGGTGTCCGCGAACGTGTTAAGTGTAAATGGCCAATGAAAATCGCACATGTTTTTAACGCCACGATATTTTGTTGATCATTTCAACGGAAACTTTAATACTGATTGAAATACAGCGTCACCAAACAATCACAAACTATCAATACGTTCGAAATAGATAAACTAAGAAATTGTATGCTTGCTGGTGAAGTTACAATTTAAAACCATTGTCAACTCTTCTCTATCTATAAATTTGGAAATTTAAAAATCGTAAATTTTAAATCGATTTTTACTATAAAAAAAAATAAAAATATTTTTAATTTTATTTTTGTCAGTAATTTTTTTTTATATATTTTTATTAATTTACAAATATAATTTTTTATCAAATATATTTCATTTATATATTGAGCAAATATTTAGTTAATAATATTTTTAATTAATATCATATATAATTAATTAATCAATCTATCAATAAATGATTATCATTCAACAAAAAAATTTTGTTTGAGTTTTTTTATTTATAAATTATTAATTTATTTTAGTTTTATATAGTAAATTGTTAATAAAAAATGAGTCTTATAAAAATAAATTAACAAAAAATTAAATATTATATGAAATATCACAATAAATAAAGGAATTTAACAAATTTTTTTACTTTTTATTTTTAATATTTTAAAAATTTTTTAGTTTAAAATATTTGTATTAAATTTTTTAAGAAGAAAGAAATATTAAAATATAATAATAATTAAAAAATTTCAACAAATAAATATTAAATAATTTTTTGATTTTTGATTTTTGTGCTAATAAAATTTAAATATCCAATGGCAAGATTGAAATTTATTATCAATTTTTTATAAAATAGTATCTTTCAGTTTCAAAATAAATTTATGTTCTATATGTAGAGCATAAAAAGTTTTTAGGTCATTAATATATTTTTTTTTTTTTTTCATAATTTCCCTATTTAAAAATTCATTTTCTGTCTAAAATAAAACTGATTTTATCAACAAAAAAAAAATTATTCATTTATATTTTATAAATCCTCTGAATCCAATAAATCCGGTTTAGTTGATTTATATAAATATACTTCCATATGATCTTTACCTTTAACATAAACTTTACCTCTTGGTTCAAATTCATATTTATTTGATAAATATAATAAACAATCTTTACCAACTTGTATACGACCAGCTACACCAGTTGAATCCATACGACTAGCAACATTAACAGAATCACCCCATATATCATAATATAATTTACTTGTACCAATAACACCAGCTGTAACATCACCAATATTAAAACCAATACGTAATATTAAATTAAATTCTAATAAATCTTTATTAAATAAATCAACAACAGATTGCATAGCAATTGAAAATTCCATTAATGCTGTAATATGTTCATTATATTCACCACGATTTGATGGATCTAAACCACTAGCTGCCATAAATGTACTACCAATTGTTTTAATTTTTTCAATACATTTAAATTCATTTCTTGATAATAATTCATCAAAATCACCAATTAATTCATTTAATACACGTAAATATTCTTTACCACCTAAATAACTTTCATCATACATTTCATTAAAATTAATAATACTAGCAAATATTATACCAACATTATGATGATTTTCAGAATATTTTGCTGTATTTTTTAATTGTTCAGCAACATGTTTTGGTATAATATTATGTAATAACATATCAGCTTGATTTTTCATATTTTGTACCCTAATTTTATCTTGATTAGCAACAGCATTACCATAAAATGTTAAACGATAACCAATTTCAAATTCACGATTCAAAAACCATACCAATATTAATAATAAAAATAAATCTAAATAAATTTCAACATGATAATTTTGAAACCATTTAACATCTTCATATAAATTATTATTATAAATTTGTTGTTGTTGATTTATTGGTGATGTTGAGTTAGATGATTCTGCTTTTAATTCTTCTAAACGTGTTGAGTATGCCATTAATTGACCAACAGCTATACTAATAAAACAACATGCTGCTAATAATGCTAATATATTTCTCATCCAACAATTTAATTGGGTAAAATTACAAAAATGAAATATACAAACAAATATCAAAAATCCATAATGATATTCAAATGCTTGCAATTGACTTAAATCCAATAGTGTAAAATTAACAATTATTAAAATTACTGGTAATGACATTAATAATGCTAAACATATATGCCATGGATACCAACTAGATATTAATTCAAATAATTTATCTGTACACGATGCCGTATGAACAATTTGGGATTTATGTTTCATTGAATGACGCCGGCACATTTGACGTGTAAATAAAAATAATGCAAAAAATTGTATTGCCGAAAAAAATATAAACAATGACACCCAAATACGAAATGACATTGATACAACTGATGGTGCCATCAGAAATAATGAACCAGCAATACATAAATATACAACAATACCAACAAAAATATCTATATATGTATTGTAACGTGGTGTTGCTAATGTTGGTGGTCCTTCGGTTTCATTTTCATTACCAAAACGATGTGCTTTTGATCGGAAATCTTTTTCCATTTGATATGATTTAAAGAATAAACTGAATGAATTTAATGGTGGTTTTACCAAGTAGCTACGCTGAGACTTTGCATTGTCACGGACACAACGAATCAATTGGAGATCGGACTGCTTGCGCAATTGTTGTAAGCAAGCGGCAAGCGGATCCGATAACGATTGATTCGGCTGCAAATTATTCGATGATAATTCTTGCAGCTGATTATCTTGTTGACCGCCAGCATTTGAAAGACTCGACGTTGAACTAGTAAAATAACCAGATACACGATGCTGTGATATTGTTGATTGATTAAGTGCATAAATTTGTTGTTGTATACTAGAACGTCGACTATTACTTTTAATACCAGAATCTTTTCGACTAGTTGCCGATGGGCATATACTTAAACCATCTGGCCAATTATTACCAATAATACCACCACCACCGCCACCACTATTACGATGGATATTATTTTCATTTCGTGTTGCTATTGTTGAGCTACGTGGTCGAACAGCTGGTGAAATATCAGAATTTGTACCAGAATTTCGACCACATTGTGAACGATAACTACCAGATCTGCCAAATGGTGAAATATCACTTCGAGATTGTGAAATATATGATCTGACATCAATAATATCATCAAACATAGAATGTGGTACAGCAACACCTGGTGAACAACAACTACCATCTGGTGATTTTGTATTTAATGAACAATGTCCACTGTGTGGCGGACTAGTTATACCACTACCAGGACCAGATTTTTGTGGTAATTCTAATGTATGAAAACTTTGTTTTGGGGTTTCTATTACAACTGGCAACTGTTGATAACCATTTTGTTCTATATTTATCACTTCATCACCTTTATTACTAGTCTTTGCCTCTCCAAATCCATCAGACTTCCGTAAATCATCGATTTTCTTTAAAAATTTCGGAACTCTCCAATTTTTTATTTTCGCTGCATATTTAGCAGCTGTACTTTCTTCCTCAACCTGCTGACATTTAATTGCAGTTCCAGTATTGGTTCCATTTTCATCTTCATGATCTGAATCTAAACTACCTGGTAATGATTTTGCGGTAATTATAATTTTCGGATGATCACGATGTGTTAAAATTTGTTTTGGATTTGTTGTACCTTTTTCATTATCACTTAAATAAATTGGTGATTTTTTTCGTATTTTCATACTAAATGATGTTAGTCTAGGTCGAACTGATAGAATTGGTGAAGGATTTAATGAATTCGATACTATACCAACTGGTGATGCTGGCGGTCCTGTCGGTTGTATTGCTGATATATTGGTGGCACTCTGTGATGACAAAACACCATTAGCATATCCATCTGGACTGAGATGATTACAATCAGATTTTGACATTGGACTAACACTACCAGTATGAGATATTGATACTTCTTTCCGTCGACCGACAACAAAATATGTTCGATGTCCTTTTATAAAAAAAAAGAAAAACAATTTAGGAAATTAGAATTTTTTCTTTGTATATACTTAAAATATATATAATCTTAAAATTAGAAATTACCGAATACTTCTTCACCTTCTTCTAGAAAATATGCATCACCTAAGAAACTTGAAGTCTCTTCCGATATATGAACTTGTTCTGGTTTACCTGTAGATTCCATTCTATAAATAAAATATGAAAATATTATAAAATGTATTTGAATAAAATGAAATTTTCCTACTTATTTGCTAACGTAACATCATTACTCCATACATCAAATTTAACACGTCTTGTTCCAACAATTCCACACAATATCGTTCCAGTATGAACACCAACACGCATTTTAACACCTTCATGCCGTTGAGCATCAAATCCACGCATAGCAGCAATCATACCCAAACCCATTTCTACACAACATATTGCATGATCTGGACGTGGTTCAGGACATCCAGATACACAATAATAACAATCACCTAAAGTTGAAATTTTCTCGCAACCATTTATCCGACAAAGATCATCAAAACGTTCAAATAAATCATTTAAAATTTCAACTAATTGTTCAGCGGTTTTTGTTGATGACATCTTTGTAAAACCAACAATATCAGCAAACAGAATACTAACATTTTCCATGCTATGCATATGAAATGGCCGAAATAATGATTTAACATCATTTGATGGTCTCGGACGCATATGATTTGCTTGTTGTTCAACACTAACCGAATCACGATCCATACCAGCACTATTCTCTTTCATTAACATATCAGCGACTTTTGGTGGCATAACCGAATGTATCATTTTTTCTTTTAATTGTTTTTCCATTTCCAATTGCCGACGTACTAATAAATTTTGACCAACTTTCATAAATGTACCACGCATTCGTACCAAATTCATAACCAGGACATGTAATCCAACTAAATGTACACTTATTTGTAACATAATTCGTAGAAAAAATAATTTTATACAAAATTCATCTTTTTGGCCATGGACAGCATTCGAACCAACCAAATGCGTTATAGTTTCAAATAATATTGAATATAATATAGCAATTGTTGTACTTAACCATAATGGCATCGGTAATGCTGTATATATTAATAAGATAATTTCAAGACAAAGCGCAAAATGACCCAATGGACTGAAAGCTTCTTTTGTGAAACCAAGAAATAATAATGATGCAGCACAAATTATAATTGCTGCTAAAGATGATGTGATATTTGTATTGGCACGATACGTATTTGTTTTTGTAAAAATTAAACCTGATAATGCTAAAATAAATAGTGCCGAAAATGAACTTGACATCGGTATCCAATAGCTATCTGTACTGCCTTCAATTATAAAATATAAAAACCATGCTACACAGCATAAAAGCATATAGAATAATGCAAATCTGAAAATAAAGGACAGAAAATTATTATACATAACTAATATGAATTGAACTAATACACAATTGACCGAATGTACGGTTGAACAAAACTAAGTTGACCGAATATACTAATTACCGAACTTACATTTGGCAGAAAGGGTTCAAAAATTTCAAATTTTAGAGTTTCATGAATTTTTTATTAGAATCGGTCATTTTACTTGTAGTCTATTTTGAATTCGGACAATTTTACATTCGGTCAATTGTTTTCAATTAACTGACCGGATACCAGTGCAAATAATAATTATGATAAAATTCCTCAAAATAAAATTATATTTATAATTTTCTTGTTTTACATTTTATGGTACTAATCCTAATTCAAAAATTTAAGATTATTATTAAATTTATTATATTGGAATTAAAATTATTCAAATATTTATTTATTTGGAGCATATCAATAAATTTTCAAGAACCCTTAAGCAAAATTCTAATCTAGAGCACATACATAATATTTATATTGATTATTATGATATTATGAGTGTTTGTTTGATTAACACTTTGAATGTTGTGCATACGTATATAAAATAATCCAAAAAACCTTAAAACACTATTAATAAGATACTAACGATTTTATAACTCAACCATAAATTTCATATCTGACAACTATTGAAATATGTTGGAAGTGTAAATGGCATAAATACATAAAATTGAATTTCCACAAATACATAACAATGAAATTTAAGAAAATTAAAATTTATTTATTTCATAATACAAATATTATATTTGGTTGGTTGGTTTAAGTGGCGAATCCCATACAACATGGCGGCGACCATAATTAGTACGTTAACACAGTTTTGTTACCGTATCATTTCCAAATCTGTAGGTCGCTTAGCAGCTAGATCGCTAAGGTTGTGGAATTCGTACCTGCCAAGTATATCCATTTTGGGAAATTACAGGTTAAGGGTACTATAATTTGTTTCTCATTCTATTATCCGTAGCAACGTCATGATTGGTTGAATTGGATACCTCGTCCGGGTGAATGTTCACCAATTAACCGACATCCATTTGTACGTAGCTATTGATATAGTTTCGTCCTTTCGCGATAGCTTTAATAGATTGTAAAATTATATTATAGCAATAATTTATTCAAAATCGCTGTAACGACGAATAACTACTTCCGAACATTTGATGTATGACTGTGAAATACAGAATACAGGTACAAATACTTGATTAGCGTAGTAATTGCAAATTTATCGACATTTAGCCGTACTACGGTTTGTGGAGGATAATAAGGTTCTTTATTGTAGAAAATTGAATCTCTTAAATGAGGAATTTTAACTGATTGTTTAAGACTTAACGAATGAAACATAGAAATTGCTCGTGTGGTGGAGCAATCCTAACCTAATGTAATCAGAATACACCAATATTTATTAGGATCTCAGTAACTCTAACCAGGACCCACCACGTACTCACTACCAATCCAACCAACTGTAGAATTTGTTAATATATATTCAATGATTAAATTTATCTTGAATCGAAATTAATTTTATTCCAAAAAAAATTCTAATAAAATGACTTTTGATTTTTCTATTATTATATTTTATTCGTACAAGGATTTCATTAAGGATATAAATTTATATTTTGTTTGTCATAAATATTTCTATACGAATAATTTATTTCCTTGAGATAACTATGTATTTTATATGCTGTTTTATGAATTTTAATAAAAAAACAGATGATATTAAAATTACAGCTTTAGTTGTTAAAGATCAAAAAATTTACATGAAAAACATTCTTGAATTTATTGGTAAAATGATTAAAATATTAAAGTTTAGTAGAAATGAAAAAGAATTTCTCAAAAACCTTGTTATAACATAATATATTTTAATCGGAATTTGTGAGTAACGATTTCATATTTCATTGATTTAATCAAATAACAATCAATAAATTAGTTAAAGCCTCGAATCAGTTCAGTTTTAAAGCATTATTCCTTGCAACCACTGAAATTCTTTCTAACTTTCCCACAAAACTATTTCCAATTTCATTGACACCTAAAGTTATGCAATATTGAAAATGATTTAAATAAAAATTAGGAAATTACTTATCAATATCATAAGTTTATTTGATAAGAAAAACTCAATAATTCCCACTCAATATGTGATTATGTATTTAATTATGTGGTACTAATAATATTATAATTAATTTTAATGGATTGAAGTTGATTGGATTAATTAACCAATGAAGTATTGATTAATTATGAAATCATCATCAATCAATTAATAAAATGTGTCAAATTAACCAGAAAATTATTTTCATTAATTCAGTTTTTATACAAGTCTAATTTTGATCAAATGTTGACTAATTAATTTTGAATTAAATTCATTAAATTAATTAATTAGTTTACATGTTAATTCAAATTTTATTAAGTTAATTTATATTTTCAAAATTTGTATAGTTTATAATAAAATTATTATAATTTAAATTTGTTATACGATGCAAAACAGACGACAATAACGATAAATTTTTTGGTGTACTACTAACAAAAAGTCCTTATAAATAATTAAAATCAATTTCTTTATTGCGTGATATTATAATACTTGCAATGCTTGCAATGAGGTCATTATTTGTAGGGTAATTTATTAAAAATTTATTATTAGAAGTTTAAATTTTATTAATTTTAATATTAATTTAAAAAATACTCTTTTAAGGACAATTACACTAAAACACTTTTTGAAATTCAATTACAATAAATTCAAGAAAATTATCAATAAAAATAATGTTTTTATTAAATATATTTTCTGAAATTGCTAGTGGCTTGCAGAATATAGATTATTTATCTGTTGAATGATATTGGTAAAGGTTGCATTTAAAATAAGTATGGGTAAACTAAAACCAAAAAAATAGATTTCTTAAGCGTTATTTCTATTACTACTCAAGCATAAATAACATACAAAAGTCAGTTCTTCTTTATTCAAATATTGTCTACACGTGTAGTTCTATCTGCATAGTCTGCATTTAGTTCTTTCCATTACCATTGTATAGTTTAATGTTAGTATGTAGTTGGGTTGCTAAAAAAAACATTAAATGCGCATATATTTTATGATGCAGTTATGTCTACATCTACATCAGTGTTTGCAAGAGTCCGTACAAAAAAATATGTAAATAAATAATGCAGAATTTTTAATAAAGTTTTGTTTTTATTTGCATAAAGAGATAGTAAAAATTCGATTTTATAACTTTTTGACTTTTAGTATATAGATGAACTGAACGTGTTTATGGTCTAAATAAAATGTACAAACAATTGAAGGGGTTTGTTTAAAAAAAAAATTGTTATATACTTACTGAAATCTCATTCGAATTTGTGGAAAAACACTTGTCTGATATTGTCCTTCTAATACTGGTGAATCAAATCTAGGATCAAGCCATGATTTTTCAGCTGCTCTTTCAAATGCAACAGGCAACATAACGCTACAACATGAATGCCTTCGGCCAGTTTGACTTAAATATGTTTGAATATGTGGTGCTAATGCAATTTGTATATCATCAGATGAATTACTACGGCTATCATTAACTAATACACCTGGTGGCATTGTTGTGAAACTCACAGATTGTCTTCGTGACTATAAATAAAAATTAAAAAAAAAAAATAATTAGAATAAGTAAATTATAAAAAAAATGTGCTTAATATTTTTTAAGTTTCCATATTAATCGACAAATTAACATTTATTACTAATTACATTTTAAATTTGGAATGAAATTTTTTATATATTTCTTAGCTATTTTAGCAATAAATATGAATTATTATTATTATTATTTTAAATCGCCTGAAAGTATGCAACAAAAATATTTAATTGTTATTTTATAATTTTGAAAAACAATTTCTTTTTTGCATTTTTAAAAGTTATGTACACATGCACTATAAATATTTTAAAGACCTCGGAGATATACATATAATTCAAGCTAAAAAGCTATATTATTCCGCAACATTTCCTTGGCACGTGTTTGCTTATTATCCACTTCGTCCTTCTACTTTTCTTAGACTTTTATTACCAATTTTTTTATATATATGAAAGAAAATTATCTTTAATTCTTGCGAAAAGGAAGAAATTTTATGTGTGTCGCAAAGTAATACTTTATGACAATTTAAGATTTTTCCGTAAAATAAGAAAAATTTATTGTACAACGATATTTTCTACACCAAGAAATATCAATTTTTCTGTTAAATTTTTGAAACAATGCCAATAAATTTAATAAAGATGTCAGTTTTAATTGAAGGACATTATTAAAAGATATTATTATGATTGTACATTTTTTTTATTTTCAATATTTGTAAAACACTTTAAAACTTATAAAGTAAAGAACCATAGCATAAAAAAAAAGATGATTCTTTGTGGAAAATATGATACTTTATTATAAATAAATCCATTATCGTTTTGTTTTACAGTGAAAAAGGTTTGATATTGAATAATTGTGAGAGTTATACATTAAAGTCGGATTTTAGATTTTAAATTTTTTCATTTGGATTCGATAATTTACATAACAATCATAAGAAATGTGCGTGTGAGACCTTGACCACAAAGTAAACTAGTAAACAGATGTGATCATAGATCAAGATGGGCATTTTATTAAAATTCTAAGAATAATCCTGGGTTCAGTGTTCCAAATGCGTACATATAGTAAATACCTTCCACTTTATGATGCTTGTAATGGATAAATATTAAGGGTTTAAGATAGTTTGGACAGTATGTAATTAGATCTAAACCTAAACCTAACAAAAAAAAAATGTTTAACAGTCGTCCTTAAGGAAACAGACAAAAAGGCAATTCAAAAACAAGATGATATGATAATGTTTGATCTTTGACGGCTAAAATCCGTCAAAGATCAAACAATATGAAGATGTATTCTTGATGGAGGTCAATGTTCATGATGATAGACTAATACCAGGCATTCTTGAAGGAGAGGGAGACCACTTCTTAGTTTAGTTATCAAAAGATCAAATCAATATTTATGCTGACGATTGATTCATCAATTATATCAAGAAAATATAGGAAATAGAGGAAAATGTTAAATGTACTCTTTGTATGTATGAAACAAAAAAAAAATTACAAATTACAGATCTGGAAAATTACAGTGTGCGGAATTTGCTAAGGATTTATGCAATCAGTGCTATTGTACCCCGGAATATCCAGGCTGAGCCGCCTTCTCTTTCAACTCAAAATTTGGTTTGGTCACTACCAATCAGCTCCTTCCTTCACAGTTATTTTATGACCAAACTATTTATGAAGTCGGTGCATAATGGAAAGTAATACTGAAAATGTTCAATCACTTTTACAGATATTTACCGCGGTATTTAAAAACGATGCTGACGCATCTGTCACTGCCCCATGATAAGTGCGATTTCCAAAAATAAAACAACATTTTACTATTTAGAAAGCTATTTCGGTCAAGACGACCTTACGATTTACCATGAACCAATTTTTTAGCTTCGTTTAAAGAAATATTACAGTGCTGCTGTGACGATACAATAAGCAATTTCAACCGCACATATGCCCATAAAAAACTATGTTATTTCAAAGATTGAAGGAATTGAGTAGTGAGGAAGAGGTAACCGCTTTAACTGGATGTGGAAAAAGGAATAAAATAAAAAAATATTTTAATATAATTTAAATAAAAATTAATTCTGTCAGTCAAATTTCAAATTCATGTACAAAAAATTCTTAAACAACAAGGAAAAATTCTTAGTTTGTTAAAGGATATTGCAGGATTTTTTTCTTATTTTACAAATTCTATTTAAACTTTTTATTAATATTTTTTATTTTTTATTATAGCTTATGTCGTCCAGCAGTTTTCTAGGTTGATTGATGACAGTTTTTATTATTTTTTCATTTTGAATATGCAAATTTATAAAAAATAAAAATTTATAAAAAAAATAAGTGTAGAAGAAAATTTAACCTTTTATTTTACCAATGAAATAACCTTACAAATAAAAATAAGTATAATAATTAATGAAAAAAAAAGGCAATTTGAAATTTCATCCTTAACAAAAAAAATGCCTGAAAAAGATTTTTGGTTTTGGCACTTTTATTACTTCCACGAGCTGAAAATTTTGACAAATAAAATAAAACAAAAAAATTATTTACTTATAATAAAAATCTCCCCGAAAAACCCAAAAAAAAAAAAAAAGGAAATTTTAAAAGAAATTATATTTAATAAGAAACAAATCAAAGAAATTTTTATTTACTTTGTACAATTTGTAAACCTACAAAAGAATTGATACGTAAGAATTCTATTGAAAGGTCAAAACGTGTCTACCTCCAAAAACACAGCCTTCAGCCTACAATAAAAACTTCACGGCTTCTCAATGACAGCGTAATTTAATAATACTCAAATATGTAATTGTACTATTACACATAGCTAACAAAATAAAAAAAACAAAAAGTAAACGTGAAAAATGAAATGAATCTTTAATGTTATTATCCTTTTGAGAATTTCACACAATAAACGTAATAAAAATTTTCTTTATTCTTCTATGGATGAAAACGACGTCATGATCCTTATAAATATTTTAATGGATTTATTTGTTGTATATTTCAGACAATTCAACAATTGAAATTTATTCACTGTACACCATTATCGTAAGTAGAGAAAGGAACTTATTTAAAGTGTATTTTATGGAAATTGCTTGTTAAAATAAAAAAAAAAACAGGATACTACAAAGGATTTTCCAGAATAAACGATATATTAAACCTTTAGACAAATTTTTTTCATTATTTAATTTAATCTGATTTAACCTAAACACGATAATGGCATTCCGAATTACGTTGTCTATATTCGGCGCTGGTAAAAACTCATGAAATTTATATTAGAAATTTGATGAAATTTTTGGTCATTATTTCATATTTTCATATCATTCCATTTAGGCCATTTCATTCTCTGCAATGACATATAATAGAGGCTAATTTAAATTCAAAATTTGAAATGATTTAGTTATATACATCTTTTAAAAAATTGTGTAAATTTCCTCTTTGCATTGACGCGCTACAGTCCAAATCGAGTATTGTCGAGTCGAGTCTTAAATCGGTTTCGTGACATTTTATTGCAAATTGGACCTACTATTTTTTTATATGCATTTCGAATCATAAGTTTCTTCAAGATACATTAGCCTGCAACAATGACTTTTAATAGTGAGACATTTGTTTTCAGCAATGAACCAAGCAATAGAAAATATTAATCCTATATAATTCGTTAACTGTCCAAGCCATTTTGTAAGCCATGTTTAGAATTCAGAATCGAATTTTCAATTATTTTCACAATCTTCAAAAGGACAACTTAAAATTAGTACAAATTGGATTAATTTGGTTGCATGCGGAAGAAGTTTAAAGTTTTCATGAAATTTAAAATTACCTATTTCAATTTTACACTCTTAACATGACCTATTTCACCAAAATATGCTGAAAATAAATTAATTTAACTTGATTGTTCACTTTAACAAAAATGATGGGTTAAAAATTCTTGAAGATTTATATTTCAACACGACAAACATAATTTAATTTGCACAATTCCAAATTACTTGTTTTTTTTTATAGAAATGTTCTAAATATTCGGCATCACCATTAATCGTCACCTGTTCTACGCTGAGTCAGATTTCTTAGACAGAAAAATGAAGTTTTTGGCTGCCGGTATCAAAGATTATCATTACTTTTTTGTTGCTGTTGTTGTGTGCTAAAATGTTCGCAACATAAATATTTTAATACTATTTTTAGCTAATAGAATCTTTTTTTTTTTTGAATTTATATTTTTATATTTTATTTACTTTCGATGTAAACAAATTTTTGTTTTTTTTTTTGAACAAGAGTCGAAAAATACCAATAAAATTTGAACGAAAACGACGCGATATTTTTTGTATGTTTATTTGGAGATTTTTATTTATTTACTTTGTAAATAATTTAAATTTTCACATCTTTGAAGGTTTTTTTTTTTTTGGAAATAAAATGTAAATAAGAAATCGATAAAAAAAAATATAAATTAAATTAAGAAAATACAATTTTCTTTGGAAATTAATAAAACGTATATAAAAGGTAAAAATTTGTGTATACAAAATCCTTTATAACGTTTAATTTAAGTATGATATAATGGACGACAGCTGGTTTATGTCAAGGTCAAACCCAGAATAATAAAGAAAACGAAAGGAATAAAATGTGTTATTCTCCATAAATTGGGAGACCAGATAAAATAACAGCATCTAGAATAACATAAAACGATCATAACAAGTAATTTGAGAAAAGGAAAAGTAATGCCGAGATGAATGTAGGTCAATTACATGCGATAGACAAAAGTCGTACACACAAGGACAGCAACTCAATAGAAAGAAGAAAATAACAGCCCTAAATTTTATACTGGAAAATTAATACTGGAATCTTAGATCTAATAATCTTAGTTGACAAATCAATTTAAAATGATACTTATGGCTCAAATAATGTCCTAATGGTTAATGTAGTTGTAGCTGATGAAACCATTTACTATATACTTAAGCGAGAGAAAATCTCTATTGATGTGGGTAAAATAGTCAAAATATTTGGTTTCAATGCAATGAACCAAGACAAGTGTGTTCAACCAATTTTTAAGGACGTTTACAATTCTTGGTAATTTTCAATTACGTGCAGAATCACCAGCTTAGATTCGGTAAAAGTGCGATTAATTTGTTTTGATAGTTCGGAATTGGGTTTCATGTACTCCTACAACGAAAATTCGAATCTTAAAGGAAACGAAAATGGCAAACGTCGTCGGGAATGTACAACGGTTCGCCTAGATGCGTGGAAGTTCTTCAAGCCTCCCTTCATTCACACCAACCAAAGGAAACGAATTAGATTCAGTAAAGAGAGGTTTAGAGTTGTAGCATTATAAATGACCTTATATTGGTATAACGCAGAAGGCTAATTATTTTGTATTGAAAATGAATGGATACGTTTATATCTACGTCTCAAGAATGTTGGTTTTGTTTACCCTCATTCTATTTTGAATTTAATTATTATTTATTTATACTTTTACATTAATATATTTTATAGACACTCAAATGTCATATGATTTTTATAGAATATTCTATTATTCAATGCCCTATTTATTTTAAAGCTTCTATTTAAAGATGTAATAAAATAAAAATTAATATAAAAACGATACGTTTTAATTTGTTCAAATAACAATATTGAAAACAAGTAATATCACAAGTTCACAAGTAATATCAGCAGAGCATAAATAAATCTTCCATACTTTGTAAATAAACAAAAATTAAATTGAAGTGATTTATTATTATATTGACAATTTTCGTTTCGTAAAAAATTTATTTAGCTATTGATTTTTGCGTTAACAAATTCTATCGACAATTTGTATTTTTTTATTTAATTCAAAATTTAATTTTAACAAAAGGTCGTAATTGTTAATGTTAATAAAAAAAAATGTTGTTATGCTTTAAAGACCATTAAAAAAGCACAAATTTATGAAAAAAAATAAAAAATTGTGCTATTTTACAGAGAGGTTCTAATAGATCTGTTGATAGGCAAATTTTGTTGCATAAATTTGGTCTAACTATGAAATGTAATAGAACCAAAAAATTATAATTTTGCTATAATCAATTTTTCTTTATGCGGCGGCTGAATATCTGGAAATAGTTCGAAGATTTGCTTGTTATTCTCCAAATTTAAAATCATTCTGATTGCTATTCTCGAAATCATCTCGAAATCGCAAACTCTTCAAACATAAATAAATCTAATGATATTTTCAAATTCAAATTTCGCGCCCTAAAAAATCTTAATAATTTTTTTTTTTTTAATTATAGTCACCGCCTTCTTTTTCTTAGTCAAAATTTAATTGTCGATGTAAAAAGATGTTTCGTCGGTACGTGATAGTAAAAAAATTAATTAAAATGATAAAACTTCAAATTTTAACTTGATTAAAGTTATAAAAAGTGATTAAAATAATGAAATAAATGCATTTAAATAATTTTTAATTTGAAAAATGTTTAAATATCTTAAATTTTCCGAGTTTTTCGCGAATTTAAAATAGTTTGAAAAATTGACAAGTGTTTTTTTTTTTTGTATGTCGAAATATTTAATGAAATTATAAATTTAAAAAATATGAAAATGTTGTGAAAAATTTATAATCGCTAATTAAATATTAAAATATTGTAAATTATAAAAATATAACTTTGTATATGAAACTGAAATTATTTTTTTAGTGCGGTGTGGATAAATAATTTATAGTTTCAGCCATTTTGAATTAATTTTATTGTCATATTAGATCAGGTAAATCAAGATTAAATATTTTAACTTTTTTATCATAATCTTATAAGATTTTCCTAAGTTTTCCAAATCTTTTTGGAGAAAGTTTTAAAGACCAATTAAAAAATAGAAAAATTTAAGTCAAATCAAAAGTTCTGTCTGTCCTTAAGCAATCCAAAAATATTTATTTTGTTAGCTCTGGACTGCAGAAAAGATTGGTATTTGTTAATCCCAACCTCTTTCCTGAATATTGTTATAAAATTCTTTACAAAACAGTGCCATAATTACGAGTTTCCGGGTACCCCAATTTTACCTGTCATAAAAATTCAACTGATATCAAATTTTTAAATTAATTTTTTTGTTCTTTATTAAATTGTAATTGTTTGAAATAATTAATTTGAAATTTAATTAATTTAAATTGGAAACTAAAATTATATTTAATGTTATTTTTGCAACAATCTCTGAATATTAAATTGATAATAATGAACATAAATATTTTACTGCACTTCCTACATAGAATTTTATAAAATGAAAGTTCCATGAATAAGGAAACTATAAAATAATAAAAACTTTTATAGCTATCCATAATAAAACTCAATAAAAATTATTTGTATTTTTTTTTTAGCACAAAATTGGTCGATTAAAAATTTGTTTTAATTAGTAATTGGAAATTGGAATTGAATAATCAATAAAATAATATAATATTTTAGTAGGCAATTCGAAATTATCATATTTTATTTAAGCTAAAAGCATATTCGTTGTTAAGTTGTGATGTGATAGACGACGAGAAGCGGAAGCGACGCAAAATGCGATAATCTTCATACTTTTGTTAATGTATAATTAAAATATCAAGAGACCGGGGTGCGGTTTGGAAGCATGTGTGCATAATTTTAGTAACCGTCATTTTATTTTCCAGTAGATTTTCACAGTTGAGTAGTAGATTTTCTTCGATATCGGCAAGTTTCGAGTTGGAACTATAAAAGTGCTATTTGTATTGTATATATTCTGAACCCTTGAACTCTTTTAAAACAATTTCAAACCACAATTTCATCTTAACTATATCGCATTTGTTTAGCTCACTTATATCGCCCCGCTTATTATTTGCTTATGCTTTTATTTCCAGCAGCTAACATTATGAGTTAATACATAAAAATGCAGAGTTAGACTATTTATAATGCTTTTTTATACTTCATTTTAAAGTATACAATTTCGACAAGCCATAAATTTCTGTAAAATTTTCAAGCACTTCATTTTTTTGTTTGTTTAGATAAGAATGGACTTATAATATCGACAATATTTTCAAAAATTAATCGATATTATAAATCAACTTTCTTTAATAGCATCGTAAGTCATTTATTAAATGTAAAGAAAAATTCTTTATCAAAATTGTATTAATGTTAACAAAAATGTTTATGAAAAATTGATTAAAAATGAAATCAAAATCAATTAAACTTTTATTGTACATTTAAGTCAAAATATTTGATTTTGACTTAAATATTAATCCAAAGATTAATAATAGCAAAACCTTTACCAGTCATGATAAAAATTATTTACGTTCGTTTTTTTTTTCTTCAGAAAAAAAAAGTAAATCTTGATGAAAATATATGAAATATCTAAAATAACTGATAAATAAATCTTATAAATATTTACTATCTCGGGGTCATGGTGGGCCATTTAAAAATAAATCGGATATAATATAAATAAAATTACAAAAATATTTTATTAATGTTTATAATTTAGTTTAAAATCGTACCGTGAATGTCATTAAATTCGGTGTTATTTTATTCGTATATTTTTAATTTTTGGTGTACTTTCGATAAAAAAAAACACTTCAATAAAATAACCAGAAAGTTTACTTAAATAATTTTCAATCATAGACATGTTAATTACATCAAATCAAATTGATAATTTCATAGCAATTTCAAAAATTAAAATATTTAAATAATTTTTGTAAATATTTTTGTATACAAAAATTATTGATTTACGCGATAGTATATTACGATACGAATGTCAACTTTTCGATCAATATTCATGATCTAATTAAAATATTAAATATAGATCATGGATCAATAATATTTAATAAATAAATACTAAATATTAAAATGTTGTCTTTTTTCAAGATATAGTCAATAAAGTTTGTATAATTTCCCTCTTGTTTGACTTATGTGACAGCTAATTAAAGTCTTAGTTTGTATTGAACTCACTATAATACTAACTATAATTTTACATGCTTCATTTATTAGTATTACTTAATTTTGTCGGAAAATTGTATAAAAGGGAAAATCATCAGGATTTGTTGGTAGGTATAAGACGTGGTCGTCGTACGTCACATATAAAACAGACAAATTACTAAAACTATCACGAAGGGACATAGCCAGATCAATATAGTTATATTCACCGGGTACATGCCAATTTGCGAACATATGGATACATATATTTGGCATCCCATTCTACCAATCATGCCGCAGTTGCGGAAAACTTAATGAAAAAGAAACTATAGCGTACTTAATCTGCAAGTGCACAAAGTGTATCTAACTTCACTTTAGCTGTTTAACTCAACAGCTAAAGTGATCTAACGACTAAGAGGCTTACAGAATTGGTAAGGTTTCCGAGTACCACGAGGTGGATATAAAATCACAATCTTAGACAATCCAAATACAAATAGTCACGTGAGTGGTAGTAAAACGGTCATATAGGACTCGCCACTTAAAACAACCAAGTTTTACTATTAGTAATCATTTTTAAAACTAAATTAAATTGTGTGTTCTACAAAAATTTCTGTAAGAATTTTCAGAAAATTCCGTATTACCCAGAACAAAATATGTTAAGTTTCATTTTGTTCGTCTGTCGGTCTATCGATTATGATCCGGATCTTAAGCAATTAGCAACTTTTAACTATCGTCATTCTTAAACTACAACAAATTTGGGTCTTCGCATTCTTGATACTTAATGATGAATTAGGGTCTTACACCCAAAAAGAGTTTTTGTTAATAATTAAAAAATTTCCATCCGTTTTTTTTTTTTTTTTTGTAAAATAAGTTGGCTGACATTAACTAATATACCAGACCACCGTCCACTTAGTAAAATTCACTTATACTTAAATTATTTGCAAGAAGTATAGAAGTTTCCTGATTAAAGTTTAACATTTCAATCTAATCTTAAATTAATATTCTCATTTTATAATTTACACCTTTATCTTTTTAATCAAATACATATAAAAAAAATTATATTTATTTTAGTTATTTTAACAATTTCAGTCACGTTTTTAGTTAGATTATTTATAACATAGTTTTCAGACAATTTTCATATTAATGCTCAGTATATTTAGAGTGTATAATAAAAACTTTTAATGATATAGGAAGAAACTTAGAAATCATGAATTTTCTAATAAAGAATATTAAAATAATAAAAATTATTTGATATTTGTTTTTTTTTTTTAGTAATTTGTCTGCTTGGCTATACTTTTTTTTTAATTTGCTATTTAAATAGAACTAATTAAAATTAAAACGTGCAAATTTAAACTTTACGAAGCTATTTTATTGTGTTTCACATCTTGTTGCAATAAAATTCTATAGAATTCATTTATAAAAATCATAAATAATCTTATTTTATAAAAAAAAACTGTGGAATTAGACTAATTACTGCATATCCACTACAAAATAGCGCAGGTCAGCATCTGGTATTTCAGTTAATGTCAATCGATAAGCTTGTTTCATCACAAGAATGTGTACCACTTAGTGATGAATGAATACCACTAAGTAGAATTTCCTTAGAGACTTTAAGCTATCGAACGGTTTTGAAGTTACTAAGCATTAGATCTAGGAGAATAAGTGATGAACATATTCTCAGCCTGATGAACATAGTGAAACCTTAAAAGTTGTTTTACATTTCTGCCGATTATTATCTTCGACGAACTTTTTTGAAAATTAATCAATCAAAATTAAGAGCTGTGCCGATTAGTCGTCGCGGCCACATCTATAAATCACCTTCAATTTTTTCGACATGGTGAACAACTACCTATACAAAGACATTATTTATAAAAATTGACTTTAGTTTTTAATGTTTGTGTAAAAAGCTGAAGAAGGAAATGTAAAACAAGCTTAAGGAATTTAGTAATTCCTAATTCTTTTGATATTTTTGTATAAGATTTTGTAAATTAAAATCTCAGATATTCGATCTTTTTACTTAGAAATTTTAAATTTTAAATTCTATTTAATTTATATGTAAATTATTATTTTATAGACCAGATGTTTATAATAAGAGTAAGGAAGTTTCTTATTTTCTTCACAAAATTTAAATATTCATGAAGTATATATAAAAAAAAAATTATTCAAAATATTCTTTATAAAAAAACATTACATAACACACAAATCATAATAATAATACGTCATTAAATAATAATACAACGTCATTTCACTTGTTTCCTTCTTTGTAAAAGATAAAATTTACTCTCTATAAAAATTACAACATCCTTTTTTTTAAAATATTTTCAAGGGTGACTGATCCACACGTGTTTCTAGTGATATAAAATTAAATGTGTTCGTTCTTATTATAATGTTAGTAAAAGGTTTCAAAAAAAAAATGTATAGATGATTTATGAAAATTTTTATGAACACTTTTAGGCACTTTATTGGTACAGAAAAATAATTTACATATTACAATAAAAATTATTATTATTATTGTACTCAGATGTAATGTTTATAATAAAATGATTTTTGTATAAAAATTTGTATATTTTTTTGAAAGCTTTTAGAAGTATATTTATTGACATTTGATAGAATAGCTATAACCATCAGACAAAATGTATTTTGCCATTTTTCGTAACAAATTTTAATGTATTCCAGTCCAATAAAATTCAACATCATGAACAGAACTGTTAGTTGGTCTGAGAATTTCAGTTTGTGATTGATGCTATGGATTATGTTTGTGTAGCTGTAGGAGATGCTCTGTCTCAATACCAGGAAAGATTCACCACCACAAACCAACTGGTTCTTGTTATTTGTGTGTACTGTGCGGTACAGCCATTCTTGTGACCAGTTTAAATGAAGCAATTACAAAAAATTTGAGCTTCATGGAAAAACTATTAAAAATTTATGATATTGTCTTCATAAAATGGTACATAAATAGAAGCATAAATGGCACATACCTTAGAAAGGAAAGAAATTAAAATTTATCTGTAAGCTAGGCTTTGAAAAGTGGTCAGAATCATATTTTTTTTATAAATTTTTATGTATTGAATAAAAAACCCAATTCTAAAACAATTAATAGATTCTGTCTAAGACGATAGACGAGGCTAATGTTACTAATTTCAGCTGTAGCATTTATTAAGGAAATTATTCGGGATTCTATTTCTAAATAAATTGAATAATCTTTACCAGACATCATTAAAAATCTGGATTGGTTTGTGATACTTTTACTATGTATTAAACATAAAAACTGTCATCCGGTTCCTATTAATATTTAACGTAATTTTATTACAACAACAAATAACGTAATTTATGCTAATTTTCGTGTAGGCTATAACATAAAATTAAATTGGCTTCAGTAATGTACAATTTCAATTCGTGTTCTTTGATTTATGATTTAATTTTAAGATATATTTTGAATTTTTTTATATTGTACGTTGCGTAACCGAGCCAAATATGGCATAGTTCATTAATATTTTTAGAATTAAATGATAGCAATTAATGATAACCAATAGTGTTAAATTGAATTTTAAAAACTATAATAATAAAATATGTAGAAGAAATTGTCAAATTTGTAAATGATGTCAACTTTTTAATGATGTCATTTATTCACTGAAGTAATTATTTTATTGTTTTCATTTGTTTATAGGTACCTATCTAATCTATATTTTCCAATCTTAAATCCGTGTACATTTTTCTTATCAATAATCAGAGATTTAAAGTTAATATTTTGAATACAAATTTTAATTCCGTATTTGAAAAAAAAAAAAATCTTGCGTGACAGGAAAGAAATAAAGTAATAACAATTATTACTACCAGAAATAGAACCAAAATTTGATGAAAGTTAAAAATATAATTCCATATTATCTAATCGTAATTTTGTATAATTGTTTTTATATTTCGTAATCCTATAAAAATTTAGTATACTAAAATCTAGGCTTAGTGCTTAGTGTTAGTCAATACTTTCTGTCCTGACAACACAGATTTTGACATTTATGTTTTGTACACAGCTGAAAAAATATATCAAGTAAGAAATTATTATAATTGAGCAAGTTTAGGTTAGGTTATATTCAGATTAGGTTAGCCTCATAGAAATCACGCTAGGTTCATACTTGTAATATTTTATGGATAACTAATTCTGTTTAGGTATTGAGGGGCTTTCTATTAAGTCGAACAATTCAGAAATTGCAACAAACTTGAGGAATTTGCTAGTACTGCAGTTCGAGACCTTTTTCATAGAGCTGAGTTCGCTGCGTCTATAGACTGATATAGGAGGTGTTCCAGGGTTTAAGGACTACAGTTTCTGCAATGATCACTTTCGAAAAAATAATTAATATATTAAAGCTAATGCTTGCGATCAAGGAGGATGCCGACTGCTGCCTTACCTAAGAAGTGACTATTGAAAATTTATAATAAAAATTGATTAATTTTTGGTCATAAATTTCCAATTATTGCAATTTCTTCCAAACTCCTGCATATGTAAAGTCTTGTTAAAGCATAATTTATGATACCACAGCAGAAATATTGATTTGAAAATTATTACAGGCAACCGCCCAATATAATACTGCAATTTTACGATTAGTTATTTAAATAAGTTTCATGTGCTGAGACGGACTTGAGACGAATAAATTGATTTCACTCTCATATAGTATTTGACGAATGAATTTCGGAACACAAATTCATTTTGTAATACAGTTGAAGTTGATTCCCCATACAATTTGGAATGAACAGCTTCCATGAGTTCATACCAAAGTTCCCAAATTAAAGAAAATTTACACATTTTGTACAGGTTCCTGAATTTATAATATTTCTTGAATTTTTTTTACAAAATACGCTTTGTTATTATGAAAATCTGTTATATATAACTACGAGTTATCTACTTCCCCTTGGTTAGTGTTTTGATTAGTAAGCGTACAATTCATTAGTGAAAAAAAAACAATCTTTTAACTCCTATTTTATTATTTATGATAGCATGTCACCTGATTAACTCAAATGACAAAATGTCTAAAGATTAATAACATATTACATACAGCAAAAATGCAAATTCTCGCAGTTTTATTAACTCTGTACGGCATGACATTTATGAATTTATATGTTTTTTTTTTTTTTTTACTTTTAAAATTTACATAAATATAATATAAATTATTATTATAACATATGGAAAAATTCCCATTTTTATAGTGCAGAATAAAAAAGAAAATATTAAAGATTTAGTTGATATACGTGTCAAGATCACATTAAGTTTTAATTTGGTTGTAATGTCAGAAAATTTTATTAAAAATGTTCTGGTTTATATTAAAGGATTTTACATTTTATTGTCGGTTTTAAAAATGTTCTGTATTTTAAATTCATTTTCATTGTCAAATTAAAAAAATGAACATTTAAATTTAATTTATAAATATTATGCCAGTATGAAAATCTAATATTTTTGATGAGATTTCGTATATAAATTAATTTAGTTGTCGTATGTATAAAAAATAATATAATTTCTTAATTTAAATTAACTTTTTGATTTAGTATTAAAGAAGTGATAAATGTTATTAAAATTAATAACAGAACAGAACCAAATAATGTCGTATTTAACCATTTTTGTAGAGAGTTTAATCCAAACCTGCAGTCAGTGTTATCTGTGATGCATAAATTGATGTTATGGACAAAAATTTTCAAATATATATTATAGCTGGTTGATTCAGAAAGTGGAGGTTAGTAAAATATGTAGCCTACATAAGACCCATTCTTCACCTCAAAGTATACATCGATGCATCAGACATGCTTAAGGAACTTTATAACATTTGCCGTCCCCATTGTATCTGCCTCTATTGTTACCTCTATTTTATTTTACGAAATTCAATTTTAAATTTAGTATATCTCCGTTGACAGAGAGGTGTAACGTCCTCTGCATAATGTAGGTTATAGTTAATGTCACAGAGCCGTACAGTTCTTGTATAGGAGTATACAAATATGATCTTGTATAGGAATTAAATTATAACTTCTGACTTGTTCATGGATAATAATACCTCCCCAGAAAAGTTTCGTGTTAACTATTTGATTAATTCTAATCTATGAATACTTATTGGTGTTATCAGAGTCCTTATTATTAGAATTTTTAGAGAGTAATTACATATATGTAATAGTTTCGATGGTATGAATTGGATTTACTTCATTAACACTCAATGGCAGAAGCTGTTTAATATTCAGGTTCAAGTCCTTAAAAGCGGCCCAAAATTAACTCTTTAAGATTTAAGTACATATTTATGAACAAAGATTATTCATAGCATCCATTAAGTAAATTAGAACCAAGCATTATATTTTTCTCAGATGTTTTTAAGCATATATAGCAAAATAATTATTTCGATCAGATATTCTGTATAGCTAATGATCAGTCTATTTCTATTCTGTATAAATTTATTAAAATTATTATTATTCAATTTAAATATAAAATTTGTTAAAAATACAAATAATTATGAACTAATTAAATAAAAAATTGCCATTTCATAATTCCAAGAATTATTGTAAACATCATTAGATTTAAATAATCACGTAAAATTCCACTACTATAGAAGTTACAAAAATTATAATGTCTGATAAAGTAGTTATCGTAATTTCTATTTACATCGATTATACACGGCAGCTTAAATAAATTTCAAATTTTACAATAAATATAAATCAGAAAATTGTTAAGAAAAATAAATAAAATATAAATAGAAAATTTTTAATTGAATATTTTTTTATTACTATATTAAAAGTTATATAATTTTTGTTAATTTAAAAATATACGATTAATTAATGTAATTAAGAAATTCTGAACAAATATTTTTAATTAGTTTTTTTTATACTGAAATGTCTTAATTGACAATTTAAATCTGCCGTCTGTCTACGATATTAGTAACAAAACAAATTAACATTATAAATTATGCCAGAATCGCTAAACATTATAATTCTAAACTTGACATTACAACCGGTAGATTAGTTAATTGATTAGCATTTAGTTTTGCAAGTGTTACGATTTTATCATAGTATTTACCTGGTAGTTAATTTTATAGTTTTTCCTAGCATTTAAATATATAAAAAAAATAATTTAAATATCTACATATATTAAGTAAGTGGTGGGCTGCAATAAGATTTTAAATGTTTATTTTTACAAACCAATCAAATATTATGAATTATGTCATGAAAGTTTTTCTAAAATCATGTGAAAAATTATATAAAATTTATAACTTGTAACTAATATTTTTAATATTTTTTTAAAGGGCCAAAAAACCTTAATCGACACACAATTGGTCGTCTTACAATGCCATTTAAGCTATTATATTCCCAGTTTACTGCAATAAATTTTCTTGTTGCAACTTTCTGACAAAATGTGTTCTTATCAATGGGTATTGGCTACAAATTATATCGTGATCAATTACGAGCAACCAATCTGTCAGACACAGTTTTAAGCTTCAAATTCACAAGAGAACGTCATAATGATACGAGATTGTTTTACTCTTTTATTATAATTATTAATTAGCAAATTTCAGTTTTTTTTTTAATTTTGTTATTCAGACATGGCCTGAACCGGAAAATTTCACCGGGTCACTTTGTCGAGGGCAATACATGAATCGTCTTCTAATATTGTATTTCATGAAATGTTAGAATGATAATTTTGAGTTCTATAATATCGAAATAATTATCTTCCAAATTTAATGCTAAATTTTCTATTTTCATCTGAAACTTTATTTTTTTTTAATGCATTCTGAAAGGCCTAATATAAATATTAATATTAAATAATAGTGCAATACAATATGGACATCATGTAAAGGACCGTACATAAATACGCGAGCCTATTATTGGTCATGTCCTGTATCAATTGAACTATTTTGACAGCGTTGAGATAGATTTTTGTTTAAAAAATGCTATATTCTTCCAATTAGTTACTCTCTACTCTACACGATACAATGTGTTTACTTAAAATTAATATCACAAGCTTTTTAAGAATTTTCAAAACCTTCCAAATCTTAAGCTCAGGTCTGTCGATCAACAATTCACATTCTCTGCTAACACTATTCACGTCCTATGGAACTTTTCCACGACTTTGTAAAAACAAAATGTGGTGCTTTGGTTAGGTACCCAAAATTGTTAATACGGCTCAAATTATGTTTTAAATAGATAGAGCTCACAATATTTCTGATTATCTGGTATTTTAAGTTGTAATTGAGCGTGTTTTTTTATATATTTAGGATTTTTTACACAAATTAAAAATAAAATGTACGTAATTATTTAATTACGTAATTCAAATATGGAAAATATTTATTAAATTATTAACTTGATGTTTTCCAGTTTTCATTAAAATTTTATATGCCATAAAGATATCACATTTCTATAACAAAATAATAGACAAATATAGTAAATTTATATCCCCATGTAAAATATTTATTTTTATAATTATTATTATGCCATTAAGATTAAAGTTTATTAAAACTATTTACTATTAAATTTCATTATATAAAATCTGTAATATGATTTTAATTATCCAGTAAAAAAAAACTGTTTGTAATTGTAATACAATAATTAATATATTAATGTTAAATTAATAGGAGTCATATAACCATTACAAACAGTACACATATAAACATTCACATCTTGTATGCAAAGCAGTATGAATAAATCTGTAATATTCACAATACGAAATTTGACTACTGTATGAAATTTTTTTTTACAGCATTATGTAATTTTTAATATTACATTACTGGACAACTGGCTATCCCCTTTCTAAAATGGTTGGATGAATAATGTATAATGGAAACAGATAAGGATCGGGGACTATCGGGAACTTGCCGGATAGCCACTTGCCGCTCTAGTATCGGTGTTAAGTGTGAGTCCTAACCTTAATATTTGTTGCCAACCCTGAACTACTGCTTACCACAGTTCGTTCATGCTTTATGAAGTTCGTTTTTAATGCAGGTGCATAAAAGTGTGTATTTTAAAAGTGTTATTCCATAATACTGTGTGTCCAGTGATAAGTATGGCTACTAAACCGCAATCTATGATACATCATTTCGCTCGTGACATGTCATAGATTATGTTTAATGACAAAGGTTGACTGATATTCTTTATTTTATAATTTAGACCCACTATTTTAGAATCTATATAGAGATCATAAGTGTCTCCCTATACAGTAATAAAAATTGCAACATAATAGCTTGCAACATATATATATCGTTCGAATGAAAATATATATTTTTGGAATGTAAAATTTGGATTAACATTGATAAATGGTATCGAAACCGATCGCATGACCACGAAATAATTAAATCAAACTCTAATTTTTTATTCATTATGTAACTAAAAACTTGTTACAAAAATCTTTCTACTGAAAAATATTTATTTTAAATTAAATTATTATGTAATAATAAAAAAGTTTCACACAATTTTTAATTTGCAATGTCTAATTATCGACATAATTACCTTAAATGTATATTTGCTCTAAATATTTCCTTTAATTTAATTTTTAATATCTTATTTTAACAAAATCTTTCCACATTTTCTATTTAATTACTAAAAGTATATATAACTAATAAAATTATATAGTTTTTTTTTTTAATATTTCATTATATAATGTTAATAAATATTCAATTTTTAATGTGAAACTAAAATAATTTTAAAATACAAACTCTAACCACAAATGGAAAATCAACTTTAAAAGTACATTTTTGATTATAATAAAATTTCATAAAAATAAATTCCCTCTAGTCCTAAAATTTAACGATATTTTTATTTTTTTCAAAACATAAAAATATTAAAACTTTGACATTTGAAATAAATATTTATTAATGTATGATATAATGGAATATGAGAAGTTGCTGCAAGTTCATCATCACAGTCAGTGTAAATATGGTTATGGTTAGTGGTAATTTAGCCTTATGGGTAACCAATATTTTTGTAGAATATAATTAAAATTCAAATATGAAATATTGCAGGTTATGATTTTTTTATATTGTAAATAATATCAAATTTTATAAATTTGTCGAGGGCAATCTGAGATATAGTAAATTTTTCAGTTTAACCTATTTTTTGTTTGGAAATATAATAAACTAATTAATTTTGATGTTCGTTTTGTATAATAGGGTAGCTTTAGGTTTAGAGTAACGGTGGCCGCAAACAGTCCTGTAAATACTTTGCTTATTATGATATATTCTTCTAATTATTCGTCATTGACAAAGCTCGTACTATTGATCAAACAGAACAGATGTTTTGTCGTCATTAAAGCAGCGTTTCTAAAGTAGCAATAACATAGACTTCAGTTGTCGAAGTCGTCTACATATTAACAGAACCTGCACATCTTGTACGCTGTTATTTTGTCGATCATAGAAATTGAGTGCATTCACGAGCCAGACCAAAGGAGTACTCTATATTGCAAATTTAAACTTGGTCTATTTACAGTGTATAAAAATTACCAAATGACTTGGCAGTGACAATGTGCTATACTGTGAAGCATTAGATTCCAGGTTCAAATCAAGAATAAGACATCGATGACGCTTTAAGTTAACTCAGGTTTAAATGAGTACAATTAAATGTTTTTTCTTTATAAAGAAAATTATGGTTCGGAATCCATATAAACTTTTAGTAATTGTAATAAAATATCACAAAACCTCAATTTGGCCAAGGCTGTAGCATCATTGCAAACAATATGGTGAAATTATAAATTAATTAATTTAAAATTTTCATTAATGATATTCTGCTCATTCTGTGGATTATTGATTTTGTAATTACTAAATAATGTTATGCAAGAGAATATTTTGAAATATGATTCGATTTTTAATTAATACATTTTCATTGTAACAAAAATGGTATATTAAATTTCCTATATACAAAAAAAAAATTATAAAACTCTTTATAACCTTTCCTGTCATTGTAATAATATTTTAAAGTTGTATTTTTTAAATAAATGAACTAACTAACTATACAATGAGCTCTACTAGAATATGTGTACCAGTAAAAACAATTTTCCCATTAATAATGGTTCAGATTACATAAAAATAAATATAAATAATAGTCACAATTTTTTTTTGGTATATCAAAAATTTAAAAATAATTGTTATATAATTTACATGTAAGGTCGAATTTGTTATAAAAATAAATTAATTATTAAAAATTTATCAGAAAATTAAATTTTTATTCAATTAAATTGAATGATTAAATTTGTTGAACATTATTCTAATTACGTTTTTTATTTCGGAATTAGTTTATTAAAAAAAATCTATAATAATTGTAGGTAGCTCATTCTTTGTCACTAATATAACAGATTTAAACATATTTTGATTAGCAGGTTTTACTGATAGTTCGGGCCTAAGAACAAGTAGGTATAGAATATTAGGAAACTATCGATTAATTGAATTCGGCGATTTGGTAGAGATCTCAATAATTGATCTACTAAGATTTGTAAAGAGCACCAGGAGCAATTTTTGTTAAGTATATAAAAAGATACTTATGGGCCTGATAATTAGGCTAGTTAGTGTTTGTGATCAACAGTTCATAGCGGAGATCCCACCTTTCTAACTTACTTACTAACTTAATGGACAATTTATTTAATGAAGGCTGATATTATAAATTCGTCAAAACTAAATAATAGAAATAGAAAATGGAGCAATGGAAACAATGACCAGTACAAATGAGATTAAATTATAATTAAAAATAATTAAATTTACAATTAAAATGAAAAATTTTCAACAAAAACAAATGAATCATAAATAAATTTCAAAAAACAATTTCAATAATTATTAATTATCAATTTTCTTCCATATAAAAATTGAATAAGAAAATTTTCACTAATAAATCATCAAATTGATATATAATTTTGTTAGTGTTACAGAGTTTAATGGATAATTGAGCTTTGGATGACGGATGTGTAATAAAAAATAAATAAAAAAAAATTAAAATAATTATTAATCTACATATTTTGTACTAATCAATATCATGTAAAGAAAATGTGGACAGAACGGATAATGTTTCATTCATAACATATGAATCATTTATTAATCAATTTAAAACAAAATAAATAAATAATATTTTAATTTTATTTATATTTCAATCACATGCTTTAATATTTAATTTAATTATTTAAATATTGTTCTTTATTATGTTGTCTATTGATGATAACTATTCAAAGAAAAATATGTCAACATTAATAATGTAATAAAATATTAAGTATATTAAAAAAATATAATAAAAATAAAACATAAAAGATACCCTATAAGACCAATCATTATCAATTACTTAATTAAAATTTGCGATACCTGATGTGTTTGATGTTTGATCTATTTAGTCTACATACAAAAAGTGTAAAATTCCAGTTGGTGGAATACTTACTAAAATTCCAGTAACTAAGAAAGAATTGCCCACTACATATAATATTTCACTTTAATTTTTTTTTGTATATATACAGAGGAGGTCAGACAGTGGTCTCAGAAAAGTTGATTAAAAAGAATTATTCTAAAAAAAAAGTCTATAAATAAAGTCGTCAAATTATTACAGTCGTTGCAATATTGATAGTCTGGATAAATAGCTTAGTGACACTAATAATTAAAACTACCTATTTGCATAACACAAAATTAGTTCGTGATAAGACTATTTGTTAAACAACAAATTGTTGTCTTACTATTAAATGGCATTAGCTTGGAGCAATTAAAATTTCTTCTCAACAACTATAATTAAAGTAGGAGACCTTTTTATTATAGGAGAACTGAATGAAGAAATATATTATTCTGTAAAGAGGAAGATTAGGTCATTGGAGCACCTATTGTGCACTGATATACTAAGTTTAACAACGAAGGTTCAGGAATTTGGGAAATTTCTTCCTGGGAGAAGTGGGATGCAGCAAACGGGATAAATCCGGCTAAAACAATTAAGTTCATTAAAAAGTATGGTGTTTCAACACGCTATTAGAAGGAAAAAGATGGTGGTCGATTGGAATGTACAACTGTAATGAAGTAGTTCCCTATTTCCTTCCATATTCCAAATATATGCTTTAATGAAAATATATATAGTTATGTAATAATTTATGGTGGGATTTTTAATTGAAAGGAATTATCTAATATTTAATAAAGAATTTGTTTGTCATTACTTTTAAAAATGAATTCTCTTAGTTATAAATTGCATTTTATATCAAAAGGTACAAAACTGCTTTTGTTATCTCCTTACTATCACAATGAGTTTTCCGTTTTTACATAAAATTACTGTGGATTTTAATTTCATAAATTGATTGTATCTATAATATTCCTGTTGCAGTAAAAAAATTGTTATTACACATTAGTCATACGGTCAGCCCTATTAACTCTATATATTTTCACTGCAATATAAACAACTACAAAAATAATGTAGCTTAATTGACAAAAAATCCCCCTATGACAGTATAAAATTAAATGTTTAAAAACAATTAACAAAACAATCTTTATTTTAATATTTTCCATCCATTTTACATATATTTCTGCGGCAACATGTAAATAAATAACGTATGTCGAAAAATGAAAATTTTCAGGAATTAATAAATAAAATTACATTAGAATATACTCAAAAAAAAAATTCATGTAATATTAACGTACTTTTTGAATATACATAAGCAAAGTTAGGGAGAAAGTTAAAAACATAGTTATATAAATTATAGGATAAACGTAATTAAGGTTATTAAAAACTAAATCAAATGACTTAAGATATTTTACGATTAACTTAAATTACTTGAATATAGGAATAACTTGAATATAGGAAATTCGCTTATATAGACTTAATTTAGAATTTAATATTTGGTACCAACATCTCTACACTTAAGAAGTTATTAAAATTTTTGACTTACGACTAATTATTGACTTAATATATAATCTTTCTGTTGTTTTGAAATCTTATCAAGTGCCTGACTATTTAAAAATGACTTAAGGTATTATGTATTTTTTGAATAAAACCGAATATACAAAACCTACTAACTTCGTGACTAGTCAAAAAAAAAATGTTTACAAAGAGAAGAAAAATAAAATGTAAAAAAATTCATTTTCACTTTTTTCGACTTAAGCTATTTTACCTATATATTAAATATAATATTTCCATATAATAAAAACTTTTATTGTACTCACCTCTGACATAATTCACAAAAATTTTTATGTTCTAATTACACGAATAATGCAGTACAAACAAAAATTTGTATAAGTTTCCTTGTTTTTGTATATTTTGATGATGCAGTGTGTGAGTAGTACAGTGAATGTAATAAAAAAAGTATCCCCCTCGGGGGAGTTTTTCTTTTCGTCGTTTGTTGTTTATTTTGTTATTGTTTGTTGATTATTTTCTACAATATTTTTTTCTCATTTATTATAATTTCCACAACAAATTTCGTTTGTTTGGCAAAAAAAAAAAAAAAAACTCACACGCGACACACAAACTAAAATAACATAAAAAAAAAAAAATTCCGCATAAATTTAAATTTTTTTTTTTTTGTTCGTATATTTTTGTGTGTGGTCTAGTACTGCAATGAATGCTAATTTTTTTGTCCACAATATTTTTTTTTTTTTAAATTAATTAATTTATAATTTATTTTTGCAAATTTTGTTTCTGTTTTTCTTTATTTTTGGTCATAACATTCTTTTTTTTATTATTGTTATTATTAATTATAGATTTTGGCGTTTTATGACCACGACAAATATCATTGCCATGGTCAATTAATTACATATTGTCCAGAATTAATGATAACGTTTGATGTTATTGCTCCTGGTAACAAATAATGACTACAACTACAACAAATATTATGAATTATTAAAATTTTATTATTTTTCATCATCATTTTTATTATCAATTAGTTTACAATTTTCATGACGATATTTTAATAATGAAAATTTATTTGTACTATTATTGCAATTAAAATTATTATTACTAATAATTGTTTTGATAATAATATTTAAAATATAATTATAATGACTAAAAATCATATTGAATATAATTATTTATATATTTTTCTATATAATATCAAAAATTCAATTAACGTTTTCGATTTTGATCAATCAACGTTTTTGAAGTAACGCGCGCGTGTATATTTTTTTTAAATTTCATTAAAATAATTATAAGAATTTTTTTTTATTTTAAAATTTTATTCGTGTATTCATATTTTTGATTAACACTTTTTTGTTTGATTATTATTAGTAATAAAATTTAATTGATTTTGTACACTGAATTTCTAATGAACAAAATAATAAAATATATTTAGATATTATTCACATGTAACACTTTAAACATTGATTATTGATTTATTTAATGGTAAAAACGTTGAAAAAACTTTATGATTTTTAAATAAATGATGATTAGTAGCGAGTCAGTGTGAAATTTGGATGTAATTTTGTATTTGTATAAAAACAATTTTTATTTTTTTTATATAATGTCGAAATGAAAATGATGCATTTCTTTCCAATGGCTTTATTGGAAATATTGTAGTTTGTGAAGTTGAAATGTTAACAAGCGCGCGCAGTCTGTAATGAAAAGAAAATGGAAATTTTTATGATTTTATTAAATAACAAATACATTACACAACTATATATTATGAAATAACAAAAATATAATGAAAAATAAGATACATGAACAATGTTTTTTTTTTTAAATTACACAACAAATACAGACATTACAATTTATGAAACATATGATAAACTATCCTAAGGAAATAGCAAAAAAAATGCATTGTGAAATGAGTCGTACAAAAATATATTTTTTAAGAGTGAAACTGAACCCTAAGCTTTTATGAAAACTATAAAATTATAAATGAACGAAGCAAGTGCAAAACTGATGTTTACTGGAGAGGTCACATGAAGAAGACCTATATTTGATAAAAAAAAAACGTTTCTTGTTGTTAGGGAATGCGAAGAACAGGAACGCAGTTGTAGAGAATGCGATGAAGACCCTAAAGTTGAGCTGTTTATTAATGTAATTTTGATTAAAAGCATTTGTCGTTGTTAGGGAATGCGAAGAAGATGAACGCCGTTGTAGGTGATGCGATAAAGACTATAAAGTTATCTTATTAACAGAGCTGTTTACGCATTTTTGATTAAAAGCAATTTGTCGTTGAAGGCAATAAGGGAATACGAAGAAAACGAACATTTTATCAAAAGTGCCAATGTCATCTGACATCCGTTCTACTAGTTCTAGTGCCTAGTGGACCCTTTTCGGAAAATCCGGTAATTATTATAATCAACCATATTAACCTTTCAAAAATCACCAATTGATTGTGTTAAGAATTTGGTAAACCTCTAGTTACGCAACTTGTCAGAAACGCATTCGAATCTTCTCATTTCGTTCTCGATATATTAACCTATGTTCGGAAATTTATAATTCGATGAAGGAGTTTTATATACGTTTTAGCAAATCTTTTTCTTCAAAATTTACAACTTCCTTAAATCATAAAGGATTAAATTTGGGACTGTTGATGGGAACAGAACTCCTGGATGAGTGAGTATATTGAAGAACTCAATATTTAATATTAAAGAATTCAAATAAGACTTTCATATTAACTGAAAACGTGAAAACAGATAAAATTAAGTCGATAAAACTGAATTCGCTCATCAGTTATAAAAATGAATTAATGTGGAATTACGGATATATAAAACGACTTTAAAATAGACTCCAACCTCAGAATTATATTTAAATTAACAAAATTTAAATGGCGTTCAAAATTCTATCAAAAAATCAAATTCCAAACGAATATCTTTAAACAAATCCTTATTGCACGATCTAAATTATAAGCTCCTTGAATTTGATACTATATAAAACCAGTAATTTCAGTGACATATGAATGCCATTTTACAACGTCTTTTATACAGACAAATCTTTATAAACTTTATATTATAAATAACGAAATTTAATTTTTGTATATTGTAATATAATTTTTATTTCAATTGAAATTCGTACAAAGAAAATTATTATTGTTAAGGCGCGACATTATCTACTACTAAATAATAGCGCAAATATCGCGACATCAACCTTGAATTTGTTGAAAATGTTGGTGATACGATGCTGTGTGTAATTGAAAGACATTTTGTAATTATTTTATTGTTTTGTTATTTTTTTATTATATATATATTATAAAACATACGAGATAAAATTTAAATATAAAATTTTTCACATTTTTACGATGAGTTATTGCATGTTTTGTGATTGAAATAGACACTATTGAAAAATTAGAAATTGATAAAATCAAATTTTTATTTTACGTTTTCGAGAAGATATCAAAAATGAAAATAAAACATCTTTGTACGCGATATTTGGAGCGATTTCAATGAAAATTAGCATTCAGTTTCGTTAAGTAATTAAATTTTGAGACTGGTAAATTGTGTGGTTCCCTATCAAAATTTTCGAATTATAAAAAATAGTGAGGTCTGAAAAATTATGTAAATAACATTCTTAAAATTATTATATACATTTCTAAAAGCATCACTTGTTATATGAAACTCTGAGTTTTGGGCTACCCCTAAGTTATAGTAAAATATAACTGATAAATTGTTTAGTTGTTTTTTATTGTCTGGTTTGGATTAAATGAGGATTTTTACTCAATTTGGATAGATTTAAGTAGATTTATTTATGGTAATGACAAGGCAGAAAATGTAAGAAAATATTTGCTAAACAATTTATTATTATATCACAAAGCTAAAATTAAAATTATCAAATTACTATTTTTAGATTTAATTGTTGTAATCCTACTACAAATTTATCTTATAAATTGAAATTGATAAAAAATAAAATATTCTAAAATTAGAATACAAAAATTAATATTTATTTTTATAACCAATTTTCTTATTTATTTATGGATTAATTTAAGAATTTTATTTTTGTCAGGGACAAAATATTTATTAAGAAGCTGTAAAAATGTTCACACTCAAATGATTACAAAAATTTTATACTTACTTATAAGGAAGTGTATTTGTAGTACATATATATAGAAAGGACATATTACTGGGGTGGGCAATAGTGGGTGGCAAATACTGGGGGTGTCAAATATATATACCATTTATACCATTTTTTAAAGGTTTCATGATCCCAAAAAAAAAAAAAATTTGACTTTAAAACTTTTCGTTAATAAAATTATCTAAAAAAAAAATTCAATTAATTCAAATTTTTCTTATATCTAGACAAAAAAATTGTTTTCTTTCGAAATATTTAATTCAATTATAATTATCATGAAAAACAAAATCAATTTTTAACATTAAATAATAATTGAATTTAAAATGGACGGACAGAAACCATCAAACGATAATTCAAATTGACAAAAATTCAAAGAGAAAACACTCAAAGGAAAATTAAATTTATACTTAATTTTATAATAGCAGATCTGAAACCGAACTAAAACAATTTATCACTTAATTTTTAATATTTATGCTATGAATTTTTTTGAAAATTATATTTTTAAAGAGCAAAAATTATTTAAATATCAACAAATTTAATACAATTTTTATGAATATCAATTTGGACATTGATAATTTGACAAAGACTGTCAGTATAATTTTGTGATCCTTGAAGAAAAACTTTACTTTATCACTACGGATACAGCTCAGGTGTGAACCTATGGGAAAATGCTAACGTTTGATAACATTTGCTGACAAAAAATATCTTACAATTAAAATCCACTCTTGTTGCCAGCAAATTGTCTCTATCAAAAGCATTTTTTTTCATATTGCAAATTGAAATTTTTAAAGATAACTCAAGTAAGATCAAAATCGATATATCGTTTTACTCCGTGTCGTTATCCACATCTTAATAATCTACCATTTTCATTACACCGCTGTCTAATTCGAGCATAACTATTTTAAATAAAAATATTTTACCCGAAACTTAAGATCGAAACAGAAATAGAAATATCAGAATTAATATTTTGATCAATATTTATTATAAAAATTATATTGTTTGTCCAAAGTTTTTTGAAATATCTGAAATTCTTTAAAAACTTTATTTTTACTTAGCTGGTAAAAATGTTTATCTAGAATTATTTCAAATATTCTAAAAATCATAAATATATATGCAAAAAAAAAAATAGTTTTCCTTTCAAAACATTTTTATAAATTGCTGCTGATTGAATCGAAAGATTTGACAAACTTTATAAACGTATATTTAAAGTGATTTATTATATATAAGATATAGAAATACTTGCTCAGCATAAATGATCAAATAATATTTTTTTATATATTAGAAAGACAAGATAAATCCCAGACTTTATCATTAAAAAAAATATTTTTTATTTTCGTAAAATATGACAGACTCAAACTATATACAAACTTTGCTGAGGTAAGTAATAAATAACAAAACGTAGTTTCATAAGACTATACAAATCTACAATTTTATGTAAATTGTCGTACAATTATTGTCTCAAATTTGGTTTTGTTTTAAATTGCGATTTTAATTGAAACCTTTAAGAAGGACTTACAGTCGTCACAAAGAGGAATCACTTAAAATTTCTATATAAATCTAAGACGGGTGCAATTAGCGTGTATGGAAGCAAGAGTTGAGTCGAAATTTAATTAAATCTACTTTAATTTCATAAATAGCCGTTCTGAAACTGACTAAAACAAATTATCACTTAACTTTTAATATTAATGATATGAATATTTTGAAAAAATGTTATGGATTGCGGCAAGAAATTGGAAATTCAACTTAACTCCAATTACTGTCCCAAGAAAACGATTTGGATTTAAATTCTAACATACCGCAATCTTAAATTAACTCTGGTGCTGGTCCACGGGAAGGCATTGAATTAATAAACATTATTGGCCGAATTCCCTAAACATCACAATTACGAAAATTACGAAATTCGACAAACCTGTCAAAACCCTTTTTAATTACTAGAAATCCGTAAATTTCGACTCTGAAAAGAAACTTAACTTTAATTTCTATTGAAATTATTTAATTAGCAGAAATTCAGCAGCCGATTTGAAATCAGAAATATGATAGTAATTAAACCTAACATCGATATCGATAAATTGGAAATATATATGGAAATTCTGTAGATAATAGTCTCCACTATGTGGTAAGAACATCTTGCACTTAAAAATTGTACGCTGATCCTTACCTCTTCGAAATCTAAAGAAATAAAGCCATTAGAATCATTATACAACAGAAGTCTCTTTATCTACCGAATATAATTTGTGTAAGGATTACAAGTCACATTAACAACCATGTCCAAAATCTAATCTAATCTTAAAAGCTAATAACATAAAAAAAAACACACAATTTTATCATATAATTCTGATTTGTTATAAATGAAACTAAATCTGTAACTTAATTTCATATAAAAAAATTTCCTTTACTACTACCGATAACATAAATGAATCACAAAATTTATAAAAAAAATTATATCTTTAACAAAGTTTTATCTCAGATTTTTGTATAGTTAAAATAAAGTGTGTAAAATCTTTAACTTTGGGTTTTTTTCTTTTTAAACGCATATAATGTTTACAATAAAATCAGATATTTTATTAGGATCATCATCATCTCCAAAAATAATGAAACCGCAGTCAAAACAAATTATTTTTACTGGATTTTGATTGTGGTTTTTACGACTTAATTTTGAAAAAAATCACAAAATTTATTAAAAACATACCAAAAATTTATAATATTTTAGAGGGAATATTATTAAATCGTTAATGAGTTTATAATTATGAAAATTAAAAATTTGTATTTTTCCTGAGGTGTTAAGAATTGATTTTTAAGTAAACAGTGATAATTCATAATTCGAAAATGTATCCTAAAAGTTTTGTATAAAAAAATTTGTTGAAGAAGATGTAAAAATTAATTGGTTTTTGAAAATGAAGTAAAAAATGATTAATTACATTTTAATTTAGTAAAGTATGATACCAACCAAAAACCACACGAATTCCAAAATTAAAAGTCAAAAATTTATTAATATTTTTCTTAGAAATATTTTGTGTCATAAAAGGTCAAAATCAATTTTTCCATTCTTGTAATGATACATGAAAAAATCAAAAAGAATAAAATTATGAATATCGAAAATAAAGTTATCAATACCATTAGTACCAGACATGCTGGTGTGGTATTATGTATACTTAAAGACCAAAGTCAACAACCTCATTAAATCACCCAATTATACAATAAATTCACTATAAATCTTTATCATCCCGCATTATTTTTATATATAAATTTATTCAGCAGAAGAAAAACATCAAAAAAAAAAATTTCCTCAATAATTTCAACCAAAAATATGACAAAAATATAAAAAACCATAAAAATTTATATAAAAATTATCCTTCCTTATTTGATTTTTTTAGTGTAGTCGTTATTCGCCAAGACACTCTAAGCATCAGGATCATTATTTTTTCGAAATTAGAACATAAATTTTAATATCTTCTATTTATTCTAAAACATAATTTTGCGTAACATAAAAAAATATATGAAACAACCAAAAATAACAAAAGTTGAAAGTTCAGCGAACTAAAATTTTGTTTATCAGTTTTGTTATTTATTTATAATTTTCTGAAAACTTATTTATTTAGTTAAAAGAAAAATGAAAGGAAAAACTATTATAATTTTTTGGGATTTTCTATCTCATAAATTTGATTATATTGAAATGCTTAGTTTATGAGTTATTAGAGATGGAAATTATGACTTCAGTCTGGTCTGAGTTCGTTAAAACAACTCAATAATAAAATATTATTTTGAAGTAGGAAAAAATCCTTTTAAATCAAATTAAAATTTATTGTTTTATATAAATGGAAAATTTTTAAATCCGTAAAACTGAAACCCAATCAAAATTAGCAAATATATTCAAAGTAATTAAGGGGTAACCCTAACCATAATGGAATTTCGTCGGCTTGAGAATGGAACAATTATGAATTTGGTCAGAATGTGTGTAATTTATTTTACTAATAACAGTCAATTTTATTTTTTGTTAGGTTAAGAAGGGTTCGTGAAGATACAAGTTCAACACGCATCACGTTCAAAAACGAAGCACCAATCCTATCAAAAATTCTACATTCCTTTATGAAGAAAATAGTTCTCCACAAAGGTAGTGTTGAAAGGGACATCCAACCCAGCAGTACGTCACGTCCGAAACATTGATACCTGACGCGCGCAAGTCTTTCACAATCACACACTAGATGCTCCAGTGTGGGTTCTATAGTTTTTTGTTAATTTGTTGTTCATTCATCGGAAACAGAATGAATTTGATATTCAATTTCGGAAAAAAAACTATTCTAAATCTACCTAGAGGTAGTTTAAAATTAATATATATATATTATTTTTTTAATTAGTAATCGATTATCTAATCCTCATCAATCTCAGATATACAAGCTCCATCTTCTCGTTAACCATGAACATGGAGACACGAGAAAGAGACCAATTATTTGTTTGGATCAGTGAAAAACAGAAGCAGAAGAAAGAAATTATCTTTTTATCCTTAATCTTGATTTCTTGCACTTTCTCACATGCTGAGAAATAATTTACTATCCGCAATAGATTAAACTGATGTTCCCTTAACCAAAAAGTGCAAGATAGAAAATAAATATTAATAGATTAGACACTAACTGCTTAATACAAGCAGTTAAATAAAATAAATAAATAAAATAAACATAAATATATAAAAATTATAGCAACCAAAACATTAAATTTTGATTTAACAGGCTACCACTTACATAGGAGTTCAACAGTTCTGACAAGAACGCTACTACTTCCCTACGTCGTCATTTGCTAATTCAAACCATTAAAAAATTAAAAAAGTAAAATTGTTAGAACTAAAGTAGTTCCAAAACTAATATAAAAAATAAAAATATTCGCTAAGGAAGAACTGAAATAGTGTACCATTTAAAATAAATATAATGTTTTGTATAAAATTATAGGAATTTGTTCAAAATTTTCAAGTTTCTTATAAGACGTCAAGAAATATGAATTTTATATAATTCAATAAATTTGATATAGACCAAATATTGAACTTTCGGATCTCAAATTAACGAGTAGTATCACGTAAACTCGAATATCTAATGGAAAATATCGTTTATTTACATGGTATTAAAGAACATTTGTCAAATCCATATTTGTAATAATTACAATATTGGTTACGACTAAGAGTATTGTGAGCGGATACTGTGTAGAGTTTAAATCCATAAAATATAATATACAAAACTCCATCGTAGTAAACGTAAAAAAATATTGATTTGAACAATTTCTTATCAAATCCATCACAACAAATACTTTTCATAAAATCTTCGTAATAAATAGTTTTCTCAATTTGATTATTTTATTTCCAATAATTTATTAAATCCTTGACATCATTGGGAAGCAGTGTCAATGAATTTTGGAAAACTTAATCCTTTATAAAAATGAAACAAAATTAATAGCTCTGCCAAGCATTACTGCCAAATGTAATTGCCTTTTTTTGACAGCAATGGATTTAAGACGTTTGTTCTTTTTCATCAATAAACTGACACAAATTTCTATAAATTTATGAAAGTACTAATTACTAAAAGGGACTCAAAGCTGTTTATATATTTAAAAAAAAAATTCTTATAAAAATTTACCTTTTCTCAATTATCCAAATTTCGATTTCATCACAAAATTAAAATGTGTTATTCAATTTCTATTTCTTTTTTTAACAAACGTTACACAATTTTTAATTTATAATTAAATTATAATTTTATTTTGATTCTTTTCACTTAAATCATTAAGATTTTTTCCATTTAATAATCAAAAAACAAAAAAAAATCCCATTTTATGAAACCTTTGGTCATCAAAATTTGTAAAATTTTAATTATATATTCATAAAAAAACATTAATAAAACAAAAAAATTATTCTAATAAATTCTTATCTGTTAAGACTGAAACACAAAAAAAAAATTATGATTATCACTTTTTATTTATTATTAATTTTGTATTTTAGAAAAATCAACACTGCAAAAATAATACAATTTTATAATTTACATAAACATAAACTGATCAAACAATTATAATTAAAAACACCCCAGAGCACAAAGATCACTTAAGTAAATTTACTTTTTGTTGTTATCTAATATTTAAATTTAAAAAATATAAATAATAAAAAAGAAAATTATAAAGAAAATCTAATTTTTGTGCTAATTTTGTTATCTAAAATTTATTCTATTTTACTTTTTACTTATAAGGAGAATGGTTAACTGACAATAAGAAATGCTGATTCAAATATGGAATTATTTAAATTATTTTACTACTTACAATAATTATAAATTATTTTAATTACAAATTTTATCATTTTCACAACAATTAATTATTATTTATTTTGTAGATTAATATAGAAACTTTGAAACACTTTTTAATTTAATGTAAAACGTACTTAGTTAATTTTAATTACATTTGGATTTTCCGTATATAGAAATTATCTGAAATGAGATTAAAGAATTTTTTTATTATTATAATGTTAAAATTTCAATTTTGTTAAAATGTTGAAGAGATCTTATAAAAATATTAATAATAGAAGTAAGTCCATTCAAGAGAACTAGGTACATAATGTGAATATCGATAAGTATAATAATTTATCGATGAGTCTGATACGCTAATAGTTCTGCAAATCTTACGCGATGCTAAACTAACATTTATTAATCTGGCTTATGATATTTAACAAAAAAAAAATGCTAACTAGGGGTAGCAGATAACTCGTACTTAGTGATTTATGTCCAACACAACAGAATATTGTAATTAACTTATTTATGAAATGTGATTGAAATCGGTTAATGATTGCTCTATAGAACACATGAAATATAAATATATAATATAAATGGAAAATTTTAGTATGGACCCACTCAAGGTACGAACCCTATATTTTACGAACACCACGTAGATCACGAAATCAAAATGTGTATTGAAATCTCATAACAATTTTATATGCATTTCTAAAAGATAAATCAAATATTCTTCGGTAACTAAGGCTTCCTACGAGCACGCACTGAATCTACCGGCTACTAATTTCAGGAGCACCAATTAGATGACAAAAACCAAGTTATGTGTAAAATATCACTGAATGTCAACATCATACAGTTGACAATTACTGTATGATGTAGATGTAGAGGATTAAACTTATAAAACATAATTGAAGATTTTAACATAGATCCACTGAAGTACCTTGATAGTCGGTACTTCAGTGGATCTGCCAAATTTAATTCAAATCAGATAATAATTACTATACATGAAATATTAATAAGAAATTTTAGCATGGATGACCTGAAGCCACTGAAAACTATCAGGGTACGCAATTATACAAGTTCCTAATATGTTATCCATGTTATCCAATGGTTCTTACGTTATGCTTTGCGTGAATTTAATTGCCGAAATCCACATGATTTTCCACATTATCAGAAAAGTTATCGATTAATTGGCTTGTCAACATTAGAAAAACGGAGGGAATATTTGTGTTTTACATTTATATGCACAATATACTTAATTAATAGAACAGTTAGTTTCATCAACTATCGTGTCTATCATTAACTTTAAAATTGGTACCACACACACTATGGCGCCATTAATGAAATCATATAATATCTGATAAATTTACATATTAAAAATATGTTTTTACCAAAATCAAGATAAGAATAGTAAGAAATATTAAATTTAACAAAAACATTCAGAATTAAAATCAGAAACTTATCCATTTGGTTTATGTTAACTTGATCGAAAACCACTTAATCGATGTTTATTTGGTCAACGAAAGTCGAAAATCTCTTAAAGCGATTATAAAGAGTATTTTGGTACTCGAACTGCAATACTTCCAATCATTGAAATCATTACTTAAAAATTGGCAAAATATATGCCAAAAATGAACCTATATTTTTATTTAACTTTCAATAATTTATTTTCAAATTATGAACGTTTAAAATCATATATAAATTTTATATTTTCCGGCCATTAAAATGAATTTTTCAACTTAAATTTCGGCGGTTAATAGAAATTATATTATTGTCTGGGCACCCACGATTTTCCGGTATGTAATTTATATTTTTATGTTAATAAATATTGGTCACAGTCACAAATAATTGCCATGGAAATTGAATACCGGGAATGAAAGTAGTTTCGCCGAGTCCAAACAATAAAATTTATAAAACTAATCTTCAAGTTGTACAAAAATTATTTTAACATTTAAAAGATTTGCACCAAAATCGCAAAATCTTGTCTCCATTTTGGCACCAAAAAAAAAGAAATATATACTAAAATTTTCCAAGAATTACTTTTCTACAACATTTACACAAACTTCGTTTTCAAAAAGTAATTAACTTTATTTGATTACATTAAAATTATTTAGAAGTTTTCGTATAGTTTTGAAAATCTAAAATTTAAGTATAAAACTTGATTAACAATTTTTTGTTTGCTATTTTTTTTGGTTTTGCTATAAGCAAAGTTCCAACTTAAAAATTTTTATTTGTGGAATTTAACTAAAATAATGACACAAGCATAAGATTTCAACCTACACGTTAACATAAATTATCTCCAAAAATTACGAAAAGTAAACAAAATCTTTTTAAAGTCAGTATCTTAGCCACAGAGTGCGTTAGTTTACCAGACATTGAAAAATATTTTACGTTTTTTTTTTTAAATTTTTGCTATGTTTTATCGACAGATCATTTATTTTTTCGGTTTCATATTGTTACCAGTCTCTGTCTATAAAATGTTAAGTATTATGCGGTAGCTGGTCACAAATATGCAGGTAAATAAATCGTTTCTTCACACAATACACTCATAATGAAAACCTATCAGGTAACAATAATAATTATTACAAAATCGCAAAACATTGTATGTGTAAATGTCTGAAAAAAAAAACTTTTATGTATTTTGCAGAGAGTTAGATTCTGCAGTGGAATTTAAAAGTGTGGATATTTTATTTAAGTATATTTTGTTGGTATGTGTTTTTTAAATGGTTCATTTGTAAATGAAAATGTTGCAGAAATTAGTTTCTGTCTTGATTGGTATTTATAAAGATTTACAAAACTCAAGGCCATCAAGATTTGATAGTATACTTAATTGAGATGAATTTCATTAATTGAAAAAATTATTTGTTTGATGTTCATGTTTCTATTTATAGAAAATAGATATATGATCAAAAACCCGTCTTACAAAAATAGTTTCTTTTAGCTCAATTACATGCCAGATGGATAATAAAGTGAGCCGATTTATGTAATCTAGTTTAGTCAATTTTGTGAAATAATTGCAACACACAAGATGACACAGCAGTGATCTGGTCCGGAGAAATTAATAAATAATTCAATCGGTACTAAATTATTTTATTTCTTAATTCCCTAACTAAATCATAATAAATTAACTCTGCTAGTAGTAGTAGAATCAAAAACTTATAAAGTAAAAATATAAAATTCCTAGTACAATTCTAATCCTTTTTTTATTTTGAAGAGATCTTAAGAATTCCAAACTTATAGAATGTATAAACTAACTCCTATTCTATTTTTCATGGCCCACTATTTCTCCTTGATTTGCTGTTTGATTATAAAATCATTGGACCGAATTATACTGTCAGTCTGCTGCTGTTTCAAATGATTTACTACTGAAAGCACATCATATCTTATCGCTATATAAATCTACTTTCACGAAGCATTAATTTATTCAAGTTTCTCAATGGATAATACTGTTGCTAGTATAATAAATACCTGACAGGACTTATTAATACAAAGAATGTATTAATAAACGCATCCGTAGTTCAAATATAATTATAATATCAGACAGCCAAACAGCCCTAAAAGCTCTGGATTCATACTCCTTTGAATCAAACCTCGTATGAGAATATTCATACCCGCTCAAACAATTGGCTACAAACAGCAGTTACTCTGATTTGGGTGGCAGTCATGAGGAAATTAGTGGCAACAAGAACCGGCCTTTCGTCGTAACCGAAACGTTCTGCAGCATCTCCAAAAAAGCCTATGTGGAGGAAATAATGGAATGGAAAAACAACGTGAAATGGTAAAATAACATAAACTGCAAATCCAAACTACTTAAAATAATGGCCACTATCGGTTCTGGTCGGATCGGATGATATAGAAATTGCTGAACATGTACTCTGCAATTGCGAGGCTGTAGTTTGACAAAAGGTAGATAGACAAAAGGCTTTTTTATTCATCTTCTATTACGATACTGAGAAATTTAGCAATCCGCTCAATTTAAAAATTGAATTAACAAACAGTCCAAATCAAATAAATCTAATATTATTCATACTGGAAACTCTTACATATTCCCATTTATAATATTTCTTACCGCAAAAATAAAATCTCAAATGTATGATTTTCTGTCTCATTGCTTACGAACGTATATTGTATAAAATTTCCAACAGTAGCAGTGCTGCGACAAAAACACCCATTAAACAAATTCAACTAAGCTAAGAGTGTAGTAGTGTGTAGTAGTTAGTAGTTGAATGGGAATAAAACTGATTTTTATTATTATTTATTCAAAATTTTATTATTATGGAAAAATAAAAGTTTTTTTTTTTGGGAATTATTAAATGATATCATAAATGTGACGAAAACAAATTTTTTTTTATTCAATTTTATTTATTTATATTTAATTTTTGTTTTATTTAATTCAACCGATTAAAAAGTTCCTGTGCTCGTGCGTATTGGGTTTCGGAAATTCACATCCAGTAATAAAAACTGATTCTCTTTCTGTATGTTTTCTGTACATAAATTTAAAATTTGAAAAAAAAATGCTTGGATTTTTGATGATGTCTTTAAAAACTGGTATTTTAATTTATACATTCAACATAATTTTTTTTTTAGTTATTATGTTAGTAATACAAACATTTTTTTTTTTATGCACTTTTATTTTCAATATAAATTTATTATTCAGTTTTTTTTTTTTTTTGTATCTTATGGATTTCATATGTTTTGTATATATAAGATAGAAAGAGATTTACATAATTGCGGTGGTTTGGAATTTCGCGATTTGATTATATTTATTTATTTATATATTTGAAATATTTAAATTAATTAATTATTTATTGTCAATATAAAAGTTGATTTAATAACTTTAATTTTTTTTTAAATATAAATTAGTTAAATTTTTGAAAAATGTGGTAAATTAAAATGAAATTATTTAGATTCAATTTTAAGTGGCCAATGAGAGTGCATAAAAAATCGTGATATAGTTACATAAATGGACTGTATAAAAGGTTTTTGAAGATTTATAGTAAAAAAAAAATTTGATAAAAGTATTTTTATAGAATTGTTATTCATGAACAAGGGAAACGTGAAGGGAAACGATTCTTATAGATTACTCAAAAAAAAAAGAGTAAAGAAGTCCTTACACCTAACAAAACCGAGCTACGTACTGGCTAATTACGTGCTCAGCTATTACTTAAAGAAAATCTGAAAGTCTGGTAATAATGACTGTCGGTTCTGTTCGGATGATTAAGAAACTGTGGAACACATCCTCAATTTGAATATAAATAAATGAAAAAATGATAAAATCGGACATGAAATACGGCTAAATGTGAGATTCGGTCAGGAATTACAAGTTTTTAGCTAAGTTCCTGGTTAAAATAAAGTTTATGGCAGGTTTTTGAAATCGGCTTTATACCTAATTGCTTAGGTGTAAAGCAGTTTATTTTACACAGCTGTTGCCACCACGGTGACTTTATTTAAGAGAATTTATTTTAATAATATAAAAGTTTCAGAATCGAATTAGTTTGAAATTTCTAGAACTTCTAGATCTGAAGAATGACCGAAAACAGATTTTCTAAAAATTATATCCATTTAAGTATGAATCAAAATTATTTCTCTGTTTTGTATGTTCTCCAGTAATTGATCCAGTAAAATCTAAATAATTACGAATAACCAATAAAGAAATGAATTGAAACTAAAAATTTGAATTAATAATTTCAATATGTCAATATAAAGTTTCGATAAATCATTAATCATAATATCAATTTCATTGATAACACAGTGCCACCTTTTTTTTTTGTACAACTTTTTTTTTTGTTGGAATTATGACTTTATAACACTATTTAAAATTATTATTTTTCTTACTCATTCTTTTTAAACTACTGATAAATTCAGTTTTATAATCAATTTTAAGAAATTCAATTTATGTAGCGTTGTTTACCATCAATATTTATGTAGAATTTATAATGATGTAATTATATTTTTTTGTGGCCCTTTTATTATGAAATGATAAGTATTAAAATATAAACCGCCTTAAATTAAATCGATTTAAAATTCTAAGAATATTAAGTCACCAGAAAAACAATTCTGCAAAAATATATTATAATAAAATAATTTTCAATTTCCAATTTATATAGAATTTCACTTACTATACGTTTAATTACGTATTTCAGTTTTTATCACATATTTTAATACTTTTGGGAATAATAATTGCAATTTTTTGATAGTCTAGTGTCTAGTCGTACATATATAAAAAAAAACAAATTGTAGTGATTAAAAATCTAATAAACATTTGTTTTTTTAATTCATAATTTAATTTTCATATATAACCTATATAAGTTTTAGGTTTTTCAATATTTCATCGTAATACGCATTTTCCGTAAAAAAATCAACATGTTTTTCAAATTTTGCAATTATTTTATAGAAAATATTATCATCGAAAAGGTAAACATTTATGATTTTTATCCCTAATTAAATTCACGGAAAAATACTAAATTGTAATAATATTTATAAGAAAAATTTTAAATTTAATCTTTTATTATAATTTACAAAAGATTTTTAATATTTTACATTATTTTATGTGTCAAAAATTCAATCAGGAAAATTTCTAACACATTCAATAAATTTAACATCAATTTTTATATGTTTACAAAAAAAGCATAAAAATTATTTATTAATGAAAGAAAAATTTAATAATTCATAAATTTATTAGCACTGCGTATACAAAATAATTACCATTTCTATATCAAAACGTAATTCTTCTAAAAAGTTATACCTATCCGTAAAAATAAATTATTCATGGATTTTTATTGGGTTTGCCGCGAAGATGTTAAAATTCTTAATTTTGACAATAATTAATTTTTAAAAAACAGTCGACAAATTTAGATGATTAAAAAAGATTTTGAATAATTTAATGAACCAAAATTTAAAGTTACAAAATTTATTTCGATTTCAGTTGGTACATGTGTTATCAATTCTTCCCTGGATCTATAGAATAAATAAGAACTTCAAATCAATATATTAAATAGAAAACTCTGTAATATCTAATTGATACACCCCAGATTTAAGTAGCCATTAACCATTAGTACTTTATAAACTGTTTAAATTCAGAGTAAATGTTCTAATTAAAAGTAATTGGAAAACAAAATTGCGCTCGATCGAAATTGAACCATTAATCTAATCTTCTATTTTGAATTTATAATTAGTAATTATATATTTAAATATGAATAACTTGATAATTCGACCTTATTAAAGATAAAACACTATTTCAATAGCTTTAAAATTGGTCCATTACAAATTATTTTTGGCAATACGAAATCAAACTAGTCAAAAAGTTAATCCTGGCTTGAGAGGAATAACTTCATCAATAATTTAATTATGTTAGTCAAACTGCTCGTAGTAGTGCATCCAGAATTATGTTAAAGTAGACTACTCTGCACCAGAACACTATAGACATAGATCTTTCTAATTATCTGTCAAAGTCAAATGAAGCCGCAGACCAAACAAACTTAAGCTTAGTATCGAGTTCACTGCGAACTGCAATTTTCATATTATAATTTCACTTCACAACGAACTCGATACTAAATTTATGTTTGTTTGGTCTGCGGCTTTCAAACTGATTTTATTTGTCAAAAATTTCTAGGTGGAAAAAACTCTAGTTTCACAGCATTAATGACTATAAAATTTATTTAAAAAAAGTTTGCGGACAATAAAAGAAAAATTAAAATTATACTATAATTTCAAATTTCAATTCATCAAAATAAATCTGATAATTATTATAAAATTTAGTTTTTAAAATTAAAATTTCTACCTGTAACAGAAGTTTTAAATATCCATTTACTAGTTTTCCCAAATTTAGTATAGTAAAATTATTATATTTTTCAACATAAACAAAAACATATACAACTACACTTTATGTTATGATTTTATTATGTTTTTAAATCATTCGTAACATATTTTTTTTTTTTTGTATTTTTATTGTTACACCTTTTATACTACAGGTAAATTTCCCCTTAACAATTTCAAAACAACACAAATAATAACAAAAAAAAAAAAAAATTACTTCAATTAAAACCAGTATTAACAACGGTTTGTAAATGTAAATGTGAAAAAAAAAAACTAACTAACAAAAATTTTTATTATGAAAATTAACTTCCATTAAATAACAAAAATTTACATCATTTCCATTTCACTTTCCTTTAACGACATAACTTTTTTTTTATTTAACATAAAAAATGTTGTAATTCTTGTAAAAAAACATAAGAAAAATTTTCACTTTACACTAATTTTTTGTGTTGTTATGATTAATTTTTGGTAAAACTATAATTTTTTTTTTGGTAAATTTCATTATTGGTTTTCCCAAATCTAAGAAAATTTATTTTCAGAATTTTCTACAAATTAAAAAAAAAATTTACAAACGAAAACAATTTTTTTTTTATTTTTTTTTAATAAATTTATTATTTTAGAGTTTAATTTTTTACTCTACAAAAAAATTAAAAAAAAAAAATTGTTTAAAGCACGACGCCGCGATAAAATTTTACGTCCGCGTAGCGTTTTGAAGCGATGACAACACTAAATAGACTACTAAAATATTAAATTTGTGTGCAATAAAAATTGGTAAAATAAAATTTTTTGTTTTAAGTTCAAATTCCTCTCACAAATTTTATCTGTAAAATACCATCAAAAGATACGTAACGTACGCAAACGTTAAACTAATACATAGAAAATATTATGAAAAGATACACAAATCCATTGAAACTAAATTGTTGTTTTTGTAAACAAAGAATATTTTTGAGTGAATAAATGAATGTAACTCAAATTTAGAGTTGAATTATCTTTTTTTTTTGTTTTCTTCAATTCGAATTGTTTTTGGTAGACTGTTTGTCGTGATGGAATTTTGAACAGATAAATAACAGAAGATTAACATGATCAATAATTAAGAATTAAAAATTTGGTTACATTTATTTTAAATGTGAAGAAAGTGAGTGTATTTTGAAAGTGGTTTCAAGTTAAAGGGAAATTTTTGTATGAATTATTATAGGAGATGTTTCTTGGGGTTTCCGTGTTTCCGATGTATTGATGATATTTTCATCCTATTTTTAACTATCAATTCGCAGAGTGTGTTGAAATTTGACAATAGTACAATTAGTCAAACCCTGGATGAAAAATTATTTAATTAAGCAAATTTAATTAAAAATGTCAGTAATTAATAAAAAAATATTTTGAAAGTTTATCGAAATTTATTAGTTTCCCATAGTTTATTAGCAAATTAAAAATGATTTGCATAATTTAGCATTTGCTGAATAATTGAAAAAATTAAAAAAGTTGTAACAAAAAGATATTGTAATGAGCTGGATTTGATATTCTTATCTTATTTAAAAGATTCTCGTAGGTATACATCGATAACTTCGTCAGTCATTCCTTCCCACAATATTTAAGTTTCTTTCTTCTTGATCATTATTTTAGTAATTTTGACAAGTATCTTCAGTACTCATAATTAAAAAATTTATTCAATAATTTTATTGTTGTTATGAATCGCGGATGGGCCACACTTTATAAAGCTCGATTTAATACAATCATTTTTAACTGTATCGATTCTTGGATCACATAATAGATCTCGAGAATTGAACAAGACCGTCCAGTCCAAAAGTTACTAATTTTATTCGTGAGAAAACAGAAATGTTTAAGCTAACAATCTACAAACGATTCAAGGCTTAATAGCTAATATTGGAAACGATCTATTTATAAACAGAGCAGCAATGCGAAATGGTTATTAAAATTACTTGAAAAGAGTGAGCCATTTCAATATTACCTGATGTTGTCTTCTATACTTAATTTAATAATTTTCAAATTTTATTTTATCGAACTTTATTACAAAATGGTGTAATAACCAAATAATTTCAATACCAAATAAGAATGGACTTAAAACATTCATAGAAAAAGAAATATCGGATCATATGTAATCAGAAATGGGTTTCTATAAATTGGATTTAAATTAAGATCCTTGAACTTTAGCTTCAACATTTTTGAATCATAATCTAATTTGGAAAATCTAAGAGCACGAGCAATAATAATAATACATTTAAAATAATTTTAGGGTTAAAACAAATTATTTAGAATATTTGACAGAAGACAAGACACCCTATTATTTTTTGCATTAATTTTTTAATAATATGTTGGATGATACAAAAAAAAACATATATAATTAAAATGCCATTTGTTATCATACGTAAATCTTTGATTAATTTATGAACTTTGTCATTTATTCATTATACAAATAATTTACAAATAAATTAAAAGGATATTAGTAAACCTCTTGACCTCTGTAGCTACTTAATAAATTACAAAAAGTATATGTATATAATTTTTCTTCTTTCAATTTTACTTCTTGATATATTTTTTTTTTTTATCGTTATTTTGTTGACCTTTTCAGTCACAACAATACATGCTCCCAGATTAATGATTTAGCTATCAACTAATAAAACAGTTAAAGAGAATAATGAATGTATATATAGTTTTAATATAAAAACAATCTTCCTTAAGCAGCTCCGTCTTGAAAATTGTTTGTAACTATAGTAACTTAATTTAATTTATTATTTTATATTGAAAAAAAATACTAAAGTAATAAATCAAAATTTTATTAAAATCAAAAAATTGTTATTAAAATAATATAATAAATTAAATTTAGAGGAATAAAGTTTCTATTAGTTGTCAACTATAAGAGTATGTTCCGACCGACTCCAGGTTTTATTCTGGCGATTTGAGGAATTAGGAATGTTTTTTGACAGATTATATCAGTTTTTTACATATCTGTCAAAAATCTTGCCAATTTCTAATCCTATGATATGACCATGAGTCAAAATATGACCATGAGTTTTCTGAATATTGTGAGTTTTAAATATTAACTGCCCGTGTACAATATTAGTAACAAGATAAAATCTTTAGTTAGTTAACCAACAATGAAGCAGCGGATTTCAATAAAATGGAAGTATATTTAGATAGGTTAAGTGATCATTTGATAAAAGAAACTATTAATTAAGTAAAATAGTTCCTAATAGCCGATCACGTTCCTAGTATACTTTACCATTGCACTAATTGAAGGCGAGCCTCTCATATTGGTACAGTTACGATTTCAGTAAATTTTTTTAGTCTAAGATGTTGTCCGTCTGAAAACCATTGTAACTAAAAATGTGAATTTAAACCAGACAATTTTATACTTTTTTCAAATACTTCTAGTTAGTATTAGCTGATTTTATTATGAAAATGATAAGATTCTAACATACCAAAGATTTGCAAAGTGTGTGTCAATATTTTAAATTTTCGAATGACGCTAGTTTCTATAGCTCTTTTGAATCCTGAGAATAAGCGATAATAAGCTGACGAACAAAATTAAACCTTAAAAGTTCTCTAAAATTTTAATAAAATCCCTTTCTTTTTAAAATACATATAAATAAGTAGTTTTAATATAAAATAGGCGATATCAAAATCGATTTCATGTGATAAGTCCATTTATAAAGACAAAAACTAAAAGGATTAATTAATTACTTTATTATCAATATACCGAATAGACCGCAACTGAACTATGAATTGCAAAATATAAAGCAATCATTAAGAAAATAGCCTTGACAACGACTTAAAACAATTAAATAACCCAACCATTTTCCATAATTATTTAATAATGATTTCGTAATTGAATACTGAAAGTGCTCTGATAAATCCGACACAAAAACTAATTTCTATAATATCATTTTCATTAAATTGAAACTAAATGATCCATAGAAATTTCTCAAGGATATTTTTTTTTTACATTTTTCAAGGAAAATAAATTCTTCAATGTTTAAGAAAATTTCATGAAAATTTAAATAAACAATACTAAAAAAATTATTTATTTTTCATAATTTTAACCTTATTCCAAAACTATATATCCGAAAAATGAAAATATTCAAAAGAATTCAATATTTGAAAAGGAAATTATATAAATTAATTTGTAAGACAGCCACAGATTATAATTTTCCTTTAGGAAAAATTCTTGTAATTTTATTATAATTTCATTTCTTTTCTTCTTTTGGAAAGCACATCCAAAAAAGAAAAACTTCCCCTACGTGTTATTTTTCATCCTTTTATAAAACAACGTAAAGAAAAATGAAAAATACCGGATGAAATTTTTTGTAAAGGGAATTAAAAAGTTCATGAAATTATGATGAAAAGATGGAACCGCATGTATTATGATTTAGAAATATTTTTTTTATGGAACTTATTATACAACGTTTTTGTTTTACCTTAGTAGAATATTAAATATCAGCCTATTTAATATCAGCAAATTCCGTCTTTGTGGTCAAACTAAAATTGATTTTTTATTTCAGTATATTAGAAAACATTATTAGTCCTGACACAGAATCGTCGAGATCTTGGCAAAGTTGTCACAAAATTAACACTTTCATATACAGAATTGGAACAGGGAAAATTGTGAAACTTAAGAATATTACTTATGTGAATATCCGCCTTGTCCAGTCCAAACAATGTTTCATACGTTCGAAATATTCACTTTAAATATGTATACAACTGCGATCTTATCAAAATGGGTTCTATATTCAAAGTATCATACATACTACATTAAATTATTTAATCGTCTCCGGTGGAAACAGTTTAGTAGTGACACCTTAAACAATTTAAAACTATAGGAAACAGCAGCATTTAACTGAAAGGTCATACTACTTCAGACCATACGATAAGGGCTAAGCAATTAATGAATGTCAAAATTAATCGGAACTCATAACAATGATAAAAAAATGCTAATCTGAATTCAAAGGTAAGTCAGAACTGTCGGAGTTCACAAAAGTTAACTTGGACAATTATAATTTCATGCGGTAGCATAAAAATTCCTTTGTAATAGTAAAATTTACTAATTTAAAAACTAAACAAACTGGGAGTTATCAAATAATTAACATTTTCGATATTTTAGCAGTCATAAGAATGAGTTCTTATGAAATGCGAGTTCTGGGCGTCCTTAACATGCATTATTTCTAAAGCCAGATTAAAATTGTGACATGAACCCCCTATCAAATCACAAATACGAATACCAATAGGATTTGGTTACTAATGCTTGAACGAATACGTCAGGTCCGATTGAAGAATTGGCAAGAAGAAGAAGAGCGAGTGACTCTGTCAATTCACCCGGACTTATATAACATGAATGATTTGGAGTTAGATGTAGTACACAATGAGTCCTATTCCTCCGGAATACTTCGCGAACTTCTCTTTCTTCAAAATGACTGACTTATTGGACATTTAATTTAAACTTGAACACGCTATCAATTCACAAATAAGACTCCTATTACGAGGGCAGAATAATCGAATGTAGACCGGCGAGAGTGAAAGATTCCATATATCAAGTAGGTCATCAGAATACTATGAATTTCGTTCGTAAATTAAATTATAAAATTGAATTCAAATTTTTACTTTCAGCATACCTTCAAATTATAGAATGATTTTATTTTTTTTCAAATGCTCATTTTATAATATACTTTTCATTTTCATCTGTTTAAATTGAATTGTTCTATTCATGCTTCGAGTAAAACCTTCATCAAATATTTAATAAAAAAAATATGTTGAAATTATTATATTTCTAATGATGGTGCTCTATACTTATTTGCAAGTCCATGAATAAAATCGTTTTAATTTAAATTGTCTTTGACTTAGATAAAATGAATTTTTGGGACATTATCAGACATTATGTCAAAACGGACGAATTGCTTTAACAACAATTTGACTAATTCATTTTGTATGGGTTTAAAGAGAATTCTTGATGATTATGGTTTTCATGATGACCCAATAATTTTTTCTTTGTAGAATCGTTTTTGTTATACAAACAATTACAATTAAGGATATAAATATTGAAAATTCATTTTTCCCAAACTTTTATTAAAAATATCCTTTTTAAATTTAAAACTCTGCAAAATTGATGAAAATAAAAAATTTATGAAAATTTTACCCGCCGAAATCATAATAAAAAAAATATCAAAAAAAATGTTTATTATTTTTTTTTCGTGATATAAGTTATATTAAAATATCAACGTATGATTTATACTTGGGGCAGTGGAAAACTCTTAAAGAAAATGATAAAAAAAAAATTATATAAATTTGTTTGTAAAATATATAACAAAATTTATTTTTCTTTTAAAAAGTAATTTTGTTCCTTTGAATTCCTTAAATTTAATTTAGAGATTCTTTTTTTCCATCAATTTTGTTTTAAAATTAAAGAAATAAAAAATTCAGTAAATTTTTTGAATTTATTGCTACTTAAAGCTTGTATATGTTTTAATAAACTATCAGATTATATTGCTATTGTAACCAGGATATTTGTAGAATGAATGCTAAGATTAATATCGCTACCGGTTTAACCCTAAAATAGAATTGATAATGTATACACAAATTAGTCAACGAACAGAATTGGCAAATAATCATTGAGTGGTCCAGTCAATTCGACCCGACATGTATATTAGTTTAATGGTTTAGGTTGGAGGTTATATACAATGTGCCTAATTCCTCATGAATAAATTCCTATTTCATTACTCCCACGTTGCAAATGGTTTGGTTACTTAATACTTGAACGAAAAGCCAGGTACGATTTAAGAATTGGCAAATAATCATAATATTCGGTAAGATGAGCGAATGGTTCTGTCAATACACCCTGACTTATATAACAGGAATGATTTGGAGTGGGAGGTAGTACACAATGAGTCTAATTCATCCGGAATACTTCGCCAACTGTTCTCTCTTTCTATCAAAGATTTCTTTCTGGCCACTTTCCTCAAAATGTTTGACTTATTGGAAATTTAATTTAAACTTGGATAATTTCGAAAATCTATAAATTTTCAAATTAGAATCAAATTTACATAAAACAAATTATTTTTTAAAATAATTACTCATATAATTTCCCAGGTTAATCGGTATGATTCCAAGGTTATAAAATATATATATGTCAAATAATTTGTCATTAATGTTAATATATAAAGATTTTATCTAATTTGTTATTACATACAATTTAAACCTAATTCATAAAAAAAACATGTTTTAATACTTCTTATGTTAAACGAACTGCGACGACGGTGTCTCAAAGGATAAAATTATTCCATTTAATCTAAAAAAATTTGTCACAAAAACAAAATATGCAAAACTTTTTAATATAAAATTGTGTCATAAAATATTATAAAGTTCCATAAATTTTTTGGTCATCACTTCGACACTAAAGTTTTAATACCTTTTTTTTTTTTTTAGTTTATTTATGGTTTTATTTTTTTAGGGGGTCTCTAATAAATCTCAACTTCACTTTCAGTACTGGTGAAACTTTTAACTATATTTTTTTTTTTGTTATTATAGAAATTGAAATATTTTTATTACTTTAAGTAGATTATAATTTTGGACATGCGAAAAAAAAACTTTTATAATTCAAAGTTTTACGGTCACAAACATAGAAAATCGTTTTATAAGATTAAAATATAATTTTTGTGTAATAAAAATGAAACTTTTTAATTAATTAGGAATCTCATTTCATCCATTTTTGTAGTACCAGAAGCAGAAACTCATTTGGATATAATGAAATTATATAATTTTAATATTCTTTAAGGGATTGAAAGATAATTAAATTATTTTTATTGCAATTTCACAATTTCAGACTTTGTTGTTTGTTGATTATTGCATAAGTTAAAAACAGTGAAAGTATAGAAATGTAATCCAAAAATAAAAATATTTTTACAAAAATTTATATAAATTGTTAAATTGTTATCAGTCTAGCAGGCATCTTTAAACGGTCTTGCCAATAAACTAGAAGAATAAAGTTTTCTAAAACAAAAATTATCTATAATTAAAAATGCAAGCAAATAGAAATAAATAAACTGAAACAAATTCAAAATGAATTTAGCAATTTAATCAAATCCATCATCAATGAATCAGAAAACTAAATTCTGTAAAATATTTTGTTCTTATTGACATTTGCATTAAAGGTTCCGAATTTCATTTGATTCAATGAGCTTCGTAATAGATTTTTGATTACTTTAAAAAACTTGTAAATTAATGTATAAATAAAATTACAGGGTTATTTAAAAAAAATCGTGGAAAATTTACCAATAATTTGCATATATAAAAATACTTTTCTCAATTGAAGTTTCTTTTTTAAATATAAAATAATTATACCAAAGAAGGAGGAATCCTGAGAGCACTTGCTGTGGCATTGTCCTGCAATGCAACAAACAAAATTACGACATTTAGAATTTGAAATAAAACCAGCCAACCTAACCACGTACATTCATTAAGAAGGTGGGATGGGTTGATGTGCTGGAACATTGAGCCATCAAGTTAGGGTGTACAACGGGCTTTAATATGGCTCCAGTTCAAGAGGGTTTTTCGGATCTTACTCATTACGAACGAACCAAATATAAAATACAAATTACTTTTGTGAACTGGTTTTGTTTTTTTGCTGAACACCGAGGATGGTAGGCCAATTCCCAAAACAAATTTCGGTAGTCTAAAACAGAGATTTGTTGTATATTGAGTAGTACTATTTTTCCTCCATAATTTATTAATTTTCGTTGGTTTTATTTGTGATTCAGTTCACAATCACTACATACTTAGTTCCCAACTGAATATAATGCAACAATTAAGTACAAATCAAGCCAGAAAAATTTCATTGGCAAATTTCACTAATTTTCTGACTAATTTACTAACTTTTCCATTTGTAAATTTACAAGTTTGTCCCACTGAAAATACCAACAACAAAAAAAAAACACTTTTCAAATTTTTATATAAAGAGAAAATATCTGAAAAATATTTTTTTTATTTTAGTTTATCTAGTAAATTTATTTACAAGGATAATTTACAATTTGTTTGCATTATCATAAAATATTGTTAACCCAGATCTCAACTGTGACAGTTTGAATTTATTCAATTTTTATTTAATATTATTATGTAATAAATTTAATTTTACAATTTTATATATTTTAAAGTGATGTGTTTATTCTTTGGTAAATAAATTTTCTTTACCATTGACACAAGATGGGAAAAATGTAATGCAAAATGAAAAATCTATTGAAAATAAATAACAGAGTAAAAGTAAATAATTTCGTAAAAACTTCAATGAAATTATTTTTTTTTCCCAATAATTTTATTTGCGTGCAAATGTAACTCCATAAAATTGAATTTATTTCCAGTCTAGTATTTTATACACTAATAAATAACAAATAAAATTCCCTTGTGTAATTAGAAAAAAGATAAGAAAATTAAATTAATTTACAAAGAAAATTTGTTTATAAGGAAATTTTAATATAAAGTTTAAAATAATTCATAATCATTTCGTCGAAAACTAATTGGCCGAATATGATTAGGTAGAGAATCATTTGACATTGTTCACTTGTTTGAAAATTATTTTTAATTGACAATTAAAAATCAATTGGTAGTCGAAAATTACATTATATAGGCAAGCTTTTGGCCTAAAATCATATATTGAAATACTAGAAGGTCTTTGCAAAAAAGTGGACTATCCTATCCTACAGTGTTCCAGTAAGTCGGGAAATGTAGAATATTTTTTATTAGGTATTAATTCAAATGATTTTCGATCAAATGATCTAATGATAGTAAGTAATCACAGTTTTAATGTAATCAATTACATAGAATTCTGATCTGCAAGCAGTCGTCCCAAGCCATTTCTATTTCTAATTTAGTTCAGCGTCAATGTTACCACAAAACAAAATGTTCAGACTGACAACTTGCTATTCAAATTAAAAAAAAATCACATTAAAGTTACATTGAAATTTGAAAATTGTCGACCAAAATTATATAAATTAAACACAAAAGTTTAGTGCTAAAGAAATGCAGGAAAAATTAATTGATCTTCTTTATAAAATCTTATGATTATGAATCGCCGCATTCATAAATTCTGCTCATATTTTACCGGCATAATAATTAAAAAATTGCTAATTTTCTCATAATTTTAATTTATGAACCTTCCTGTTTAGAATGATAAAACTGGTGCAGTGCAAAATATTTTATTATTTCTTTTATTTTACTAAAAAACAAAAACTGATTCACTTTTAATACACTCATTTTTGAAAAGTTTAACCATTTACAACTTACATAAAACACCTTCGTGACTACAAAAATTATAAATAATTACACAATTACAGAGTTTTATCATTTATGTACAAAATGAAATTAATTAAACGTATATTTTAGACCTGTTTCTATTATGTTTAACTCGAAAAGGCTTTTAAAATTCATACTATATAGTATATACAATATAATTGGATAAATTCATATTATTCTCTAGGTTTTATTATACAAAAATTTCCACATATTAAATTATTAAGATATGAATATGTAAAATTTCATATTATATGATTATAAATATTAAATTTTAATCCTGCTCATTAAATAAAAACTTTTTTTACAACAAAATTTACACCACCAAAAAAAAAAAATATTATGTTTCCAGATTTTATGGTATTAAATTTTGAATATTTCCATTGAAAAATATGGTAAAAGAAAATTGTGGTTTTAATTTCATCAGCAAGAAAAAATATTTACATTTTCAAAAATGTTAAAAAAAAAAAATCTATTTTAAAATATTTACTTAAAGAAATTTATAAAAATATAATTAAATTTATTTTCGTATTTATCTTTGAAAAATTTAATATAATGTTTACGAATTATTAGTCCTTTTTAATATAAATATTTTGTTTAACATCACAATATTATTCAATTTATTTGACCCATTTTCAATAATAATGAAAAATCAATTTAACAATAACAATATTTTTTTGAAAATATATAATAATGATATTTACATGAAATATAAATAGATTAAATATTAATATAATGTATATAAATATGATTGATTCTAGGCCTATTCCACTAGAACAATTACACATGGTTTAATTCCACTATAGACACAATTCAACATGGAACAACTTGAAACAATTTAATTTTGTAAACGTATTTTGGATGGTACGGCACGCGTTGGTTTTAGTACATTAAATGCGTTCGGATTAAATATATATAAACATTAAATATTTCATGGCGAACATTTTACGAGTCCTTTTTAAGCATATTACTATATTTCATTATCAAATTCCCCAAGTTAAATGCATATATTTTAAGGTGATCGATGAAATGTTCGCGATGATTAGCGAAAACACTACGTAAATTTAAAATTTCTTAGTGGAATTGTATCTAAGTTAAATTGAATTGATTCGTCGTAAAAATGGCCAACGTTTCGTAAGGGGTACAAGGGTCTAGGTACGTGATTTGGCCGCTTCCATTCCCTCCTTCTCAAACCAACCATTCTCCAATGGAATTGATGTATCTATAGTGAAATTGTTCTAGTGGAATCGTCCGTTAATGACATTTTTTTATATAATATATAAAATTTAATTATAAAGTTTTTTTTAATTTAAAATTTAATTCAATTGATTTTTAATTATAATTTTAATTGCATTCAAATTAATTTCATAGTTTGAAGTGCAATCTGAACTCAATCAGTTCAAAAACAGAGATAACCAATAATTTTAAGAAAATTATTATAAATAATGTTTTTTTATTTATATTATAATATTGAATAATTGCAATTTGTTTTCATTTAAACATAAACAAATATGATTTTCTAGTTGATAAAAATCAAATTGATAAAATCATAAATAGAGAATTCCTTAAAGAATTGTCACTTATTTCGTTATCGATATTTCCTCAGACAACCGAACAATACATTTGTGTGGAAGGTGGAGCAATCAAACCATAAAAGAGAACACTGAACTATTTTCAATCAAGGATTCTATTTTATTGACCCGAGTGAGTGTCGATTAATCTTCCAGTAAATAACTGGGCAGGCAATTATACCTTGTACGTATGAGAAGAAAATTTAATGTCATTAATTTAGTGTTTAATTCAGAAATCTAGGCATGAAAATTTCACTGGAAAGCTCTTGGAAACAGGACATAGCATATCGAATTGCTGACAAATTAAGGAAGTTTAATTAAGCAATTAAACGAGTCCACATTATTATTGAATTTGAAACTACCATCCCAAATCATAATCATAACTTAATATATCGGCCTATCAGGGATTTATTTTTCCGGTGTTTTGGGTTTACCAATCCAACCCTAATCAAATAATTTCAGAACTATTATAATGTTATCGGTCTAGTATTACTACTTTACCTTGAAATAAATATAAATAAAATATTTGTCAGTTTACTTTTATCTTAATGTTCCCACTTTTTTACTGAATAATAATGAAAACTATTTAAAAACTTTATTCTTTTTTAATCCTAAATCCTATAATAATAATATCCTGGCATATCAGTCCTAAAAACTAATTAATTAAACCCCCAACAACAAACATTGACAAATTATACAATTTATTTTGTGTTTAACCGAATATTATTTGAAAAACATAAAAAAAAAAGAATTTTCTATTTCTTGTTAAATCGAATGGAAAATTACTTTCATTTTAATATACTTCAAAAAGGTAAATTCTTTGGTTATTTGAATACATTGAATATTTAAATCCATGAAAAGTTCTCCTTTAGTTTCCTTCCTTTTTAATGATAAAAATAATAATTAAAACTATTCAATGAAAATTGAATGGAATGAAATGGCATGACGATAATATCATTAATATGTCAAAATTTAGAAATTTATTTATATAATACAAAAGAAAACTTAATAAAAAGGAAGCATTACAAATTTATTTATGTTTTTTTTATATAAATATTTATTAATATTTTGTCAGTTATTAAACCAAAATATTCTTATCAATCTCTTTTGAAATTTAATCCTTATGACCTTGTCTTCCAATTAAATAAAAACGTCACGCATTCAATCTCTAAAGCTGTCTATACATTATACAAAATTTTTATCAACGTATTGACAACTTGTTGAAGTTGTATCGTTTGTAATAGTTGATAATTTAGTTGATAAAATGTCTAAATTTTATAATTTATGTGGTTGTAAGATTGTATGGAGAAGTTATACAACCAAAATGACTATTCTTGATGTTTTATCAATAAACCCACATATTTTAATATGTTTATCTTATTAATATAATATGAAATTATATTTGTTCTTCATACATTCAAATTTTTTTTTTAGATTTAACATTGACACTTGTCTGAAAAAAAAAAAACAAAAAAATGTTTATTAAAACATAGAAAACTAAATTTCTTATGGTTGTAATATCCGTTGCAAACCAAATTGAAATGTGTTTAGTGAATATTTACAACCCTGTTGACAATCAAGTTATACAATGTATGGGCAGCATAAGAAAATTCAATATAGTAAAGGAAAACAAAGTTTTTTATGGGAAACTTTGTATATGGTTTCTTCGATTACATAATTATGTTTGTAATAAATACTTTAATTGATTGCTTGACCAACACAATAATCGGATATTAAACATATTACCAGATAGATACTCTATAAAAATATAATCAATATTTATTACAATGATTATAATTCCACACTTTGTATACAAAAAATACTGTTGAATATATTATAATAAATAATCAATTTAGTATCAATTTGATTAAGCTTATTGATTATTTCAAATAAATGCCAATTCTACGTAACATTTAGAAATTTAAAATGTGAGATTATAGAATAACGTATTAATTATTAAATCGGCGCTATTGCTCTACTGGAGAGTTAGGAGGTCTGGAGAGTTGTATGTGTCCGGTACTCACCACTAGAACCAACCAACCAACTATAGAATGAGCGGATCAATGACTCTAATCCGGATACTATTGTACTTTTTATCAAAATTACTTTTCACCTTTTATTCTGTTGCAAAGCTTATAAAGTATACAAAAAAATCGTGGCCTGTAGCTTATTATATAAACGAAAGGATTTAGGGACTAAAATTTGACTAGATTAATTGTAGAGACTTTTAAGCTTTCGAATGACAGTTCTTTCTAATCGTTATTAATTCGGAGAATAAACAATAACAAATTGGGTGACAGACACACAATATGAAACCATCAGGTATTTTATTACTATAATTAGCAAATGAGTATCTAATCCAAATCAATCTTAAACGGAAGTAACACTTTCCCGTAGCCAAGAAAATGGAGACTTAATAATGAAACTGATTATTTGTTTGTATCAGCGAAAACAAGCTTACAGAGGAGTTTTGTTAGTAGGTTCATTAACAACAAAAAAGAACACAATAAAAAGAAGATAATATTTGTATAAACTTTAAGCTTGGTTTCTTGCACTTTTTCCACATACTGCTGAGACCCAAAAATAATAACCACAGCGGATTAAGATATGATATTTCCATCACACAACACCAAAAAATCTTTGTAATTAGACACAACTGCTGAATACAAGCAGTGAAATAAAAATTTAGAAAAACAAAGCATTTAAAACTTACAGGCTACAACTTATATATGAGTTCACAGTTCTGGAAGGAATTCCTACTACATCCCTATGCCGTCACCTGGTAATTAGACCCAGTAGAAATTGAAAATAACTAAAGTAATTCTAAAGTATGACAGGTTGAACAATCAAATTAATAGTTATACTTCTAGCTTAAGGCTTTGTAGATAATACTACTTCGTTCTGCTGGCACCTGTCAATTAAATATAAAACAGTTTTCTAATAGCAGTAAGTCATAAATCATGTAATATAAAAAGTTCATGTAAATTTTTTTTAGAAAATTTTGTTTATAGTGAGAAACAATATCAATATTAATATGAAGTCATTCCTATTATTATTAATTAATTGATTTAATTAAAAATATTTTATTTTTTTTCAATTAACCGCACGTTTTATATATGCAACTAAATTTAATTTTAAAATAATTTTTTTATTATATAATTCTGAGCAAAAATTTTAAATAATTTAATTAATAATTCTTTAAATTAAAATTAAAATATTCTTTAAAGAAATAATAATATAAATATTTATATACAGTATAAAAGAATTTAATTAAAAAAAAAAGGAATTTCAATGTTTATTCAAAAATTAAATGCGACTACAAAGCGAATTTTCATCATTTATTATTAGCGGAATTTTCTTTTAAGTTTTTTTTTAGTATATTTAGAAAATCTTTTTTATATAAATTATTATTTGGTATATTTAAAATATTATTAATAAATAGAATTATTGAAATATTAATAGTTAATTTATACTGAGGCCTGAGGCGTAATAGTTATGTAATTAGAGATTTTGATAGGTTTAAATATAAAGTATTTCAGTAAATTGTGACCAATTCGATCTATAATTAAAATACAAAATATTTGAAAATATAATCTTTTATTTATTTAGCATAAAACTGAACCTTTTAAATTAAATATAGAAGATAATTCAACTAAATATAGCTGCTTCGGCTTTCATATAAACTACACATTATTTTTCCCATAATTTTCCATAACGTTTTTCCGTAATTTTCCATAACGTCTAATATACATAAATCTTCGAATATTGGTTCGAGGATATTAGTTTTAAACCTTTGGCTTTGAATAGCCCCAAAGAATAAGATTTCAAATGGTGTTAAATAGCAAATAATAATCAACTAATTGATGTCAACAAATCGAGACCTGGAAGGTTTGATTTACATATTCTTAAAATTAATGTTATGCAAACCATAAAGTGTTATCCATGTTATCCAAACCACAGACATCCTCACTAGGCATGTTTGATTGGCTTCCACTTACCACACAAGATTAATGCAGAAACTACAGCGATCCAGGGCAAGTTGAACAACTCATATGTCACTGCCCGGTATGCGGTAGAAGTCTAGGGGTAATTCTGCGAAAACTTACAGAAAGAAAATCTTTGCTGCAATCACGAAATCTTTCGACTTACTAGAAAGCCACTCAAGAGTTAATTAGTTATTCAGAGTTAGTTATTACATAGTCGTATAACTATAGACCCAATGTGATCTATGTTAAGCTCTGCCGCAATTATAACCTAACCTAACCTATCAAAACCCCAAAAATTGTCACATAAGTTTTTAAACAAAAAAATATAATCTGTTCAATAAGATCGCTCCATATTAAATTTTTTATGTTTCTGTAGTTGTCGAATTTGAACATTCCATTTGATTTGAATATGCTATTGAATTCATGTTTAAAAAGAGTCACTTTCAAAAGTCACCAGATTAAATTCCACTGCAGCCATTAAGTTGAAACAGTGATTTAGTGACTCTGGATATTGATTGTAATATAATAACACTGGGTCCGGAATTATGTACTTCTCTTCTATATAGCTAAATCATGTCTCATAATATAGTGACATAATTTATATTAGATTTTTCTTATTTAATCATTGAATGCACATATAAAATTATCTAATATTCTATTTATAATGTACACATCATAATAATCATTTTATTGATAAATACTATAATCGATTACTGGCTAGGCTTATCAAAAATCTAAATTGTTATGAATTTTCTGATGATGAACATAATATTAAAGTATAATTGAAATTGATATGTATAAATAAACATGAAAAATCAAATCAATCATCTTTATAAAATCATAATATAAAAGTTAATTTCAAGATTATATTATTTTATATTGTTCCGAATATTATAGTAAATTCATAAATAAATAAGAATTTTTCGTATATTATCAAAGTTTAGGCATAAAAACTTGTAGAAGCTATATCAATAATACAAGAACTATGAATAATTGAATTATTAAATTTTTATTGATTGAAAATAGTGTATTTAAGTTATTTATCTTGCTACATATAAAATTGATCCCTACAGACATGACGATTAATATTAATCTTCCTGCCTTTAAGATAAAATTATTTATTTTTTATATCGTAAAGAATTACCCACTTCTAATATGTTTCATGATAAGTGAACTATAGTATTTGATAATCTGTTAAGTATTATCATCGGTATTAAAAAAAGCTACTAACCTTTAGAGCAGCAAATAACTCTTATAGTTACACATAAATGACAGGACTTTGTAAAATTTTAAAATATTATTAGCTCATATAGCGACATTTTAAATATTGAATTACAAATTATTTAATACATTATGGTCACAAAATTTCCAGATCTGTTAATAATGTATTTTATATAATGCAGAAATTTTAATAGGCTCTTACTGTAGTTATTAATATGACCTTATTTTTTTATATCACAAAACAAACTGCATGTAAAATTTCATTCAAATCGGATGACAGTTACTAATTCTAGGTCTAGAACGCATTATAAATCCAAAATGTTAACTTGAACACGAGCATTTAAGCTTGAACACATCAAGAAAGCAGGACCAAAAGCTGACCATAGGTTCTATTAAAATTGCTATAAGATATTGCTGGACATAGACCTCGTCTTGTGTTAAGAGTACGCGGAATTATAGCTTTGGTATCTCGAAAAGTCCTATTTATTTTGTTTATTCCCTGTCGCAAGTCGCAACCAGTAATTCCATAAAAAATTTGTATAAAAATATTCATCTGTAATATGTAATATAAAAATATCAAAACAAAAATATACAATTTAATGAATTATCTTTTTTATAAACCAGGCTAAAGCTTACACCAAGCTGTAATATTATTTCATGATGATGGTAAACAAGAGCTTCGTAAAGTTTTCCCCTTGCGCCTCTATCAAAATATACTTTTTGAAAATATTAAGAATACACTAATTTAAAATTAAGTGTAACCAACGCGCTACCTTTTTGAGGAAATTTATTTGAAGATTCATTCAAATAATGTATACTGTTGAACGAAATTAAGAAAAAGCTCCACGCACCCAGACTAGTTTTTACTCCTCTTCTCTACGTCCTTTGTATGTTGAGGTTTTCGTTAAACCTATTATCCTTGCATGCTTGTTAGAATATGACCAGTGGCTATATTTCGATATATCCAAGCAAATCATATTCCCAACAATTATAATGTATATTATTAATGTTATGTTAAACTCTGTTATATGATTTGACTTCAAATGTGGAATTTATTGAATATATCCGATATATAATTTCGACAAGCATTTAAGGAATTAATATTTTGTAATAAATTTTACTATAGTAAATAAATATTTAATTGAAATTTAAATAACAATTTTTATATTTTACAATTATTTCTGAAAATATTTCAATATTGAAAAATTATAAAGCATTCCGTCAAACATTTAAAAAAACTAAAATTTAAGGATAAAAAGTTGCATTCTATATTAAATAATTATATATCCTGTTTCCGGAAATACAAAATTCCCTGTTGATTTTAATACTATATATATTTGAAAAGTTTTTTCATTTCTTTGTTTTTGGTATTATATGCAATTAAATTGTAGAATATAATTTTTGTATACCGTATATATTTACTGAATCCTTGTTCAATGTCAATTGCACATATCCTGTTAATAATGATGGTAAAATGTTTTTACATTTTTAATATAATTTTCATATTATGTTGAGTTTTCTATTTTGTGTAAAACTATGGAATTAATTGTGATAGAACATGAAATAAAACTTTATCCTTCATTTTTATCTTCTCAAAGGATATTTTCTCAAGAACGTTTCACTTCATTTCTGTACAATATTTATAAAGTTTTCAGGATTTTATTTTATATATAAATGATCAAAAGTTATCTGGTTAGAGTCGAAAGATTTCCCATGATATTTGAATTTTTATTATTTTGGTTTTGTTTAGTAAAGTAAACATTTCATTCACCACGATAACCAGCAGAACCGGAAATAAATTTATTTTCAAGAAGAAAAAAACTGAAAACTTTTAATTTTAAAATCAAAAAAAAATAAATTGTAAATTCTAATTCATTATTTTTATATTTTTTAATTTAAGTTTATTTATAATTAATTAAATTATTTTCAAGGTTATTTTTTAATATAAAATACTTCAATACTAAATCAATTTTCTGGAAATTTTTTTGTTGAACAACAATAATTACTTAAAAACTTTCCAAACACTAAATTTTATTATGTATTTTTCACTAAAATGTTGAATAAATAATGTTTCGCGGAAAGTTTTTTTAAAATTATTAAAAACCACAAAAATTTCAAAGTTTAATTTAATCTTTTATTTGGATAATTAAATGAAAAATAATAAATAAATACTTAAAATATAATAACAAAATATTTAAATTAATTTATTAATATTAAATATACTTTAAAATTACAGTACATAAAATATGATTTAAGCAAATTTATCTTTGTTATCTAATATACAAAAAAAAAATATGAAGATTTGACTTTATTATTATCATATAATTTATATAATATTTGAATTTCTATAATGTATTTAATTAAAAATTAGATTAAAATTGGCGGAAATTTATATTTCTTCAGTTTCATAGTGCAATTTTAATTTCATGCTTAAGGCGAGAAACAGAATGTATCAACAGACGCGTGCGTTAGCGCGTTAAGTGTCGAGAAGTTGAGTAGAACATATCGAAATATATGGAACAATTTAAACAGCGTATTTTTCGCAAAAGCACAATAACAAATTAGATTTTGTTTCTAATTGTTTAAATAGTTGCCCTCTGATTTTGACATTTCATTTATTTATTTTTGTTTTTGTGAAGTTTTTCATATTCAAATTATTATAAAAAATATAGAAATTAATAATTGTTTCTCTGAAATTTTAATTGAAAAAGTTAAAAGAAATGATTTTTTGTATACAATATAAAAAATAAATTGTACAAACATTACTAAAATGTTTGCTATAACTTGTAACAGAAGTAGTAGAATCTGCTAAATTGACATTGTGGTTTCACAATTTTAGAGCATAGCGTTAAATTTGAAATCTTATATTTTGTTACGCGGGCATGAACACGACATTCTGTTTCTCGCCTAACTAAACTGATAAAAAATTGTTCAAAATCGAAAATTGTGAATTATTGTGAATGATATTATAGAATTATGAATGAAAATGAATCAGCTAAATATAAATTGTTTATATCAGAACTTGGATTTTATTTATATTTACAATGTTTTTAAAATATTTACTTTCCTAACTTTTAAAATTTCCACAACTGGCGCTACTGATTTGTCGTTTAAGATAAGCGGAATATTTGCACTAAAAACAGCTTATTCTAAGAAACAAAAATATAATTTTAAACCATGTTTAAAACACTGGCTAAAGCTGAATCTCGCACTGTGCAACTGGGCATTAAAAAGTATACAAAGTCATAAAATTAATTACAATAATTAATGTTAATTACAAAATTAATATAATTAAATTTATTTAATATTTATTTTATACATTTTTTTTTTTTTAAATTATATATAAATTTTTAAACTATCAGCATTTGAAAATTATAATTTGTATTACAATTTTACACTTTAGACACACTTGTAGACAATTCGGCAACACTTTATAGACAATTTTCTGAAATGTTATAAAAAACAATTTTGTAATTTTCATTAAACAATTTATTTAAAATAAATAAAGAAATAAAAAATTTAAAAAAAAAAATTTAAGAGTTAAAGTAAATTCGATAAGAACTCAACTTAATTTTTATGAAATTGACTTTTATGAATATCATTTATAAAAAACAATGCAACTAACTAGTGATTGAAATGGGAAATGGGACCCCTACATAGTTTGAAGATCAGTAATTCTTATCACTATATAAATTTAAAGTGTTTAATTAAATAAATAGGCAACTGATTACATTTTCAATAGGGTCTGGCAAAAATAAAGAATTGGTCATATCATATAATTTAAATAATAATCAAGAGAAATATGGATTTCTGTCGGGAAAATCAAATAAAACTATATAATTTAGTTAAAATGAATTAGTCTAATGCTTACAAATACTTCATACTTCCTTATCATACCTTAATTTATTTCAAAAATCATACATTACCCTAATTCATTTTACACTATGAAATGATATATACACTATGCAAATACCAATAATTTTTCTTTTTGTGATATTATTATAATACTGTGAACTTCAACAGAGATTCCCTACTCAATCTGACGCAATTTTACTAAGTAGATAGAGTGTTCTCTCATAATTCAATAATCAAGACTCAACTATTGTGTAATGAAATTAACCACTTCATTTTCTTGTGACTAGGACTGAGGAGAAAATATTTTCTTGGCTCGTATCTAAGTATTTATTTTCTTGACGTCCCCTCAACTATTTCGGCAGTTGTAATTTACCTAATAATGTTTTTACATTTTTAAGTGCAGATGGCATCATTTCAATACTTATGATTATTAAAAACTGACTTGTTTACTGAATCAATATAATATTTTTTAATATATGTAATCTGAAATAAATCCGATTAAATGTAGTTTATTATATTGGGAGCCATTTCCAACAACTTCAACTAGGTAGAAAATAGTATTATAGATTAGAGAAATTAAAACTGTCATGCCTGTTCAAAAAAAATTATAAATTTTTTGGTGACATTTCTTTTCTATATTTTTTTAATTCAAAACTACATTAACTTCTAAACTTCTAAAATTCCTAACGTGTAAATTAAAATTTATATTTCGGTTAATTGACTTTTGGAGACTTTGATTTTAGACTTTAGTTATTTCGTTATTTCTACATAAAAAAGTAATACCAATTTTTTTTTTTCGTAATAAAGATAACCAAAAAAAAAGTTAAAATTTCAAATAGTTTTTTTTTTGTGGTATTTTACGATAATCACGATATCACGAAATAAATTTTTCCATCCGTATAACCAACCAACAGCTTTTATAAAGAATGACTTCACTAAATAGACTAAAAGTAGTAAAAGTAAAATATTCAAGCTCTCACATTTGTTAGTTTATATATATGTACACACAAAAATATACTTTACACTGATAGAAAACTGACACTAATACATATCAAATTCATATATGAAATTGAAAATAGAGAAGATGTTTTGAGTGATTGTTAGATAAAAAAAAATAACTCAATTTTAGCTTCGAGTGAAATAATTTTATTGAATTTATTTCAGATTTTATAAAATTAATAATAATTGATTCGATAATCAAATCAGTTCTTTAGTAAGCATTAAAATAACGAATCCTTTGATGAAACAGTTGAAGGTTCAAGGAACAACAAGAAAAGTTAATTACATAGATATGAGGCAAGTAAGTCGTTTTGTCCTTAGTCCTAGCTAGAGGTAAAATTAACAAGATTACAAAGTGTTTATTTTCATAATTGATGCTTGGAATTCTGACAGAACATTCTACCTCCTTCATTGGTTGGTTTTAAGGAAAGGCAAATTTCAAGCACCTCACACTTGTTGGTCACATATTACTGAATCAGTTCTACACTCCAATCGAACGCTGTATCATTATCATAGAGTTGCGACTCATTCCACTTCTTTAATGAATAAAACCAATTTGTCCGGCTTCAGTTTATCTGGAGGTTTTCTAGAAAGAAGCTACCAAATTTCATAAATCTTGCACTGAGAGACAATGCTATAACAAACTCCATCTATTTAGTAAAATCGTCATAAAATGGCATTAAGAGAAGTGAATCTCTGTTTAGGATGCCGATGTTATATTTTGAATACGGTCACAAAAGTTTAACCACAATTCTGATTCGAAAATTTGAGGGAAATGTCAATAATAATTTGGAAAAACTTAAGTAAACTGTTTGTTTCAAGTAAATATTTAAAAAGATATTCTATTGGACTAAATATTAGCCTTTTATATTTTAAATAAACTTCAAATAATATAATTAAAAGGTAATTTCAAACTTTATACAAAAAAAAAACACAACGATTTAAACTGTAGAAAGAAAATAAGTATGTAAAAGAAATAAGGACTACTCCTAAATATTCTTGTAAATTCTTTTTATTGTAATATCTTCTCGTGCGTAGGGATAACACAAAAAATCACATTTCAATTTTCTTTCCCTTCAAGAGAAACAACTAAAAAGAACAATCAAATATTTATCTTGCATTAAAAATAAAAAAAAAAACCGAAAAATAAAAATAAAATAAATGAAAAAAGAATTTTTTTTTTTTAAAAGGCTAGCTAGCAGGTATTTATGATGAAGAATTTACTTATGCTTTAAGGAATTTTATGGTTTTCTTATTATTATAAATTTTCTCTCGTCACCTACGCAGTTTACAATTTTCTGTATAATAAAATCTTTTTATTTTTAGGTCATTTTACGTCCATTTAATGATAAGACTTTTTGTTACAATTGTAACATACGTGAATAATTTTGTATAATTCTATATTTAAATAATGTGTACAAATATGTAAAAAATATGAAATATTGGAAAAACTTGTTAACCAAATCATAATTTTTACTAATAATTATAATAATGTGAAATTGTTAAAGTTGTTTATCATAAAAATAACGTCAAATTATGTTTTATTTTTCAATGGTCAATCCACTTGTGAAGCATAGGGCCTCATGATTGAGGTTTCGTGACAGTTTATTGCAATTAGTACCTATATTAATTTTAATTTTATATAAATTCCGAACCATAAGTTTATTTATAGTAAAGAAACAATTGAAACAAGTTAATGATGGCTTTTAATAGTGAAACATTTGTTGTCTGCAAATGGTTTCAACCGATAGCATTTTTCCCAGTCTTAAAAATCACTATTACATATAACAAATTCTATTGCTGATTAGTTGAAAGCGGGACCTAATGTATCACAATGTAGTACACTACCACTATGCAAACGCCGCTCTAAAATCATAGCTTTCAGAATTGTTTCGTCATCTTCAGCACAGTCTCCACAAGCGGTTTCCGTTGTCAGTCTTAGTCGCACGGCATATTAGTAAATGCCCCGTGACTATTCCTTTGTACGGTCTGAGCATCAGTTTGGTCATATTCAGAATACTTCTCGATTGTTTAGCGTTGGGATTACTCCAGAACAGCTTTGTGTGGAGACAACTGTTCAGTGCGACCCATTCTAACCTATTTTGTTTTACTAGCCATATATTTTAAGCAGTCTTTTAATAAAACTATCTGATTAGGTAACCGATTCGGTGAATTAGGAGGCTTGTCTCCACCGCACCATATCTAGCCAATTCATCAGCTTTCTTATTACCCATTATATCCCTATGACCAAGAGACCAAATAATAAGCAAATAATTATTATTTGCCTTCACTTGCCTTAGGATAGTTTTATTATCTTTTGGAGTATTTTATATTTTTATTGGGGAATTTGGAATAGTCGTTACCAGAAAGGGCATACGTCCTTAGTAAAATCGCTGTACCAATCGCATTCATTGTAGATACTATATATAGATTCTACGCAAGGTCCTGCTCATGTTACAAGGGACGGGAATAAATTATATATTAATACGCATATTCTTGTATCATTGTCCTGTCTTATACAACAGCAATTCTTAAATTCGGCCACGCAAGCAAGTTGCTCTGTTGAATGCTGTAGTATTAATGTATTGAAGGATTAATGATTATGCCAAGGATTAATGATGTGTTCAATCGGTTATCATTTTTGTAGAGAAGAGATAATGAGCCTCCAAAATTTATCTGATACGGTACTTAGTGACTCTTAGATATTTTAAGCGGAGCCGCTTATCATAATGTCTTGATCAAGTATGACCTTGATAATTAATGAAAGTAGTGCTTAATAATATCATGGTGATTTTTGTTTTTATTTTCTGTCGTTTTGATTTGTATAATTAATTTTATATTGAAATTTTCCTTATCCAAAAATTATACGAAATATTTATTTTCAATCTAATAAGTTAGTTAATTTGTAAAAGATTACAATATTATACAAACTAAAATACACAATGAAAATTTAATTAAATATATTAGAACTGTCTGACATTGAACGTAATCATTTTTATATTTAATTCTGCAAAACATAATAAAATAAATTTTTTAGTTTGTATTGAAACGTGGATGCATTATCTAAAATATTTTATTGTTAAAGTAGTAAAAATTGTTGTTGACATTGCAACTATTATTATGTCTGATTTTAATGACACCATTTTTAACTGACATAGAAAAAGGATACGAAAAACAGATCCATAAAAGTCAACTGACGTATACATTATATGTATTTTAAAATATTAAATTTACCCACTATAGCAATTTGTTGTATTATGCGTTGGTTTAGAAGATTTTATCGTCTTTTACTAAACCAGACGAACAAAACCAATAAATTATGTTATTTTTATAAAACCTTTTAAAGAATGATTTTATTAAATAACCCGGAAAAACATGTAGAAGACATTATTTAATAGAAATTTTCCATTTAATTTTATTTGAGTTATATTTGTTTTTAGGTTATATACTCGTAAATATTGTTTACCGATAAACTCTTAATATAGTTTCTATTCTATTAATATTATTTGCAAAAATAAATATTAAACTGTTCTTTGTTATCGCTCCTGACCTATTAGAGTCAGAAACTTCAAACCAATGCAATTTGAAGGGTACACGTATCTAGTTTAGTTAAAGAACAACTGACAAAATAGTTGAGTGGAGGACAAAAAAAGTTGATTACATAAATATGAGCCAAGAAAATCGTTTCTCCTCAGTTCTGGCTGATAATACGAAGTAATTATTTTCATTACACAATAGTAGCATATGATTATGATTCTTGGTTGGAATTCTGCAGAACATTCTTCCTACTTACAAAAGAATAGTGGATCTAAGAATAGTGGATCTATGTTGAGAATGCCAGTACTATATTGTGAATATAAAGCTATAAAAATCTAACCACAAAAATAATAGTTTTGGTCAGAGAGAATGTGACCAAATGGTTTGTGTTTGTGTCAACTGTCAAGTAACAAATGTTATAAGTTCTTTTGGCAATATTTAAAGGGATATATAATATAAGCCTAGGGTTTTGGTATCATCCAGCTGGTGGTAATCCATATTTTAAGCAACTATAATTAACTATGGTGTGATGAAAAGTAAAAGAGGAGGAAGTATAATATCCATATAAAATATATTTTGAATTAACTTTTAAATGAATTCCTTCCTTATCTATCCAGTTCTTTTAAAACCAGAAACATCAAATCAATGCAATTCGATCGAAAGCTTCAGATATTTATTTTGTCCCCTGAGATTTTATTACCCGAATACTTAATACTTGATAATCTAGCTAGGGACTATCAAGTAGATAAAATATATAATTGTGAATAATTAAACCATTTTTCATTCGATTTTTGTGAAATAAACCTCATGAAATAAACCACGCGCTTATGCATAAACTGCAGTGATCAAGGGCAAGCTTACTTCATGGAAAACGTCATATGCTATCACAGGAAGTACTACGCACCTAGACTACTTAAGTTGGCATCAATTACGAAATCTCTCGATTTACTAGAAAGCACCTCGATAATTAATTAAAGTTAGTGATACCACTATCTATATGTGAGTCTTTCCCGCCATTATAACCTAATCTAACATTGGTGAAATAAATATATCTGATGTACTTGTCGATGAGAAAAATCATCGACTGACATTAACTGAGATACTAGAACCTTAAAAAATTCCTCATATTAATTAAAAGTATTTTTTTAAAAAAAGTATAGAAATATCCGGATTAAATATTGACCCATCAATTTAATCTTAAATTTATAAATATTTTAAAGACCTTAATCAGTACGGCAACATTTTTCTTAATTTCGTAATTTGTGTTATATAGAATAATATAAATTACGATATTAGAAATTAAATCAAGAAAGTTTTGTGGTTATATCATAGAAATTCATCCAAAAACCATATATAATATTTAAACTGAAGAATGGACCACAACCCACAACAATATATATCATATAATTTCAATGTTGACCATTATATTAGAAATATTTGACAGGACATTTAATTCTGTTGCTGACATAATTATTATTTTTTTGTTAAATTTGTTATCAGTTTGCTTTAAAGTTTTTATCTATTTGAATATTTGGTATTGTATTTATTTCATCTTATGTACATTTATATTCATTAATAATGAATGATAAAAAAATACATATATTAATTATAAAAATATGGCATCAAATCTTGTTAATAATAATTGCACGAAAGAAATATGAAAAAAAATGTTAATCCTTTTTAATCCACCAAATAATGGAGAAAATGGAAATTTCTGTTTATAACTAATATTTATTTTTAAAAGTAGATTTTTGTATATAAAAAAAATGCTTCAATAACTCTTTTAAAACGAAACACAAGTTGCCCAAAATACTGAGTTTGTTAAAACAGTGCCTTTTAGAATGTGTACCAAAAATTTAATTTCTAAATCTAAGCCAATATTAATGACGAAACACATGATAAGATACACAGAAGAATGCAATGATAGTATTGAAAGCGACACTTTCATAATTTGTAGAAATAAATGTAAAGAAAGCTAACGCTCACCTACATCTGTTAGGCTTTATGGAAGAAACCACCAAGAAGAATGTTTTTAATGTAATACAGAAATTTTGATTGGCATCCATTGAACTTAACGATCTCAAATTTGTAGGTAATTCAGAAATTTTGATTGGCATCCATTGAACTTAACGATCTCAAATTTGTAGTAAAAAAATAAATCAAAATTACACAAAAATCTTTAAAACATTTTCGATGATACATTTTGCTGTGCACCCCCCAGACATCATGTATTACGATCACAACACTTCATAGTTATTCAATAGCTTCTCGTAATACTTTTAACAAAAATTTTACTATATATTAAAACAATGTAAATAAACTTTTATTATCCTTTGTATACAAAGTAAAATCACAAGAGCTATTCAAACTATACACTTTTCAAAAGTTTTTTATTAATCATTTCATAAATATTTTTTTTTTTGCTACATCTTTGAATTAGCATTATCCTATATAAAAATAGCAAAAATGCTAAAAAAAAATGTAAAACAGAATTAATTATAAGGAATTTTTGAAAGGATTTTTGATATTTAAGAAAAAAGAAAAATATAGTTAATTTTAATGATATAAGAATTAATTAAAAGGATTTTCAACAAGTTTTTATCCCCTAAATAAATAAGTGCATTTTTTAAAAATTTTGACTTTAGACTTAGAGAATTTCATTATGCGAATTTCAGCAATATTTTAAATATACTCAGTATTTTTACTGTTTCTTGTCTAGAATTTTTTTTTTTTGATAACCCTTTAATTACTGCTAAGACTTGGTTGGAGAGTTTGAGATGAGATATTTGTTATTTGATTATGAATTATATTCAAGATGGAATATTTCACGTGAAAATTGGTTTCAGAGTGTATGCTTTATGGAATTGAGATTATTCATGGGATCTTAACATGGAATTGGGCCATTATTACAGATGTGAATGTAATGAGATTATATATGGAAATCAAAGTGAACTTAATTTAATTTATAATTCTATACATGCGTCCTGGAAATATGATACTCCTTGGTTCCTAACTTTAATTTCAAGCAGATCGTCATTTTCTCACACTCTTAGAAAGCGTAATATAGTACTTATTACGATTATTTATGATATAGTATAAATACTATAGTATAAGTACTTATTACGATTATTTTCATTCTCACCAAGTAATCTAATAGCTCTTTTCTGAATTATATCTACTGATGAAAGTGTTGTTGGCGATATATATGGGAATTATACTCAAGTTATATACGAATGTAGCCTTAGTTAATGTCAAGAAGATGTTCAGGAGAATAATATTTGTTACATCTTCCCGGAAAATCAAAACAATTTTACTTGTATCTTTGACAATTCCAAATTACAGCTTGTTTTGCATTACCATGCCAATGCCAACGATGTATACACAAAGTCAGCGTATAGAATATTTAATAGATGCAGAAAGGAATGCGTATTTTTTGTATGGTTAATAACAGATCACTTTACGCCTCAAATAGCACTTAAGGTAAATTGTTATCTAAGTCTTCCATTTGTCGTATTCAATGAATAATATTTTTCATTGAAATTAATATTTATAGTTACTATAAAAAATACAATTTCTCCTATTTTGAATCAAAAAATTATTAATTCTGAAAATATTATTGAAATGAAAAAAATTTTTTTTTTTTGTAATAATTGAAAAATGTGAACAATTAAATTTTAATTTTATTGGTTTTTATATAAAATTTCATAAAAATAAGTCATTAAAACTTAAAACACAAAAAATATCAATTTACAATCATTGAAATTATAATTGCTTACAATTAAAATTAATTTTAATATTTTAAGAAAATTGTACAAATTTACGAATATCGTATTCTGATCTAGCCCAAAGAGTAATTAATATTACTCATAATTATTTTTCTATATATATATTAAATATACGAGGGCCGTTTAAAAACTTTTGAAAATCCATTCGTAAAGCAAAAATTTCTACTTCTTTTAATACCTATCTATCATAAGAATATATAACAAATTTAATTTAAATCCGTCAATTCATTTGTTGTTGACCTGTCGTTTAAAGTTTGACGTATTAATGATTTTAAATGGTAATAAAACTGATAAATTTCTTTATTTTGGAAAGTTTATCAACAACAGAAATTCATGCAAAGTATTTAAGAATTTAAATGTGGTTGTACAAGCGTTGAAGAAGTTTCACGCAAGATATAGAATGAGTTTACCTTATTTCGATGATTCCACAGGACAGGCAAGGCAGGAAAGGATATGTCATCAGTTTTAAATTATCTCACAAACAGGCATGGGCCATACAAAAATTAAAGAGAAAAGAAAAAGACCTGGTTTACATAAGAAAAAATACCTTTTTCATCGAAACAATGGACTAGCTCACAAAAGTGTTTGGACATAGTAAAAATTAAAGAATTGAAGTACTAAATACTTAACCATCCACCGTATTCAACACTGTATGCCTCTCTCAGAACCATCTATTCGAAAACCTGAAGAAATACATTTCTGGTAAGCGTTTTTCTAGCATTCAAGAAGCAGTTGATCCTGTAGATTGTAGATGGTTATTTTACAAGCCTAGATACAAATCACACTTAACATGGTACAGAAACTAAGTCTTTTGAGCTTAGGTTTTTAACTTACAAAATTCGTTCTTTCTTTTTCGCTTTCAAAAGTGTTCAAACTGTCCTCGTAAATATTGTTTGCGTAAGTAATACGTAAAAAAAATCAATATTTTATAGTAAAATCGCCATTCTCTCAATTTCAGCAGAATTAAAATACAGATTAATATTACACAATAATCGATAATCATAAAAATATGACCATTAAAATTTGATTTGATTTAATTAATTTATTTTTCAATATGTTAAATAAATATTAAATTTACAATTTTATAGTATTTTTTTTTATATTGTACATGTCAATAATATGCGCACAAATTAAAATTAGTTTAATATCAAAACTCATGACGATTAGTCAAAAAAGTTTTTGGTTCTTCACATAAATGTATAAAAGAAACTGATTGAAGTCAATGTCTGGCCATTAACCCTAATTGAAATGTCAATTTTTGTAAATATATTTTCTATTCAACTTAATAAAAATAATATAAATATAGTTAGTTTTATTCAAAGGAATCGAAAATTTAATTATAGTTGAATGGATATGAAAGAAATGTTATAAATGGAACATTTACAAATTATAAAAATTTATATTAAATATATATAAAACATAAACTTTCATTTTGTAAGTGTCTGTCTCAGCAGAATAAGGAAACTAGCTGGTAAAACTAAGTAAACTAGGCTTGATAGTTTTGAAGAAGTATAAGGGAAATATCAATAATGGAATATGGAAATTCTTAGATTTGTAATAATGGGATCGATAATGTAATAGAGAGTGACAAGTTATTGTTTTCCAGCTAAATAATTACTTTATTGACCAATTGTTTTTTAGCTAACTATATAATTTCCACAAAAATCCAATAAATTAGATTGTAAAAAAAAAAAAACTTTTTCAATATCTTGTGAAAATAAGACATTTTAAGACGTTATTTTTATTGTACGTAGGTTATATTTTTTTAGGATTAACCCTCAAAAACAAAGACGATTAAATTTCTTGTAAATAAAATCATTGAAAAATATCATAAAAAATATACCATAAACAAATGAATTTAATTTTATTTACATTTTTTTAGTAAATTGCGTGTTTTTATATAAATTGTTTTAACAATATTTTAAATAATATTTACTTTTTAATATATTTTACTTTGAAAAAATATAAACAATCTATTTTTTATCATTAATTTTAATTCTTTATTTAAATATTTAATTTGAAAAGGAAACTTAGATAAATTGGCATAAGATATTCTTAATTCAATTTCCTAAACTGTAGATACAAATATGGATGTAAATAATAATAAAAAAAAAAACTAATAATCTAGGGGCACCACAAAACTCAAACAAACACTTGTAAAAAATTGAAGAAAACAAAATTCAGTAATTAATTACTATGGCGACATCGATTTCAGGAACATATAGTGGAAAATAACAGATCTCTTAAATTTCTCTTAAGGCGTCAAGATGGTTGTTGCAGTTCTAGTAAACTATACAGACATGAACTAAGTAGTAGATCACAAATCATAGCCTTGTGCATAATCCCAAATTTCATTGAAATCGTATAACAATAATTATAAACAATGAATATAGTTACGCGCGCACAGTTTTTTCCATTTTTTGGAATCAACACGAAAACGTAATGAAAAATTGAAAATTTCCATTTTTTTCAACCGGTCTATCCATTTTAATATTATATCTAATCCATAACTCCTCGTACAAGTTAACATAACCAAATTTCTGCATTTAATTCTAAAATATATGATTACAAAAAACTTTATAACTACCTAAATAATTTGTTAAAATATAAATATAAACGTATAACAGCCGTAGCTATACTTCTGTTGATAGGATAATATAAATTACAATATCAGATCTAACAGGTCGCATATGCGAATTACAAAAAAAAAGAATCTATAAAAATGTATCGTTCCAGACACAGAAATAAAACAAAAATCTTTTATTTTACCTTCTTTCGACAGCAATTTATTTTATATGGAATTGTTAAATTTTTCTGTTTTTTTTTTTTTCAATTTTTGAACTTTTATGAACTCCCATGGGTCAATAAATCAGGAGAATAGCTAAAATCGCTAGCATTATTTCTTTCATAGAGAATTTAACAATAAATTCAAAATATCTTTTCAGAAAAAGTCTTAACCTTTTTTTTTTTAAGCAAAAAAAAATGATTATTTGAATCCTGAAATGTTGAGTTAGGGATTCGAATAATTGTTGTGTCTGATTGAATAGAGTAAATTATGATGATGGTTATTTAACCTTAATTTTAGTTTGAAATATTATTTTGTTTTGAATTTGTATATTATAAATTTTAATGGTATGTATTTAAATTTAGGGCAATATAGCATCCTAAATTTTATGGTCATACTCTGAAACATTCAATAAACATTATGTTTTTTTTTAAAGAAATATGAAAATATTTATATGTAATGGTGTAATATCCTTTTACATATAAAGCTTCTGCATCAAGATTATGATTTAAGTGCTTTTTTATTAAATCTTAATTTTATTGTGCTGTTTGTTATCAGAAATAAAGTTGATTTTGTTCAAACTTTAAAAGTTATTTATTGATTTTTAAAAGTATTCGGAATAAAAGATTCTTAAATTTGTAAAGTATTTTCTGATTGAATGATTTGGCAAAATGAATTGGTAAAAAAAAAAATTCAGATCGATTATAAAAATACTCAATTCAAAATTACTCAATTGAATTTATTTCATCAAATTATGTAATATCTAAAGAATTTAAGGTTTTTTTTTAAATAAGCGAATTACTACTAGGAAATTTGATTAGATATTTTATTTAATTTTTATATTTACGAGAAATTTCCAAATAATTCATAATATTTTTTTTTAAATTTCAAATAAAGGTTCGGTAAATGTCTGAATACATCAATTTGAACTAAAACTTTCTTATATATAATGAATTGATTAGATTATTATCTGTTGATCCTTAATCATTTCAACACTGAGCACTGTAAAATTTAAAAACAATACCGAAATCAGTGCTTTCGAAGAAATAATCACTGCAGCTACTCAACCTAGTTAAATTGTAACCCAAACCTCGAAAAAAATAGTATATCATTTAACTAGTTTAAAATAACTCCAGATGATATTTCAAGCCTTACTTACTATCCGAGATGGGTGAAATAAAAAAGAATGAGCTAGTCCTTAATATTCAAATATATATCATATTTAGCTAATTCGTCTCTTTTACAAATTCAGTATAAATTTTTCGTAGCTAAGTCAATTTTATAATAGTGTTTCTTAGAAGTTACAGTGAATCGAGAATATTCTTATTAATGTTCGTAATTATTAAATATTTTAGTTATGTATTTCCCATTTCTGAGTCCCATAGCATATTTGCATTTTGTAAATTCATTGATTCCTACCTTTATCGTCATTATACGTATACCTATCAAAATGATAAGGCATTGATCAATTTTTCTGATATATCAATAATGTCAATAATATAAATTTATTTTATAATAATAATATTTTTCCGTTTATCTGACAATAAAAATATTCATAAAATTTTTGTAATATCTTTCGGTTAACCTTGTCCTTTTTGTAACTGAACCTTGACCCATTAACCTAAATAAATAATAAATGTATTTACTTTTTCAAATACAAATACTATATAAAAATAAAATTCATAAACAAGGACTTTATATTTGGAGCCAGACACAATATTATTTTATCTTTTCCATGAAAAAAAAAGAAAATCTATCAAGATTTTCTTGGAAAATTATCAAAATTAAATATATATACATAATATATTTTTATATACATATATTTGAAATTGAATAGACTAATATAATATTCAAAAATGTAATTTGATATTTTTCTATGAATAAAAAATTCTATATAAAAATTGAATTTCAACTGAAATATTACAAATATATTAAAATGAAAAAATATTCTTTTGAATCTTCTTATTTCAAAATAATTTTAAGGATATTATATATACATAGTAATAATTGAAAATGTTTTTTTTTTTTTTTTTTAATCTTAGGTTCCTTTACTATGTTCCTAGATCAAAAACTGTTTAAATAAACCTTTTACGAAATTAAATACGTAGTAATCGCCCCTTCAACAAAACGAATGATACGTTCCAAACATTTAATATTATTTTATTTAAATTTACATTTTTCACCCTATTAAATGCCCACCCACAAAAGTTTTTAGTGATAAAGATAAAAAAAAACGTGCCTATTCAAAAGTCACTGACTTTTTAACACCCACGACGAGGTAAATTTGTATTTATATTAAAACCTAAAAATCAGCAGGTACAACGAGACGAGTATAATAACAAGAACACAATTTCGTAAAAAAATATCACGTACCAATTCCCAGTTCTGATGATTTTCGTTATTTAATTCGTTTCCTGTAAAAGAAAATCTTTCCATAACAAAAAACCTACAATATTTCTCTGAAAAGAATAATCAACACAATTTTTTCTAGGGTTTAGATGAAATTTTTATATCTTAAATTTATTTTTGTCAAATTAAATGAAAATCAACAAAATCATCGTTTAGATACGTTTTGTTATCACTTGTTGACTATGATGAGGTCAGTCATTTGAAAATATATTTTATAGTAATGCCATTTTTATAGTGTAAATTTGGTTTGGGGTTTCTTTTTATTTCTTTTTCATGGTAATTTACAGCAATAAAATATTGAGGTATATTTTTTATTATACTTACTGCCTACTGTCTTCTTAGGACGTAACCGTCGTGTAGACAAAAATAAAACAGACAACTTCTAAAACTATCCGGAAGGGACATAGCCATATCAATAGTTGTGTTCATAGGGCACTGGCCAATGCGGTCAGACTATAGCCAACCCATTCAACCAAGCATGGCGCAGTAGCAGAGAACAGAATGAGAAATAAATTATAACCAAGTTCACCTGCAACTGCAAGTGTCCAGATAAGATATGATATACATGGCGGGTATGAACTCAATAACCTTAGTAATATAGCGATTAAGAGGCTTAAAGATATGGTACGTTTTCTGAATGCTACCAGGTAGATCTAAAATTACTATATTAGTCAAGCCAGGTGGTCTCCTGAGTGGTACCAAAACACCGCTAACTCGCTAATTAGAGTGAAGATCTTAGAAACATTTCTATTTTACCGAAAATTTAATAAAAAAATCATTTTATTTCAATTGTAAATGAAAAATGTGACGGGTCAATTTTTAATCCGGGTTGTTTTCTATTACTATTAAACACTTCTCAATTTACAAGGATTCCCGCCAGTCGAAAATGTATCGATTCTTTTACAAAAATAACAATTTTAATTATATATTAATTATCAGATGCATGTATTCGAACATAAAACCTCCTCATTTTTCTAAGAAAGTCGGAGTATGTTATCTCATTAAATGTCGGTCGATGATCTTTATCACCGCAAGCCCACGTGATGGAAAATTATTTACAAACAAAAAAAAAAAAAACAATTTAAAGAACTTAATAAAATACTAAATATACGGGGAACAAAACCTGGTGGAACCAACTACAGACTTTTATCGAAACCTATCTAAATCCGGAGAAAAAACAATAACAGAAGAACATAAAATGAAATCATAAACCATTTTGTATTAGTCCAAAAGTGGCTATTTTATATATTTATTTTAAGAGATATTCATGATAAAGTGCTAGAGTGGTCCGGCCTGACATAGAATTTTCTTGTTGATTTGTTGTATAAAATTTAAAAATGAAAGTGAAATCTGATATTTTATTTTATTGTTGGGTCGTAGAAAAGTTAGAAAAAATATTACAGATAGAATCCTAAACGAAATTGTATATTGTATATTTGAAAGGGTGTAAATTTTTGAATTACGAACTCCTAAAATAAAATTATTTATTATTATATGCTCTCTCAACAACAGGAGGTCACTGATCGGTCAAAAATGTTTATTTAATTCTGAAAATTTCAGAAAGTTCAATGAAAATAATAAATTTACTAAACGTAAACATAAAATATAAATAAAGACTTTTTTCTCCAATTTTAAAAACTTAATAACATAGAAAAAATTCATAGTGCTATAAAAAAAACACTTCATTTTGTCTGGACTGTAAACAATATCCACAGACATTTTACATTTTCACAAAAAACAATGTAAATATTAAATAATATATTTAATTTATTGTTATTTTGTGGGGTGATTTCATGGATAATAGAGATAAACAGTAAAATTTAACTCTCTGTTTTTATGTTTACTGACTGACCCTTTCACTAATTTCTTCATTATAGTCAGAAACATACATCCGAAAGTATCCTTTAATTAATTTTCCTTTGCAATTTGAAACAATTGTGTTTTTTAAATGTATATTATCTAAAATTGCCATAGAATATATCAAAATTAATTTTCTTCTCAATAATTATTTAGAAATTTTGAAAATAATTAAATTAATTTTGGGTTTTCAACAGCTTCAAAAGTTGAATAGTCTTGGAATTTATTACATAAACGCAAATTACAGGGGTACACAGTGAATATTGGCTATTTGTACTTATGAGAAATTTCTAAAACTATTAAATACAAAATTTCAATATAAAATTTATTGTTTGGGGGATAAATGCTACATTAACAAATTGAAGCTTTTTTCAATTGATATTAATTGGTTGACAATAACTTCAGATTTGAAACAACGCGAGTTTTGAGTGAATCTGGAATCAATATCGATAAATTTTGAGTTATAAACATGTAATTGTTGAAAGTGTGGTAAGTTATGTATAATTTTGAATAAAATGAACCAATAACTTATAATAAAATAAGTAGATAATATAATATTTACTCCATATTTATACATCACACCTATGACCTATGGAATATGGATGGTGAGAGCCTGGCAACTCATATATATATGTATACTCAAAAAACAGCGAGATTATACACGGGAATAATCACTGACCATGCAATTCTTAGAAAGCATGCAATGAGATTAGGACTGACATCGTCCTCCATATGTCGGTGATGTATGGAGGAAGATGAAACGATGATTCACTTGTGGTGCCACTGTCCCTCAGTCCAGCAAAAAAGGTAAATTCTAGGTAAACTACATAAATTTTTTATAGATAATCTGAAAGATGCGAAAAACAAAAGCCGGCCAAGGTGATTTCCTTCATTAAAGAAGTGGGATGGGTCGACACGTTGTAACACTGGTACAGTGTTCGGCTAGTGCGAGGGACGCTCCATCTTCCCACTCCTTCAAAACCAACTAAGCAACCAAAAAAAAAAATTAAAATTATGTGTATATATAAGATATTATTTCAATAAAATTTCTTCAGAAATTTCTATACTAAAATTTTAATGTTTTTCAGCTGGACAACATTTGCATAAATAGAATTAAATTGTATAACCTAATTTTTTTTAGCACAACGGAACGACCCAAATATTAGCCAGTCTTCACTTTTTTAATGTCCGAACTATGGTACAACTACAAAGTAATTTATAATTTTCATCTGAAAATCCATTTCGAATCATAAACATTCTTATATATGAAAAGAACTGTGATTATTTAACAAAAACAAATTGAAACTGAAAAAAAATTTGCTGGATACAAAATTAAAATTTTTTATAATTATACCAAAATTTATTATATTTTTAAGAGAAATTCATCTGAATAAACTAAATGACCATTGCTAAACTTCCATATAACTATTCTTCTGCTCTGTATATTTTCTATAAAGTTATTTGCAGGCACGTGTGGTCCTACAAAAAAACCATGTAGTCTTTTCCAATGATTCATCATTTATTATTGCAAACTTTATAAATAGAAAATTTTATTACACGAAAAAGTTTAATGGAAATTCTGTTTTTAATTTATTTATTAAAGAATTTTATTATTAATATTTTCCAAAATGTTTACTATATATTTTCTGTAATTCATGGCCAACAAAAATAATATAATCAAAGCGGATGTTTAAATCTAATATATATTATGAGAAATACCATTGGTTTCATAAATTTTATTAGTTTTCACGTCCAAATTTTGAAATATAAACATTTTATACAATAATAATTAAAATTCAATATATAAATAATTTCTATATTGGTAATAAATTTGAAATAAATTTTTTATTATGTTTATATTTTTTTGTTTTGTTATTGTATTATTGTTATTATACATTATATTTTACGACTTCATACCGAATCGAAATATCGGAATGCAAAATTTTTGGAATTTTAAATATCTCTAAGAACCACATTTCGTTGTAGGTGCCACGTTTATAGTTTTTTTTTTAATTTAATTTCAATCACTTTTGTCGCAAGAACAAGATTTATCAGATTTTAAATTTTGAGATCCTTTTTGTTTTTGTTTTCAAACTGATTTCGAATATTCTATAGCCGGCCCAGTTTCGATTTTGTGGCTACCAACACTAAATAAATTTGTTTTTGTCCTTAATTTATGTATTTCTTAGATTTCGACCGTATCTTTTTTACATTTCGGAATTTTTATTTTACTTCTGTAGTCGTCAACTTAATTAATCGAAATCTCGGAATATCCAAGACAATTTTGAGCGTTAAAATCGCCGGCGATTACGTACCTAACCCAATATTTTAATCATCTACTCTAATTATTTGGATAGGATGTAACCAAAAATAATTGTATATTATCCTTTTCATTACATATAAACACCGCAGGTTAAAATGGATTAAAAATTATATTCAAATTATTTCCTTCTTTGATCATAAAAATTTTAAAAAAAAAAATCTTAAATAAACTTATATTCGAAATATTTTTATTATACACAATAATTATTATGTAAATTCGATAAAAAAAATAAAACGGATTTTTTTTTTATTATTTAGAAAAAATCGTCTTTGTTTTTATGGCAACATTTTTTTTTATCTAAAAAAGAATTCTAACCCTAAGGCTTCAAATATAAAAATCAAGAAAATCATTTGGTACGTTGAACTTAAGAATAAATTTAATTTCCAAAATATTATTAGTAATTTACTTTACTAATAACTTACTGCGTGCACATTTACAAGGTCCTTTAAATCTTCAGTTAACCCCAGGACGATAAAGCTGAACATACATATATTACTGTAAATATATTAGTTATTATTTATTGATATTTCAAGATGATTCGCTAATAATTCTTCAAAAACCTGGTGGAATTTGAAAAACTTTAAATATAAGTAGTTTTATTTAAAAAAGGATGTTTTGTTTTCGCCGTGTCCGGCTCATCTTACCATTATGAAGTATACATAAAAGCCTTGGTTATTTAATTTGTCAAATTCCAGTCTCGTACTTCGGTACAACGATTTCACTTTGTTGGACATGGTCCATATTTCTAATGTGAATTGTTGAAAAGTTTAGATAGGGACGATAGTTTATATTCTCTAGTGCCACCACAGATGCTCCATCAATAGCAAAGGTAAACGTTTGACCACCATTGTCCGCTATTACCTTAATAATACGCCATAAGGCAGTGTTTAAACAAGGATTCTGTTTGCGCAAACGTAATAAGAACTTTTCACCTGTCAACATTTCAGCTGGAGAGAGTGGCACAAAAGCTTGACAGATAATAGTTTTGGGCATATTCTCTCCATCCACTACTTTTAAATCTGCACCCAGCCATGGTTTCAGCGATTTTCCGATCTTAAAAATCCAATCTTTGGTTTCTTTATTATTGCATGTAATTTCTAACCATCCAGCTGACACTTGTAAATGATCCGTAAATTGTGGATATGGACCACCATATTCAATGTGATCAATTTTTTGTAAGAGAGAGCTTTTAATTTTATTCATTTCCTCAACGCGCAATGTTGATCTTGGATATAAAGCATGCATAATAGCTACCTTTAACCCATTGGATGTTTCATTATAGGATGCTTGATCAATAACTGATTTCGGAGTGATTCTATGTTTCCTATCCTTCGTTTGTATTGTTTCAAATGTTACTTGTGATATTTCAGCAAATGAACTCTGATTATGAATGAGTGCTGATCCCAAATCGGTAACTCGATTTCTTCTACCATTGTTATCTTTCAATATTTTGATGGACAACTCCTCAGAATTACTTCTATCCAAACATTCTCTTTTGATGTTGGTTGGCATTGGCATTGGCACTGGCACTGGCACTTTATTAATGATTGGCTCCTCTTCTAATTTAATATTAATGGGTTCCTCTTGTTTCTGTTTAATAACTTCAATAGTTGATTCAGAGTCAATCGATTTTTGCTGTAATTTTATATTAACTGTAATATCTTTTAATCTCATCTGCTCAACTTCTGATTCATTAATCTTAGATTCTTCTAAATGTATATTATTAATTATTGTTGAGTTCATCTTTATTACAAATTTTTAAATCAATAACAAACGAAATAAATAAATATTTTAATATTTGTATACATTAATTTAATTAAATTGAATGTTTTGAATCAATCAACAATATCAGCAAGAAATGCCGCCAATAAAAATAAATTTAGTGATATTATAAAGTGATTTTGCCTCCCTCTGTTGTTCGCTACTAATAGATAATATGTAGTGTAGTCAGTAAATATTTGTAGTATGCGATTAAAAACTTCCAAACTGTTGCATCAATTTTTTCCAATGTAATTAATGACCGCCTTCAGATCGCTACTAAATGTAATCAATTCAGATTGAACAATGAGTTATATAACTTTTACATAATTTCAGGGTATGCATTTTGAATAAAAATATATTTTCCAATATTTTATTTTTTTTTGAATTGGGTTTTTATTTTTTATGTAAACTGTATATAATAAAGAGTCACTTAGCATTTCTCTTTGCATGTATCGTAAACCAATTTTATTAAGCATAGAAAATATACATTTGGCAGTCTTAACTTGGCAGTAATATTTTATTCTGTTTACCACTGAATCATACTCCATTGCCCTAAGATTTATCTTTGCACTGTATCTTTATAGATAACTCATGACTGGATAAAGTCATAGAACAAGATATCGCAACAAAATTTGTGAAACATATACTTCAAGTGCCCAACGTCAGGTCAAACACTGATAAAAACATAATTTTATAATTTTTGCGCAACACAACAAAGATTTGTAGTTGGTGGTTGGTGTAGCTAACATTTTTTACAACCCTGCTATTGTAGTCAGTCAGCTGTTTTCAATTTTCAATTCAGTACTCAAAATAATGACCAAAACAAAACAGAAACGACAGAAACAAGGGTAAACAGCTGTTTGTGTTTTGTGGTAGTTGGAAGATAATTATATTTTCTATTTTTATTTGATTACTAATTTTCTTATTATTATAAAAAGAAATGAAATTACAAAACTATAATTCCACCATGCTTTAAAAATTTTAAAAAATAGTTAATAATTAAAAAGTAAGTAGATAAAATTTTCAGAATTATATTCCAATAATATTTACAATTTTAATTTGTATCTATAAAGTGATTCATAATTATGGCGACGAAAGTATTTGCTCATTCCTTACCAAAAAAAACAGCAACAGCATAAATATACCAAAAAACATCGTACGATATTGCTTTCTCTATCACAAACATATAACTTTTCCTTCTTTCAACTTTTATTTACTATTATTGTTTTTAAAGTTTTTATTTTGGTTTCCGCATTTTATACGATGCAAAAATAGAAAATATTCATGATACAAAAAACTATTCACATAAATAAATAAACTAAATTCGTTCATATTCGGTCGCCTGTAGTTTATCCATTTTTAAGTTTTTTTTAATTCAATCGTAGAATATTTTTACGATATATTATCGTACCACTAAATATTTTCACTCATTCTGCAATCAGTGATCAAATCAAAAACATTTAATAGAAAAACTATAAAAAAAAGTGGGGTGACCCAATTGCCTTGACTAAAATTAGTACATAATTTATTTAAAAAAGTCCTATATATTTGTGAAAAATCGTTAAAAAAAGTAATAAAATAAAATATTAATTAGACAATTTTTAATTGCATTTATTCATTTTTGAATTTTAGTGATATTAAATATAAATATATATTTTAAAAAAAGTATTAGACAATTTTTGTAAAAAAACGTTAAAAAAATTAATAAAATAAAATATTAATCAGACAATTTTTAATTGTATATCATTTTTAAATTGTAGTGATATTAAAAAATATATAAATATACTTTTTCATTCAATTATTTCAATATAATTTCATCAAAAACTAAAGTATTTTCCAGTGTACAATTAAATTGTAATTTTTAAAGGAACAAAATCAAGATTTTCATATAAAAAACCAGAAAATTTAAAAAAAAAACGAAAGTATAATTAATATACGTACATTAGTAGTGGAAATGACAACTGCGTATAATTTACGCAAATATCGAAAACTTGCTGGAGGATTTGGTATACTATCACTGTAAGTACATACAATTTAATTTAATATTATACAGAATTTAATTTAATATTATACAACTATATATTTATTTGCATTCTGTAAAAAATTAATGTAAATATTATTGTTTTTCAAATTAAAACTATTTCTTTTACCCTTGAAATTTATTATCTAAAATAAGGCCAATTTAACTTCCTAAGAAAATAGTATATATTCATCGCACTTAGAATTGTTTTTTATAACAATGACGTATTTTAATTTTTGGGGGCTCGACTTTTTGTTTATACAAAAAATATTCAAGGTACACTTGTACTGAGTCAGCTGTACAAAAATAATGAATAAAATAAATAGAATAAATATAGTTTAATTAATAACAAATTGTAATTTGTAAATACAAATTTATATTTATTAATTTTTTTTTTTTTTTGTTTTTCTTATTTTTTGTAAACAAAATTCATTAAATAACGTAACATTACTTTTTTTTAAAAATATACCTATATTATTTTTTTCGTTCTAGTTGTGGACTTGTTTATTTGGAAAAACGACAAATTGAGAAATATTTAACTGCATTAGTTGATAAAAATGTTCTTGAAGTTGATAAAAAACGTCCCGATTATATTTATATTAAATATCATATTTATCGGGAATCAATGAGAAAATTGAGATTACAACAAGAACAAGATGCAGTAAGTATAAATGAAAGTTTTTATTTTATTAAATCTAGAATTTAAATTCATAAATTTTCATTATGAAAATTACTACTTCAAACTGAATTCGTTGATAAACCGAATGTTGACACTGTATTCAAAAAAAAAAAAAAAAATGCTTAAAATATATTTACATTTGATTGCATATGTTTATTCATTTCTTCAATTATTTAAATTTAAATTATTAATTTTTAATATGTTGTTATTTTCATTTTCAGAATTGGATAAATGTTATTATTCATCCATTCGGTAAATGGTGGAAAACATTTAAACATTCAGTTGCATATCGTTTATTACATATTGCTCAATGTGGTGATAAAAATGAACGTTTAAAAGCTGTACATCAATTAGCACAAATTGATCATTTAAAAGATTGGGATTTTCGACATTTAGCACAAATATGTGATGCTCGTACAGCAGTATCATTAGCACGTTCTGGTTGTGATTCGCGTTGGTTTGTACCAGTTCATATGAATGGTGTTCTTAAAAATCCAAAAATGATTGTTAATGATTTACATAAAATGTTAGAAAAATTATTACCAAACGGTTGTGTTCAACATTTCTTTTCAAAATATTTTACAGTTTCTGATATTAAGGTAACAATTCAATTATTACAATTTTGTAGATTTTGGTAATTAATTTTTCTATTCATATTTTTAGGAAGTTGAAATGGGTGAATTTACTTCACGTGAATTCGATGCTAAAGATATGACACTAATTATTGATTTACTTAAAGAATGTGTTGCATTTCTATATCATATTACAAAAAATGAAAAAATTTGTAAACAAATTATTGATGATGGTGGTCTAATGACATTAATTGAATTAAAAAAGATTTTTCAAAATGATAACGAAACATTATCGACTCTTTGTAAAACAATGTCTAATTTATCATTAGCAGAAAATTGTGTTAATGATTTTTTTGTTAGTGGTAAGTCATTCTTTAGAAATACTTAAATTTCATTTATAAATTTCAATTATTTTAATTATTACACAGGTTGGGTATCAATTTTAGCAAATTGGAGAAATCATCCTGATCTACGATTACAAGTAATTGCATCAAAAGCATTAGCTAATTTAGATTATGATGATATTGAAAAACATTATTACCCACCAAATATATTTCCATTATATCCAAGAAAAAGAATAAGGTCAAAACCAAAAGCAGATGTTATTTTTGTACATGGTTTGTTAGGTAAAAAACAGTTTTCTGATTAAAATAAAATTCCATAATTTTTATAAAATATTTATTATTAGGTGGTGTATTTATAACATGGCGACAAAAAGATAAAATTCCAGCTGAATTAGGACTTTATGGTAAGAATGCTTTTTATACTAGTGAAGCTGATGATATATTTTTGGTTGGTGAAGCTAAACGTAATTTATTATTACAAAAAAATGGTGATAGTAAAAATTTAAATAAAAATGGTGATATAAAAAAATCAAATAAAAATGGTAAGTTTTATTAAATTGATAATATTATAATCCTGAATATAATATCCCGATGGAAAATGCTGTCCAAAGAAAATCCACTAAACCACACGTAGTTCCTAAATAGAATTCTTTATAATATATTTTGATCCTTCACACCTGAAACTAATAAACTATTTAAAAAACATTACATTAAAGAGAAAAGTCATTCTAATTTATTTATAATAAAAAAAAATCTATTTTTAGAAAGTATCTCACTTTTTGAAGGTCCAGTTATAAATAAATCTAAAAATATTAATAAGAAACCGCTAAATATAAGTGATAAAGCAACAAAAGAACTTGTCGAAACATTAGAATCATCAGCTGAATTAGATAATGATTGGGAAGTAGTATATCCAGATTGTCCATTAAAATCATCAAATTTGGAAAATATCGGAGAATTTAGTATTGCAGGGTAAATAAATAATTTATATCTAAAAAAAATCTATAAATTAAATTGGTTTTCGTTATTAATATAGAAATAATTGGGTAAATGATGACGATTCAGAGGAATACACAAATTGCTGGCCAATGGATTGGTTACCTGCTGATTATCCAAATATAAGGTAACTTAAACAAAAAAAAATTGTAAAGTTATTTGTGAATTGTATTTCATATGTATTTCATATTTATATTTTTATTTTTAATATTATAGAGTACTTGGAATCGATTACAAATCAGCTGTTACTGAATGGTCAGCAAATTATGCAAAATATTGTCCTTGCGAAAAGGGTCTTGGTCATATTGATGTACGTTCAGATATTTTATTAGAACGTTTAGTTAATGCAAATGTAGGTGATAATCGTCCAGTCATATGGATTGGTCATTCGATGGGTGGAATTTTATGTAAACATATTCTATTAAAAGCAATAGAAAGTAAGGATCCAGCAGTTAAAAATGTTGCACAAAATACAAGAGGTTTAATATTTTTGGGTACTCCGCATCGTGGTAGTTCAATTGCTAAATGGAAACAGCATATGCAAATGATACTTTCACCATCAATAGAGGTAAAAATAATTATACAACAAACAAGCAAAAACTTGAGAAAATATTAAAAAAAAAAAAATTATAATTTTTGTACATAGGTGAAAGAGCTTGAAGAAAATGAACCAAAATTACTTAATCTCCACGAGAAATTCATGCAAATACTACAAACAAAATTTAAAAATATTAGTATTGTTAGTATTGCCGAAGGTGAACCAACAATGTTAACATCATTTAAATTCCCATTACGTATTGTTACAGAAGAATCAGCTAATATTAATTATGGTGATTTTTATGTACTAAAAGATGATCATTTAAGTTTAAGTAAACCAATATTCCGTCAATCATTTTTATACCAAAGATTATTAAAAGTTATTGAATCGACAATTAATGAACCAATTATCAATAACCAAAAATATGAACAAGAAATATCACAAAAACAAATATTTAGTTATAGACATATACAATTATTAATGGATTCATTGCCTGGTAGATTGTTTAAGTTTATAACATTTCATTAAATGTGCAATTATTTCTCTTTTTTTAAATATCTAGGTTAAGAAAACCAAAAAAAAATTTTTGTACGATAGAAAATGTTTTTGTATAAAGAATTTCCTAATCGAATAATTCAAAAGAATATTATGTAATCATGTTTACAAGAAATTTGTTCAGTGTGATTTTTTGTTTTAGTTTTATTCACATAATTTAAATATGAAGTATTATTTTTATTTTATTTTTTGTTTGCAAATTATAAATTGTAATTTAGATTTATTTATATTTATATGTACGTACTTTTATATGTAAAATAAAGACACAAGTAGTAGTATTTCTTCTGAGAAGAAAACTAACTCACATTATTAACAAAATTACAATAAATTTTTTTATATTTTATTAAAAATATCTGAATTTAAGCCAAAAGAAATTTGTAAGAAATCTATTAAAGCAGAAGATGATTAATATAGATTTTTTTAGTGAAAGGAATGCATTGAGAATTAATGAATTGAAATTATGAGAAGGAGGTGGTACACTGTAACTTGTACTTGTAGCACTTCAGCTTCAGTTCATCCTCCAAATTATATGACATTTTTAGGCTGAACAAAGACTGAATCGAGTACGGCTCTATGCAATAGCTCCTAACGTATTAACTACTAACAAAAAAATGTGAAATAAAACCTAACATTCCCATACAAATTTAGGTGTTATTACAAATGAAGAAACACCTAAATGTTAGGTTTATTTTCATCAAAGTTAGGACTTGCTGCATTGTTTATTGTTAGGAGTTATTTCATAATGCAATAACTCCTAAAACTATGAAAATGAAATAAATACTAATTAGGAAATATTTCACTAAAAATTATGTTAGGACTTATTTCATTTCGCTTAAAATCGTATTTTACATGTTGAATATTTCGAAAAGGTAAAATTTATGTAGTTATTGAAATGGATGAATAAATTATTGTGGGAGTCGCGTCGGAATTCGGGCGATAATTCCCATTATACGAATAATGTTCGAGCTTCATAAGTCAGAAATAAAGCCTGTTGCTATTTCCTTTTTCCGGAAAAGGGATTATCTTCTTTTAACAAATGAAAAGCTTCCGTTATTTCATTTGGTGTCAGTAATATATTGTTAAATCACAAATTTCATAAAAATTCTCTTTATGATATTATGATTTTTACCATTACCCATTTCTTCTGATAAATCTATTATTGCAATTTGGGCGATAATTCCCACTTGGGTGAGCATTATCGCCCGAAATCCATTATAATTATAATTAGGCGATTATAATTGATTGCTTTGTATTTTCCCACATTAGAAGTTTTTTTTTTTTTTTTTTGAATTAATTCATTTTGAATTAACTCCTAAAGTTAGGTTTTATTTCATTTCGGATTAGGACATATTTAGAAATTCCTTCATTAGGTCTTATTTCATTAGGAGTTAATACGTTAGGAGCTATTGCATAGAGCCATCGAATACATTAAAAAATGACAAAATGATCGACAGACTAGTTCTTAGATGGGTATATTATATGGTTACTGGTACAAATATGAATTACTTTTAAGCTATAGGAGCGATGTGTTCCCAAAAGTTAATTGCATCAAAAAAGATTATTAATCCCTCCCATATAAACTTGGACAGACACTAGGACATGAATCAGTCCAATAATACCTTGCTCACCACATGAAATTTTTATTTTTGTAATGGGTGTTGTCTACTCTACATAGTTAATTATCTTTAGCCATAAGTTGTGCAATTGCAAACGGGTCCCCTACTCGTCAAACATTATCCAATTACTTTCAATTAGGTTAATTCAAAATGAATTTTTTACTGTGTTTGTGTTTCATATATAACGAGTTTCATATAGTATATTTATTTAATTTAATACTTTTCTGTTGATTTAAATTTTAAATTTAAGTTACAAACACATTCTATAAAAAATATTTTTTTTTTGTTTTGTTATTCCTAAAATCAAAAAAAAAAATACTGTCTGTCAACATACCCCTAAATTATACAATTATATTTTTATATCCATAAAAATATAGGTTGTGTTCAGAAATGTGGAACACAACAACTTATTTTTTAAATAAATTGACAGATAAAACAAAAAATAAAAATATAAACAAAATAAAATCTGTGCTTATTCTGTGTTTTATAAATAAAATGTCTAGAAAAAGGGTAATATTAATACAATATTTAAAAAGAATTAGTTAAATCAGAATATTGTAATTTCATAGCAAATTTGGACAAAACCAGTATTCAGTCAAGATGATTTGGGGAATTCTCCAGATGAACCACCAAAGAAAAGACTGTCATCAAGTCAATCATTTCTATCTACTTTTACATCAAAATCTAATAGTTTAAATTTAACATTAAATAATTCACTTCCCAATTCAAAAAATCAAAAACCAAAAGTAACAGAATATGAAATAAATTCATCAAATTGGATTGATAATTTTGCACCACAAACAATTGATGATTTAGCAGTAAATTCAAAAAAAATTTGTGAAATTCAAGATTGGCTAAAGCATTGTGAATTTATTAAGAAAAAATGTCCATATGGACAAATAGCATTAATAACAGGTCCAGCTGGTTCTGGTAAAACTACTGCAGTTCGTGTTGTAGCAAAAGAAATGCAATACGAAATCGTAGAATGGATTAGTCCATTGGATTTAGATTTAATGTCAATTAAAGATGATAATCTCACTTATAAAGAATCACAAATTGATATATTTCAAAGATTTTTATTTCAATCATCACGGTATAATTCAGTTTTTCAATCATTAGAAAAGAAAATTGTATTGGTTGAAGATTTTCCACATGTTTTTCTAAAAAACCCTGAAGGCTTTGAAGAAATATTACAGTAAATTATTTAAAAAATATAAAAATAGACATGGAAATTTAATAAATTATATTTTAGACGATATAAATTATACGGAAAATCACCATTAATATTTATTGTAACAGATTCGAAAAGTCGCAATTTAAATTTAAGCTATAATTTATTTCCAGATCAAATTAGAAATGAATATCAAATATTGAGTATTAGGTAATATAAATATTAACGATTTTCCAAATCTAAGTTTATTTTATATTTATATAGTTTTAATCCAGTCTCTTCGACTTTAATGAAAAAAGCCTTAAAACGAATATGCAGTTTAATGATTCAAGCTGAATTTAGTACATTGTATAAAATACCCAGTCAGGATGTTGTTGATTCAATTGGTTTAACCGCATTAGGTGATATACGAAATGCCGTTATTAATGTTCACTTTGCATCATTAAAAGGTGATAGTAAAATGAAATAAAAGTAACAAAATTTTGAAAATTATAAATAAAACTTTCAGGAGCTCCACAAATTCAATTAAAAAATCAAAATATGTCATCGAAAATACAAAAATCAAAATCAAAAAATTGTAAAGTTTTAACATCCGTTGGACGAAATGAAACAATTACAATGATGCATGCTCTTGGTCGTGTTTTCAATCCAAAATGTTTGTATATTTTGAATTTCGTTGCTTCTTTATGACAATAAAAATAATAGAAAAATTTCAATTTTTAGTAACTGAAGAAGTTAAATTTTTACATTCTCCTGAAGATATTACAGATTCGTTCTCATCAGAACCAAAAAATTTTGTTGACTTTATTTTTGCAAATTATTTAACACATTTCTCAAAAATTGAAGATGTTTTGGGTGCAGTTGATTCTACTAGTCAAAGTGATATTCTTATGACAGAATACCGAGAAGACCAAATTGGTGTTTTAGGTTTAAATTTAGCTGTTCGAGGTGTAATGGTTAATAATGTGAATCCAATTAGTGCATGGCTACCAGTCAGGGGACCAAAAAGATATAAAGAAGAGTAAGTTTTTGTGAAAATATTTGTTTTGGTGCAACAATTTTTTTTAAAAATTTATTTTAGATATAACCATCAAATGGAAATGAAAAAATATGGGATTAAAGAAAATATATCAAAAAATGTTATTGCTAGTGATTACAGAACCTTTGCGAAAATAATACTTAATAAATAAATAAAAATGTTATAGCTAAAATTTCTTTAATTCTTTATGAGTTTTACATTGTTTTTCAGAATGAATTTTGTAAAAGTACTTCAAGTAACTTATATTTAATAAATAAGCATAAATTTATAATTTAATACACTTTCGATCAAATGATTGAGAAGAGTTAACAAAAATCGCGATAAAGTTGATCAAATATACATTTTTATTATTTTTTCTGAAAAAAAAAAAAATATAATTTACAGAATTTACACATACAATTTTGACAATAATTAAAATTTTCATTCATAATTTAGTTTTCAAAATATAGTATTTTTTTTAACAAGAAAAATATATTCATTATTTATTTAATAATTAAATAACCTCATTACACACCACGTAAATTTAAGTTGCAACCATTTTTCATTTGTGAAATTTGATGCAAAATTAATAAATTTTATGATTATATCTGTGTAGTAATTTAAAAGTGTTTATTCGGTTTCATATATGAATGCATATTTAAAAACCACTAATTTTCTAATTATTACAATTATCATTAAATGTATATTATTAATTATTTAATTTCAAATTTGTATTTGTTATTGTTTTTGTTCGTTTATTTAAAATATATTAAACATTAACAAAAAAAAGCACTTTTTTTAATTATAAAATTAATAAAATAGGAAGTAGTATAAGATTTAAATTGTCTTAAATATTTATAATAAATGAAAATAAGTTTTCATTCTTTTTCATTTACTTAATCGACTAGATAACGTTTACAAGGTGAGTATAAATGGAATTGTATATATAATTTTTATAGGATGAATTGTGTGATATTTAATATAATTAATTGGAAATTATTTCAATTTACCGCTCTTCAAATTACATTTATATAAAGTTTAAAAATATATTTCGTATTTTTTCAATAATTTTAAAGAACATTATTTATCAGAAAGTAAATTGATGGGTTGAAAATTAAATAACTCTTATTTATTTTCTTAGTATTGTATTAGATCAATTACAATTATACATATATAAATATTTAAAAATGTTTCATTTGTACTCAAAATACAGAACGTGTATAACCAACAATTTTTATACAATATTTGAAAATATTTAAGAAATTTAAGTTATTCTTATACCAGAATTGAATTGCAAGTATTATAGTTATTTTAATATTATTTCTGATAACTTTCTCATATAAACTACATATTCTAAAAAAAAATCCTAAGTAATATATTTAATTACCCTGACGAAGTTTAGTATTTTCAACATTTTGTGATAATTTTTTGCATTTCGAATTATATTATTATAACTTTATAGTAATGAATTATAAATAAATTCATATAAATTATAATTTAAAATCAATATTTCTTAATAAATTAACAAAATTTATTAAATGCAAAATTCTAGACTTAAAAAAAAAATAGTTGTTCATATATTTAAAAAAATTATTCTTAAATTTGTTTATATTATTTTTGGTAATTTTGTTTTTTGAAATTTGATGCAAAATAGTGTTTTGCAATGATGAAAATAATGATTTTGTAAAATGATTAAAAATGCATTATTTCTAACAATAAAATAGTTACTTTTTTCTCTGGTTGTTCTTTTTTTTTTTCAATAAAAATAAATTATTTTTAAATATAAATATAAATAACAATGACATAATTTTGCCATAATATTAAAAATCTTAAAAGTATTTTCCAAAAAAAAAAAAAAAAATATTATTATTATTGGTTTCATTTTAACAAATTTTTACTCATTAAAGTGAAAACATATTTCAATTTCGATGGCTTTTTCTGTAGTTTATTCTGTACTAAAATTATTTTATGCCAATTTTCTGTGGACCACGATCATAAAATAACATATAAGCTGGTATACTAAGAACTTCATCAATAGAAACTTCTTTCACAACAGTATCCGATGTATAAAACCATCTAGAAAAAAATATACATTTTAATTCTTTAACTTATAAAAATTATAGTTTCAATTAAAAATATTTTACCTATGAGAATTTCTTAAAGCACCACGTCTATATGTTACAAAATGTCCACTATTTGCTTCACCGGAATGTACAATAACGGCCAATAAACGATATAAATTTTTTGGAAACATTGAACCAAATCCGAATCCACTTAATGGTCCGCCACCAACTACACCACCTCCTAATGATGATAAATCACCATTATTTGTTGGTACACTTGATGAATATAATGAAATTGTTGAACCCCATGGCGTAGATGCCTGACTATTCAAATGTGGTTGTACAAAACTATATGGTGCCATTGATAAACTTTCTGGAAAATGTATATAATCTTGTCGTTTACTAATTTGACCAGTTTGTAGCCAACGAGTACGTTGTACATGAATACATAAACAAGCTGGTAATTTAGCAAATGTTATTGATTTTGTATGATTTGTTGTTTCATTACATGTTTCACATGTAACATCAGTTAAACTTTCAGATGCAATATATTCACTTAATAAATGTCCTAAACTTAAACCAGTTCGACGTTGTTCTGGTAAATTTAATGAAATACTATCAAATTTATCATATCGTACTGGTGATTTATAACCACAACTAGAACATATTATTTGACTACCCATTGCACCTTGAAATGGATGTGGTACTTGTGTTGGACCACGGTCAGACCAAATCTGGAAAAAATAATATTAATTTTTAGTTGGTTAGAGAAGTTTTTTATTATCTAATGGAAATGATTTTTTAATGGGGTTGTGTTTTTTTATATTGGTTACATTTACTTTCTGTCTGTTGTATACGGTCAATTGTACTATTGTACTGTAGGGCCAGTACTTTCACTCCATTGTACGTTCGATCAATTGAAGGTAAATGCAATTGTGTATTAGGTCTATAATTGTTTGACAATGTTTTCTATTTTTTCGCGACAATTTACACTCATATAAGGCATGTAATTGTTTTGTGGGCTAAAGCTGATTGATCAAATATTCAATTTTATATAAATCTTACCGAAACTCTACCTGGTCCACGACTTAATCTTTCCAATGATCTACAACTCATTGAATTACGTTTATTTATTAAATCAGCTGGTCCATAATTTTGTATTGTTCTTGATCGACTTTGTCTACCCAATAAACTCAAATTTGGTGACATTTGTATATCTTTATCCATTATGGATGCAATTTCTTCATTTTCATCACAAATCGATGATGGTGAATCTGGTGTATGTGCTTCAGATCTAACTTGTCGCATTAAATTTAAATTTGTCGATTCATCATATTCAGTATTTAAAAAATCTGACAGCATTGCACTTGAAGGCCGCTGACATTCAACAACACCTTTACATTCACCCAAAGCATCTGATAAACAACCAACTAATTTCACGGGCCGTATAGCTTCTTCTTCTAGTGATGCTAACATAACATGTAATAATTCATGAGCATCATGTTCATCTGGTGGTATTACCCAACCCAATGTATTTAATGCTCGAATTACAGAACCTGGTGAATATGGATCACCACGTAAAGTTGGATGTGTTCCATTTATAACTTCCAAAGTACTTAATAATGATGAAATTAAACTTTTCTTATCGGCACCATTGTGTAATTGTAACCATGACATAAATTGTGGACAAGCTGCTAAAGCTTGTAATAATGTATTCAGAAAACATGTACGACCGAAATTGTGTAATCCAGCAATTTGGCCGCGACGTTTTCGAAGACGTGATGAACCTGTAAATAAAAAACTAAATTTAATATTTTGTCTAATTTAAAATAGAAGTTTTGTTGCTGACAAATTTTTTTAATAGAAACTCAATATAATATGGAAAATGATACGAAAAATAACATTGAAGAGCTATAAATAAATTTGTGGAATTTTCAATTTTTTTTACCAGATGGTCCCCAAAATACAAAAGCACCAACAACAACAGCAGCACCTAGTCCAGCTGCCATTAATATTCTTTCACCTTCCATTATTTTTTTTTAACTACCAAATTTATATATATTAAATTTATAGTTTTATTTGGAACTGTTAAATTTTTTTGGGTACATGCCCATATTTTATATTAAAGAAAAAATTATATTAACTATACAATTATTTTAATTATAGCAACTTTTGTTATTTTCATTCGTATTCAGTATTCAGAATTCAATTCATACAGTTCAGTTCACTTCTTTTTCTTTTTGCTTTGAAATTGAAATTAAAATTAAAGAAAATAAGTGAAGTGAAGAGTGAAGTTAGTTCATAACTTTTTTATTTTACCAACTTTTTGACCACTTGTAGTAGGCTCGTCATGTTGCATGTAGTGATGTAGTGTTACGTAAAATAAACAGCCACATTTATTGTGATTAAACTATTATTTTTATTTCATCTACTGAATGGTGAATATCACACCATCACACGTCATAATTTTTTTTTAAAATAAAAAAGTAATTACAAGCGATTTGTATTTTTTACCTGGACCCCTATATGATTTTTCATCAGACAAAAAAAAAACAATCATGCCTTCTTATTGTATTATGATTTCATTTCCCGCTGGGTTATTATAACTCGTGAAATGCAAATTATAATTATGTACAATAGTTGCATACTTTTAGGGTAGAAAATTCTGATATGGACTTCTCCTAAAATTATGCTTAAAACGATCAAGAAAAACAATATTGTAACAAAACCAACACTTCACATTCAAAACGTTTTTACACTTCCGAAACTAAACTGTTCAGTAAACATAGCGATAATTATCGGCCTTTAAATATTATTATATACCTCCTTTTTCTGAATTAATTTCTGTTACGGCTAATACAAATTTAAAGTTTGTAGTGCTAGCGATATACTCAAAAATGTTGGAACTTAATATTTCAAAAGATTCAATTTGATTCTGGTTTAATTTTATTTATAATGTTTTTGACGGTCGGTATTTGATATTAGAGATAAAATAATTTAATTGTTTATTTCCAAAATGTAGAGGTATTCCTTGTTCACAGCATTACGTAGAGACAATAATTAATGACTTCAATATAATATACATCTAAAATAGTGGAACGAAATTTGACCTGTTAACTATATAACTTTCCTTCGTATCGAATTCGGAAATTAATTAATTTAAGCGTATCAATAAAAACACAACCATCATCTTATAATGGTTTAAGATTTCTTTTTTCAAATTCTTTTTTTTTTTTTTTTAATTACGTATATTTTATTTTTATTTACGATCTTACAATATTCAAGGATACATTTATACTGTTTTGCCAAAAATAAATTACTACATATTAGTTGGAATTGAAAAATTTTAATATTTAATTACGAATTTTCTTTATATCGCCCCGAAAAAAATGTAAACTTTAAATTTTAACTGATATTTACAACATAAAAAAATGGAATAAAATTATTATGGTATACAAGAATAAATGTTTAAGAAAATTAAATTCTGATTAATAAACACACGAATAAAAATATACTTAAATAAATATGAAAACATTTTTTTTTTCATGTTTACATGGCAACTAAATATAGGAAAAATTTATATATTTCTAAAATTTCACATGTAAATTTCGAAATTATTATATATAAATGTATTGAAAAATTCTAAAAAATGTTTTGAAATAATTTATATATTCTATTATGAATAAATTTTTTTAAATTTTAAATAGAAAATACAAAAAAAAAATATATAAACTTTATTTAAATTTTTCAGGATATTAATTATATTTCGATTGGATATCTCAAAAGTAAATAATTAAAATTATAATTTAAGTTTTTAAGAAGTCAGTTATTTTGTAATTTAATTTTTCATCAATAAATCAACTGATTATTATTAGTAGTTAATATCAAAATATTTGAGTATAATTCCAAATAAATATATAAGAAATGTGTTAAAAATAATTTTGTTTTTTAATATTATATAGAAATATGACAGAGACTATTTAAAAATTACAATTAAATACCGATTTTACGAAAAGTTATTGATAAATTGAGCTAAATATAAATCGGTTTTTATTTTTATTATTATTTATTGAAATTATATAAACTAAATTAAATTAATTAAATTGATTTTTGATCATATATTACTTTTATTCAAATATATTTTATTATCTTAATAAAGATTTTTCTTTTTCTTCAATTGTGAAATGAATACAATTATAATTTTATTTTACGAAATTTTAATTCAGAATTTACAGTATAAATTTAGATTATTTTATTTATTTCTCGGCATTTATTAAAATTGAATTTAAATTTAAAATTAATTATTTTGTTGAAATACATACAAAAAAAAAAAAAAAACAAGCAAACAAACAAAATTATCATCAATGGTCAATTAAAAATTATAAATTTTAATTGATTTTGAATTTTATATTTGAAATATTGAATTTTTTTTAATATATATTTATTATTTATTAAATTTAAATTGTATTTGTTTTCCCTTTATTTTGCATAATTTATTTTCTACGATGATGTTTGCATGGATCTGTTCGTCGCAATACCTCAGCATATGACAAATCTAATTTTTTTAATATGTGTAAATCTTGTGATACTGTTCGTCGATATTGTACACTACTCATATCTAAAATTTTACCATTTTTACCAGTTGCAGTTGCTGTTGTTGGTGTATTATTACGATTATATATAATCATTGAATTACCATTCCATTCATGTGTCATTGTACCATTAGCTCTTGGTGACCAACCGCGTGTTGGTGTTGTTGTATTTGATTGTTGTTGTTGTTGTTGTTGTTGACTTGATGATGTTGCTGCTAATGGTGATTCATTTAATGGTCGCATATCACGACGTTTTTTACCACTACCACCACCAAAATAAATACGTGGCGGTGATGGTAATATTGGTGAATCTGAACGATCTGATGAATTATTAAAATTATTACGATTTTTTTTACGATTTTTCTTTTTAATACCAACACCAACAGTTAAATATTCTAATGGTTCACGTTTTAATGGTGTTAATATACGGCCATTTTCAATAATTTGTTGTCGTTGTTTACAATTATTAATTGGTGTTGTTGCTGTTATTGAATTAATTGTTGCAGTTGAACCAGTTGTAGTAGTATCATTATTTATTGATAATATGCTATTTCCTATTGTTGGTGGTTTATTTTCTTGATTCTTTTCAATAATATGTTTTTTAGCAATTTTCCTTTCAACTTTTGTTATACATTCGGACATGGCAACTGATTGCTCAGACATTACAGATGATATAATACTTTGGGTATCATCACCACAAAAATCTAATAATAATGGTAATTCTTCATTAGCTGGCGTTACTGGTGGTACTTTATTTTGATAATGTTGTTGTAATTGTTGTTGCTGTTGTTGTTGTTGGATATTTGTATCATCATCTAATAATGGTAATTTTTCACCTTCAGCTTTTTTCTCAGCAGCTTTACGTAACACTTCAAAAATTTCTTTAAATAATTCACGATATTCAGGTCGCTGACGGAATCTTGAATCAATTGGACTAGCATCATCATAAATACTAAATTTACAATCTTCACCATCACCAATTGAACATAAGAAATAACCGGGACGATCATCAGTTTGTGTACTTTTATTACTAGTTACATCTGAGAATCCTGAACTGGATGTACCAGCTTCAGAAAATTCAGTTGGTGTACGACGTAACGATGAATTATCAATATTATTATTACTATTACCACCATCACTACCACCACTAACAATAATAATATTTGTGCTTGTTGTTGATTTATTATCTACATCTAATGTATTATTTTCATCTTGTTGTTGTTCTTGTCCATTAATTATTTTTGAATGTTGGATCATATTTAATGTATTAAATTCACCAGATAATTGAAATTCTTCAGATAATGATATACCACCACCAACATTATTACAATTATTTGTTAATGATTTACGATGCAATGATGGTAATGAATGACGTTGTACTTCCATTAATGCTTCATATTTTTCAACTAAATCACGGTATGGATTAGGGCTTGGGCAATCCGCATGCAAATCTAACATGTTTGGTTTTTGTAAATTCTGAAAATAGTTATTTTTTTTTTTAATTAATTTTGTTTGTTTTTGAAAATAGAAAATTAATTATAGAAAATATATAAAAAATAACATGCTAAAAATAAAAACTTGCCATTAAAAAATATTTCTATAAATAAAAATATATAAGAAATAAAAATACAATTTAAATAGTTTTTGTTTTTTGTTTTTTTTTTTTATATAAAAATTGTACTTTTTTTATTATTTTGTGTTCATTATTGTTTCTTTTTTTTTAAATTAACATAAACATTTATAATAATTTAAAATTAAAAAAAAAACACATACAAAAAATAAAAATGCTTTTTTTTAAAAATTATAATTAATATAAAAATAATCATTAATAATTAATAAATAATTATTTTTAATTAATCATTTTAAAATATGTTTTCATCGATATAAAATAAACATTTGTAAATCCTCTGTCGGGATTTTATTTTTTCTTCTAATATATTTACAGCGCATTCTGACGGTAATTTTATATTTTAAAATGATTAATTTATTTAATTTTTCACAATTCATTATTTCATATTTTTGTATTTTAATACATTAATAATTAATAATATTAATTTATTACAAATTAAATTAAACTTTTTATGGTTTTATCACAATTTTATACATGCAATTTTCAAATCAATTAAGAAAATTTACTTTTTATTTGAATATTTTTTTCTTCACAAACTATTAAAATTACATAGTAATAATTTAATTTTAATTTTATTTATTTTTTATATTTATTTAATTAATATAAGTTAATATAAATGAATATAAGTTTAAATAAATAGTTTTGTCATCTTTCCACTTATTTTAATTTGTTTTCTTTCTTTTTTTTTTATGCTGTGAAATAATTTCATTTAAATTTCTACTGGCTTTTTAAAAGGGAAATAAAAATGTATGTATTTAAAAATAATGTAAAAATGTTAAAAAAAAATATATATATTTATAGAAAATTTGTGACCCAACCAAAACCAATTCAAAATTTTACTAAACTCCATTTAAAAACCAATTTTTATATTTGCAAAATAAAAATAAAAAATGAAATTTCTAAAATATTGAAAATAATTTCAAAAAATTTTACAAAAAAAAAAAAAAAAATTTATTTTATATAACAAAATCACCAATAATAAAATACTCTATTTTTTTTTAATAATACTACAAGAAAAGCAATTAAAATATTTCTTTCAACAAATTTAATGTAACTTCAATTTAATTCCGCCAGGTGACAAAATTATTTTGTAGATTTGAGAAGATTGAAATATGATCATAATAAAAATTGTAAATTTCCTAGAAATAAACTGGTTTAACTCAAAATATTTATGAATAGCAATTTGGAGTCTTGGAGTTACAACATTTTTTTAGGGGAAAATACTTATTTACGAATTCGGTTACATATTTAATATTATATCTGGATAGATTTGTATTGATAACTTTTTTCAATATATAACGATTAAAATTAAATCCCTTTCATAAAATTCAAAAAATAAAAACTAACATATTTGCACACACAACTATACAAACATATACATATTTAAATTTTCCCCACATAAACAATAATGCCAGCAAAATTCACTTGTTTTCTGATAGTAAATAAAATTTAATATATAATAAAAAAATTTCATGAATTTTTACTGATTTTTTCTACCTATAAACTTTTTAGTTATTATGATTTCAATTTCTGAATTTTCTAATAGATGGCGTCGCGAACTGGTCGAATTAATTTAATTATAGTAGGTTTTGGCTAATTACACGTTATTAATGGCAAATTATTTAAAATTATTAAATTATAATTCAAATTATTTAATAAAAATCTATGAAAACAATATAATTTAAATATGTAGTACTTTAAACGCCATCTGTCGGAAAATTATGGAAAAAAATCCGTGAAAGCGATAATCTTAAAAAAAAAATTATAATTTAAAAATACATTTAAAAATTTAATATAAAACTATTGGAAATTGGAAAATAATCAAAATTAAATGAAAAGTGACTTTGTTGAAACAATTAATTCATGTTTTTTGTTTGTCTGTTTTAAAAATTAGTGTTTTAAGTAAAAAATGACAGAAAATATTTAAAAATATAATAACAAAACAAAAAAAAAATCATATTTTTCAGAGAAAAGTTAAAAACTAAGACTGATTTTCGGTCGCTGCTAATGAAATGTGAATCATAGAGCCTCAGGTATAAAAGCGGGTGACTGAGTTGCATATGATTTATATTTGAGGCTTATTTTAAATCAACAAATGTCAAATCTTATGGGCACAAAAAGTATAAAGATCAACCTAAATTCAAAGCCTAAATGCAGATAAACTTTAAACTTTTCGGATTGGTTAAAAATTTGGAGCTCAATATGAGTCGTAATCCCACGAAAACCGACTGAAAATCAGCCTTTATTTATAACAAAAAAAAAAAAACATAAAAACTAAGCACGCAAAGAAAAATTAACAAACAAATTTATATTTTTATTAAAATTAAAATTATTCATATTTAAATTTTGATCATGCAAACATTTTATAGAATCTTTGCGTGCAATTTATCACTCAATTAATACAAAACATAAAGAAATACAAATACTATTAAACATTAAAACACATACAAGTATAAATAAAATAAAAAAAATGACTAAAAAACTACATAAAACTAAAACTATCATCTTGCGGTAAACTAAATCTAATCATACGATAAATGACAATTGCTGGCCATTGTAAAATTTTTAACATCCAACGTAAGAATTTGTAATTTTTCATATTCAGCCATAGATCTAGCATTAGGCTATCTAATTGTATAGGCAACTCATGCAGGTACTTTGTTGTTTTTGAACAAATCACACATTCAGCCTATAAATTATTAATATATAATTTTATATAATAATTAACGAAATATTTTTTTTTTAATTATTTTTTGTGTTTAAAATTAGAATATAAAAAATGTTAAAAATGTTGTAGAAAATTAGAAAAATGTTTGGTGAATTTTATTTGTGTGGATTTTTACTTTTCTTAAAATCAATTTGAGAATTTTTATTTTTATTAATTTAATTTTTTGTATGATGAATTGTTATGTAAATTTTATTGTTGTATAGTAAATTGTGAGAATTAAATGCGAATAAGTATAAAAAGTATGTAAATCACAAAGATATAAGTTTCATTAAAATTTAGATTTTGTATTACATAAAAAAATTTAGTAAAGAAACATTTACCCCCGAACCCCCCATAAAATTCCAATGAAGAAACATAACAAAATATATGTAAATAATTAATTTTAAAACATTTATTGAATTTAAAATCTGACAAATACTTTTTTTTAATCAAAAATATTATACCCTACAGCCTACAACATTGTAGTTTACCCTATATCAAAAAATCAGCTTAATTCAAAATATTCAATCCGTTTTTGAATTTTTCATAAAGTTTGTGAGCTATAAAAACATTTCACCGGCTATAAAAACATTTATTATAATAACGATATTTTCAGGGACTAAGTTATTTGAACAAACTGTAAAATTAGAATAAAGTTTCTAGTAAATGGACAGTTTTATAAATAAGAGCACCATCTAAAGCTAAACTAAACTAAAACGATAACATATTATATAACTTGGAAATACATACATATAACTTTTAACTTTATCAATCAATCAAAATGGACATCTAAAGTTAGTTATTTGAACCTTGAAATGGAGGTCACACATTATCCTTCATAATACTTTTATTAATTTATGTAATTTTATTAATTTAATACTGATACGACATACGAGTTTCTTTAATTAGAAGTTCTTAATTTTTCATAAATAATTTTAAGAATATTTAATATTATTATGCTTTTTTAGTTCCAATAATAAAAATTTGTCTAACTAAATTAGTATTGTCTGCATCTGCATAAAGGCCTTATGCAAATAAAATATAAATTCGGTAAATATATAAATCTAAAATTTAATTAAAATATAAATAAATATAAAAATAATAAGTATAAATCATATTAAAATAAATGCTATAAATAATTACGAGTTTGGCTCTAATTAATCGTCGAGTTTCAAAACTTTTTCAAAAATTTAGTACGAATTAGCCCCACAATTAAATATCTAATCACAGAAAAATCTTTTGTGTCATAACTTTTAATTCAAAAAATTATGTAAAGATTTATTAAAATTGGAACCCCTTAAATTGAATTAATTGAAGAAAATTTTACTAAAAAAATTAAATGCAATAAAATGATAATCAATAAATTAATAAGAACCACAAATTAGAGAAGTCATTAGTAAATTTAAAATTAAAATAAGAATCTAAAATGATGAAAAACTACTACTATCATTTTTTGAATAATCAAGATTCAATTTCTAATATCTTTTTAAATAAAATTATAAAATAAGATGAAATTGATTAATTTTATAAATGCACTGATTAATTTAGTAATTGTACTAAGAATGTAAGAATGAAGTATTGACCGAAACATAATTTATCGAATACACAATTGATAGTAAATTAAAAAATAATTATTTACTAAAATCCTAAAATCAAATTCACCATAACCACAAAAAATGCATACATAAATTTATGCAATTTTTCCGGTAAATTTATACTTTCGGTTAATTGTGGAATCAGTAAATTTGTATTCGGCGAATTTATATTTAAATTTTACATTCAGTCAATAGTGAATGATCAATTAAGCAACTACTTGTATACGAATTGCATTTACAGATTAACGTTATAAGCGATGATGATGTTATACTATGCTACCAGCAATAGCACAGCGTCAGTACCGCAAATAGTGGCACTCTGTACGTAGCCTAAATTGTAATTTCATTATATTGAAATTGAACTATAGTTTTAGTACCAAATTAATTAAAATTAATAAATATATTATAAAAATGTTAGTATATTTAAGATTATATTAATCTAGGCTAGAGTCTAATCTAAATAGAAACACCAAATCCATGAGATAAAATAGTAAAAGTAGAAATTTTGTAAATAAAATTATATATTGATAAAAATATTAAAATTTTATAATTAATACTGAACAAGTGCGTTTTTTTTAGGTGTGTTAAAAAAATCTAATCATAAAAAAGTCAAGAAATAATACTGATAAAAAACATGCTCTCCACCAAAAAAAAATATTAATAAAATCAAATAAATTTAATTAAAATTTTTTATGTTGTTGTTTTTTTTTTTTTAATAAAAGCATTAAATTCGTTTTGTTCATATTTAAAATTATATAATTTTTTATAAGCTATAATTAAATAATTTTCTTTTCTTTTTTACAATAAATTAATTTTAAATACAAAATATAAAAAGTCTGATGTGAATATTTTTTTAATGAAAATTATTATTAATTTTAATAAAATATAGTAATTTTTTTGTCAGCTTTTCGTTACAAATTGCCAGATGAGATTCTTTAAACAAAAAATATTTCTTACCTTAATTGTAAGTGCTGAACGATATAATTGAGTATCTTGTTCTAAATCCATTAAACTACCAACATCATCATCATCTTCAGTTGGTGCTATTGATGAATTTTCATCTAAATTAGTTGTACGATCATCAACTGAACGTAAACATCTTGTACACATTCGTCCTTGTCTATATTAAAAATTTGAAAGAAATTTTAATTTTAAAGAATTTTAAATTTTATATTTAAAATTTTTTACAATTCCATTATTGAACATAATTTTTGTAAAATATATAAATTCGCCCAACGTGGGGCTCGAACCCACGACCCTGAGATTAAGAGTCTCATGCTCTACCGACTGAGCTAGCCGGGCATATATTCTTATTTCACAAATTTCTAATAATAATTTCAAAAAAGTCGAATACTCTCAGATAATTTCTATTATAGATCAAATTTACATGATATATTTGAACAAGTGTACGGAAGATCACCGTCCGTTGTATACAGGTGATTATTTTTAGAATACGTTTTTGTAAACAAACATTTTTCCCGAAATAAAAATAAGGGAGCGCACAAAACAAAATAAAAATTTCTTTGGCTTCTGAACTTACCGAACATCATCTAATATTGATAGTTCATCATGAACTGATTTCATTTCTTCTTGTAAACTTGTTTGGGATATTTTATCTTGTAAACTTTGATTTTCTTGAACTGGAAATTAAATTTAAATTATTTTTTTTTATTATTTAGATAAATTTATTTTTATTATTATTTTACTTAATGTTATAATTTGTTCTTCCAATTCAATATTTTTTTGTTGTTCCATTTGTAAATCTTTTTTATTCTTTTCTAATTCTTCAACGAATCGTATAATTTCTTCATTTTCAATATGACTTAAATTATTATGTAAATCATCATCATTTAAATTATCACTAATTTGTGTTGAATTTGCATTATTGCTACTTTTTAATGATGATGATTTATTATCAGATAATTGAAATTCAAAACTATAATTAGCTGAACCACCAACTGTAGTCGGATCAAAACCCTATAAAATTAAAAGTTAATATTTTTTAATAATAATTTTCTGCTAAATTCGTTAAGAGTCGAATTTTACGGATTTCATGTAATCTTGTTAAAGATTTCTAGTAATTACTCTAATATTTGAGATAGTCTTAGTGACTTTATATCGTATCGACACGCGACACCATAAAAGTAAATCAATTGAACTTTTAAGGCGTACAGTAATACTGATTCCATATAATTTCATATATTCTTTACAGTGACGCCGATGAAACTAAGGCTTATAAACACAAGATTCGAAATTTACAGATTCCGAGGAATTTCAAATACTTTTAAAGGTTTTTCATAATATCGGTTTACCGAAATCCGTAATTACGAATCTTGATATTGAATCCGTCCACGTAAATGTAAAAAAAAATATTTACCCCATCAACATTATCAACGTCATGATTATTTGGATAATTATTGTCTTGACGCGATCTCAATACTGCACCATCAACTTTATCATAATTCCGATCTGAAGACAATCGTTCGTTTCTACGACGTTCCAATGCTAATAATTTATTTGTTTCTTCCAAACTTTTAACCAATTCATCATTCCTTGTTTCTAATGCTTCGTTAGTGTTCATAATACTATAAAATGTCAAAATAAATTAAAACGTCTGACAATGTAAACATTTTGGAAGACTTTTTTTTTTATATGTAAAATACTTACGATTTAATTGATTTTTTGTCAGATGCATTTTCAACTTTCAGTCTATGATTTGCCCTTTCCAAATCTTGTATACCAACTTCCATATGCTCATAAATTCGGCATCGTGAATTTGTAACCTCCCGAAGAGCTGCGGTTTGTTTTTGAAGATACTATATAAAATAAAAAATTAAAATAAAACAAAAAAATTAATTAATTATATTTTAATTTTTAATAAAAAATTAATTAATAAAAAAAATGTTTTTTGCTTCGTAATTCCAGTTAAAATTCAGTTCATGTTTCTAAATTTTGCAGTAAATTTTGTAATTGGGGAAGTGTTGCAAATTGCAAAAAAACCTGAATTTCAGAAAAACTGATAAATTATATAATTATAAAAATTGATTTATGAAAATAATTTGTATAAATATAAAACTATTAACAAGGAAAATTATTTCTATTTTTATAAATGAAAAACTGGTATTCATTATGGAATTACGATGTGGTGTTACAAGTTAATAATTATCATTTACCTATTAAATTGACCAGAACTCTGAGTTTAATATTAAAATTTAATTTAACCCAGATCAGAATTCCATATTTCGAGTCGAAACATAGAGAATATAATCAAAAGTTGGTTTATTTTGAAATTCGATTTTCGGTTGTAAAAATTTCCATTTTTATCAGTTTCCCATTTAATACCTTAACTTCAAATTTCCAAAACAAATTTTAATCGATTTTTTTTTTAGTTACTAAATTACTAAATTTAATAAAAACACCTAAAAGTTATTTCATTATCTAATTTTACCGGTACCACACCACCGGAAATGTTTCAATGTCCGAAAAAATCATTAACAAAAAGTTTATAAATATAAAATCACGACTCTTAAAAAAAAAAAATTTCCTGTCCTTTCTTAGAAACTATTAAAATTTTCAATTTCCTCAAATATAATCCAAAAAAAAAAAAAATACTTAATTCTTCTAAAAATAACAAAAACAATTAATTACATAAAAATCTCGAAGCACTTAATCATCACAGAAAAAACCATAGACTAAGAATATGGTTCCGCATTGATTGTCCGTTCACGGCTAATAAAAATAAAAATTCTAATATTAGAACTTTCTGGCCGATCGTGTGCATTCTAATGAATCTTGTGCAACAAAATCACTTCATATATTTCTTTTTATTGTGTTAGGGTCAACAAAACAACATCACAAAATGTTGTACACTTAGACTTCTAAAGCTATCCAAAAAAAAAATAAAATAAAATTTCTTAAAAAAATAAAACCACCGTGAATAATTTCAAGTTAAATGACTTTTACGGTTGTTCAGCTGTCGAATTCTTTTCGGTAATGATGACCAGCAGAACAACAACAAACAATATATACATTGCACAGAATCAAAAGTTCATTGGCAGCGGTGCTATTTTTACAATAGATCGGCTCATAAAATATCAAAAAAAAAAAAACACACCTTATAATAATTTACGTCTTGGATTTTGTTGATCGAAAAGGTTTTTTTTAACAATAATATCGAATATTGATGTCTAAATTCCAATGAGTCAGATTTTTGTTATGTTTTTTATGTTTTTGGTTTGTATGCTCTGCTCTGAAGTAAAAAGCATATAAAAAAATAAGAAATTTAACTTAATACTTTTAGTAATACATATTTCAAAAAATATGCACTTTGCCATAAAAACTATCACTTCTGGTACGTGATTGGAAAAATGTTTTATTTGAATTATGATGGCCTAGTTAAAAAATGTTTAGGAAATTGTATAGACAAAAAGCATACAAAAAAAAATTTGCTATATTAGAAAATTGAAAATGATTGCAATAATTATCTACTAATTTTGTGAACTTGAAAAGAAATTTATTTTGTTGTGACATTATTAATTATAGATGCGGAAAATTACAAAAAAAAAAAAAAAACGGAAAATGTATATAATAAAATTTAATTAACCTGAAAGTTCAATTTTTAAAGGTTCAATAGGTTTTAAATGTAGATTTGTTTAGGCGATATTACCTAATATTCCATAGTTAACTTAGAAATAATTTTTGATATTTAATTAAAGTCATCTAAAATCCTTTTAACTAGGCCAATAGATATGGTACTTTGAAATGAAATGAGCATGCATATACTAACTAAGACGTTTTAGGGAATTCTTAACCATAATTTTAAAAATGAACAAGGCAACGGCTAAATTATATACGAGACGTTCACGGAACATGCGATTTGTATGAAGCATGAAATGAGATTAGGAATTACTCAACGCTGCATTCGTCGTAGGTGTATAGAGTAGTAGGAGATAATGAAACTTGTTTTATTTATGTGTCCGTCAGTTTAACATAAAAGTTTTTGAAAATTTGGATATTTCTTTCTGGAATACATTAAATTAAAGATGAGTGTAAACTGAAGCTAAATTATTGAAGAAATTGGATGGATCGATAATGATGCCAGCGATCGACTGGCGCGTACTACGATCGCTTTAATATGTGTCGCGAACTCCTTTAAAACCAACCAAAATTCAAATATGATAGTTTGAAGCTGTTTAAAATTTTAGAAGATAATTACGCGATTAGAAATAGAAAATTTTCGATTTTTTTTTACAATAAACGAAGCAATTGGAAGCAAGGAGCTAAGAATGTTGATCATAGCTTTAAAATTAACAAGGATTCAGAAAAATCATATGAATTTCTTGAACACTGTTAGAAATTTTAAACTCCGGGTTATCTACACTTCACTTATCAGGACATGGAACTGCATTTGTTTAAAATTTGAATACAATTTGAATTATAGACTAAAATGAATGCTCTACTAAATTAAAACATTATTGACTCGTCGTCCAAATAATTGAAAAATTGTTTTTTTTATACGTTCATCAAAATTCATATAATTAACTTAAATAATTCTTTTTCCAATATTTCACCAAACTAAACGTAAACCGATAGTAATGGTCAAATCCGAAATTTTTTACGTATCATACTTTTGATGATCGTAATTTTTTATGTAAATTTTTATAAAAATGCCAATTATTTCATTAATATGTAAAAATTCAAATAAAAATTTAAACATATTTTTTTCATTATCAATAAATTTTGCAGCTGCTTTTAAAAATTTTATCTAAATATTTATCACAATTAAATTTTTAGTGAAATCTTTCACTTTTAGTATTATTCATGAAATTCCAAACAATTCCCAACAAACAAATTATTTATTAACTAATAACATTTTCTTTAACTACCAATATTTCTAAAATTTCTTTAGAAGGAGGCATTCAAGTAAACTCTTAAAAATATTTTATATTTTCACACTTAAAGGACTTTTTTTTCTGCAATATGTATTATAAATTTTTGCATATCAAATTTTAAATAGCATATCAAATTTACCTCAATTTCTTGTGTCTGTTCATCGATAATATTTTGACTATTCCTTAAATCAGTTTCAAGTTCTTTATTACGGACCAACAGATTTTTACCTAATTCAGCAGCAAGTTGAAGATCTGAAAAAAAAAAAAAAAATAATTATTTATTATTATATTATTTTTATAAAAGATTTTAATGATAAAAAATTTATTTAAATGAGGAAAATTTGAATTTTATTATGAGATAAATTTAATTGATATTCAACATTCTTTTTTAAATAATTTAATATTATAAATATTTTATGGTGTGTGTCGTGGAAAGATAATATTTTTTAGATAAGTTTAGAAAGTTGTTAAATTAGATATAATAAAAAAAAATGTTATGGTAAAATTGGAAAATTCCTGAATAAATTTATTAATAAAATTTATATAAGAATTTGCCAGTGTTAGAATTAAGTTTTTCAAGCATTACAATAAAATTTATCGAAAGGATAATTGTGGATTGGGCCTTACTAATTTAATTTCCATATAAATTTTTCTTAAGTGAAACAGTTTTGTATTGTATAATATCCGCTAATAGAAAATTATTGAAACTGTGGTAATTTTTGAAAATTCTATCGATATCATTGAAATGAAAGTAGCAACAAATCATTTATTCATTTCTGAATTGTCAGTTTAAAATAAATTATGAAATGCATTTAAAACTGAGCCGTACTTATAATTCGCCAGATTGTAAATTGTAAAGCTACGTATTTACAAAAAAATTGTATAATCTTGAAAACTAAATGAATCTAAAGATCCTTAGACGACGGGCTCCCACCAGCCAACTGCGAATTTTGCATATTAAATTACAGATAGTACAGATTATTAGGGTTTATTGGTCGCCTCGTGAGCTGTTTATTATCTTACAAGTTTTAGATAAATCGTACGGCTATCATAGGTTCAATTACTACAGCTTCCATTTAATGATATTAATTAGTTCACATTATCTGTGAAATAGTTAACGTAACCTCAGAATTTCCAAAGTATGATCTTAAATTTGTCATTTTTCTGCATATTGTACATATTATGTACAACTAGATTATCCCTGATCATTTTAATTAACTAGTTCATTTCTCTGGAACCATCGTATTTTGGTCCAATATTGATTGCATAGGTTCTAGAGACAAATTTTTCAATTTTCTTTTACCTGGTCTTTTACCGAATCCAACATTCTCAACATATATTATTAAATTAATTAAATTTTTATAAAATATTTGATTAAAAATTTAATCAACAAAATTCTTTTCCCGATTACATTCCAAATCAATTTAAATTTTCCATACAAAATTTTTAATAATTTAAACAATTTTGGTTTTTTTTACAAAATTCTTGAATAAATGGATTTGTTTAAAAAATCAAACCCAATAATTTTAAATTAAGGTTAACCATAAACTTTTTGATTAAAAATTTGACCTACTATGGCCTTAAATAGTTCTAACCTTTGAAACCAGTTTATTTATTCATCGTCTCTACTGACTATAAAGAAGTCACAAAAATCAAGTTGAAATTAATTTCAATTTTATGTTGTATATTCAAATAACCTATATCCCAACCATTATAGTTCCTCTCTATACTTAAAAACACAAATTATATTGAATTAATATTCCATTCCAGTCATCACCATAACAGCATTCACCATCCACAAAATTCTTTCTAATCATATTAATTATAAATAAAGAAAGAAGCTTAAACAAATTTATTGCTGATGCCATCTTTTCCCAAAAAAAAAAAATCATCTTTAAATTCATTTTGTTGACCGATTAATAAACCGCTCCCGGCAGCAATAAATCAAATGTGTAGTTAGTACCACTTTGCAGATCAATTTTTTTTTTTGATTCAGATTATAGAAAATTATTTGTTATCGAAGTATACAAGCCGTCAGAAAAAATGTTGCGATGAAACTTTATGACTTTTTAATGGTTTTTCATCTAAACAAATATATGAATTTTTTGATTAAAGTGTGTACAACTAGTACACCACGAACAATGCCAATAAGAAATTTGCACGCTGTTTTAATTATATTGATATATCTGCGATGTTTTTTTGCTGGGGCTGATGGATTGAAAATTAAAATTTGGCTACATACGAATAAAAAAAATTATATGCTTTTTTATTTTGCTGTTCAATTTTCATATAATTAATGATTTTTTGCCTGAAGGTACGTTCTTGTTTTTTAGTCTGCTTTTTTTTTTGGTAACAGGTGAAAGAATCTTTCTCTAAATTTTATAGATTAAAACCATAGATTAAATATTAATTTTAAATAGAAAAAAAAAAATGTTTTCTTTTTTGTGGTATGTTAAAATATGGAAAAATATTTCGTTGTTTTTGATGATGGATTACAATAAATTCTAAATTTCTCATATATATACATATATATATAATTATAATTATATTTAAACACTTCACCTCTAAAAGAAGTTGGTTTTTTTTTGTTGTAGTAGGTAGAGATTTAAAATCATTTAGAAGGTTGAAAAGTTTATTCAATTTTATTGAATTATTTTTATTGAATTTTATGAATACTGTTTTTTAGAGAAGATAATTTAGTTATAATTTTATAAAAATATGTGCCGGTTACGAATAACTTATGGAAATTGAAGTACATTACTTGTAGGTGCTGTGATAATGAAATACATTTGGAAATTTATAAGCAACTGTGTAAGATTAACATTTATCTAGTGTAAAATTTGTAATACAATCTAATCACTTCGTGAATTCGAAATAAAGGAAAAAGCAAATGAATTGCAGACACGAGTTTACTAATGATCCGTAATTATCAATTCACATCCAGTAAGATAACGTTTATCAAAATGCTAAAAAACTGATAGAAAATCCAATACTTGAACATTATGCTGGAAATTCCTGATTTAAAGAAAACCATTTGATCCAAACTGATCAGATTTAATGAGGTTAAATCAAGCCAGCCAAAATGATATTGTTCATGAGAAAGGTAAAATGAATCGAAGTCCTATATAGACATCGATTCATCCGATCCTACTCACTTCATGAAAATTATAAACATTGAATTGTGAAATTTAAGACCACCACTTTTAAATATTTCTCAATACAAAATACTTCTAGTTTTCTTGATTAGGAAAATTTTCGTAGAACAAGATAAAATTATTTAATTTAAATTATTTGAAATAATTACATTTTATTAATTTTGTCCAAGAATTCAAAAATTTATGAAGACTCTTCACTATTTTGTAATTTCTGTAAAACTATTATAAAATTTATCAATTTAATCAATTCTATTACTTACTATATTTCATAAAAACATTATCATCCATTGGACATTTATTAAAATTATCAGTTTCAACTTCACAATCAATCATAATTTTCTATGTATAAATTTCTTTTAAATATTAATTACAAATAAATAATTTTTTTTTTTTTGCAAACACTTTGAATTTGCTAATAATTATGTTCCACGATCAATCAAATTTTAATACAAACTGAATTGATTTTGAATAATTGAATTGCTATTTATATATTACCGTGCGCAAACAAAAAGGACTTCAACTTCAATAATTTAAATTGAAGACAATTATTTTGTTGATTGAAGAGGTGGGAACCAATTACAAACAAATTAAAAGGTCAGACTCATCATATATCCTTTAAAGTAGTCATAAAAAACTTATTATGAATTAAGGACTTTATAAATGAATTATTATTATTAGTTCAGTTAAGTATGTCTAGGTATACCGTACTCAGTACAATTTTATTGACTTAGTCGATTATACCTGATAATATTTCAATTTTATTGAAATGAGAGCGAAAATATAATTTAAAATATGAATTTCAAATTAATTTCACAAAAATTCAAATTATTAAAAAGTGAGTCAATAATTTTATGTTTTGGATTTGTAGAAGTCTAGCCTTTAAAACAAAAATTGTAATAAATTCTAAACTAGCTTACTATAGCCTATACTTAAATTGATATTTTTAGATATTTATGTCGAAGTAATTAAGAAAAATGATTACTAAAACTATACACATGTAAATTTTGCTAGATCTATCTTTGATTAGCTATCTTTCCAGTCATGTCTCCGACAACCATTTAGCATATTAGCACCATTTTACTACCACGTGAACCGTCCTTGCAATGAATTGGGATTGTTTAAATCTATCTCGTGATTGCGTTCAAGAAGTATAACGTTTCCGCAGGCCATTTATCGACTAGATAGTTTAAATCGTTTATTTCGTGGCTCCCTAGAAAATAATACCAGGGTGCTAGCCAATTGCATATGAAATGAAGTGTATGATTCGCTCAGTTTTTCCAGCTATGGCATTACTGGTTATACGGAAATGCCTAATCAAATCAGACCGCATGTTCGGCCAATGTTCGTTATACACTGCGGTTTCTCTGTTATGTTAAATGTTCCAACAGAATATGTTAAAAAGGTTATTGGTTTTTCGTTACAGCAGCTAAATTTTCCTAGCGATTTTGTCCGTGGTTATATGCCTACATCCTAAATTGGCAAGAAATAGGAGGTAGGTATAAATTTTTGATCCATCTCTAATCCGGATACTTTTATTTTCGTCCTTTGGTAAAAGCATTTTTCTAAAAGTATAGTCGTATTCTGGCTACTCAAATTAATGTCAGTCTATGACCAGTGTGAACCGAAGAACATACTTTTTACATCAAAATCGAATGGAATTTTTGTGTTATCATATTAGTTATAAATTATCAAGGATTAGTGGACCAGATTTTGTAGTAATTAATAAAACACTTGTAACTTTCGAATAGCGCTGTTTTCTAACTCTTCTTAATTCGGTGAATAACTGATAACAGACGGAAAAAATTAAAACTAAAATTATTTTGTACAAATGTATCTAAAAATTGAAGCATGTCTTTACAAATTTTAATGTTATATATTTCTACCTAAGATCTCTGATATCTAATAAATGTAGTCCAAGCAAATTAACCCAAATTTTTCTTAAATATTGTTCTATAATTTACTTACTTTACTTTTTCAATTAATTACTTGCAACTCGATTATTGTTCATCATGTCAATCTCGATTATATCGAATCAAATTAAATTCATGTAATTTGTAATCAAATTACAAATCAAAACTTTTACTCTGCCGTCTATGATGAATCCAAAAAATGTTGAAGAATTTTACCAAATAATCAAATTAAATAAATATTTTTATTTGAAATTTTTACTACTGTTCAAATTGTATAGTAAGTATCTGAAGTATTTACTTTACTTTGATTTAAAATCTTCATTTTTAGTACAAAATACTAACTTGTACTATTAGTACAAAATATGCTGAAAAGATTTCAATTTGTCTGTCTGGTATAGTTTTTCTAAATTTCAAACCAAAGCTAAGAGTATGTATTGATCCTACATCCTACCAGAATTTTGTTCCCAAATCATTGATCTTTAACTAGTAATTGAATTTGTAATTCAGAATTAATCCAAAACAGAAGATTTTTTAGCATCGAAAATGATTAATTAAGAGCTTCTGAGTGAACCAACCAATTGTCTGTATAAATTCATGAGTACAAACAGAAATATGGATATGATTAGTAAGAGTGTATATCCATTTCTTTAAGCTCGATTTCAATGCATTTTTTCACTATCCGCAATACAAGCAGATTGACTACCTTCAGTATCATCGATTGAGTTAGCTATCTAATTATATATAAATTACATACAAAACATAAAATTTACAGATTGTGAAATAAGTTTTTTTTTTTCTTAAGCATGCAGTAGCTAATTGTCAACTTTACCTGCTATGACCGTAAGTACTAGTACTTTACAAGCTATGACAGCAAAAGTACTGAAAATATTTTTTTTGCTGTGAATATTTAAACTATTTTCTATACGATTTTGGCGAACTAAACACTTTCTAAGTGCTTGTTTGAAGTATAATTTGAATGAATTACAAAAGTGCCCGATTTCGAGATTGACCCATCAATCTAATATTTTTATTTTTTATTTGTATTAAAAATACTACGTGCTTAACAATAAAGAAAAACAAATGAAAATTGTTTATTTTATTATACAAAAAATCTAGAACAAATAAATTATCACGACGACGAGAATATATTTTTGATATAGATTATTTGTGATTTTCTTCAGTGTATACAGAAGCCTCAAAAGATACTATATACCGTTAAAATTACACACGATCTATGATCATTTACAGTAGTGTTTAGAATTTCAGATATTATATGCAAAAAAAAAGATACAAATTTTCTTTTAAGTAATTTTCAAATCTAACCTTTAACAGTACAAAAAAAAATTTAAATTGTTAGTTTTTGGTTTGATGTGGTTCATTAATTTTTTTTTTTTTTGGATTCAATTGATTGTGGGTAAAACAAATTGAATTTAATTGTACTTGCCAAACCTGCAAACAATCTGAGAAAATTAAAATGTTTGGTAATTTTTATTTGTTAAGTATTTTTTTTGTAAGTTTTAAAAATTAATTGTTTTTGTTGGTGTTAAATTTAAAGATTAAATTAATTCTAATTTTCTAGGTGTGATTTTCGTTTTTTTTTTGGAAATGGAATTGAATATTTTGTATTACAATTTTCAAGGTTTGTAATTAATTTGTTCAATATTAAGATTCTTAAAAACACAATCTCGACTTTAATTTGGAATTTCGATAGATGTATAAAAAAATAATTAGATTAGCTTAAAATTAAAGTTTTTATTGAAAATTTAGATTTTCCAATCTTACCAATTTTTTAATATGACTTTTTTTTAGTTAGGATTGCTAAGAAATACAATTATTTTTTATAATTAATTAACGAGAGTTTAATATGAATTTCATATTATTTTCATTACATTATTACTACCTTAATTTATTCATTACATTAACTACTAGCATTACATTAACTAAACTATGTAGTTGGATTGGTGGCGGCTATGTATTATTATTCCCTGGTTCAACTCCGTACATGCATATCGATTTTAGTTGAATCAGCTTAAAATGAGTACCGCAGTAAGTAAATGTGCAACATCTAATTGTGAAGTAAGACTGCAAAAAATGTTAACAGTTGAAACCATTTACTGATAACAAATATTTCACTATTAAAAGCCTTTAGTTTGTTGCAATTAAATGTTTCTTCGCTATTATCAACAAAACTTATGGTTCGCAGTTCATATAAAATTAGTAGGTCAAAAATGTTACGAAACTTGGGCTGTAGTCCAACATTTCAAATTAGCATGGAACATATTAAAATATCGTTAAGGAGCTTTAATTTATTATAAAACTTACTTTGCATTCAAAATCTAGGCAATTATATATTTTAGTACTGACATGTCCAAATATTAAAAAGTTTCCATTCACAATAATTGAAACCGAAAAGAACTGTCCAAAGAACAATTTTTCAGAAAATGAAAAAAAAAAGTTTATAATTCTGACACAGAATGAAATAAATTCGTTACCTAGAGATTACCGAGAGATACAATAAAATATTTATGTTAGAGATAGTCTCGACTGTGACGCAGCCGCTTTAAAATGCTGTTACTTTATTCTAGAGATATACTTTCGACGAGTTTAATTGTTGAAATTGTCCAAATTTTTATTTGCTATTTTCTTTTTACTTATTACTTATTAAATTGACGAGATTTTCATTACATATTATCAATTTAATCATTTTACTAAATAAATTTATTAAATTTTTATCGTTTTTATTAAATTTTATACAAATTATCAATAAAGTTTGTTTCAAACGACATCGTGTTTTATTTGAATTGTCAAAAATCTTATTTGGCAAAATATATAAGCAAATTGAAATAAACATGCGTCACCAACATTAATAATGGCGTTGACTTTAAACAACTTTACCACAATATGTATTTACATTTTTTACACCTTAGAACTTCTTCGGTACACCGTACACGCGTCAGTAGCCGTGGTTATTTCTGTACAAAAAGAATCACCTGTTTTCACACAAATTAACAATTTTACTATATACTTTTGTACAAATTTTACAAGAAAAGCAATTAGATACTTTCTTTTTGATTATGTATTTAACCACTTATATAATTTCTGAAATTATTACAATAAAATGGAATTAATTAAAAACAAAAACAATCAACAATTTACATAGTCAATGATTATGTAATTTTTTTTTTCTTCAAATACATTTTATCATATTTATCTACTTTAACCTTAATTGCTTTATTTAATGCATATATATGCAATACAAATATCAATTTAATTCTATTTATATATTTTTTCTTATCTACAACGACTTCTTAATAGAAAAGCATTCCATTTTCCAGTACTCCGCACCTATTATTAAACATAATTTATTCACATTAATTAATTTAACAACAAGTCGTCGTTTTTATTTGTACATACATTTTAGTGTCTTGCATTTAAAACATTATTCCCGGCCATATACCAAAATGATTTTTTTTTTTAAATAATATTTGTGCCTTTAGCCTGGTGATCACAGCACGAAATGGAATTCTGAAAGTGCGTGCAACCATTTAATTGGTAATAAATTATTCATTTTTTTTTTCTTTTGCATGCAATTTAATGGTGCATTCACACGATTACCAAATACGTCACGCACTTACGCAAATATCCGAAGAAAAATAAAAATGTGTGAATTATTTTTTAATAATATTGTTTTCAAAAAAATCATTAAATATTCATGAGAGTTTTTTTTTTAAGAATTATAAAATTTGTTTATACAAACAATTTGTATTAAAAAATTAAAAAAAAAAAACAAAAAAAAAAATGTGAAAATTTTCAAATACAATAAAGTAAAATTGAAAATGAGAAAAATAATTAAAATTTTGTAATTATATTTAAACTTTAATGTTGGTATTGTTAAACTTTAATGGGAATATTTTTTTTAAAAATAAATTATAAATAAAATTATGTAATATTTTAAATGAAGATTGAAATAAATTTAAAACTAAAATTTTTAATATTAATAATTGACAAATACTACAATCCAGCCAGGAGCCAGAAAGAAAAAAAAAACCATTTGAACTATAAAATCTGAAAGTGACATTAATTTAAATAATGTCATAGTTTCCAAATTCAAATGTTAAAATTTCTACAAAAATTATTACACAAGAATGTCGGCATCATATATAATCAGTCTTCAAATACAAAATGGCACTCACAGCAACTTCAAATGCACTCGGAACGTCTGATGAACGAAATTAAGCCTGGTATCAATGATTTTGTCCAAATAAGTATCTTAGTACGTTAGGTTACAGGTAAATAACTAGTGATTTTTGAGCTTTAGCTCAAATAAGTAACTAAGAACCTTATGATGCAGGTAAATAACAAGAATACTAATCATCACGCGGGATACAATTGTCTAAAAATACTGGGTCTGCTAAGTAAACTATATTAATTATCAATAATATGAACTATTACAGTTCAAAACGTTTTCTAGAAGTTACAATCAGTAATTTACTATAGTTTTGAAGGAAATAACATAATAATATCGATTCGTTGTTGAGAGAATTGTTTGTCTATGGACCAAAAAATTGGACATTGTTAGCTGGTTTATGGCCCATTTCTAACTGAATTTAAACTGAATATCCTAATGATCTTACTAGATACAATATGATTCATACCAGAGACTATCCAGTAGAAAATATCTGATAATAAGAGAGTGGCACGAAATTTATAACCAATGAACGTTAGGTTTTTCATATTACAAGAATGTCGACTGCAACTTTCATCATTGTATTTCCACCTTAAATATTTGTCAATTTCTTACCTTTAACAAAAAGTTATATATGCGAAATTAAAAGATTTATCTAAAACACATCAGAATGTTACCAGTTACCACCACAATATTATCTGATGTGCGGTTTTACAACATAAAAATTTATTAACCATAAACTTTTAAGTAAAATGTTGTTTTTTTTACAAAAAAATTTAATGGGTCATTGTTCTTCCTATTAAAAAAAAAAATTCATCTCGCAGATTTTTTTTAAAGATTTTAGAATATTTTAAAACTTTTTCAAAGTTTTAAGTTTCTTTTTGTGCGTTTCACATATAAAAACTCATTAAAAATAATAAATTACAAAATTCACCTTTTAATATCATTTTTAGGACCCAGGTAAAAATACAAAAGAGGTCAAGGTATAAAATATTATTATTTTGCATATCGCATATTAGTTAAATAAAAATATAAATATTAACTTTTTACGTTAATTTGTGATTTTTCTGTCTGACAGAAGATGCCCTCTGACAAAATTTTCTAACGTTTTTGACTTTCTAGGTAATATATAAAAAAAAATGTTGATGACTTTTAGGAACAAGACGAATATCTAGAAAATTATAGTTTAACATGAAATCTTATGATGTTTAATGAGTAATTTTTACAGAAACGTGATATTGTTGATTAATGACACTACTCCTTCCTTTAGGCAGGGTTATCTGTATTATAATTTTAGTTATTTTGCTGAATATATAATTAAATATAATAAAAATATATTTAGTATTGTATTTAAAATTAATAAGTTCACATTAATGAAAAATTTATTTTAAATCACGTTTTTCTAATTAAAAGTTTTACTTTTGAAACTATATAAGAAAATTTTCTTCCGTGAAAATTTTTAACAGGAAATTAAAGGAATATTAATTAATTCTCATTTCGTTGAATAGAAATTGAGTAAAAAGATTACACTCAAATAATGATCGTGTTTGAGTCGAAATAATTAAAATGTATTTGACAATTTCAATTAATCAGGCTTAAAACGTTAATGCAGGAAAAGAATTACAAATAAAATTAATCAGGAACAGAATTGATTACAAAACTTAAGAAATAATCACTTAGTTTATAGGAATTGCCACTTTTATTAAACTCGCAGCCCGATGTCTGCAATAGCCATCAGTATAAGGTGCACTGACTGACCACCAGTTTAATAGTTGGTACAAATGTTCTGGAAAACCGGAAAAAAATCTTACTTTTAAATGCACAACTACCAGCTTTAAGAATTTTTATAAAGTAAAATTTAATAACCAGTTTCATAAAGAAATGACGAACTTCAATTTTGTCCTTGACAAATTAAAAAAAAATGATAATTTAATCCTTAAAATTTCAAATAATTTCATTATTTTAACAGAATTTGTTTCAGAATTTCGTTTAATTCTATTTTAACAAAATTGCTTCTGCAAATGTGAATTGGGAATTGTTGTGATATGGATTTTTCATAATAATCATAAATTATTATGTTATTACATAAATTAAATACATTGTTAAACCACCTTTGCTTTAACGATTATACTTTCGGTCAATCCTTAAAAATTCAAATTTTTTAGAAAGTTTTAGGTTTTTTTCTCTGCTTTTGTAGTCATTATTTAATCATTAATTTTTAACGAACCATTCAACAATCGTTTAAATGATTGGGTTTTAATTTGAATAAATATTAAATTAATGACATTTCAACAAAATATCCCACATCATCTGTCATTTATTGTCACAAACCAAACACCTACAATTTCTGATAACCGCGAAAATATTTTTATACAATTTTTTAAAATAACATTCAAAACATTTGTAACTCTCGATAATAAATAAATTCGTAATTTAGTTTTTTACATAATTAAATTATTAATAAAAAAATAAAATATTTATTATTATTTTTGTTGTTATTTTAAGTAAAAGTAAAGAAAATTTTTGCAACATAATTTTTTTTTTACTTTTGGATTATGATTTTTAGAGGTGGGCATAAAATAATGTAATTTTGAACAGCATAAAAAAAATGTAATTTTGCACAACATTAAAGAATTTTGTTTTTATTTAATAAAAAAAATATTTATGTTTACCGGTCTTTGTCGATAAGCAAAAAACACCTGAAAGTTTAATGAAGAAATTTACGTAATTTAATAGTTTTTTTTTTTTTAAATTCAATTTATTTTATAATAAAACATTTAAAAAAACATTAATTCATAATTGAAATTGAAAGAAATTGTGGTTATATTTTGATAAAAAAAAAGTTTGATTTTAAATTTTTGATAATATTAATGAAAATAATAAACAAATTTAGGTTAAATATTTTTATAAAATCGACCTATTTTGAAATTTATATACAATTTAAATGACCTTGAATTGAAAATTAAATTGGTTAGCCTGGAGAGATCCCATTAACGATTATTAAATTCAACTACAAAATCAGACAAATTTTATTTTGAAATTTTTGTTAATAAGTATAAAATGCCTTAAAGGTTTCACTTTGGCCTAATGTTATAATTAATTAGTCAGATCCAGAGGGTTACGCACTTTGCCATTTGAAAACTAACAGGCTGTAATACTAGTTGATACATTTTCGTGTCTGGATTCATTTCGTAATGTCCTACATTCTAAGCTTTAAGTATGCTGTCTTAAATAAAGCGTCTGGACGATCCGTGAGTGAAGATGTAATTATATAGTGTCGATGTAAGTTCAGACAATTCGCCCAATAAATTTAATTTTCCTTGTATGAAATTTGTGTTAATATTTTTTTTTTTTTTATTTTTTTAAAATCGAGCTTAAAAGTAAATTCTCTTCAATGGTACTTAGATTGAATTATAAGAATGCTTATTAATATTTTTGCTTCTTCTAAAAGAGGAATTCAAGAGAGCACCGGGACCTACTTGATCTATTGAACGTTTATAGTCCCTTTCCCTACCACAACCTAATAGACTTAAAGAAGTTTAAGAAGTTTGAAGAAATCATATTGACAAGTTTCTTCGGTGTTGATGAAAGGTTTCCCCCCAAAAGATGGCGTTTCTTTGTCAATTACGCAAAGACGACAGATTTATGTTGTAGCTAAACCCGCATTTTATTAAAATTTAGAAGATCGAGACCTAATGCATCATAGCTCAATATATACCACAATATCCAAAACTCTTATAATCGACCAAAACGAAATACAGAAAATACATTCCTTGCTGTTTCTCTTCAGCTCATTTAATAGTTTTACTAAATATTTCAAAAGCAGCAGACTTTCAATAAAATTTATATTATGCATCCAAACATCCTCGACTGTTAAAAGCATTTACTATTTTCAGCTTTACTGATTTTTCTAAAGGAAATGCTTATATTTCTAATAATATTTTCCTAATTAATTTTTAATTTATAATTGTTTACAAAAATCATTATTTCGTATAGTCCGCACTGAACTAATGAAAGACATCAAGCTCTTTTTTATGATGTCTTAAAAAAAACTGATACTTTTTTTTAAAAAAACTCTTAAATTAACGTAAAAATGTATAATTTCGTAAAAAAAACCATTATTTTTCAATCATTTCTGGTTAAATATACCAAAAAGAACATAAATTTAACAGACCAAACACCAGGCAGCCAGAAATGCTGTAATACCAAAAAGTATCGTATATAATAATTTAATATATGCTATAGATATAGAAAATAACGTTTTTTTCACATATATTAGCCAGCACCAAAAAAAAATTTAAAACCGGTGAATCATGCAGGTGTTCGAACGCATAACTATATAAAACAAAAATGTGAAAATATTAAATCAAGTTTTTATTTTTTTCAAATAAAATATTTTCCCAATTTTTTTTTTTACATTTGGCATACCACAAATTTAAATATACCAAATAACTTTTTTTGTAATCTACTAAAAATACATATTGAAATAGGCCAACGTCTGACAATATTTATTACAATTAACGAATATTATTTATTCTAAATTCTATTACGAACGTTGTTAATAAAGTGATAAATTATAGCCAGCTGAAAATATTGAAATGAAAATTTATCGATATATATAATTGGCTATTGGCATTCGGAACAGTGTTGTTGAAATAATATCAAATTCCACAAAATTGAAATATTTTCAATTTATAGCTATCAGGATAATGAACCAATATTGAATTATATTAGGTGGTAAATAATGAAAGGAAAATCTCTGGTGGAATTTTTACAAGAATGTTACCACAGAGAGGTATAAAATAAGAGACCAATGAACATAGTAGAAATTTGTGATTGATTAAAAATTATGTTTGGTTGCTCAGTTGGTTTTAATGATAGACTGTCCTTCATGCTTAAAGTAAGGCGTTATTAACACAGCTGTTGTAATTTCCAGTGGCCACCTTCTTCTTCATTGTAGCGTATCGAACCATACACTACTTCTCTAATGAACTTAATCACATAAATCGGACCTATCAACCCGCCTGCTGCCTCTAAGTGGATAAAGTAAGAAATGTTAGAAACTTCCCTAAATCCTGAATCTTCTTGTTAAACTATTGCTCCACCGACTCCTCATCACATCCTCTACATGTTGAGTTAATTGTGAGTCTGAAACTTGTCCCATGGTTGCTGAGAATTACCTGTCCCGTAGCAACTCCAGTGAATAATAATCTAGTTGTCGCTTTGTTCATTTTTAATAAATTCATTGTCTTTTTAGGATTCGGGACTCCTCATAGAACAGTATTGTGTGCTGACAATCATTCTGTGTAGCACATCTTCATGGGGTATCCAATTTGAAAAACTAAGTTTTTTTTTGATTCGTAAGGAGAAGGATACAAGCTCGAGTAAAAAGAGTTCTTTATTTCAACCGAGAAGGGTCTGATCAAGCCTTTGATGGAAAGATTATTTACAAGTAATTGTAAGAATTCTGAATATAACAGAAAATTTGATTGGTGACAAGCTACGCTAAAGTTAAATAAATAAGTACTGTGACAGTTTATTGATATAGATTTTGGTTTTCTTAACATCTGAGATACTCCATTCCATTTCTGTACATTGCATTTAATTTAGATATTATGAATAATAGTAAACTTCAAATTTCAATAATTTGTTTAAGTATGTCTCAAACCGTACTCCTTAACGTCATGAGATGAATATCATAGAGTTCATGAGAATGTGTTGAAGCAAAACGATGCTAAGGAGCTACTTTAAAAGCGGGCCAGTTTAACACATCAAAAACGTTTTTTCCAAACTTCACTGAAACTATCTCTGTGCTGAAACACTTTGCGTCCAGTTATTATTTAACTGCGATAATAATATAAATAATAAATTTATTATAAATTCTCTTTTGCACAGACATATTGGCATTATTTTTAAATTATATTTTTTTAAATTATATTATATTTCTATATATATAAATTATCAAAGTAAATTTATTAGGGAAGTTGTTTATTATTTTGTTAAGCATTTTTAAAGTAGCAATAAAATTGCTTTCATCTATAAAAAATATATATTTATATTATATTTTATATCACATAGTAAATTCCAAGATATATTTACACGATTGACATTATGTTAGGTTATGGCCTCCTTGTACTATAATTGAATTTAATACTTATAAGATACATAATATTTTTGTAGGCAAAGGCAATATAAATATTTAGAAATTGTTAGTTTAATTGAAATGTTTGTAAATTTAATTAAAAAAAAAAAAAAATTTGTAATGTTATTTTTTACGATTTAATGGAATTGTTAACAAGATTTTGAAGAAGCCATGTTTTTTGATAAATGAAAATTGATAAAACAAATAAAAAATATTGCGATATAAATTTTATATATTACTATAAAGAATCAAGGAGTTTGCTTAGTATCATTAAAAAATTGGGTACGTAATATGATTAAAATCATTTATATCGTAAGGCGTAAACCCTAAACAGAATCAAAAAATACAATATTAAGCGACAACGCTTGTCAAATTAGAAAACACAATATGCATGAAATACATATGCAGAATTATTGCATGTAGCGATGCATGCACCTCTTTTTTTTGACATCTTATATTAAAAAACATTTTATTGTGAATTATTTTTTTTATTATAACTCTACACTTTTCTCTTTGATTTTTACGATTGTCAAATTTCAATTTCAAGTGTCAGAATTGCATATTTTCTTTGTAGTCTGAACGTTTTGTAATATGGTAACATTGCCGCTCGGCATACCGTAATTAGAAATATAATTTACTTGCATCGGCTGCTTGTAGTTCAGAATTCAATGAACTAATTGTTTACATTATAAAAACGTAAATGCAGAATATTTCAAACATAAATCTTTCTGATGCTTACAGACCATTGTCGTGATCTCTGTAGTCGGTTTAGAATCTGCTTTTTCTGTAGTCGGTTTAGAATCTGCTTTTGATTTTGTCATCACGTTTAACTACCTAAACTTAAAACTTATAGTATCATAAATTATAGTTTCAAATGCCATTAAGGTAAAAATTCTTCACACTTAACAATAAATTCATTAAAATTCCATTTGAGATATTAAAATGCTAATATATTTTTCTCATGGCGTTTTTTGTGAACTAAACCAAAAATGTCAAAATCTAATAATTTGTAAAAAAAACCTACGTGTGACCAAATCTTAACACTAGAAACTTCATTAATCTTAGTTTTACAATACATTTTTTTTTTATAATCTTTAACCTAATTTGCAAATAAATTCACTTAATATAATTTATAATCATCAGAATATAGAGAAACTCTTTTGAAAATTTACAGATTTTGACAGATAAGATTTAAATCACCCCTCCACACCTGAAATATCATTCAACAATTCATGTTCTACTCTGATAGAAGATTAAGAAAATAGCAATTTTTAATTAACTAAACTTTTATACACAATTAAAAACTAAATTCATTCATTCTCATGAGAAAATATCGATTTAACAAGCAAATCATGCCAATAAGTAAAAGTTTAAAATCAAATAATCACGTTAGTAAGATCCTAAAAAAAACGTGTTTATAGCTTATTATAAAAAGATTTATATCAAAAAAAATGTTTATTTCGGGCAACTATTTAAAAAAAAAAAAAAAAAAGCTGACAGTTTCTATACATTTTTCTTAAATCGAAATTGAAAGTTATTTTTCTGGTGGTACCCAAAACAATTCAAAAAAATAATCGATTGAAATTGAAATCATCAGATAAAAATAATATAAAAAGCGGTGGTGTACAAACATTAAATAAAAACTCTAAGGAAAATTTGCAGCATTAACGTAAACAGAAAATCGAAATAGTAAATACTTTCTAACCTCGAAAAGTTAAGAAGAAAGTGTTCTCCTTTAAGTCGCTAACAAAAGTGTTAAAAAGAAATTCTTTTCGATATGAAAAACAGAAAACAAAAATTATATTATTTTCAAACAAAAACAGCAGGAAATTAAATTAATAAAATTATTATTAAATATTTATTTAAAAAATAAATAATGCTGAGCTTGACCGTTGCAATTGTTTTTGGCCATTCATTTTTCAAATAATATTTATTACGATCATATTTATTTAGGCGCAACACTTTTGTAAAGTACAAAAATGACTTTAGGTTTCAAATTGTCCGTCTGTCTGGTATCGGTCGAATGAATAGAAAACTTCAAACCAACGATAATCGAAAGCTGAAAACATCAAATCGATCCTGCAAGGATTTTGGTTATTTGGTTTTTAATGCCACCATCATTACACGCATCTTGGGAGCATATGGCTTCTAATTGGCAACTCCATCTTACTGGCAGTATTGATCCTTGACATTCCTGTAATGCTGTCGGCTTCTTTCTAATACCATTCCATCCACCTCCATTTTCTGCATTGAATCAGTTTGGTCTACACGCCTGTTACTTTCCGGAGGTTTGTTTAGATGATGGTGTGTTGGGCCAGAATATTCTACATATGATTCTCGGATACTTGTTGATGTAAACTTCTGTAACTTTTGTGTGATAGTGTTAGGGTTCACTTTACACATGCATTGAATATTCTGAATTTAGTTCGTCTGGAAATTTGTTAGCTTCTCCATACTAATTGTAATCGTCCGAACAATGCTGTTGTTTGAGTCTGTAGCTTGTTATCGAAATAAATATTTCTATGGCTTGTCATCAACTGACATGTTATATCCCGATTTTATTAGAAATTTAAGTGCCATTATAAAATTTCAGTATCTCCATGCTTTTCATACTTTAAGGGAATCAAAATTTCAGAATGATTTAATATAAGCACAAAAATGCCCGTATTAGTGATTGGATCTGTCAATTTGGATCTTTCAATTTAATCTAATAAATTTTTATGTTTATAATTTGATCAATGAATTTTGAATTTTTATGGTTCAGTTTTCAACAATATTTAATTAATTGTTGTAGGTTTGTAAATTTAATTAAAAGTCATGATCTCATTTACAAAATTTTTGCATGATATATGGAATGATTGTGAAAAGGTTACTGACTGTACTGACCCTAGAAATTTTGAAATATATTTAGGCTTTTTGTTATATACCTAATATTTCTTAACAATTAAATCGAAATCAAATATATACGCAATTAAATTGTGACAGCAATTTATTTAAAATTAAACCATACTAAATAATTTAAGATTTTATTTCGTCTGTCTGTCTATACCTAATTAATTTAAATTAGGAAAAATTTATTCAAAAATTGTTGGTTATTTTGCAAATAATAAATGATTTGCATTTTTATAGAAATCTTTTTGTAATATGTAATATTAGTTTTTTACGAAATTGTTTAAATTTCAATGCTCAGATTATTGATTACCTTTTTTTAAATATATTGAGAATTAAATTAATTTTTGGACATAATTATGTGGACTGACCACTAAGTAACATAGGAAAAATATGGTGCAACTTTCAAAAAATAAAATTCCTACTAAATTTGTAGTTTATTTTAATTGTAGATCTCCAAAAATTGAACTTCACGAATGACTTTCTTTAGTTATATTAGCTCGAAAATTGAACTTTGAAGTTACATCTCAAATTAAAGCTGGAATCATAGTGTCAGCGTTGACGGTGACATTAAATTACATTATATTGTACGCGAGGAAAAGTTGGAGTTTCACTACCTTTTTTCGAAATTTATGCTATTTGATGATACTATTTAATTTAAAATGTTTAATACTACATTTTTAGAAACGCGGCAAGTCGTGTTTCAGCGCGTATAGAAGAAATTTTTCTAGTGTATTTGATACAGCTTTTAATGTGATTGTGGCACTGTGTTTCCAGCTTAAATTTATATTAGAAATTGGACTTCTAAATTAAATTAACTAATTTCAAACCGATCTATAAATAAAATCTAAATATTTTCAGTAAGTTTTTGATCAATCCGATTAACAAAATAATAAAGTACAGAGAGGAAAATTTAAGTTTTTAAAATAATAACCATTACCCCAAATTAGTAAACCCTCAAGTTTAGCTTCGATCATAGGCAAATTTCGAATATAATAATTTCCTAGTATATTTTTTTTTTAATTAAACATTAATTATAAAATAATGAAAATGATGAAATCATTAAATACCAGCATTTGCTAAACATTTGTATATAATTAACACCATAAATACTTTGCCCTAAGTTAATATTTTAATATATTAATGATAGCAAAGCCCGCAGAAAGGTCAAAGTAGTTAGATTAATTATCTTAAACCCCTTTACAAGGTTCATTGCTAATTTTATGGTGAATAATTAAATTGGTTCAATTAAATCATTACAGCCATAAAATATAAAATAGTGAATTTTCTCAAACTTTCAAAATTTACATTATACCCAAAAACAGCATAAATCTTAATGAAATATTTCTGCAGATTAACATAAATTAAATTTTTGATAATTTCTTTACTAATTGAGTAAATTTATAAAAATCTGAAGATACTGGGAAATTAGTTTAGTAATTAATCAAAAATAATATTTAATTTTCTGGGTGAAAACAAAATTTTGTTATGCTTGTTAAATTTATTAGAGAATTTTGTATTTTTAATTAATTAGTTCATAATTTTTGTATCATAATTATTTAACATTTTAAAAAGTAATGAACCGATAAAAAAAAATGTAAAGAAATTTCATCATTAGTTAATTTTTAAAGTTCAAGGTTTTAGGGCTAATACTCCTCAATAATCAAAAACAAAATTATCAATAATTCAATGATTTTAAGTAAAAATTGTTCCCATAACAAATTTTAAAATATCCCAATTCCAATTCTATAGGCGGATAAGATTTGAGCTATAAATTAAAAAATTATAATGGCTTTTAGTATGCGGTAACTTAAATGTATAGTAATTAAAGAAAGTACGTTTTTTTATGTGTACATTTGTAGGTAATGCTTTCTACTGAGTACAGAAAGATGTAAAGTTCAATGTTCTAAAGAAATGAACACGTTTTTATGTTTGCGGCGCTAAAATTTAAGACCTTTTTGTGTACTCTTTTAAGGTTATGTTTGATTACGTATTCATTATCACAATAAATTATTATAATAATACAGAACTATCTTTGACCATTCTCAAAGAGTGATGTTGGGAATCACCTTATATAATAAAAAAAACTGGAAAATATAAGAAATTTAGGAAATCTTTCTTTAAAAATCTTCATTACATCAAATATAATTTATAAATTCTATATAGTCATGGAAATTATTTTTTGTTGAATCATTAAAATTAAATAAATATTTAGAAATTTATACGGAAATTTGATATTTGTAAGTGGAAATTCAGAAGTTATAATAATTGTATGGTAGAAATAAGATGAATTTATGATATAAATGTAATTTGAAATAGAGTTTGCCTGGCCTATAATGTCAGTAACTTAATTATTATACCTTTCTTTTAAAACAGTCATCAAATAAGAATTATAATTTTATTTCATTTCTAAGGCACAATAAAGAATAAACAGATTTGAATCCGTGATATAAAAGGTTATTCTGACAAGACAAGTTTTGAACTTATAAATTGATAGAATCAGGAATTATTAATTGGCAATTCAACATTTTCTAGCGATTGGGAAATAATAATGCCCACAACTGCAAAATAACGAATGTTAAAATCTTCCAATTCCATATTCCGAATAAAAGCAACTTGAAAATAGAACCATTTGAGAGATAAACAAAATTGTCACTTGCTGATGATTAACTATGTACAAACTTTCGGACCCTGGAATAATTATACTTTCCAGATTCCTAGAATAACTACGTGAATTCTGAAGAGTCCACTACTAAAATTAGCTTACAACATAAACATTAAAGATAATTCTAGTAAATTGAAGATTATTTAATCAAATGAAAATAAAACTCTCTGGTCGCAATTTAAAGTATTTTTAAAAATATATTTAGAAAATTGTCATTTTATCTTCATAAATTTCTAAGGACGGATAGCATTGACAAATTCGGAGTAATTCAATATAAAAATTTCTAACGATATTGAATCCCAGAACAATGTTTAACATAACACGTGCTACAAAAACACAAGTCAACATTTTTTTTCACCCAAAATAAACATTTTTTTATACAAATTTATGTCATTACGCAATTTACTACATTAAATAAACACAAGCCATCATCAAAGCCATTTTAATTATTACACGTATGATAATATACTTAAACAAATAAAAAACCTACGAAACATTATCATCTACAAAAGGTTAACTATTTTCACCTGTTAGTTTTAACCTATTTTAACGTCACATTACAAAATCAGTAAACTCATAAATTTTACAAAGACAAAAGTTCAATGCCAATTAACTTAAAACAAAGTGTTAAATCATAAAAATTTAATCGTACACATAATCTAAAAAATTGTAAATATTTCAGTGCCAATCAGCAACATTTTCTTAACAACTAACTTAACAGTTTGAAGTATATTTTCCCCGCCAGCTAAAAACAAAAATTATCAATTTTCATAAAATCAACAGGCTCGTCTCACTGAGATCACAACATAAAATTTCTTGTTCGATTATTTAACACTAATAAAGGAAGAATCGTAATTGGTCATCTTAAATGGTAATTGGTCATTTTGTATGTTGCCAAACTACATTGTCATACAATTTTATGCATTTTTTGGAAAAATCTATTGAAAAATATTTTCCACCAAAAATTTTTACTGGAAAATAGAAAATTATTATAAATAATAATTTTCATGTTTTTACCAAAAGAGCAAAGTAGGTTTCTAGGCGTGTGAATTGCATGTTTCAATGAGTTTTTATTACACGATTAATTTAACATAAAACAACTATATAAGGAAAAAAAAATGGAAAATTTCAATAATTTTTTTTATAGCATAGAAGAAAATTTATTTTGTTAAAATTTTCTTTTAGAAATTTTTAAAATGCATAGAATTTTTTTTTGTTGCAGAAGATAAATCACGAAGGTGGTATGCATATTTGGTGGCGGTATAATATTTTTGGTGTACAACAAGTTCATTTTCTTAAAAATTTTTTGCTTGAAGAAAATTCTTCATATTTTTCCGATATATTAGATACGAGTATACATTTTCATTTATACTATTTTATGTTGCACAGCATTTTTATGGGCTCGCATTTATCTTTAAGTTATAATAATTGTGCTTAGCTAATTTTATTGTAAAAGAAAATTTTATGCAAAAAGAAAAAAAAAAAAATTAAGAAAAATTCATGAATTTTTTTAAAAAAAACATTAAAATATATAAAAATTTATTTCATGGATGAATTGTCTTTTATGTTGGAACATTATGGAAATATTTTAACAGACATTTATGTTACATGCAAAAAAAAAAAACGAGCTGGAAAAACAAAATTGTTACAATTTCTGATAAAGATTTTACTAATAATAATGAATAATAAAAACATATTTTTATTATCAGAGATGAAATTAATATGTAAGGAGAGCTCACACCTACAATAGTTTTACAGTCGAGCAAAGTACAATTATTTGAAATGGCAGGAGAAGCCTAGACCTCCAGTTATTAAGAATTCGAGATTCTATCGTAATTTGCACTCTGCGATTTTCGAGTTACATATAAAGATTTTTATGCTAAAGAAATTTTACTGTGAACCTTAAAATTGTTCAGTTCCTTCTGTTTTAGAGCCGATTATTTAGTGGGTCAGCTAGGCGTAATGTTAAATATTAGTAGAAATTTCAATTTCAGTTTAAATTTCGGTTTAATTTTAAAGGTAATAAAATTGATTTGAATTGAAAAAATGGTGACATTTTGTTATCCATCAAAATGGCCTAAACCATTTTAACAAGTCAAATTAATTTTATTATTAGTACTCATTTAAAACTGATTAAATTTCGTTTTAATTGAGATTTCTACTAAGAATTAAATTGTAAATCTTCTACATTTGAACAGGTCACGTCTCACTTCATAGATCACATATTAAATAACAATTAAAAAATGAAGGTATACTAATTGTCAATGAACCCAAAAAGAATTCGTTATATTTTTTTTACGAAAAATTATTTATTTGTTTTTGGTGTATATGAAACATCAGAAATTTCATCCATTACCGATAGTAAATTTTTTATCTAATTATTTATAAGAACTCAAAATTCCGAATAAGTTTTTTTTTTTGTAATTTTTGTACAATTCAATTTCGATCCGATTAAAATTGAACTGTTATGATTTAAAAACAATTTGCTAAAATAATCAGAAACTTTTAATTAATTTTTTAGGTTAGTGAACTTGAACTTCACAAAATTTAAATTTTACGGAATGATTTTAATTGAAAATGAATTGATTTCTTAACAAAAAATTATAAAATACAATTCGTTCAATGAAAATTTAAATTGAACTTTGTTTTTTGTTTGTCCCTAAATTATAAAATTTACAATTCAAAAAATACTGAATTATATCTCAAGACTTTCCGCAGTCTTCGACAACAATTTTTTATATTTCTTATATACAACCAGAAGACAAACAAAAATTTTTCAACTTAATTGACTCACTAATTCAATAGATTTTCATTAAATAAAAATTACCAATTTTGTTAAATGTCTTTTTGATTATATCAATTTATGTTTCTTTTATGCTCAGCATTAAATTTTTTAAATCGATTCCAATATCAATTTTTCATTCAAGCATAAATATTTAATATAAGTTTTTTTTGGATAATTTAACTTCATAAATTATCATTTCAGTTCTTATAATCATACTCAAGTCCATTTACATTTGAAGTGTCATTTTAAAAATATTAAAATTAATTGATACATTTAGTCGCATCGTTGATTGCTGGTTGTAAATCGCCAAAGGCAATTTTATCGTCATCCAGTAATGTGCAATTTAAAATTTACGTTTAGGAAATAAATATGGAAATTGTAATGAAAAAGTGTGAGGTTAGAGTTAGATTGATGTGTTGCCAATCTGTAATTCAGGCAATCTTGAACTTTTTTCAAATACTTTTAGTAACAGCATTAATTTTTAAAAATGAAAATCTTATAAATTAGCAAGGATTAGAAAGGACCATTTCATCAACAATTATTACTACAGACTGATAATTCTAGTTTTTGAACTACAAACTTTTATAGCCGTTCAGATCCAGAAAATCAACGATAACAGACGAACAGACAAAGTGAAACCTTAAGACATTTTGTACAATACTAAAAAAGTGTCTGAAAATAAAAATGAATTATTGAGTTGGCAAATTAATGGCGAAATAAATATTCAATTATATTTAAAAAAAACTTTTAATATTAAAGAGTTTTTCTCGATAATGGCAAACAACAATGACAAATTGCACATTAAATTAAATAAAGATGAAATTTTGAAGTAAGTGAAACTTTTGTCTATTAAAAATAATAAGTTAAATTGTGATAATTGTTTCTGAATGTTTAAATAATAATAAAAAAAAACAGCTTCACTGTGTCAGGTAGATTTAGTATGTGAAAAATTATAAAGATTTTATTTCTTTGTGATAATTTTTCAATTTTGTGACACTTTTCATTATCACACAATGTCACTTTCAAAACTGTGGAATTAACTTTGAAAATTTTATGTAAATTTTAAAAAGTCTGTAAAATGATAAATTAATTTATTTTGTAGGGCAAAATGTGATTTATTGGTGAAATATAATAAAATTGGAACAATTCGATAGAAATCTATGGAATTGTACAACTTGTAATTGTACAAGTTGAATTTCTTCTGTAACTTATTTACAAAGTGTTTAAAATTCAACAGTTTATGAGGGCAAAACTCTTAGTTTCGTTCTAGCCTAAACGTTTAATTGCACCTTAAATCGTAAATGTATTAAGACGAGTGGGTCACCACATCTTTGCTATTATTTATGTGAAATGATAATTTCGTGATCACCAAATGTTTAGTAAATTAAATAAACGAATTTATTAAATAATGTGATCAATAATTAGAAAATATTGAAAAGTTCTTAGTTTATGAACAAAGTTTAAATTAAATTTAAAATTCATTTCGGCTTTGAAAATATAATAAAGTTTTTAATGAAATTATTTGTCCTACAACTATCGATTAATAATAAATTGTAATTTTCAATTAATTTTTAAATTTTTTATAATAAATTCAAATTAATTCTGAATATTTTAACAAATTTTTAATTAAATTATAATTTAGTAATAAACTTTACAGCAAATTATCAAAATAAACACAAGGTCAAATCTGGTTCTACCCCATAAAAAAATTATAATATTTTGACCCCCCATAAAATTCACATTGAAAATAATTAAATTTTATAAATAAAAAAGTCAAATTAAATTTACGAGCCAAACTCAATTCGGGCATTTTTGTATTTCTTTCAAATACTTTTAGTAAGAAGAATATTATAAACTACAAAAGATTCGGGGTTAGTATCAGTATAAAGAATCAGGAATTCGGTTACGAAAATCTTAATAACCAGAAACTATAAAAAATTAGTTTTCGAATGACGTTGGTTTGAAGTTTCTATCCCATTTAGATCCGGAGCAGAATCGATAACAGACAGACAGATAAATGTAAATTTTAAATTTTTTTGTACAAGTCTAAACGTACTCAAAAGTTAATCGATTTCAATTGATTTATAATTTAATAACCATAAGAAATTGTGAATGATAATAATTTTTAATAACTTCATGGCTTGAAAAAGAAAATCTTAATAATACAATAAAATCCACATATGAAAAATTCAATAATCTATAATAAAATTTGCTCCCGATTAGCCGATGTATGATTACTTTAATTAAAATTTCCTCATTGTATTCACTCTTGAGAATTGATTCTGCAAATTTTGACCTCTATAACGACATTAAACAATCAAGAAAATTGTATTCCCAATTTGGAAAATTTAATGACTTTATGCGTTTTTAATGTTAGTGAAATTTTCTATATCAGCCCAAAAAAAGAAAATTCATTGATAGAAAGGAAAATTTATACCATTTAAAAAATTATTTTATGACCAAAAAAGCATAATTTTTTATGTTTCTTATTAAAGCCAAAGATGCCGTGAAAAATTTCAATGAAAATTATTACATTGAGAATTTTATCGTGCATAAGTTTTCTTTAAAAAAAAAAAAAAAAATGAAAAATTTCTCATTAACACATGCAATAAATCCGAAAAAAATTAAAAGAAGATGGAAATGGAAATTGATTAATTATCTATTTATTTTATAAATGATTTTATTTCTTTTTTTTTTCTTTTACTAATTTTTCAGTAATTTTGAAAACAAAACTCAAAATTAGATAGGAAATAGAGTGTGCAGAATAATTGTTAAATTTCATGTGAATGAAATATTTCCATTTTCAGTTAATATTCCCAATTTTTCTTTTTTTGGTAGAACTTAATTTTTCTTATCATTTTTATGACGAGAAAAGGAAGTATGTAATTTAATTAAATTAGCTTTAACTGTGAAAATCCAATTTTTGGAATTATTCAAAAGAATTAGACTAATTATCTCCAGCTGTAGTGGTTAGAAATTATAATTAGATAATAGCGGATTAATTTGCTGTACAAAATTATTTTAGAATTTAGTTCAAATTGTGGTCAGAATTTTACGGTAATACTTGAATGATTATTTCCAGAATAATCATTCAATTATTTCGAGAATTAGTTGTCAGTATTGTCATCATTATCCAAAGCAAGAATAAATGATAATAAAAGTAACAAAATTGAATTGAAAAATCTTGAAAATTAATTATATATTTTTATGAAATTTACAATAATTAATGTTGTTTATTATAATAATTATTCTGCACTTCAATTTCATTAACCCTAATTATTATTATATTTTAACTAATTTGATAAATATTTGTTAATCTTCAATAATTAATGTTATAATTTTTTTTAATATTATGAAGAATTTCTTTTGTGAACTCGTGGTTACAACATAATTAATATTTATTGTGGTAACATACAAAAAATAACTAAAATTACTTAATAATTTTAATGTTTTATTAACCAATTTTTAAAATGTAACTAAGTTTTTAAAATTGCTATGTAATAATTAAATTTTAATCATACCTTGTGGTCCTTGTAAACATTCTAATTCAATTGTATAATCCCAGCAATCTAAACTATTTAATTTTGACATTGTACCACTTGAACCACTTGATGGTGATGATGATGTTAATGATGATGGTATTTTTGAATTTAATAAAGTTGTTGGTAAATTCCATAAATCATCAACATCATCATGATCATTAATATCATTTGTAATAAAATCAATTCGTTGTTTTTCACTTGTCATGATTGATTTTTTTTTGAACAAATATAATAAAAATTTATAATTTACACTACAAGAAAATTACTTTTCTATTTAATTATTAAATTAAATTAAAATAAATAATTGTCACATATTCAAATACCATTTAATTTTATTATAAAAAATTAAATTTTCAAACTGAATTTTCGGTTAAAATTGGAAATATTCAAAATAAAAAAGAAATATCCAAAAAATCTTCAAAAGTTTCTCAGTTAAATTTTTACTGAAAATCAAATTCAATTAAAATTTTAATTATAAAAAAGATTTACTGAATTTTCTAAAATGGAAATTTTAATTTTATGAAAAATAGAATTTATTTAAAATAAAGTTTTCACTGAATTTTCCCAAAAATCTTATGACAATTCAATATAAATTTCTGAAATAAATTTCAATTTTTCAAAATTTGTTCATTAATTTTCAAAAAAAAACATTGTAACAAATTTTTTAATATTACTAATTAACAATTTTAAAAAACTCTTCACTAATTAATCATTACAAAAAAAATTCCACTCAATTTTATTTAAAATTAAAGATTCTTTACTTTAATTTCCCTTTTTTTTCTATACTGTTCGCTGAAGATAGCTAACTTCTGACGTTGCTATAAAAATCATTTAGATTTGGTACAAAACTTGATTACTTCTTTTAAAGTCATTGCACTTTTTGTTATACAAAAAATAAGACTCGTTTATTTCGAGTCCATACACAAGAATTTTATTTATTTTACTCTTTCGAGATGATATGTAATTTTCCTTGGATCAACATAATTTCTTAAGAATTTACCTTAAGAATTTTTCATTGAATATTTGTTTAGATATTTCACTTTTTTTTTTTGTTGGTTTTTAAAGATATAATTCCACCGGATGCTTCTTAAAGATCATAATCAGATAGACAAAAATCGTTTTTTTTTATAATAAAATTTAAATTTTATAAAATATTTTCTTAATCGAGCAGAAATGATGTATTTAACCGCGCGCGGTAATTTTCCAACTGACAGAAATTTTTTCAAAATTATAGATACACTTATGTTGCTGAGAAAAAGATATAATTTACCATGAGCTTTAAAAAAGTTTATTCTTTTAGGTTTTTGTTGTTGTTACACACGATCTCCCCACATTTTATGTGAATGAAATTATTATATTATGCGGCCGCGGCGTCAATATTACAGGTGGTTATAATGAGAATTATATTGTATTGCAAATGTAATTGTGAGTGTGGAACGAAAGAAAAATGCATTTTATATGTGAAAAAAAAAAAAAAACTACAAATCAACATTGCAACAACTACATTACAACAATTTGTAGTTAAGAGGTTTTACTGTAATCAACATAAAAATTATCATTTCTATGGGATATAAATACAAAATTTTGTGGAATTAATTGCAACTGAAACCAAACTTTTCGGTTAAATTATTATGAAATGTGGATTTTCATAAATTTGTGATTCAGCTTTCTTAGAAATTTGTAGAAAATTTCTTATTATATTAATAATCAGTTTAATAACACAGAAGAATGTTTAATTACAGGCTAGTCTAAAATCTAAATAGTCAAAATTAACAATTTCCTCTGATACCAATCTAAACTTTGGTTCTTCTTCTCCAGGACAATTTGCCAATCGCGCCAGAGCATCCGTACAAGGATTGTTGATGTACTTGACAACGACTTTTACCTGTTTGTCTAATTGGAACTGAATTGTTCAGTATTTTCTTCACGATAATTTCATGGTTTCATTTTACTATTTATCCATACTTTGAGTCTCTTTTCATATATAGTTTTTCTCGAACATCAGCAACTTCGAAAGTGTCACTCTGAAGATTTGGAATAAACATTTACAGTATCAATTAGAGTCCAGAAAAAACAACAATTCTTGAAAATTCATATATTACATTTTAAAAATCCAATTTGATTAAAATCAAGTGTAAATCAAATTTTAGATAAACTAATTCCCTTTCATGGCTTTTTACTATACTTCAATTTTATATTACTTCATAAAACTCAAATTTATTTAAGCTAAGTTATTTATTATTATTGCCTCGATATTCATTCTTAAATCAGAGTACCACCATTCATACTTTTGATTTAATTGTAATTCTTAAAGCAACATTTCTATCAAAAAAGATATATAGATACATTATATGCTTTGTAAGTATTAATGCCATTTTTACCATTCAAGCCAAACCAAATGGTGAGTAATAAAATATTATTGAGAAAACAGTCAATTTTATTTATGTTATATCTTATATGTATAAAATTTATTTATACACTGTAATGTTTTGAAGAGGTTTACAACCTGAGAGCATAAATATGGTAGTAAAACTGAGTGTACAGTTGTATTTTAAATCAATATATGGCTAAAAGTTCCGGCGGATAGTGTAGAAGAAAAATGTAATTTAATGAAGAAAAAAAAAGTGGAATACACCTGATATGGTGGCATACACCGACAGCATATTTGGGCGCATTTTTGAACTGCTTTTTATGCACATTTACATTAATGATAATTTGTATTATTTATCAATGTAAATGTAAGAGTTTTATTAGTTTTTTTTAGTAACTGTACAGTCAGGATGGAAAATTGTGAATAAAATTATAAAAAACTTGTCTATACTTTAAGTCAGTCCAAATTTATTTTAAACAGACTTTTTGCAGTCAATTTTTCAGTCATTATAAACTAGGAATTGTGGAAATTATTATAAAATTGTAGTCTCAAAACTACGATAATAATTTGTGGGCTATAGTAAACTAGAGATAAGAGAGAGTATTATAATTATTATACTATTGGAACTTCATAGAAACGAAGGGAACGGCCTGAAGTTCAGTTGTTACTTTTTTTAAAAAAAAATTGTTAAAATTTAACTTTGTTTCTGCTGTATGTTCTACCTTGTTAATGACCATCAATACAATTGTCATTACACCCATTTAAATATCCGGAAAGAATCCAAGATTATAGATGCTACAATCTTTCTAAATCTTTGCATACAATCTCATACTAAAGTTTGATTTTAATTGGTATTAATCTATACGGCATTTACCGCTCTATCTGAGTATATCTTAATAAATTAATTGATGTAAACTCATATACGCAGCAGTTCTTCTCGGTATTCTAGATCCGACGCCTTCTTCTGTTTTCGATCTATCTATGTATCCCACTGTCTTAGTAGAGTTCCTCAGTCAAGTTCTACGACTTTTTTCATTCAAGTTCTACCTACACCATTCGAATATTTCAGTCTCCTATGTGGTAATGACTTTAAAATGAAATTAATTCATGATAACTTTAAAATTCAAAACAAGCTTTAGTAACTCAATTGTTAGTGTTGGACCACATCAAATTTTTGTATACATTAAATCTTCTTTAGTTATTTTCTATATAATTTACAATTCGCGGAAAGTTTGTACCAAAAAATTATGATTTAAATTTCAATTTAATGTCCAACGTAATAGCCAGAGTTACATTTATATTATTAAAATGACTTTAATAAATCATATATAAAAATTCTGTTATAAATTTCTTTTATTACATAAAGTTTATTCTCATTCCGCCAGTCATTTTCAAAGTAACCAATGAAAAAAAAACATATTTAATAAAATATAATAATAAATTATTAAAACAAATTTACTTTTTTTTTTTTTTCAAATCATCTCTTGCAGCAAATCATAAATAAATAAATATATGATTTTAAATAAATGTTATAGAAAAATGATTTTTATGCACAATCATAAATCTTTATGTTTTCAATCCAATTTTGTACATTTTTTTAAAAAGTAAATAATATAAAATCACCACAATAAAACCAGTCAGATTGGAATTTATAATAGAAAATTTATCTATTTCAAACTAAAATAACTGATTTGACCATTTATACATTTATTTCTAATCCTACCGGTCAATGGCCATTCATATTCTTTAATATACAGGGTGGCCCCAGTAGTTACAAGCAATTTGAAAAATTGAAAAAAGTGTGATTTCAAGTCACCATTGCTTAGAATTAGAATTCGGTAGAAAATATCATGTACTTTAGAAATGATTCAACAAAAAAAATGCCATCCACTCTTGAATTGTAAATTTCCGGATATAAATGACTGCAGGGAAATGAACCTACCCTATAAGCATGACATTTAGTAAGTACTTGAACACCCAGTATAAATAATCCAATGGTCAATGATGCACAATGTGATTCTGTTTTGATGTGAATTGATTGAAAGAAGTGAGATGACTAAATTTTTATTTATTTTTTTAAAATAATAATATAAAATTAAAGTGTAAAAAAAAAATTATTTCCTGGTTTTTAGTTATAATAATAAAGTATAATTTATAAAAAAAAATGTATAAAATTTTAATGTCTATTTATGAAGAACATGACATGAACAATTTAAACATTTGAAATTAATGTACACAGTAAAAATTAACATGATACAAGAACAAAATTGGTGTAAAAACTTTGACATTGTACTATGAGAACTATTGGTATCGTATCGATGCGTTTATCAATTGGATAGTACAATCAGTCGAAATAAACCGCAGTTTTAATAAAGTCTTGTAATTTCCTCATTTCAAACAATCAACGAGCCGCAGCCAATTAATGATTACATTATGTATTAAGAATTGCTAATTAGATTATTGCAAGTGGTGATCCAAGGGAAAATAGTCGGCAATCGTAGCAGAAGACGTAAAAGAATATCATGGTTGGGTAACCTTGAAGAATGGTTCAACATGTTAGCGTCAAATCTGCTAAGAGCAGTCATTTCAAAGGAGGAGATCTATTCAATGTTGACCAACATCCGCAATGGATAGGAACCAAAAGAAGAAGAAGAATTAGATTATAATTTTTCTGTATAACACTGTATATGGCTTCATATACCAAATACCCTCCAACCCAAAATAATAATTGATATTTGTCAATTAGTTCCTATTTGTTGAGTGTAACTTAATTTCAAATTAAAACTTAGTTTATTGGGATGTCGTTAATTTAAAGTTGGAAGTAAGTTCATACAGGGCTGACCGATGAGATATAAACAGAAAGGGGCGCCACAAAAAGCCATTAGGCTGCAGTGACTTGAGCGGCTGGTCGTCCACCCGAATATCTAAATCTAAGTTAATATTAAGTTTATGGAATTAGTTCGGTAAGGAGTTAATTCGTGGAGACTAATCAAATAATGTAAAATTTGAAGAAATATACTCTAAAATTTATAATTCATAAATTTCAAAGATGTTGTAATAAGAAACTGTACGAATATGTTTAATACCTTGAATAAAAATCTTCTGTGGTTCACATCTCTTTCTATTATCGGTACGAACTTACATTATTTCAATAAAGTTTCTTAAAACAAAATATTTTTATTTTTTTTACAGTGTAAGAAAAAAACTATTTATTTATATTTAATGATATTCTTTTGGAACTTCTATCTCTCTCTCCATAGCATTCAATCTTAAATTGACCTGTTAAATCAGTAAAAAAAATTGAAAATAAAAACTCGTGCCACATGTTTTATATATGTACAGTGTACACTGTATAAATATTTATTACTATCGTTACATCAAAATTCCACTTCACTCCATAATAAAAATCTAATTTCTAACTTGTAAATGATTGCATAAAATGTAAAAAATAATAAAAAAAAAATTATGTTGACAATTTAGAAAACATTTTTGTTGCATTTCTCTTCACTAGAGTTTCAGAATATATTGACAATTGACATAAACTTGAATAAAATATAGTAAGTACAAGTTTAAACAATTCTAGAAATGGTTATACAGAATTGAAAATGAAAATGGAATTATTTAAAAATGAATTCAAATCTAGTTATACAAGAAGTAAATAAATTCCATTTGGTAATAAAAGAAGGAAGTTTTTTTTTTATCAATATTTTACATATTTTTCATTTTCCCAAGACGGAAATATTTTATATAAATCTTGATTTTGGCAAAAATTCTGGACAATTCTAATGAAAACGCTCACGTTCAAACCGGCGTGTACCACCGGTGGCTCACATGTGAATTTTTCATTTGGCGGTGTGTACTACCGGTGGCCTTATAACATACAGGAATATTTTCAACCCCGCCGGATGAACAGAAATACAAAAAGCAGCGCTGGCGTGAACGTGTTAATTGAATTTAATTAATTCAAGTTTTCCTATTTATTAACGAGCATTGGCTTTTGAGGAAACTATAGAATCATACCACAAAGAACAATTTTCCATCTAAACTTAAACTACCTTTTACATATTCCATTCTGTTCAAACCCTTTTCCTGTTTCCAGAAGATGTTGCCCAGTTTGTGTGCCAACTTTAATACTACCATTATTTGCCAGTTTCTCAGCTTTCTTATTTTCTTCAAATTGTAATTATATGATCAAAGAAATTGGACTTTATTGTCCCTTATGCAAGTGGTTATTTCAAATATTTACTTTAAATTCCAAAACATTTTCATAATTTTCACCATATTTATTCATTGAAGATAGAAAATTTATTAGCTAACAAGACCATTTTAACGACTAGCAACAAAAAAAAAAAAATGAATAAAAAACAATTATTGTAGAAAGGTGAAATAATACCAATTTCAAAATAATTTTTTTTTCTCCGGGGTCATAAAAAATATATTCGTTATAAATGGCAAAGTAACAAAATTCGTGATCATTTTCTGTGCATCATCAGCGCTGCTCTACAAGATATATAAACATTATTGGATATTTTAAAACATTTTATTATTATAGCTTATAATCATATATTTCTATATGATTCCTAATAATATATAGAAAATTTTCTTAGATATTTTCATTGCTTTAACTCTTCCGATAATTACACAGTACAAAAATCATCAACATTTCCAAGGAGGTCAAATTTTAGTGCGAATTTGTTACAAGAAAAAGTCATCATTTTACTGATGGCTCTAAAGGTTGATTATTTCGCTTATTTGGTAAAAAAAAAATGAAAAAATAATATGATAAATGATGGACGGTGTGAGAAATATTTTGTTATATTCATTTTCCTGGAATGATAAAGATGTTAATGGCAAATGCCAACCCCGACATCAGGAAATCGAATACTTTTTAAAGAAAATTAAATAAACAATAAAATTAATTGAATAAATTGAAAATATAAAGGAATCAACATGAAATTGTTATAGAGTTTATAATGGAATTGGTAGTCATTTTTACTTAATAATACAGGTTTTATTGAAAACTTTAAATTAGCCTAATTTAAAATATAAAAATGCAGAGTGTAAAGCTTATTTTGTATAAATCCACAGTAAATTCTAAAAAATGTATATTCAAATTACGTAAAATGTTGTCTGTCTCTATATATAAACAATTTACTTTTAAGTTAATAACTTGAAATCCAATTAGAGTTGTTTTGTGATGTAATTTGATATAGAAAAGCCCCTGGACTTTATTTTTTATATACCGTGTCGGTCATCGTCATAGTCATTGTAGCCTTACAACTTCTAAAGCGGAAATACTTTATAAAAAAAATGTTTTTGTTGTTTAGTTTTCAAAGATTTTAATAAATCGTACACTTCTTGTCTAGCTTTTTTGTTTTTTAGATTAATCCTTCAAGTATGTTTCGACCTAAAATAATTTTATAATGTCATTTTCTGGAAAATGTTTTGTTGTTCAGTAAAAGAAGATGTTTTTAAAGTATGTAAGTTTGTTTCCTTTCTTGTATTATTCAAAAAGAAATACTAAAAATTAGTTCAGGAAGAGACAGAGGCCATTTATATTAATAATATAATTTTATGAAGTTTTATTTTATTTATCAGCATTTGAAGTATCGATTGTTATCAATCTGATATTTAAAATATATTGAATCTCTCATTTGCGAGTGCAGAATAAATCTACTATCAAAGGACACTCAAATAAGTTTGAAAAGATAGAAGCTTATCAGTTTGTTTCAGCCTATATAATGAACTGAAATATGAAGTAAGAACTCTTAGAAGATCGATTCGGAAATTCAATTTGAACTAACTTATTAACTGAAATATGATATAGAGTAGAGCATAGGAGGGTAAATACTTTAGTTTTAGTTGATGGGCCATTTTAATTTCAAATTATTTTGGCAGGTCATAGTGCAATCAGAAATTTTGAAGTTTTATGATATACTAAATATTTTTATGATGTGAACGTACAGAATAAATTTTAATCAAATGAAATTAAATGTATTCAAAACAAATAAAACAAATAACAAAAATTAATGAAACTTTTTGATTAAAACTAACTTTAAAATTAAGCAAAAAAGTATTTTAATTAAATGAATATCTTTTCTAGGAATTTATAACTCCATCAAAATATTCGGAAATAATTAATTAATAGAAATTGTTAAAATAGATACAAGATTTTGGTCAGTAATCATTGATACTTTCCTTTTCATAGGTTTAAGGAATTAATTCTTTCTATAAAACGCTTTTTGAGTTAATTGTTTATTTGAAACTAAATTACAAAAATTGTTATGCCCAGCAACTACTTTTAACATAAATTTTTTGATAATTTGTTGTTATCAAATGTTTTTTTCTAGAATTTGTAGTTATTTTATTTGAGCCGAATCAAATCTTATGGAGGGCCAAGTTTTGCCCATCCATATACAGTTTTTGAGGTCGATTAGCAAATTCAATTGTTTCCTTAAATAGCAATTTGGACTCTTTGGTAGTCGATTCGGAAAATCCGTCAAACCTTAAGTTATGAATTAAATCACTACATCTTCCTATTCGTCCCAAAACTAATTTTGGCATGAGAGTCTGATCATTTGATATATTATAGAGACGTTGATCTGTTAAATATTACACGTAATGATTTTTTTTTCAGAAGCTAGTAAATCAGTGCTTACTTACAAGGAGGAAAAAGCAACAAAAAGTAAAATTTGATAAATATATAAAATTAATACAAAAATTCGAATTAAATATCAATTAAAATATAAAGAAAATTGTATTTTATTAATAAAAATCATAAATTTTTTACGTAATGATTTATATAAAAACAAATTCCAAAAAAATTCCAAAAATTTTGTTTGTAATGCAGGAGTCAATTATAAAATGTATCTCTATTTATAAATAAATTATTAAAATTTTATGATTAATTAATAGAAAAATTTCTATATCGTTATTTCTTGCTGAGAGTTTTTGAATTTTTTGATTTGAAATTGGCAAATTCGTATTTAAAAAATGATTAAAATGAAATTATTTATTTCTAATAATAACAAATAAATAATAGCCAATTTTACCTGTCAAAAAATAATAATAAAAAAAAAAAAAAAAAAACAGGTAAAAGAATAATTTGGGAATTACTTTTACCCAATCAATAAAATCCATTCAATTTAGTTACATACTTTTTAATTTGTTTTGTATATAAAGATTATGTGATGATTTAGCTATCAGCTATGAATGTTAATTATAATCGCGATTAAATGCTATTTCGGAGAGTTTAAAGAACTCTTTTATTGTTATAGCTATAATATTAGTAAGAGTAACAAATAACGATATACAAAATTATTGTATGAGATAAATTAAAAAAAAAATAATTGTATGTAATTTATGAATTTTTGGATAATTGCAAGTTTAAATGTTTTATGAATGCATGACGCCTCTAGCAATCATGATTTTTTAGACAGTAAAGGTACAAAAAGTTGAAAAAAAAAATATTCTTAGTTTTGGATGGGTTGTGTTGGGCGTAACAAATAAATTAATATTTAAAAACATAAATTATAAAATTATTAAAAAAGTTTATACATTAGCGATTGAATTTGCCTTACGATTTTTGACCCCAGTTAAATTTGTATCTCAATTTTCTTTAAAAAATTACTTGATCTAAAAATTTGTCTAACAATTGACAAATTTGCAACAATAAAACTGATTGATGGCGTAGTCCCTACTTAATTGAATACAACACCTAAATTTTTGTTTTAGCTTAAAGCACGGATTTGTGTAGTGTTTTAAGCTCACTTATTGTGCATCATTTAGAAAAATCATAAATAATATTCTTGGTTTTGATTTGCAAGTAGTGATGATTATTGTTCATAAACGTTCTCAATCTCACCGAAGGGGGTTGCAATTACTCAGAACATCGACCCATTAATCCACACTTCTCTAATGAATTAAATAATAAATTTTGCTGGCCAAAACCCGTATCTGCCTTCAGTAAGTTTTCTAGAAAAACTAGAATACGCGGGTAAACTGAAGGCGACCAAGATGTTATTGTTCATTAAAGAAGTTGGATGGGTCGATTCGCTGTAACAGTGATGCAGCGTTCGACTGGAGTGTACTGCTCAATTATCTGTTGCCTATGTGAGTTAGGGTCTCGTAATTTCCACTCCTTTAGAAGTAATCTACCAAGTCAAAAAATCATAATTTTTGCTAAAATCTTATGTTCCGGAGAGCCAGACAAGTTTTGTAATAATTCCTGATCCTCTTCATCGCATCTCCTTGCAGCACCAGACTGTTTTGAAATACTAAAACGTTAAAAGCATTTATGGTTCCTCAATAAAATACGGCCAGTTCTATAATTTCCTTAATCGAAATCGAAAGTAAAATGTAAGATTTATTCATATTTAAACTAGGATATTCTTTTGATTCTACGTTACATGGCTTCGCAACATAAAAAAATAATATTATAAATCAACCGAAATTCTAAATCAATTACAAAATCATTATCAAAAACTCGCCAGTCATCCCAATTATGATTTTGATCTATAATATTATCAAAATTACATCTTTCATTATAACTGAATTTAATTATTTTCTATATTTAACAATCAACAATAATGTATAATAAAAAATTGATGAGCGCATAAATTACATAAAAAAAAATGTCTATACATTATTTATGATCTTTGAAAACAATTGGCATGTTTTTAAAAACCCCAACTAACAAACCTCGACTACAACCCCAACTACCGAAAAAATTGCATTATTTTTTTTTTATTTTTCATTATTAATTAATATTTAGTTCAAGTCTGTTATTAAAGATCTGATAATAATTTGGCATTAAAGTATCATGTGAAAAAAAAAAATGATTTACTATACTGGTGCAGAATTATTAACACAGTATTTAGACCTAAACCAATTTATATATATATATTTTTTTTTATTTTCAACATTAAACTCTAAATGCAAACGAAAATTGAATATATGTAATGTGAAAAATTTCATGGATTTTATTATAAATACCAAAATTTTTGCTTTACTTTCTAAAATAACATTAAGTAAACTTTTATTAAGTGAACGTCTTTTTATATATAGATAGCTCATAGTTTTGTCCAATTTTCCAGAAGTTGCATTAAGTATCATTATCCCGCTGCTGTGCAAAAATCAACAGAAAATAAAAATTTTGCACTTTTGTAATGGGATATTTGACTATACTAAAATAAATAATTAATTATTATTACAATTAGTTAGAATAACTATGAGTGTTGTATTGGACTTGATGGTCAAAAATATGGATTTGGTTAAAACCAAGTCCGCAAAATGCAATTTACATAAGCGCAGCAATATCTTCTAGAAACGCCCGTCAAATTTTAGTTAAATTTGGCACACAAATCATCCTGATGCCCGTACAAGATCGGTACTTTCAGAAAGACCCCATTTAAGTGGAGAAAAAGATTTGGGTGAAATTTGGTGGATAGGTTGGCTTCATAATTGTTCACAAGCATTTCCTTTTTATATATATACTTATATTTCATTTATTCGCGTATAGTAATTGTTACCCGATTTAAAACTACGTTAATTTTGTGATCTAGTTGCTGCTCCTGAAATTTCGAGTCTGCACCTTAAAGGAATTTTTGGATATATAGTTTTAGTTTCCGAATTACATATATGTTTTATAACATGTAATAATTATTTAATTTCAATGAAATTTTGTACACATATTAGTGTTGTAATCAAGTTCGTGTCTATAAAATTTATGGTCGTCAGTTTCAGTGGGTCCCTGAAAATTTCGAATTCAATCAATTAAATTATAGAAGTCTTAAATATCAAATTTTTAATAAAAATTATGTTTGTTAGCAACATACTTTTAATTACACGGTTGAAAATCTAACTACGAATAATCTGTTACCCCTAATTAGCAGCTTTTTTTATTGTTGTCGTATCTCTAGTCGTAGTCGAGATACAGAAAACAAAAGTGTTTAAATATTTGTTGTTGTTGGTTATCCACACCTTTTAGTACCTTTTAAGATTCTCATAAATATCATCATCAGGTGGAAATATTAAATATATATAAAAAAACACAATGGCATAAAAAATAAATAATTTCATTGCATATTTTTGTAAAATATTCGCTAAGATTAAAATTTTGTAATAAAACAAATTATGTCATGGTACGATGCACAAATTATTTTGTTTTTGTTCAATTAAATTAAATTTTTGGCGGCAGTTCTCTGTAAAAAAAAATTGTATTGATGGTCAGTAAAGATTTTGAAATTTCTAAATGGCAGACAATTAAAAATAATCAAAATTTCCATTATTTTACTTATTATATTAATCGATCAATGAAGATTCTGATAACTACTTGATTTGACAGAGCTTTAGATAATTCAAAAATTCTGAGCATCAAGCAAATACGATTGAGATCGTACTAGGCAAGAACTACTCTAGGAAACAATCAAAATTCACACCTTTTAAAAGAAAATTGGATATATCAAAAATTGTACATTAACTCGAGATTTTGAAGAAAATCTCAATTTAAGTTCTGCGCTTCTTTGGCATGGGTAGTGGTTGTTAAGGCAGGTCTGAGTTATTAAAATATTGCTGGCACAGTTTGAGTTTAAAAGACATTTAAATCATGAGTTGCTACTGTGTGTTGTTGTTTCAACTTAGTTTGTAATATTGGTTGATCTGACCTTGAAATGGTGGATTGATAGCTTCTTCGAATTTCTGCATTATATTTGGTGGTATGTCAAAATTGTTTGATATTTTCTTATCTTCAGTAGAAGATGTTCCTCATTTCTTTATACTAATCATATTTTTATGACCTTGCAATCAAACATTTCGTCCTTCAAATTTCTTTATACGAATGCCTAGTCGTTGTCAAAGGAAATGTTTGTCTAAATCGAAGTAGAAGGAAATCTAGAATAATATTACGCTCTTTGATTTTGCAAGAACTATTACTAATTCCAGACGTTTACATATTAAATTTCGGTGCAAACTTTTACTAGTTATAATTTCCACTTTAGTTCAAACTATTTTTCTATGACATTTCCTATAGTTTTCAAATTCTTATTTTCAAATTTGTGTGCATCGTAAAAATAAAAAAAAAATATACGCCGGTAATTCCTCACATTATTCATCATCATCATCATCGTACACGTAAAATCTAGTCCGGAAAATCAGTTAAAAAAAAAAAAAAAAAATGAAAATGAAGAAAAATATTAAAAAGTGAAAAATTGCACACTCGGTTGAATTATGCTGAGAAAAATGACTGCATAATAATTGCAGATGATAATTTAATGTTGCGTTTTAATGATCCATTGGATCACACTTTAAACTCTTTTTTTGTTGTTGTTGTTGTATATTAATATGTCGTCAAAATATTAAAATTGAGCAAACGTGCAGAAGAATTACTCAATAACACAGTTGAAAATATTTAATAAAAAAAAAAAAATTTTTTTGACATTTAAATATTTCAATGCAGTTTGTATTATAAACTGTGAAATTTTTGGATTGAAACATGGATTTTGATGTAAGTTTTTATTTAAAGTTAAAATATACACTAATTATTGAACTTTTTATGTCAAAATCGTAATGAAGTACCAAAATTTCGGACGATAGCTTTAAAAATAAAACAAATCAGCATTTCACACATTAGTTATAGTTAAGATTTTTAAATTTTTCTAATACAATTATTTTAATAGACCCTCCATTTAATTTCAATATATACAATTAGATTAGATTTCAAATAATTTTTTTAATTGTACTGGTAATTATAATTTCTCATCACATCCAGCCGACAACAACATATTACAATGTTTTCCACAGTCTCTTTACATGTCCTTGATAATTTAGCTTTTGACTATGTTATTATTATGTCTAACAACATAATGTCGGAAATAATCTACAAAAAAAATGACATGTAAAGGAAACCAAATGAAAATTTTCATGAGAAGAGATCTTTATATATTTATTTTGTATTGATGGTGAGATTTGCAGAAATATTTAAAAAAAAAAGACCTTATGATATCAAAACAAATTAATATTTCGCATAATTACATTTTAAGAAATAAAGAAAACTAATTATTTTAATGGCATCTTGTTGACTGGTTTGTAAAAATTTATAATTACTCTATACTTACGAGTTACGAGTGTCGCTTTCTGATGATTGTTTTCAATGGAAATATTGCAAATAATAAATTTTCACTTTCTCGTAATTTTTCATAATTCTGTGATTTACAAAAATTCATCAGTTAAAAATTAAAAAAAAAAAAAAAATTATGTGAATTTTACGAATTTTGTATTTGACCCTAAACTAAATAGCATAATTTTTAAGATTTTTATGAGAAACAACAAAATTATTTATTTATTTCGGTCTGTCTGTCTTATTTAAGTAAATGTTTAGCTAAATTATTAATACTGGTAGATAGCATCTTGGAAAGGTTTGGATATTCGGCACCAGAATGCGTAAATAGATAAAAAATCGGTGCTAAAAAAGTTAATGACAATTAGTATCTAATATTATATTAGAGTAAATGGAAGTAGCCCACATTATGGGCACTAATTAATTACCAAAATACTTTTAACGAACTTTAAAATGTAATTATAATGTTAGACCCTGTATTAGACTAGTAATAAAAAGCATAGAATAAAATGGCGGCAATTGAATTAGAAGTCTTGTTCACTAGAAACAGAAAATATTTATTGCAGAAAATTTTGTTCTAGAAATAAAATACTTGCTGAAGATAATTGGAAAATCCAAGTGTACTTAGAATATTTAACTATTGGTACTCAAAAAAGCCCACCATTAACATAAAACTAAACTGCACACTGTAATTCTGCTACGCGGTATTTATTTAAATAGCACTGTTAGCAATCTTAATACCAATTTAAATATTTCATATTTTTTGTAATATTAATGGATTTTGTAAAATATGGAAAATGTATTTTGATATGACGAATTTTGATTGGAAAATCATATAATTTTTTTTAGGTAGTTTCCGGTTACACAAAATAATTAAGGTACGACAGCATCTGTTAACAGCAATTACAAATTAATTAAAATACGGAAGGAATAATAAAATAATTATTATAATTTTTTAATTTTTTATTATGATGACAGACTGTACTTTATACAGATGAGATTTTTATATGTAAAATAATTGAAAGTTCTGGTATTTATTCAAAAAATTTCATTTTGATATTATGTGACCAACCAATTATAAAAAGGAAATCCTTAGAGATTGATTAGCTAATAGACCTCATACTGGGAGCAAAAAAAAAAACCAAAAATGTTTTAATTAAAACAAATAAATTAAAAATAAAAAGACAATCATGGAAAACAGCTGGTGAGAAATGTTCTTGGTGGAAGATTCAATTCAATTTTGTATAAATAAATTAAATTATATATTTAAATATTTTGGTTATTAAAAAAAAAAGTGAAATTGAAAACAAAACTTTTACTTGGCGATTACTTAATCACATAAAAAAAAAAAAACTTCTTTTATTTGCAGAGTCAATTTTGAGCATTTTACTTAATGAAAAATCGTGATTATATTAATTTTGTTGATTGTGAAGTCATGATGATATAATTCTTTCGACTGTAAATATTTGAATTTTATTTAATCAAATTTTTATGTTAGCTAATCAAAAAAAAAAACTGATTTAATAAAATTATTTTTCATTCGCAAATTTCATATCTTAAGTCTTTTGAAGACGAAAACTTTTAGTCTTTCCTGTTTAACTAATTCCATTTAAAATATCTGGGTCAGTCTAAATCCATTGCACATGAAGTTAATGAGATTATGGAACATTGAAAGATTAGATCGATTCCAGGGGAGGATGTCCTGGATAAGAAATGATTACGATGATAATAATTGCAACTGTAAAAAGTACGTGATAATCTGCTTTAATAGAATACTGATTAGACTACATCAATCTGCCACATAAATATCAAAGGTCGTGGTGACAAGCGACACATTAAAGATTAAACCATAGAAAGTTTGGATTCATGCGGAAAGATTATTCATAGTTATGAATGGTGGACAGAGGAAGTGAAGTGCAGAAATAGGGTTTCAAGTTTTTTTCCTCATTCAAAAGGCGTCAAGTTCTTCAAGTTAGGTAATATTAGGTTATAGTGGCCTCGCATAGACCACACTGGTACCACTTTCATTCCTTATCCTGTATTAAATTAATTTTCAAGCCGAGATTATAGGCCGATGTTAAGGTTGAGTTTGTTCTTTAGTATGCAAATGTCGCAGTACGATGACCCAGATCGTTATATATGACGGTTTATAATGTATTCAATATATTAATTAATATTTTTAAAATTATAATATAATTATCTACTTACATGATATTAAATTAATTTAATTTTAATAAAATTCATCAATTTTCAACTTACCTGAAAATAAAAAAATAAAATTTATTTAATAAATTACATAATAATTATTATAAATATTAAATTATATAAATATTAATTAAATATAATATTTATAATAAATGAATAAATATTTGTAAAATTTTATGCTTAAACAGTTTATTTTTACTATTATCATCACTTCCAGCTATTTTATTTCATTTATATACAACTTATTATAATTTTATTTGAAAATAAAGAATTCATTTAATAAATTTAAAATGTAAAATATTCAATTTTTTCCTTAAAGCAAAATTGTCTTCCCCATTAATTTGCAAAATAATCAGACAATAATGTTTAAAAACATATGCGAGCGAGAGACATTAAAATTATAAGAAGTCACGATATTACGAAAATTATTTGAATAAAATAAACCTTAATCTAACTTTACTTAATTGGAATATATTTAAATAAGGAATTGTTAGTTATATGCAGAAATTGATCAATAATCACGGAATAAGGGGAAATTGCTGGGTGTGGTACTTACTATACTAAAATTTTACTATTATTATTTTAAATTTATAGTAATCACGCGATGAGATTTTAAAATAATTTTTTTTTAATTTTCTATTACTCATGTGATAAGGCAAATTAAGTTAAATTCCATTTTTGTTAAGGTAGTCTCTAACTAAATAAATGGCGCTAAAATGGTAGAGAAATTTCATGATTTAATAATTATATTTTATTATATACGATATTAATTTATAATTGAAGAAATTATTTTTTTGGAAAGATGGAAACAGAGCTCCGAGGAAATGATACATCACAATTCAGTAGGATCTAAATGGTAAACTGGAGCATCAAAATCGAAGTAATGCCTATTTGTGAAAAGTATCAGCACTTTCAATAAATCATATTCTCGCCTCTCCGAAGTTATTTATATCATGAATAACCACTAGGCAAAGTTTAGTATTAGTACTAAGTAGCCGAACAGAAACGGTGCAAGTGAGAGCCTGTGCATTCACAATGGCCCTCAAGCTTCAGGGTTAGTATTGATACTATGAAAAAGTTTTTAAGTTAATTTAGATTATATCAAGTAACAAGGAACTTTGAAACAGTAAATATTCACAGGACAGTAAATATAAGTACAATTCGTTCTCGCTTTACAAATTGTGCGAGTAATCGTTCTTCTTTTATCCAGGATTGAATTAATTTGGTATATATTTCTCATGTGAAATTATGGCACTGATATTAAAGTAAATAATTACGTAAGTGGTTTGTCTTATAAGAAAGATTTTAAGTAATACAATGACCCTATATGGTATGCTCAATTTCGTGGATCTTCGAAATTCCAATCTTTCCAAATTCACGAATAATTTAGAAACTTTATTTTATAGTACGAAAAGATTAATTTTGAAATTGTTAAATCTTTCATAATTTTTTAATCGATTTTGCAAATATTAATTAATCAAATTTTTCAACTTAATTGACAAATATTAATTTTAATATTCAAATATTAAAATTGACTTTAAGAATGACTATTTCATATTCTCTTTGGAAATCTGTTGTATAACTTTCGACTCGTTTAATGACGATTATTTTTCAGCAAAAAAATTTTTTTTAATAAAAATCATATAAATAAAATTTCCATATTTGTAGATGAAATATTAATATTGGTAATATAATTCACCTTGACCATTTAATAGCACAAATCTTTAAATAAAAATATCTCAATCCAAAAAAAAAAGTCATATCAAAATTACAAATAAAATGATACGTTGTCGTCAAAAAGTTTGTGAACTAATTTTTTGTTTGAAACAAATATGAAGCCAACAAATAATATGAACTCTTTATTCAAAATTTATAACAGATTACTTTACAAAAATTATATTACGCGCTCAAAATTCTATACCTGAATATATTTTAAGCACTTTTGTACTAGTATAAAATACTTTTAAGTTTTGATATTGTCAGTTTGTCTGTCAGTCTCGCCGGTTATCGTGCATTCTTCGGATCCACAAGAAGTAGAAATTTCAAATGAAAAACAAGTAAAAATTCTGTAGTAGATAATTATTCACCAAAATTATTATACCACTTTCCATCCGATTATGTTGAACGGACCACCTTGTGTGCTTGGGATGATTACATGCCATTTCCATCGACCGATATTAACCGCGTTTCCAGTTTAAGGCTATTCTATTGGTTAGTAAAATCAGAGTAAAGCCTTGGCTACATAATTTCGAAGCTTGGGTCAATTTCAAACTACTAAAATGTATACAGAAAATTATACTCTACCTATTATAGTAATAATACAATTGTGGAATACTTAAAAGTAACACAATTACTCCGATTTTTACCTGATGTCCACCTGTGTTTTATGTTCCGTTGATTTGAATTATTATTATTTTTTTTATATTACCTAGTGGCCGTACTCTAATGTGGTAATTGGAGATAATTTAAAATTACTATATCAATTCTGTTATAGTCTCTCTGTTATTTTGTCATTACGTGTAAAGTAGACAGACAATTTGAGACGAATAAATAAATTTAATACTTTGAATGACATATTACATCTCCTCCAACTATTGTTTAAGTTTTTTAGAAATTTTTATGACAATTTTTTGTTGTTGTTATTATGCTTTTAGTGAATAAAATGTTAAATTATGTGAATTTATATTTTTTTTTCACAGCCCAGATACGAAAGAAATCATTAAAAAAATTATATTTTAAATAAAAGAATTTTGAAAATTGGATTTGATTAAATTTCCATTTTTCCGGGTTAGTTACTTGAACAGTAAAATTGAAAGAACCCGATATTTTATGACACTTTTGAAAGTTAAATTAGGGTGACCATCTTTAGATTCGTAGATATATCAAAAGTTAGCATTTTTAGAAATTTCTGAACTGAACTGTCTTGCAATTGACAAAACAAATTGGAAACGAATTGTCGAATTGTAAGGGAAAGGAGAAACTATGGTTCAAGTCGGATAGAAGAAATAAAGAGAAATAACAGCCCAAGTAATAAAAATTATTTGCAATTTTGTTGAGATCAATTTTTGCTAATCTTAGGCCATCAGGAGCCTTGTAATGATCTTTGTAATATAATGAATTGTGAAAGTCAATAGTAATGAAATTTATTAATAGTGATCAGAACTCGAAAGCTCTATTTCAGAGCTGAATAAAGGCATATTTTTTATAGTGAAAATTTTTGCATCTTATTTGTGCAAAGTTAAAGCCACTCTAGAAAAACTCTAAATATATTATAATGAATTGTCAAAAATTCTAAAATTTCGTAATTCAATTAGTTTTCACCAACCCGAAGCTTATATTTTTGAAAGCCCAATGACCTAATGAATTGTAAAATCTAGTTTCAACAAATTCATTATTTTAATCTTAATAATTTCATATTAAAATTTCGTCACAACTTTAATTTATCAGTAATTTTAATATAATTTTTTTGAAGCAATTTCATAATTTTCAACTATAATATTATTTATTATTATAGACAAAAAAAACTCTTAGATAAATTCAAAAATTCTGCCCACAAAATGAAAATCATTTCCTAAAATCTTGCCCTCAAAACCTGTACACAACATTCTTTATAATTCGAACAAATTCCCACGATCTTACAATCTTTTTTCTAACTGAATTTGTCATCACAGCACTGAGGCAGTGTACTCAGTACTGTTGTAGAATAGTGGGCAGATTTGAAATTACAATTATTATTTCATTTATTTTTATATATTTATTTCAAGTTGACCGACTTTTTACTTATTTTTATAATTAATATCATTTTAGATTTCTACAATTTCAATTCTTGAAGTGATGAAAATTGGCTACACCAGAAAATCTTGATGAAGAATTATTATTTGTCTGTTGACAGACTAAGATTTGAGTCTAACTTTATTTTACCAATGGTCAAAGTAATTTTAATTTTCATTTTGATTTACGATATTGTTAAATATTAAAATTTAAATTGGAAATTTCTTATTCGAAGAATTTTCCGTCACAAAATTTGGAATTCGTGTATTTTGATTTTTGACAAGCTGTCGGTCATAAAAATATTATCAAATTTTGACCTCAAGATAATATTTGATTTGTCATCAGTTAATTTGCATTAAAAATTATTATTTCTCTTAATATTTCCAAAGTTTTATGATTTAGATCAAAAAAAAAATTTTTTTGTTATATATATTGAGCATAGAAAATCGTGATTTTTGATTACATAATAAAATATTGAAAACATAAAATGTTTTCATATAAACGATGCTTAAAATTCGTTATATTTTGTTAACAATTTTATATTTTAGCGATCACTGTTTCTTCAAAAAAAAAAGCTTTAGGGCTACAAAATCTTAATGAAAGTCTAATTCTCAGGCTAATTTAGGTTGTTGGACGTAAAAAACAAAAGTATTTATATTTCTGATTTTAAGATTAAAATTTTAGAAATAATTTTTTAAACAAAGTTGGTTTCATTAACTATTAAAGAACTGAGCTTTCAAATCTAAAATTCAATAATTTGGCGGGTAGAGAAGTTAATATTACGACCAGGTTAAATCGGAATGAAAAATATTGTTAGTTTCTTTGTTAGTTTTTGTTCCAATTACGATTAACCATTTTTCCATGAATTAGATTTGATTCATTATCGTTCATTACGTAGTCTTGAATTTGGAAACGATTATGTATGGGCTATGTCAATGTGCTACTATCATTATGTAAATGTAAAAGTTATGGGGTTGGGGTACAACGTTCTGGTTTCGATTACAAATCAGTTTTAAAAATAGTATCGATTTCAGATCAATTCATTGAAAATGAATCTGCAAAAATCAATAAATTTTAAAATTCTTAAATTTGTAAGTATTGAAAAAGCTTATTGACATATTTTAGCTGGAAAATAATTGGGATGGGTCCAAAAATTGGGATATTTTAACAGAGTAAATGGGTTGACTGCACACAACAGAAATTTGAATATATAACTATATGTAATTAATTATTGTTCTCGATGAAACCCCCGTGCAGTGAAAAACTCCGTGCGTTGAACATGCTCATTGTGAAACGCCTGTACGGTGAACATGATCACAGTGAAAAGCCGTGCGGTGAAACGGCCGCAGCTTAAGGTCTGCAGTGAAACAACCCGGTACGACTTAGCATAAAGGATACATTTAATAAAGGTTACCTATATAAAAAGTATAAAATAAAATTTGTGGTTCAGTTCAAGCTATCGAAGATTTTAATGATATACAAATAAAAATGTTCATAAACACTTGATGCCAAATTTAACACATGTTGCCAAATTTCATAATTTTCTTTGCTTTAATTATTATGACAATTTATTTAGATAGAGTCAGTCAGTCATCTTAAATTTAAAATGATGCAAAATTAATGAAATAAACTTGAAAATCTTGATTATGAATCTTTACCTACATTTTAATAATTCGATATTTATTTACTAAAATCTTTAATTAAATTATACTTAAATACAATCTGTTGAAAAAATTTCCTTGAAATTTATTAAATGTCAATAAACTTGTTTTAAATTGTGCTTATTAAAATTGTATTACTTAAGTCAAAGATCATAATAAAAATCTGGTTTTTTTATTTCTAGTTAATATGACAATTTTCCTCTCAATCAGACAACCAACACCGGTAATAATTGAAACATGTATAATTAAGAATAAATTTTGCATAGTAGTGCAATCTTTACTAATTTACATACAATTTTATTTTTACATGTTTTTTTTACTGAAATTTTATAATGTAATACATTTAATAACATGTTTTTTTTAGTTGTAATTTCTATTTATATTTATTATTATATTTTTTTATTTTAAGTGGTCTAGGAAAATGGAAAAATAATCTATTAAAATTTTACGATGGTAATAATATTAATTATAGCATATGTGAATAAAAAATGTAAGTAAAATATTCAAATCTATACACGACGAACTTAATGTTATTGATTCCCCGGATCGTAATTGGTATAATCAGAGTCAGAGTTTGTACTACTAGCTGATGATTTGAAAAAAAAAATATAATATGGAAATGATGTAAAATTATCAAATGAATTAACAACGGCTAATTTTTCAATTCTAGTTTTCTGAAAATAAAAATTGTTTTTCTTGGAATTTTATTTATTTTGATCTGATTTCCATTCCGGGCAAATTATAAGTGTTTAGTAATAAAAATTTTAAATTGCAATTTTCACGGAAATATTAACATTTTCTTATATATATTTAAATATAATTTTTTATAGGTTATGAAAAAATGTGTTAATTGTGAAGTTTAACTAATATAGAAAAATTAATTTGCCAGAAATGTAAATTTTTTTCTTCATATGTGAGAAAATTGATTAAATGACATGATTTCAGTGAATTGATTTATTAGTATATAATACCTGCTACAAAAGGTGAGAAATGAAAACGAGGAATTGTAATGGAAAATTTAAAAAATAAATTGTTGTTATTCATATAAAAATACCCGGAATCAATTTATAGCAAATAAATAAATAGTGAAACCAATCGTAAAATAGGCTATCTTATCTAGTCACTGTAGAACAACCGAAGTTGATGGGTGCAATCGAAAAACAGTGAGGAACAACAGAAAATAAATGAGAGTAACCGAAAACCAGACAAAAAAAAACAGGCTTTTTACTGTGGGAACAATCAAAAACAAATAAGCCAAAAGAAAGAGGAATTTCCACTTTATAGGGACAACCGAAAACAGGCTTGCTTACTTATATAATTAATTATGGTCTAACTACAGTGAGGCCATAATTTAGCTTTATAGGTTGTCGAAATTATCACTATTCAACATTCCCTCTCAATTAAAACATAATATTTAAAAATTCACTGGAAAACTTAATGATTTTGTATAGTAAATACAAATTGCGTGACGGCTACTTTTTAGTTAAGCTTGAATATCTGAATCCTGTCATGAATATCTGAATCGTATTCTAGATGTTAGGCAAAAATTTTTAGAGAAAATCTCAAATTAAATTTGAATTAGAAATAAATCGATCATTTATAAATTTGATATATAATTTAATTCAAAAATGGAACCAATCATACTTGCAAATTAATATTCGACAAGTTCAAATAACTATTTTTGACTGGAATCAACCAAAATCATTTCAATATAATAATATTAATTATGTTTCATAATTAATAAAATTACTAAAGATAATACCCAAATTACGTATCAGACCTAAATAACTTTATTAATACCATATTTATTTCCGTTTTTGATACATTTTCTTACTATAATGATGATCTTTATACAACCTTTTAAGTAGTCAGTCTAGACCATTAAATTAATTAAGTTCGCTTAATTGCAACTCATAATAATAAATAATCAAAAGAAACTCTTACAAAAAAAAAATATTAATTTCACATTTTATATATAAAATAAAAAATATTGCCCTACATTTTTTTTATGCTAACCCCAAAAAGTTGAATGACTTCACAAATCAATTTATCTCACTATATAATATAACAATTTACTGGAATCACCATATTAGCCTGAAACATAAAATCCCGAAAAACATGAAATCCCGAATATGAAAATTGAAAAATCCTGAATTACAAATTCATGAAGCAAATAATTTTGGACTACTCTTCTATTTTGGTTTAAACTTCATTTACTTTTTTTTCTTGTTCCCCAGTAATTAAGGGTTCGATTTTGCTCTTAAAGGTCTTAATGTTCCATGTCTATATTATCAATGTAGAGAGGGAACAGTCTATGCTTTGAGACCGCGCGGTTTCGATATTAGAGTATGTATTTAAATGCCTGTAAAATGCTTCTACCCAATTTTGTGTTCTGAGATTATGTCTGCTAAAACTTGGTGAATATATTGACCCATTTATTACCGGCATATTTTTGGAAGATATGTTTACAAATAATTGACTTTAAATTAATTATAAAGATGATTTCGAATATCCGGCCAAAATATATAAATAAACGCGCCGTATTACTTTATTCCGGCTTTTATGTTTCGGGATATTGTGTTCGGAATTTAGTATTTCGGTAAAACGATATTCGAGCTTTCAACACCAAACCCAATTTACTATATAAATAAATAATGTCTTCTTAATTATTCAATAATCTTAACGATTATGATTTATATTACATAAGCATAACCTGGCGTAAACCTGGTGTGTAAAAAAAAATATGTGTGGTTAGGAAAACAGATTAATCAAGAAATTGATATAGTTTTGAGAATTAAAAAAACTATTGGAATTGATGGTATAGGTAAAAAAAAATGATATTATACAAAATAAACAATTTTCTAATATTTCTATTGAATAATTGTCAGCAAATAAATATTTTATTGGTAAAAACTCGTATATTTATACTTTATCATGAAAATTCAAATATTTGTTATTTGATTACATAAAATTTATAAGATAAAGTTTGCCAAATTGCGCAATATTTTTTTAAAAAAAAATATTATTTACATTCTATCCAAATCAATGCCAATAAATTATGTAATAAATAATAAAATTTCTTAATATAATTGCAGTTTTTTTCTAGAGTGACATTTTAATTATAATAACTTTAATAGTATTTTGTAAAGGTTAAATATTAAAATTAATTATGACCTGCAGGAAAATCCTTTTGGCGACAAAAATTTTCAGAGCATTAAACAAAATATAATTAAATCTAATTAAAAAAAAGATAGTGAAAAATGATCAAAGATATGGCAATGATTTAAATAAATTTACTAATTAGAGTAAAAATAACCACTGGGAACAGGTACAATGTCATGAGCACTGTGAACAGATACAAAGTGATAATAAAATTTAGACCATTCGGAATTAAAGTGTCATCTTCATCTACGATAGTGAGCTCAGCTATTGATCACATTTTGGTTACATTATAAACGAGGTTAATTCTTGGTTTCGTGAAAACGTTATGGTGTTAAGTCTAAAGAGCTTTCAGATCCATAATGTTACCAAACTCTTTTATATAATATTCGTAAGATCACTTAAGCTTGTAAAGAATGGTTTACTTAACATATGAAATCATATCAAGATAATATCAAAGCGTTTCAATGTAAATTTTTACGTTTTACTATACATCTATACAAGGTTATAAAACTTATCTCCATATCAAGATCTTCATCCGATCTGACCTATAATCTCTTGAAAATCGTCGTAAAGAAGCAGACTTCCTGTACGAGATTCTTTCAAAGATTATTGAGTTCCAGATACTCGGGAAAAATTAATATTAAATAAACATGCGGTCATTAAAGTTGATTCCTATTTGTGACCTTATACGGTACAGGTTCCCGAATAAATGAAGGTTACAAGGAGCCTTCAACTACAATGTTGCCTGACGGAATGAGGCTAACAACGGTTGTAATGTGTTTGATGTGTTTCATTGGTTTTTTATCGGAATACTTTTTTTCTTGGCAATGGGATAATTGACTGATGCGGATTAGATACTTAATTAAGAATTTACTTTTCTAGTTTATAAAAATCTTGTTGTGATGCAACAAGTAATATTAAATCATCTTTAATATTCTCTAAAAACGACCAAACATGCTAAGTTTCAGTATCTTCTTAAAAAAGTTCAGTATCTTCTAAATCTAAACTAAACCAACTAATGCTCTCTAAAACACTAAATTTAGCTTGTTTTCTAAATTTAATATTCATTTGAGCTTTAATTTACATAAACTTAAATTTTATTTTAATTTTTTTTTAGAATTTTTAATACAAGTAAAATTGTCTTACCATTTAACATATATTTTGATGCATCGTCATCCTCATTTTCTGAGTTGACATTATCGAAACCGTCACTGTAAATACTCATTTTTGATGTAAAAAATTTTCTGATGTATCCAAAATTATTTAATGATGTTTACACTATTAAAATCACCACAAACCCAAAATTTATTGTACAGTTTTTTTTAATATATATTTTTTTTAAATGACTTCATTCAAAATTTACTCATACGTTTATAAATAGCATTTTGTTAACTATTTAAAATTTTTACATTAAATAATTTATTTATTTCTGTGAACAGAAAACAAAATCAAATAAAAAATTCGAAATAAAAAATTGATTTTAAAATTCATTAAAAACGTTAAAGTTGGGTTGATTAGTCAATTCAAAATTTAAATTTGCTTTATTGTGTCTCAAAAGAAATTAGCATTTCTAACTTTGTGGAAGGAAGGAAATAATCATAAAATACCGGAAATATTAATAAAAGTTTTTAAGTTTAAAAAATGAATTTTAAAGTTCCTCAATAAATAAACGCTGAACAATAATTCTAATTTCAAAATTGGAATTAAATAAATTTATCTATAAACAATTAAATATTTAAATTTTGGTAGTAATATTAATAAATTTGTAATCTGTGGTCGTATATTCGGTCAATCTGGGAATTGAAATAATAATTTTGACAGATAATACCACTTTTTTTTTTGGTATAATCTGTCAAAAATTTTCCAAATTACAAATTATCGCTATTTACTATCAAAAGTGTAGAGCAAATTTCACCAAAATTATGAATTCTTGAATAATTTATAATTTAAATTTTTGCAATCAACAATAATTATTAATTGACAGCTATAATAATTGACAATTGTTAAGCATAAATGACAAGTGGTCTGAAAAATATTTTCAAAATTTTTGTAATTATTATAAAAACTCTTAAACGTGTCAGTCAGCTATCAATTATTTTTTATAATAAATACTAAATTAAAGTATTACTAATATCCAGATTACAAAGATTAATTATAGGGTCATATCAAAATCCAATTTAAATCAATAAATTAATCCATGTACTAATTAAAATATCAACTGTTAAAAAACTTGTCTAATCATTATTTATATTTAAAAGTACTATATATTTTTAAATGTCATATCGCATGATACACAATTAAAATAAACGCTTTTATATGAGCTACTTAAAAACTAAAAATATTATTTTTATTGTTGTTAAAATGTATGACAATGCACGATTTGAATTTAAATTCAACTTTATGAATTAAATGTGAAAGATATTTTTAGTTACAATTACACTTTGCCATTCCATTTGACAATGTTTCAAAAACGTTTGATTATTTTTATCTATAATGTAGTACACAGAAGCTTAAATTCGATAAGCACGTGCATACAAATATGGTGGTGTGTCGTCTCGCTATTAAAATAGAGACAATCTAAATTTTCAAAATTAGAGTCAATCCAAATATCAAAATTGCTAATTTTTAAACTGTAAAATTGTATTTATAAAATACAATAATTAATTTTTTTAATAACTTTAAATTATAAGATTATTATTTTTAATTAGTGTTTGGTAAATCTTTTGACATGTGTTCAAATATTGCAGTGACATTGAAATAATTTGATATATTTTAATTTATTTATGTGCTCCACTTTATATTTATAACAATTTATTTTAAATTTTTGAATTATATAGAAAATCAAAGTTTAAATTATAGTAAATAAATTTAATTTTAATAGAAAATCATAATTTTTGAAGAATTTCAAGTTAATTTTTTTTAATTTTTTTATTAAAATCCTACAAAATTTAAACTGTCAAGAAGTGAATCTTGTTACTAGTAAGGATGTTCCAATAAATCAATTATTTAATGTTTACGGAAATCAAGGATTCATGAATATAAAATTATGTCAAAGGATTTTAAGATTGAATAATAGGAAGACCAGATTCAAGAACTAATTTGACCAATTAATAATAGTGTGATATTTGAGTAAAAGAATGAAGGGCCACTAATCTTTAAAATTGTATGTCGAATTGACTGAACCGAATATTCGGGGCATACATTGATCATTTCGCTAGTAAAGCGTGATTTTTACTTTTTCTATGTTTTGGTGAGAACTTTTTAATATCTTTACAAAAAAACGAAATCAAAAATGGACATTGGTTGGTGACACGATTTGTAATTATCTATCAAAATGTCGAAAATTATAGACAATTACTACAATGCATACTGAACATGTGAAAAACTCTTGCAGGAGAAATTTAGTATGTTTTAATTTCTCAAATTATTACAAATGAAATTACTTCAAAAAATTGAATCAAAATTATACACATTCCTTCTCAAGCTACAAAAAAAAAGCATAGTGTATACGTTAAACTTACTAGACACTAGTCTGATATACGTTAACCCACCTTGACACTAAAATTGATTTCTGAATGATTCATAAAAACAACAATATTAAAGACTGTAATTTTTTGTAAAATAGCCTATGAAAATTTTATATTTAGTAAATATTGATTATTTATAACCACAAACTTAGCCAAACTAATAAAATTTCATTAACCGAAACGGTCGTAAGAGGTTTACAATGAATGTGCAATAAAAAAAGTGGCAATAATCTTGATTATCAAGGATTTCCAACCCAAATATTTAAAATATATTTTTTACACAAAATTTATTTTTCACATCTTTATAGAACTTCGATTTAAAAATTACTAACAAATTTTTTTTGAATTAAGACCATATTTCATTAACACCTGGCCCACTTAAAAATTAAATTTCTTCCCGGGACGAATAACAAAATAAATTTCATTTTAACATATGTTTTTTGTGGATTCATATTTCTATAGTAATTCACTTTTAAAATTTACGTTTTTCATGTAAATTATGATATTCACAATAATTTATTGACAAATTTTAATTATTTTTTTCCAACTCGCACAGTTTACAACAAAAATCCGATAACTTTGTAAATTCCGAGACATATTTACAAAAAATTTTTCGATGTTAAATAATAAATAAAATATTGTCAACTTTATAATTCAAACCGAATGGACACTGACACTGACAGACTGTGTGTAAGGTTAATATCTAAGAATGCGACTGACCCCCTTCATGGGTGGGGTAGTTAAAAAAAATAATAAAAAAAATATTCTCTGATGGTTGTTTTACTGCTACTGTTGTTGTTATGTCGCTTGTGCTGTGCTGACGATTAAAAACAACAATAATAACAGAAAACATCGTCGCATATGTTCCGTTTTTTAGTGCTATATTGTTAATATTCAGAGAATTATGTATAAATAATTTTTGTTTTCAATTAACTTTAAATATTTATTTACATAAATATGTGCGAGTATTGTCTCTCGATAAAATATTAACAAATTGAGAAAACCGAAGAATTGAAATTGAAGAGATTGCTAAAAGTTATATAGGATTTGTAAATGAAAAATGAAAGAAGAATTTTGAGAGGATTGAATTTTTTTTTTTGTTAATTAATTTTAACAGAAAATGCCTAATTTATAAAAACACAATCTATCAAAATTGAAAACTGTCATTAGAAATGGAAAAAAAACGCTCTTAACAAAAATCCACATTAAAACAAGTTCTAAGAATATTCGTTCTCTGATCTAGTTCTATATCACTGACTAAAAAAAATAGTCTTCTGATGGCATTACTATCCATATCGAGACTTGGCCTCCACTATAGAGGTTTTGTGCCATTTATAGAAACCTAACCTAACTTTGAACACCTACTAATTTTGTATTGGTTCTGAATTAGAGATTTCCTTATAGTGAAGATACTTTAATTGGAAGCTGATTGGCTTTGAAATATTTGTTTTGTTTTTGTTGCATATTGTAGCAACCATTAGGATCTTGTAGCTCCGTGATAAATTTGACTGAAAGAACATGGCGAATATCAAATTTATTCACATTATTAGCCAGTATCTTATGATAACGTAAGAAAAAAGTATATACTGACAATATAATGAACGACGGCTGCAAATGATTGTAATTTGATAGCTAACAAAATTTGAATTTTATGTAATTTGAGACGAAATAGGATATAATAATGATCACAAAAGGGTTAAATTGTTTCATTTAGGGACACGATAAAATATATAACACCATACGAACTAAATGCACGAGTAACTGATCAATTAGTCCGCCATAAGCGAATTGTTGTAACATTGCTGCTGCGCAGTGAAATTAGAAATAAAAATGATTTGCATCGCTGCATGCAGTACAGAATTTCATATAATTGGTTGCATTTAAAACTGGTTGTTCTAAATTATTTTTGCTGCGATGCATGTAGAAATCTGCAACATTTATTTCAAACATAGCGAGTAAAATATATGTCAAAGTTTGACAGCAATATTTTGAATGAATTTAATATGTTCTTAACCCACTTTTATACCTAATGACATAATATTTCTATTTTTGAATTACGTATTGTATCATTTAATACATTTAATCGATAATTCAAATAATCTACGAAATATACTTAATACTTTTTAAAGTATAATTGAATTTTATGACAGTCAAACTTAATTTTATAAAACCAATAATAATTTTTATTTAAAATTGATATCATTATTTTAAATAAAATAATATATTTTCTACATTTAAATACAATCGCTCAGTTTACGTTTCGATATATGTAATAAACTTAATGGGTGGTTATCAGCCACAATCATCAGACCGGTAAAAATACACGCGTTAATACAAGTTGTCGAATGGAAATTATTATTGGAAAATTTTATATGTATTACAAATTCTACAATATCTAATTAAATATATGGAAAACTTGAGATAAAATTTAAATATAATATCGAAAAAGAATTTATTAATAATAAACTTGATCAACTTGACTCGATTGAGTGAGTTTGTTTTATAAGAAAAAAATATGTAAATATATTAGTTAATTATTGCTTGAACTTCGATCGGGTTAAGATAGTTAAAAAAAAAATAGAAATATGAAACGTAAAATAAGATTAAGAATAATTATTAAATGGACTATGGTCCATGGCTCATATTATTATAATTTATTTATATTTATTTTAATTTACAAATTCAAATTGCGGTGTTTTGAAACTATATTTATATACAAATATCAAAAAGCCGGTTTTTTTATATGAGAAAATTTAATTAAATTTTTTAATTTTAAAAGTTTTAAGTGAATTCACAATTCGGTAATGAAAAAGTCTATCAAATAGGAAAATTAATCTAAAAGTGATGAAAACTATTCGCGATTGGCAACCAATTTTAAAATAAATCTAATTCGTGGTTAAATGAACCTACTAACAGATAACATATAGTTATAAAAACAGTGCTTTTAAAAAATAAAACGGGTTGGGTACGAAATGCTGGTTTTAAAATCGGTTGGAAAAAGCAAAATTCTTTGAAAACCAAAATTTTGAAAAACAGTATTTCGTTACAATACGATCCCAAATAAAACAGTCAGTAGTGTACGTATGAAATTTCAGATGTATACATTTTCTGTAATTCAGAAATTTTGACAGTGACCTACTTCAGCTTATCCATATTTAAATCGCAGTGTCGCGTAAGGGATTAAATTAAATGAACAAATACGTTTTGATTGTCATTAAATAACTACTATTATATTAAAGACTAAGGTTTTAAATTTCTAGCGAATCTCTTGCCGTTTTCAATTCTTCATTATCGAAAGGAATAAACATTTGAGAAAAATTAATTTTTCCGAACCTCAAGTCTGTTACTACAACACTATTTAACTACTACTCTTGAAATGTGAGCACAAATTAATATAATTTATTAAAATTAATGATTTTACAATTTTGAACAAGAAGCTATAAATACTTTTTCTATTGCACTAATTCAATGAATTTATTTTTCTTATTTTTTCTATACACATTTTTAACCCATTCTAAGGGCAACTTCTGACATTGACATATATATATCTTCTTTTGACATTAACAACACTATAATAAATTAAAATTTATATAAAAATTGTACATATACACTATAATTAAATGTAAATTTTTTATGTTACAAAAAATATAACCACGAATTAAAATATTATAAATAAATTTCAAGTTTTATGAAATTTTCACAAGAAACTTCATTTATTTATTTTAGAACTTTATTTTAGCTTGTATATAAATAAATTTTCAAGTCTAAAGGTTAACACAGAATTAATTATACAAAATAATTTATAATTTTAGTATTTTTTATTATTATATTTATTTATTTTTTACAAAAATATTACATAAAATTTGTAAGTAAACAATAAACTACACAACAAACATAATTAAAAAAAATGATTAATGTAAAATTTATTCGTACAAAACTGTTCAAAAATTCTGTGTTTTTGAAGAATAATTGAAAGCCTGAAACTGAACATATTATTTGACCAGATGTTGTGTCATTTAATAAGCTTATGTAAAATGATGAAGTGTGCGATGAAAATAAATTTGCTAATTGAGCCAAAAACATTTAGGTAAACATATTTCTTAAATGAGAATTTTATATGCAATGCAAATATTTGATTAGAGATAAATTAAGTATAGTTTACACTTAGTCTAAAAGAAGGAATACTAAATAAAAATTGCAAAATATGGATTCAAGATTATTCCCGGAATATGTCATAAATTACTTGATTATGTTAATTAAATAATCATTATTTATATATATAAAAATTACTTAAATCATTGGTCATTAATTAATTTGTTAGTGAAAAAATGTTACAACACTTGTGGGACGATACGTTCCGGGTAACATTTGTCCGTAAACAAATATTTATAAATTGTCATATAATTTCTCATGAATTTCAGAATCAATTTATTTATTAGAATAATTCTCTAAATTTTCTGTTTCTAATTCTATTCTAATATCTAATATATCACGATTCACGATAAGTAAGTTTAGATTAGTGATGTGCAACTACAGCCTGTGTGATACATACGACTCTATTAAACATTTCTATCCGGCCCGAATTCAATTTTATTATTTAATCCAATGCAAATTTCCATTTAATTTGTACATATAAACAAATAAAAAAAACTCAGTAATGAACACATTCAAAATCCATTGAAACTAGCATCCAGTATAATAAAATATTTCAGAATTGTCAAAAAATATACTCGAAATATAATTTTTGGAACCCAGACGTTTTGATATTATATAAAAGATTGCACACCATTGATTGGATTGAGTGATGTCCATTTGCTGGATACACAATTGAAAAATCATATACAAAAATTTTGTTTCGATAGTTTTCTAGTCTACAGATGCTATCCACTCTCGATTAAGTAAATTTCAAACACCATATTTTTAAAATCGATTCTTCAAAATAATTATGTATACTTAATTTTAAAAACCGCATCCCTAAAATCGATATACATAGTTATATCGACTCAGTGATTTATGTATTTCTAAATTTAATTTAAATATTCAATATTAATTAATTATACAATATGGAATATTTTCCATCCAATAAAAATCCGGATTTTTATTTTACGTACTAATTAAAACTTATGAAATCATTCGAAGAGTATTTACGGTAACAGAACAGAATAATTAAAATTAAATACTGCAATTTTTAATAAAAATTATGTTGCAACGTATACATTTTTCTAATTTATAACATCCTTGATCTTCATTGATTTATCCCGGTATTATACAGAAAATATTTTCAAGAACTTCCATCCCACGACAACAAGAAAACACTTTTAAATTATATCGATAAATAAACTATCAACCCAAATAATTTTTAATTAAATATTAATTTATTTAATTTTATATTATTTTCATAAATATTTATCCACCTTAAATTATTTATTTTTGTTTTAAATTTTTTAATTATTGTATAAAACACCAAAAATGCACCATTTAATTAATACTGTTCATTATCTACTACTACTAAAGATTTCTTTTTGAAAAACACAATGAGGGGGTTGAGAATTCACCCTTGTTGATGTTATAAATTGGGAATATGCGCATGCCCATTTGCCAAAACTGACACCCTTTCGATGATATAAAAAAAATGTGTTGCCAGTACTTTAAAAGTATTAATAACAGCAAGGGTAAATTTTCGTTAAATTCTTTTTCTTTGCTCAGTTCGATAATGTTTTTTAACTCTCTACTAAATAATTCACTAATTTCTGAAACTACATTGGAAAATTTCAATTATATTTTTATTAATTTTAATCATTTACGAATATTTTGAAAACTGCATCGCTTCAAACGTATTCAGCTGTAATTTTCAGGAACTTTTTTGTACTAGTTTTATTTTTATTTTGTGGGCTGTATTCATCAGTTTTTGGGCAAATGTCCTTCCGTTTGTCTATCCATTCGTTGTGAAATAATACAAACTCATCTCTGGTGTCCATGGGATTTGACATATCAACAGCTAATAATAATTGAAATTTAACACTCCGATTCCCTAGAAAAACATAATTGTAAAATTGCCCGTATTTGAGATTGGCCCCTTCATCAAAATCTCACATTTTTAATGTAAAAATCTTAAAAACTATACTTTCTATGTAAATAGATCGATAACAGGTTCACTGAAATATTCAATACTAAATATTTAACTCTGGCAACTTTTTTTTAAAACCAAAACTTTTCATGCTGAAGGACTTTTTTATTGATTTTTGAGACATATATTTAAAGTTCATAAAAAATAAATTTCCCTTAGTACACTCTACAACAAATATTAATCATTTCCTTCAATTGGATTGAAAGGAAGTGGAAAGAAATTGAAGAAGAATATTTTTTGCGTTACCAATTTTTGTCAATGAGTTTCGAGACACAAACAATAATAAAAATTTTATATCAGCCCAAGTCATACATAATATAAGAGTAGAATGTCAGCTGTGTGATAATGTATGTAATGTTTAAACCGTTCTATTGATTTCTTTTGTTTGCAACCCTTCAAAGACCACTTATATACATATTTTTATTCAGTAGTGACAAAAATACTTGTATGAGTCAGATCTTGTTTGCCGTCGTTTTTTGTTTTTTAGTTTTTATGGTTTATTGACATGGAAAGGGTTTGGTTGATATAGTCCAAAACTTGAAATGGGGTGGTTGGACTGATTAGTTATTTATAATATCAAAAATATATTTACAGTTGGATAGTTTTGCTAAATTTAGATTTAAATTATTGAGAATATTGGGTATTAAAATTAAACAAGGTTACGTGACACTCTTATGTGCGTCAGATAGGTTAATAAATTTTATATTGTATATATTCTATTTTAAGATAATTTCATTAATTTGCAATCAATAAAACTTGAGGGACTTTACTGAAATAATTAAATAACGTTTTTATTGAAATTATTAATTAGTTTTAACAAGAATTTAACATAATTTTCACAAGAATTTAACATAATTTATTGGAAAATTCACTTGAATAGCCTCCTAAATAGTCAAATTTTAGGCCAAATCAAATCTATTTTGAAATGTATACAATACAGTCTAAAATTCTTATAATAGTTTGAACTTTGAAGATGTAAAGAGTTTGTAGTGACATGAGTTAAGTAAACTATGAAATATTTGAACAAAAACTCATGTTACTAAGATCCGGCTTCATCTTTAAACAAAATCAACAAATCAAAAAATCTTATTTTAGACTTAACAACACAACTGTGACTAAAAAGGAGACACTTCTGACAGTTCTTTACTCCAAAACTGCATTTTAGTAAGACACGAGACTGAAAATTCATTATAATTTTCCTTAATCTCCTCTAATTCCGGATTTGTTATATAAACTATCGTAAACCAAGAAGATATAGACGAAACGAAAAATACGGAAATGTAAATAATAAAATTTCGTCAACTTTAATTTGAATTGTAATTAACAGAATTGAATGCATATATTATTTTGCTATTATGGCTAAAATATTGAGTTAAATCAACAAACGTTAAAACGTTAAAAGTAAATAATGATTGGGAAAGACAACGATTAGTACAAATTGTCAAATTATTGAAAATTAAGAAAAGTTATTATACTGATTATAAAATTACTGACTCTGCAATATTGCAGCAAAATAAGTAATGATAAATAAACACAATTTCTTTAAATTGAAATAAAATTGATTACAAAATTAACTAAACAGGTAACTGTAACCAAAACGCATGTAATCAGAAAATATAAGTAAATTTTGTTAAACCAGGAAAAAAAAAACATAAATTTACGTGAAAAACTCATTTTAATATTTGTGTGAATAAAGAAAAAAAGTGACTTTGAAGTCTGTAAAATAATAAGATGTAGTCATTATATAATCAAAAATTACCGAACAGTTATTTAAAATAAATATAAACACCTGTCCACATATTTTCATATGCAATGTAATTTTAAATATGGGTTATTCTTCAAAAATCTATTAAAAATAAACAAAAGTATTTCACTAATACAAGCTAATTGTTTATTTTATTTACATAATTGTGATTTTCGCAAAAATATTCTTTACATTTTCTAATAGCTTTTATTTATAAAACAATTTCCCAAATTCATAAAAATTTTCTTTTCGTTGGTTTATTTGTCCAAAATGATTAAATCTAGCAATGATTTATTGTCCACATAAGTTGGATCCTAAAATTAGAAAAAAAAGAAGTTATTTTAATTAAATCAATTAATTTTTTTAGTAAAATTATATTCACATTTAAAATATTATCTTTTTCAGGTAAAGTTGTTTGTAACATTATGCAAAGCTCTACAGGTGATTTAATTGGTACGGAATCATTACGATTCTTTAAAGCATTAATTAAATTTTCAATGAAACTTTCATCTAATATATCAAAATCTGGTGGGTCCACTTCTAAAGTAGGTACAAGGGTTGCGTCTGCGTTTAGTTCTTCAGCAATTTCTGCATCCTCAAGCACTTTTAGAGCATCAGGTTCTTCAGCTTCATCAATTCCAGCTGCAGGTTCTTCAGCAATCTCAGCTTCAGCTTCTTCGGCAGTCTCAGTTTCGGTTTCTTCTTTTGCAGATTCAGTTTCTTCTTCTGCAAGTTCAGTTTCTTTTTCTGCTGCATCTGTTTTTTCTTCTTCAACTTCGGTTTCTTCTTCTTCTGCTACAACTTCAGTTTCTTCTTCTGCAGCTTCAGTCTTTTCCTCCTCAAGTTCTTCCACAGCTTCTTCAGTTTCCTCCGTTGCTTCTGTTTCAATCTGGTCATCGGCTGCTCCTTCACCTAGCGGAAATTCTTCATTTTCTGCAGCTTCAACACAATTTTCGGTATCAACTGCAGCCTGAGATTCGATTTCTTCACTCACTAATACAGCTTCAACTGCTAGTTCATCTTCAAAAACTTCATCAGCTTCAGGTGCAGACGGTTCAACTTCAATCTCAGGTTCAACTTCCGTTTCACTATCATTTCTAATTGACTTCGGAACAATTATTGTAATTTTCGAAATATTATATGAATTTTCAATAAAATCAAAGAATTCCTGATTCAAATATCTCAATTTCAATGTAACAATTAAATTTTCCAAATCTGGTAAACATCGTAATTTTTCCCAAATTGTATCATCATGCAAATCTTCTTTATGCCGAACAAGTAGCGTATTTAATTTTGTAAACTTTGATAAGACATCAAACATCAATGGAAAACCAATACCAATTGTCATAAATTTTTCCATTTGATTTTCCAATCCATTTTCCAACATTTTATCCAATAAATATGAACATTTTTCATTATGCTCATTTGAACCAATTAATTTAACAAGATTAATTATTTTTAGTTTTTCCAATTGTGCAATCATCTCTAATCCCGAATATGACAAATTATCGGATAATGATATAAATAATTTTTCCAAATTTTTACAATTCTGTAAACAACATTCTGATATTGTATCATTAAATTTATCCGAATCTGAAATATCAATTAATTTCAAATCAGGACATTCTTTAAAAATTTCAATTAAATGTTCTTCTTCCAAATTATCACCCGGATTAATATTAATTGACTGTAGCTTATGGAATTGATTTAAATATTTTCCTGTAATTTTAACATTACCATGTAATATTAAATGTTCAAGAATATCAATACCAGTTAATATTAAAATATCTTCATCTGTTACAAATAAACATGATAATTCTAATAATTGTAATTTTTTTAAATTTTCAACAATTTCATAATACATTTCTGGACTGAATATTAAATTATTATCACCATTATCACCGCCATCATTTAAAATATCATCAGATGATTTTGTTGCATAACCAAGAAATCGTATTTCAATTAAATTCTGACAATTACGTATTACAATTTCAATAAAATCTATATCAAAACCAGTTGAAACATTTGGTGTTATTTCAAATTTTTCCAAATGTTCGGAAATATATTGTATAAAATTATATTGAATATTTGGTGTTAAATCATTATAAAATTTATGATTAATATCCAATTGATTAGCATCCCAAATTAATGATTTTGTCATTTGATAATATAAACTTAATGGTATATTAAATTCATTTGGATAAGCAATTTGTAATGCAATCTGATCAATAACATTTAAATATTTGCAAATTTCAACAAGGCACTTTGTATTTAAATCCATTAATGTTATCATAGTCTTGTCAATTTCGTTGTTTTCGTCCATTATTTCCATTTATTTTATTTATTAATTATATTATTAATTAATTTGCTCCTGCAGTTTTTTAAGTACTCATAAAAAAAAATTATATTTTAATTAAATTAATTAAATTATGTAATATTTAGAATAATATCGTGAATTTACGAGGTTAGATTGAAAAATATTTTGCAATAATATACAAAATGTAGAGAATTTTATTGATTTTATTCTATTTGTTCAATCCTGACCTCGTCAATTTAGTAGCGTCACTTTATTTTCTGTATTTTCTAATTTCCTTAATAAAACAAATCCTTGTTATTAAGTTATTGTACAGGATTATTCAAGGATCAATGTAAAAAATAATTAAATACGTTTTTTTTTTGTATTATTCACATAATAATTATACACAAATTTTTATTTTTCAAATAAAATCACAAATTTTTTATCCTTTTTTCCATTAATTGTTCAGTGTAAGAAGGTGACTCGTCAACTGAATGGACGACATGAGGGGAAAACTTTACCTAAAAAAAAAATATTTCGCAAAACAAAATAAAACAGGAAAAAAGGATTTTATGTTTAATTTCGAAAGCTTTTTTTTTCGAAGGATTATTAGATAATTTTTAAAAACAATAAAAGCTTTCGTTGTTTGACTGGGACAACACAAAAAAACAACATAAAAGCTTAATAATAATTTTATGGTCGTAGGTTAAGGATTGTTTGCAAAATATCGAAAAAAATTAAATTTAATGATAAAATTAAAATTTTTGTACTTTAATATAAAAAAAATTTCACTTTAAATATTTCCAATTTTCTGTATAATAAACGTAAAAGATTTTCTATAATATAAGATATTAGAAATTCCTTCCTTTTGATGTTGTTTAACAATTTTGTATAATTTAAAACAAGTTAAATAGAATTTGATTATTTTTCTTGTTGAGTTCATAAATTTTCTCTGGTATAGTAAAAGAATTTCAATTTTTCATTGTAGATTTATCGTTTTCACATATTTTTGAAAAAAAATATTTTGTCATATAAATATTTAAAATGTTGCATTTGCAAGAACTTTGCCATCTAGCAATTAATTTGAAAGAAAAGATGACGATAATAAAAATTCTTTAATAAATTTATTAACATTCGTTTTTATTTACACTGGACAATTTGAAAAGATTAAGATTTTTTCTTGAATTAATAAATTAAATAAATATTATTTAAAAATAAAATTCAAATAAATGGAACCGCCGCAAAATAATGAAGTTTTTTACTATATGGTATTTGGTATCATCATCAATAAAATAGAAAAAGATTCAACATAAATTTAGGTTTTAGCTTAATGTTTAGTAAATAGGAAATTTTTAAAATTTTAGAAAGTTTTTTAAATATTTATTTGTTGTACTGGTGCAGTTACAGTCACTGAATATGCAACTATGTATAACAGCAGCATCAGTTACACTAACTGTACAGCGGTAATGGACAGATCGAAGATAAAATATCCATAAAATAACAACGACAACAGATTCAGAATTGAACCCATACTAAGGTAATATTGAAATAATATTTTTGACAGAACATTTCTGTTATGTATAGGAATTGTGATTGTCACAGTTTTGGGCATGACCCATTTTTTGGAAAATATAATCTTAATTTCTAATACTTTAATAAATTCGCTACATTCGAAATAATTTCCATGATTTTAAGTATAATTTTGGCAGACGCCAATTTTTCAAATTGGCAAAATATAATTTTATACAAACAATTTTTTGGAAAGAACCAAAATATTAAAAATATTGAATTGAAATTTACATAATTATATAATAATTATTGTTTTCATAAACATTATAGTAAAAATTGTGCAAATCATGAAATAACAAAACTCACATGAAACGTAAAATAATATTTAAATATCAATTATATAATTCCGACGTTCTTCCCATAAGTTTTCGATTTATTTTAGAATAATATCAACAAAACAAAATAAAAAATTTAAAACTAGAAAAGCAATCAAAACAAAAAGTGATGATTTAACAATTTTTTAATATTTTCATCTCCAAAAATAACGAGCTATACGATGACATAATTCTATTAGGAAGTTATATGATATTTGACTTATGACTAATTAAGAAATATTGCGATAGATGAAATGAAAAATAAAAAAAAATTAAAATTGTTCAAATTACGTCTTCGTATGCACCACTCGTATCGAATGTTTGTTTACAGTTTGCAGACCAATATCTTATAGCAATGGCAAGGATCTTAAACGAAATAAACGATTGAAAAGAACGATAAACAAAAAAGATAAAAAATATCGTTCAGAAATAAATATCGTTCAAAGAACGAAAAGAATTTTGTTCCAAAATATCGTTATTATTTCGTTTTTAAGCTAATTAAGCGTGTTAAGCGTTTAACACTCTAAAATAGTTATAGCTCATTAAGAATATTTTTTTTTTTGTTATCATGTTTAGCTTTTTCAGCGTTTTTAGCATCTTGAACGTATTAAACATCCAACACTTTTAGTAGTTGAACGTATTAAACATCCAACACTCAAAAAGATCTCTTTAAATATATAAAAAAAAATCAAAAAATTTAGATTTTTAAGCGTTTATAGCTTTCTAAGCGTTTTTATAGTAGTTGAGCCTGTTAAGCCTCCAACATTCTAAAAGAACTCCTTAATAATGTTCGCGATCCCGAAAAAGACGTTATCAGTCATTACCATAAAATTTTTAAAACGACTAAAGTTTGGCGTTTAAAGAGTTTAAACTTCTATTAAGCGTGTAAAGAAACTAACTTGATTAAACAACTATTACTTAAGAATTCCAATAGTATCTGAAAATAATATAAAAAGAACCAGCAATAAATATCGGTCAAAGAACGATTAAATTTTTAGAAATAATTTTTTTGTTCTTTTCCTGAACGATAAATAGATCATAAACGTTTAACATCCCTGTTGGAACGTAATTAACTTTCCTGTTTTATAGGAATGTTGTCCCATTTCAATAAAACACCAGCTTTGATTCTTGATGTACTTGGTGTCCGGCTTCGCAATGTAGTTGGTGACTGTGCATTCGATTTTTTTGTAACGATACAAAATATTCGGTTTATATTCCTGACCACCTACTTTTTATAGACTCATATCTCCTAAAAATAACGAAAATTTACTTTTTCAAATGAAACCGATCGGAAGGATGTCCTGGAAATATATTGAAAATCTGTAATTCGGTAGTGTTCTATCGGTTAATCAAATATTCCGAATGATATATTCTTTAAATATTTCTGATTTTTTTTTTTTACAAAGCGCTATTTAAACCAACTACGTGATTTAGGCTAACCAAATATGCATAAATAATTTTATTTTCAACGAAAAAAAAACTAAATTTTCAAATATGATAAATATTTAACTAATGAAACTGATTAAGAAAACTGTCAATAAAATTTCTAATCCATGCATATACAAAAAATTATTATGACCTCTTATGATAAACCTTTCAATAATCAATAAATTATGTGTTTTTGTTATAATCAATTAAATTAATTGATATAATTTCATATTATTTTTATTTTCCCATAATATTTAAAATAAAAAACAAAATTTCACTATACATATTAAAATTTCCCTAAATAAAATATTAACTTTCTTATTAAAAACAAAAAAAAAAAAGAAATTAATTTTCATCTCTTGTCAATTTATCAACAAAATTGCATAAAAATATATAAAAGAAATTAAATTTACTGCAAAAATTGGTATTTAAAAACAAAAAACAATCGATTTTATTTTTCCGATAAATTTTCTTAAACAAAATATAGATTTTATTTAAATTTTAAATAAAAGAGTCTATCTATCAAATATCACTATCGAACCAATCGAACCAAACAAACTAAACTCTCTGCATCAATCTGTCAAAAGTCTATTTTATTCTGTGCAACTAACTTTTAAGAGATTGTTATTTATATATTCCACTGATTCCACTTGGCAATGGCGACTTGTATTTTAAAAAATCAATAATAATTTATTATTTTATTTTCGCGGCATTTGTAAATAGAGTTGAAGATTTGAATATATGTATATTAAATAAAATAATTGAAACGAAATTGTGACAACCTACTCTGTCACAAGAGGTCGTCAGCTAAGTGAAATATTATAAGAGTTATTAATATAAGATTATATAAAAATAATATTTATTTGTTTTTAAACAGGAGCGACTGCACTTTGGGACCCATTATGGTTAAGGGAATTGTGATGCGCCTGGTGATAACAGAACCGATTAATAAAAATCATTTGGAAAACTTAAGAATACGGAAACAAAAACAATCTAAAATATTTGATGTAATTTACCTTGTATGACAAAAAAAAACTGATTCAAAATGGCTGAACATTATAAAAAAAAGTCTTGAATATAAATTTTCATATCCGCACTAAAAAAAAACACTTTTATAAAAAAATTATAATTTTAGAATTTTCAATATTTTAATTTTAATTACAAATATTTTTAATTTTATCACAATTACAGGAATTAACACAATATTTTGATATTTTTTAATTTAAATTTTCATTAAATAAATTTTCTTACACAAAAAAAAAAAACATATATAAATTTTCCATTTTATTCAATTTTACATTTTAATAAAATGATTTTAAAATTCGCGATAAACTGGGAAAATTTTATAAGATATTTTATCAATTTATTTAATTGAAAATTATTTATAAAATAATTATATTTTTTCTAATTTAATTAACGTTTAAGCACAAAAAGTTAATTTTTATAATTTTTATTAAATTTTTCTCAAACGAAACGTCTTTCCACACCGGCAATTAAATATTAACTAACAAAAAAGGGCGTGACTAATTAAATAGATAAAAAAAAATTGTATGATATTTTAATTTGCGCGCGAAATTTGAATTTTATAATATCAAACAATAATTTAATAGTAAATAATTGTTGGTTGGTGTAATTGATATATAATTAGTCATAATTATGTATTAAAGCTAAGCTGTCCAATTGCATTCAAAGCAGGTCCTTTATTGTAAATTTAATATATTTCTCAAAAATCTCGTACGTCTATTTGTCTGTCTGACATAAATTTGAACTCTTTAAGCGATATTTTTGCAGAATTATTAATATTCTAAACGATTATCTTTTTTATTTCAAATATTAATTAAACACAATTCACCGGGGACAAGTCTATGTCCACAATTAATATTCTGATGACAACTTTAATGTGACGAATCATTATTATTAAATAAATTTGCAAATATGATTCTTCACAAATTTGGCAAAAGGAAAACAATCCTTTTAATTTGATATAGATGACGATTTAAATTAATATGAAACATTCTAGCGACTCTAGTTTGAACCATTCTAACGCTCTTGAGTATCAAACGATATTGCTCTTGGACTAAAGAAGCTTGTAATAGCACAGCCGTGAAAATATTTAACATTTTAATTGCCACGACATGTTTTTTTCAAATATTTAGTTGTCACGTTGTCAGTCAAAACCTTGGACCTGACAAATAGTAGTCACTATTATACAAATACATTATACAAATTTTTAATGTGGCTATTATTTACAATGAAGTGTTAGGGCTTTTGACTGCCGTGGCACAGAGAGCGTTAATTTTTTTTAAAAATAAAATTATAGAATAACAATCAAGTGGAAATTTAATTCTGAAAACTATAAAAGCACACATTTCGGACAATTCTTAGAGATCAATAACTTATTGATTTTACCCATGAAGTTGTCAATTTTCAATATACAAACATATAACTTTAAACTTTCCATTCCTTCCTTCGTAATTAATTCGGAAAGTTAAAATAACTTATTTCCTAATGTTAAAACTGTGTTCAATGTTAACATATCGGTTTCATTAAATGATCTATCTATACCTACATATAAACACTACAAAAAATAAGTGTAAAAAATTAAAGAAAATCAAATTTTGATATAATATTTGATAGAAAACTTAGCGCACACGATCTTCACATAATTATTTTTTTTGGATACAAACCGCGACTTTTTCCGTAAAAATAAAACCAACATTAAAAATCTATTAATCTCGATATTTTGTTTATTATATTATTAAAGATATTATTTTTGACAACAAAATAATATACAGATAATTTGTGCTATTAAATTTAACTTGCCTGTGTATAATCAATGTTTCTATATTAATGTATACAATTTTATGATTGTTTCAAACAAGATATCAGATACAAAAGGAAAAAAACATAAATCTTTCTAATGTTGAAGATAGACTTGACAGCATTTAAACGCGTCAATATTTTGAACTGTCAAAAAAAAAATGAAATAGATGAATCTATATAGTGTCGGATAAACTCAGCGATATAGAACGGCGTTCCTCAAAAAGGACTTAATTCGGATAAACTCAGCGATATAGAACGATGTTCCTCAAAAAGGACTTAATTTATTTCTAATCGTGACATTTGAATTTTGAAATCTGGTTTGTTATAGATTTTAAATTATTTTTACTATTATTTATTATTATGACACTTCAATATTATTATATTTATGATATTTTGATGTCAGAAAATGAGAATGAACGACGTCCAAATTTTAATTGCATCAAATCGTCCTGATTAACTGCGTCAAATCGTCAAATAACATTTACAATTTTGAAATCTTTTTAATTCAGAAAGTAAAAATGAACTGTGTCCAGTTACATATAAAAATGAAACTAACGCCGTTGTAACGCTGTAGATTTTCATCGCCGTCGTGTATATCTCCAACATAATGTTTTTAATTATAAATTGATTTTTATGTTTTTTTTAATATATAATGTCAAAAGTGTGCTTAATGATACCGCAACAAAAAAAAAAATTAATAAAAAATTAAAGTTTATAATAAATGAATTAATGAATATTGTTTTTATGATGTTTAATTTTAGTTTTGGTTGATGAAAACCTAATTGATTTACTGCAAAAAATAAAATTATTTAAAAATGAATTGTGTTTAAAAACAATGACAAAATAATTCATAAAATTAAAAAATTGTATGGTTTTCATTAAGAAAATATTAATTAGGTATGGTTTATGTTAAGGTGTAATTATCATAAATTTCAATAATACATTTTATTGTTTAGGACACAGACCACATTTTGTGAGCTGACACTATTAGAGTTTTTAAGAAATAAAATTTTTAAGTTGAAAGTTTTGCAAATCATGTACGGAATTAGAGATGGTTTTATGGCCTCGATTGTATTACATTCAGTTCAGTTAGAGAAGGTAAGCAAAGAAAAAGTTGTGGGTTGGATGGAATATTAACAAAGTTAATATTATTGGCCAACTTGTCTACATAAATTGTTGGATATGATGACACTTAGACGATCAAATCTATGTTTAATGTTTGTATTTTTTAAAGTATAGTTCGCACAAAATTGATGTACCTCGTGGAAGAACTTATTTCTTGGGTTTAATATTTCACTTAGTTAGCTTAATTGTTAAATATTTATTACCCGACTTATATAAACAGCTATATAATTTTGAATACACTTGATATTCAATTCAATTATTTCTAAATGTTTTTAATTCTATCAAGAAAACATATAGTTAAATGAGTCTCTAAACTATTTAAGGGGTTTTGAAGCACTACATCTCAACAACGCGACTAAACATCCACAAGATCTATTGTGCGATCGATGTATACAAGGTTCTATAAAAGTTAAGATCCATTGTGAACAAACACTATCAAAGGTTTAGTATCTCAGACTTTCCTGTGATATAGATTCATTTCGTCTGAGCTTATACTATTTTCTGAGTCATCAATTTTTTTCAAGTGATACTTTAATATGCATCAATTATGGTCTGTGAACAGACCAATTATATCATGTAACTCAGCTTTATTAAAACCCTTTTGGCTCATTTCTTTAAAAGGTCTATAAACAAAGAAATTTACTGTCACAAAAAGATATATTGATGATGGACTGACTATATGTGGTCTAACTTAACTTGTAAATATTATTTTAAATTATAATGTTAATGTAAATCTCATCAGACAATGTCATAAATACTACTAACATCTTAATATGACCTCTTTAGGTAATTTGTACTGAATAACATGTTCTTATAACTTAAATTAACATAAAATTATGAAATTGGCAAGTGCCAACAAGTGTTAACTTTGACTCTTTGTCCGATTTGATACTAGCCAATAGTATGTGGTCTGTGGTTTCTGTTTAATATCACACTTAGCTATACTAATTTTCTTCGTCATTTCTTTCAATTTAATATAAATCATTATTATCACCACAAAATTGACTTTACCAATTCTGTGATAATATCTTGTATAATTTGCAAGGTGTAGGTGGAGTGGATACAGAAAGTTTTTATAGTATTACATTTATTAAGAATTTCTTAATACATAAATCTTATTCATTAATTTATATAGAAAGTTCCATAACATTTAGTGACATTTCAATAGCCTAAGCAATCATAATGCTAAGTTTCTCATAGATCGTCATTTTATCGTAAATATAATGCGTCAACAATAAAAAATTATTAAATTTTTTGTAAAATATTGTACCAAAAAAAATGATAAATCATTTTTTTATAAAATAAAAGAAAAACTCTTACGGTTGACGACGACCCAAAATATAAAACTTTCCATTTTCAAAAAAATCAAATCTAATAAATAAAAAAGTTTTTTTTTTTTTTTATTATAAATTTTTATTTAGATTGTAAAAAATATTTATTATTTATATTCAAGTTAAATAAATCAGTAATAAAAAAAAAATAAAAATAAACAATATTTATTTATTTAAAAAGAAAATGAATCTGAAAAATTGTAAAACGTTTTTGAACCAACAAAAAAAAAAAACTCTTGTTTTGTGATCATAAGATGGGAATTTTTATATTTTTGATAACTTTTCGTATTGGAATTATATTAAGTCGAAACCTGCTGTAAACTATTTAAATTTTTGATGTTTGTGTTCAAATTTAAAAGAGTGAAGGGAAAAATTCAGATAATACGACAGTACCGAACCGAATACTCAAAAGAATCTATATCGAGAGTGGAGAAGGTAAAAACACCGTGAAAAAAAAAAATAATGTAATTTATATTTTTGGAATTCGAAATGAAAACTATATCAAAAAGATTGAAATTTTGATGCAAAAACACGTCTTCGATTAAATGGATATTTGTGGGTAAACATTAAATTCAATTTTTTTTTTTTTACAATTGAATTTATAAATGTTTAAGTTTTAGATTCTTTTGTAGACAAATCCACAACATAAAAAATTTATTTAGCATAAATGAAAACATGATTAACACTTTAAATAACATTCACTTTTATAAAATACTATAGATTTTTTCCAATATATTTTGTAGTTTTATAATAAATCATTTGAAAGAAATTATTGTAAATATTGTAAGTTATTGAAGAACAGGGTTTTTATTTTGATTGATATTGATGATTTTAGAGACAAGTTTCTAATAAAAAACTACTTTTTACGTATGATAAGCAATTAAATTTTAAGATATGAAGAGATTATTCCGAAGGGAATATAAAATTTATTGGGTATTTTTTGTAAGGGAATTAAGTGTCAACAGATTTATTTAAAGTGGTGGTCCTTATTGGATGTAGCTTATTTAAGTTCAGTATTATATAAAATGGTGTATTGCCCAGCTATCGTGACTATTTTCTATATAATTAGCTGAGAGTTATGGAAGATAAAAGCGAACTTAATTTCTGAGTGGGATTTTTTCAGTATTTGATGATGCAATATGCAACAACTGCAAAAACTGTCTCAGAATTTAATTTAAAAAAATAGAGAAGGCAGAATAAGTCCTAGAGAGCAGAATAATATAAACTTGATCAACCGTTGTTAAAGAAACATTATTACAATCGTTATTGAAACCAATTTGCAATCAAAACGGCGCAAACGCGCTAATTGGGACTCCACGTCAGTTGATTTGTAGTTCGCCACTTTAACCAACCGAAACCAATTTGCTATGGTATTAAAAATACCTGTGGTAAAGGTTCCTTTAGGAATTTCTGGCAAATATTGATGTGAAGTTGAAAAATGATGAAAAACATAAGTTGGAATGACAACAACTAAGCACGGCAACTACATTGGCAGACGAGTTATAATAAGTAATTAGGCAAAATAGTTGCAAGAAGCTGATTTCAATGTACAATTCGGAACGACTTTGATTTATGAACGTATTATAAACCAAATTGTTAAACAGAAGTAGAAGTAATCAATGTAAATTGAATGAATTAATATTAAAAAAAGGCGTAGTTAAGTATTGAGTCATTCAAAATGTTTGTCAATATAATTTATTTTAAATAGAAATTTAGAATTTTTATTATAAAAAATATCCTTCAGGTATAGCAAATCAATCGAATCATTAAAAATTTGACAAAATTCTATATAATCAAAAAACAGCTCTAAAATTGAATCTGCTTCTGTATGTATATAATCATTATTTTCATTTAATTTCCATGATACCAAAAATTTTAATATTAATTTTTCGAATATTCGAATCGTGACTTCTCCTAACTTTAATTTTATTCAAATTACTTATTGCAAAGTTTTCAGTTCACATTCAATATTTTGTTTAAGTATAATCAAGCCACCAATATATGAAAATTTTAATTAATATTTAATTTTACTTTTAAAACCAATTATCAATACCATATAATAATAATAAAAAATAAGTCTTTAAACATGAATTATTTTAACTAAATTAATAAAAGAACATGCAATTTGAAAAATTTTCAATTTTATTATATATTTCTCTGTATATTACTTAAAACTATTATACACGAAAATTAGATCCACCCTGATATTTTACAAAATTTAAATTATCCATAATCTAAATATAAAAATCTACATGGAAATTGGCGCGCATTTTCCAACCATAATAAAAAATACAAATAAATTATTTTATTTTTATGCAAAAGTAATTTTACTATTTTAATAGTTTCACTAATTTTCTATATATATTATTGCAATTAAAAAAAAAAACTATTTTTAACAATTTAAATTAAATTACAATATATATTAATTTACTTTCCCAAAAATATTATAGTTAAAAAGGTTGCAGATCTTTTTTTTTTTTACAACTAATTGGCATGCAATTGAAATTTTACCAAATAAAATGGTTTTGGCAAAATGTATATAAAAAATAAAAATTTAAAAAAGATACTCAAAAAATATAAATCGGAAAAATTATAACAAATTTCGACGACTAATGAAAATTTTTATGTAAAAAACTTACTTATCAAAACTGCAAATCATTTAGCATGCAATAATGTTTTTTTAAAAATGTTACCAAAAATCTGAATTGCTTTGTACACTGTACTACATTAACGATGGGAAGTTTATGTAATTTTATGGTTTGTTTTAGTTGCACCGACACATAATTATTTAGTACGTTTTTGGGAAAACTGATTTGCAAAATATATTAATAATGATCATTCAATATTAAAGTTGACGTACATATTAAAATTATTAAAAGAATTGCGGTATAGAATATCGATAATACTTACAAAGAGTTATTAGTTTACTTCATAAATAAGGCCTAAAATACCCTAATTTGTATCGCCAATAATAGACAACAAGACAATTTATTTCCGTTGAAATCGAAGCAGCAAAAAGAAGCAACCCAAGTTGGAGAAGAAGAAACCGTAACTAAAGTTATAAAAACTGAAGCTGGAGAAGAAGGTACAAACCCAAGTAAAAGAAGAAGATAACGAAAATGCAGAAGAAGAAACTGCAACTAAAGTTATAAAAACTGAAGCTGCAGAAGAAAGTACAAACCCAACTAATGAAAATAATTCATTAGAAAATAATATCTTCTTCTTTTAAAATAATTAAAAGAAGAAGATAACTAAACTGCAGAAGAAGAAACTTAAGCTGCAAAACAGGAAACCCAAGTTAAAGAAGAAGAAACCGCAATTAAAGTTGTAAAAGACGGAGGTGTAGAAGAAGAAGAAAACTGATGCTGCAAAAGAAATTACCGAAGTGGTAGGAAAAATTGAAATTGCAAGTCTATAGAGAAACCGGAAACAGAGATAACAGAGAAGATAAATCTGATGACACTGAATAATGAAAAGTTACATTAGAGAACCAATAAACATAAATTGGTCTCAATTTATAATAATTCACAAATCACATTTTTTAAACATATTTTCAGCATACCCTAACAAGTCCGACTGATATTCTCTACTCTTGATTTATATAATTCTCTTTTTTTAGGTTAATTTTTAAAGTACCTATAAGATTATACTTGAAAACGAAATTAAATAAGGAAACTGTTAAAGGTGCAGTTTTTCAACAGATTTTTTTTTCTTAACAACTTTTTTTGGGTGAAAACTTTTAAGTTATTTCCAATATTTTTTTTTTTATAGTTTGTATTTATTTTACAATTCATACAAAAGTTAATTAAATTTTTGCAATTGCAAGATTTCTTATATATATAGTAATATTCCTGGGTTTTGGTTGTTGTTTTTTTTTTTTTGGAAGGACTCACCAATAAATAATCTCAAACAAACAAATTGCAACAAGTTTTTTTTGAGTGTAGGTGGATAGAAATGCCGCGGTTAATAAAAAAAACCTTAATAAAAAGTATAATTAAGATAATGAAATTGGTTTTTTACAAGTATTTTGCAAATGGAGATAACAACAAAAAAATTTTAAAGAGAAAATTACATTTATAAGAATTTTTAATTGCATTTTAATTATGAAAACAAATTACAAAATGATTTATTGATCTTTTTATATAATCAATGTTTAATTTGTTGGAATGGTGAAAAAAATTCAAAGTATAATTTGAAAATTTTCATTTTATAATCTATGTTTAATTAGTGATATAACAATTAAAATTATACTTTAATTATTAAAATCTATAGAAATTATAAATCTATAATTATGGAGCACAGACCGCCAGTATAACATTTCCATCTTGTCCGATTCCTTGTTATCTATTTGATCTTGTTATACTTGCAGTTATTTTTTTAGATCGAATTCCATTATAAAATTTGCCTATATTTTTATAAGGTTCTGTTATAAAATTAATCGAATCTGAGATGGTGGTTGCTGTCGATTTTTGTCGAAGCTGAAACAAATGAATATTCTGCTACAAATGAGTCGAAGACCCAGATTTATCTTAAAAAAGGAGCCGGTAATAGAAGCTGACACTTAAAAAGCTACAGAAGAACTTAAAGAAGCAAAAGCGGAAAAGCTTGAAGCTGGAAGTAAAAAATTAACAACTAGAAACCGAAGTTGTAGAACAAGTTACCGAAACCGCAGCAGAAAACTGAGACGTAGAAGATATTGATACTGATATTACAAGTCTAGAGGATATTGAAACTGAGAAGACACTGAAGAACCTGATTTCCGGCGTAAATAAATGATATGAGAACCATCATAAATTGGCTTTAATTTCTATTAATTCATAAATCAATTATAGAATAACACTGACCGGCTAACTTATATGTAATGTCTGCCAATGTATCAGTCAAGTGTACATTGACTAAAACTTATTAAGTTCACTCTTTATCGTGTGGTCAAAATATAAAAAAACATTTAAATTTAATAATCTGAATTTTATTTTACTACAAAATCTAATAAAAATACGTTAATATTCATAGCAAATTCATGGTAAAATAAAATAAAATAAATTAAAAATTTAGTCTTTTACAACACCAACAAAAAACACTTGTAATTTACAACCGATTTTAAATAAATTAAACATTTTAAAATGATTATAAATTTAATGTAATGATATTCATTATTTTTCTATTATATTAACATTTAAAATAATTGCACGAAACAATTTTTATTACCTACTAAAAGATATATATAATTTTGCACCTACATCTAAATTTTAATACAGTTCAAAATCCTTTAAAACAAGGAAGTTCATCATAATATAAACTTTCTCCTTGCGGCTAAAATAATTTTGTTTTTTTTTACAATCTAAAAACTTTTCTATTTTTGATTTAATTTAAATAAATTATTTAAATAAAATAATAAAAAAATTCCCACGCATTTCATATTAAAAAAAAAAAAACATTTAAATTGCTTTACACTATGATCAATGCGGGAGGTTGATTAGCTCTTATAGTCGTCTACCAAAGAGTTTTGGTTACCAATGAAAAATTATAGTAAATATTAAACAACCCAGCAAAAAGAAATTATAATTTTGACTAAATTACTATTTTTTTTTTATAATTTCGTAATTAATTTTTAATTATTCAATTTTTGTCAGGTAATTTTTCTAATATGAAATATTTCACACATTAATTTTCAATTTTCTATGAAATATTTCACACATTTGGAAAATTTTATGATTGTTATATTTATCTAATAATGAAATTATTAATATTGCAATGCGAATTCATAATTTAATATCGATATTGCGTGTATTACGTTAATTAAAGATTACAAGTGCGATACTTTATAGATAGTAAAATTAAGTAATAAAGTTTTGGATTTGTGTAATAGAAGTAGCTCTATAATAAATTGTGTTTAATTGGTGTTTTTGGCTTGTGGTGATAAGATAATTTTTATTAATTTACTTGTTTTTTTTTTTTTTTTGGTATTGCGCACGTGAACAAAATTTATTAAAGAGGTTAATTTATTGTTTAAGATATAATGAAGATTGGATAAGACACCTTCTAAATGTGATGGCTTTAAATACATATTTACTTATTTATTTTGTATATCAGGGTTTGCTGAAGACACAATGTTTTGATTAGAATATTGGAAATACGAAATTGCATTTATATTTTATTTACAAAGTTATCGGGTTTTGGATACAGGCCTTATTCCATGAATTTAATTAAGTCAATATATCTGACCTTTTTTAATTTAAGGACTATTTTGTTCTACCAGGAAAATGGTACTAACTAGGTAAAAAAAATTATTCAGCTATAACAGTGAAACTATAGACATAGACTATAGAGGAACGAGAGTAATATGCATAGTATTTGAAAATTGGAGCATTGCAATTATTTGTACCAGAAGATTTAGATTCAAGATATTCTTCTACAAGATATTCTTCTTAAATTTCTATAATTAGGAATCCTAATAAAAGCAAAAAAAAAAAAATTAAGTCATAAAGTTCCAATTCAACAACAAGAAATGTCATGTTCATGGAAGTTTAAAAAAAATTTTAAGAATAATATCTCGAACTTGAATCCTGTGGTACAAAATTAGTGCAATGCTCTAATTCTAATTTAACGCTTATATAAATGAAATTACTCTAGTTTTTCTACAAGTTTGAATATTTTAGAAGTTATGGTTTTACATCGTTTTGTATATTTACGAGGCTGAAAGACTTTTTGAAAACACTTTTTGTACCGCACTGGGGTATGCAAAATATAGACTGTTATTTCTTTATAATAGCCTACAGTCGAAATCGAGACTTGACTTCCGCAAAGCTTTTGTGGGATTCTGATCGATTAGTATTTTGTACAGGGAATGGGAAGAAGTTAATGGTTTTTTGTAGTGAGACATTTGTTGTTACCAAATGGTCTCATCCATTATAATTTTTTCAAGTCTTAAAAACCAAATTACAAATTCAAAATTTTATTACTGGTACGCATTTAAAATTAAATCAACTGAGATCGACATTGATGTGTTGAAATGGAGTGAAATCCAGACCTAATGCATCGCAGCATATCATACTACTACTACGCCACCGCCATAACAAGATTGACCCAACTCCAATATAATTTTTTGTTCAATGTGAATCACGGAATAACCCCTGAAAATATTTCCCTGTTTATGAAAAATGAATATTAATTAAGATTGACTGGTCAATCTCTAATCTAAACAGTTTTGTACTTCTTTCAAATACTTTTAGTTAAAGCTTTTATTCTGAGAAAGGAAGGCAGGAGCAACTTGAGAAAAACCAAGACCGGTACTGGAAAATAAGCGATAACAGACGGATGAATAAAATGAAACCTTAAAGCAAGAGCTTATTGCACAATAGTAAAATGTTTTACTTATTTATTTAAAGTTTTTTAAGGCAAAAGAACCCTTCAAAGTTAGGAGCAATCTTCCCAACTGAATAAATGTTACTAAATAATCCATCAATCTACAATATACAAATTAGTCTAAAGAAAAATTATTTAGTCAAGAAAATTAATAATTATTTAAATCTATTAAATTTAATTAAATCTAGAGACAGTCTTCAAAAAAGCTTAAAGAATTTGTTTTTAATTATCTCGTCATTTTTCATCCAATATTTAATCTGTCAAATATAATTAAAACAGTAAATAAAATTTAAATATTGATTTGTATATTAAAACTATTTTACATTCATTAATATTTCCATTTCCCTCTCAAAATCGTGAAGTATACTCAGATTTGTAAGTGTTTTGTTAACAAGCTCTTAAATTTCACCAAAATATCTTCCAATATCTTCAACAACAAGAAAATATGTTTTTTTATAAACATTTTCAAAATATAATAATTTTTGAAAAACTACTTTACATAATGAAAATAATAAATTTGTTTATCAAAAAACTTAAAAAAACAATTTTCACATCGTTAACAATCATGTTGTTTTGTTGCCCTTTTAGGTTAACTTCAAATCTTTTATGTTTTATAGGTTAGGTTGGCCCTACTCAATGTATTTATCGATTTTTAAAAAGCGTCAATTTTTAACTTCTATTAATAATATTAACAAATCACTACTCTTGTTATAACAAGGAAATATGCTGTTTTGTTAAAAGTTATAATAATTACGATATTTCATATTCAAAAAGTTTGAAACGACCGCAAGAAACAAAAAAACCACCTACGTTTATCAGATTACAATTAATAGCTAGAAAATTTGTTCGTTATTTTTTTATACAGGGTTGTTCACAGCTGAAATCACTTTGACACCGTCACCATCGCGTTGTAAAATACATAGCGTTATACCTAAATATTTACAATGCTCAACGTTGACGGTGTAGTAGAAAATGTCTACTATCGGCACTGGAACACCACTTTGACGTTGTTAAAAATTTTGTAGAGCACTTATTTTATATTAAGAAATACCTTTAAGTATCATATGATTCCAGCTTTACTACTTAGTTCGGTCGCCATTTTGATAAACATGAATTTTGACAGTTCATTCGAAAAACCAACGTGTTTTAATTGTTAAAAACAATTTAACAAAATTAATCATCATTTAATTATTGTGACGACTAGAAAGTTACATGATATTTAAAATAGAATTAATGTTCCACAAATTTCCATTTAAATGGATACGTTAACAAAGAAAATAGTCGGTTCGGGGTAATTGAAACTTGATCAGAGTTGGATTCTTTCAGTTTGGTTAACAAGACGGCGTAACTTCACAAACAGCGAACGTTACAATGAAACTACTGTGATCTATTTCACTACAAATTATCTCAAAGAATTAACCTCCACAGTCGCCGAATTTAACGACATTGGACTTAGTTTTATGGGGATATATAGAGAGCAAGGTTTAACGAAATATTCGTAACGAAACTAATTAAACACCGATTGAAATGTGTAAAAATGCGATGAAGTATATTATAAAAAGAGGTCGCATTTGTGATACTAGACAGACTGTTAGCTGATTTTATATTCCATACAAAATTCCCAACATTTAATAAAAGATTTATTTGGCATTAAACAATTCATTTTAATTTTCCATAGTTATACACAAAAAATAATGTAAAAAACCTTCCTGGCGATCACCCTGTATATCGCGAACATTACTTGTATTCAAGTGAAATTTGTTGCTAAATGATGACATAAAAAAAAATTATTATTAACAAAATATAATCATTTATTTAGTGAACACAAAAATGAAACAAATTTCATTAATAAAAATGTATTAAAATTAATTTTTATAGATTTTTGTTGACAGTCAGACACAAGCGACTTACCAATAACAAAAAAATTATGCAATCAAAGTACCAAAAAAAAAAAAAAAAGAAACAAGAAATTTAAATGGACAGTAGGAATTTTAAGGGCTTGTAGACAAAAGATTTTCAAATATCATTAAGCGGATTGAGTGGCCAACATGGCAACCACATACTTCAAATTTTCTTTAGTATCGTGGGAAACCCGCAGCTTATAAATATTATGGTAGGTTAAAGGGAAACTAAAATTATGATAGATTTTAATCGGATTCGAAGGGCTTTGTGATGTATATATAAATTCGGACATGAAAAACCAAATCTGACAATTTTTGACTATTTCTAAACAATTTGAATATTTGAATTAATGGTTCGAGTATTTTTTTAAATAACAAATTGCAGTTTTTGTTATTATGATGGCTATTGAAAAAATATGGAAATGTTTATTTGGAAATTTGTTAATATACAATCAAAAAATGAAATTAATGAAATTTAATAGATTATAGATGACAACATAATAAATTGAGTTATTAAAACTTTAAATATTTAATTATGTTGGGCTTGATAGGTTTTTTTATTTTGTGGAAATGTTAACTATCTTAATAATTTTTTTTTGTGTTTTTCATTTATCTTTGTTATGCCATGTAAAAGTTCTAGTCTTAGCAGTGTAGAAGTAGAAGAAAAGATGTTATATTATATTAAGATTGCCTGGGAAACTTGGTAGAAATTCAATTAATAGGAATCCTTAGATTTTTTAAGGAAACTAAATAAATGAATTGTGATGGATTCATGTTACGCAGACACCTCAATGACAATCAAAAGGAAAGCCCTTGATTGTAAGCCACAAGAGCAAAGAAGTGTAGGAAGACCAAGAACGTGGAAAAGAACGCTAGAAGAAATATATACGGAAATCAAAACGCTGGAACAGTACAGAAGAATACTGTGTCGAAGGAAGCTATGCTTTCTATCATGGGAGTAAAAAAATTAAAACAACATTTTATTAAACATTTTACAAAAGAAATATTTATATTAATCTTTCTACATATTTTAAAACCACAATTTGGAAAATTTACTTCTTCATCGTGTTAATAAATAATATCTTTTTTAATATCTTTGATGTCTTGACCCATTTCAATAGCATACAAAATAAACAGATTTGATCTTTAATCTTTTTTTTTTTTTTTTATAATATTCCGAAAGTGATAAATTCAATCATAATTTTCAACTTTCGGAAGACTAATAAATATAAAATGTCCCAAAAAGAAGGAGAGTTTTTCTTTATTTTTTGTTATACGTTGTAAATATAGTAATGAAAATATTCCGTGTCGTATTTCATTTCAAAGGTGCAAATTGTCTTCCAATGTACTTACTATAAAAACAAAACAAAAAAAAAACTTTCTCTCATCTCTGATTCCCATATCTTATTTTGCCATCAGACTTTAAAAACTTAATCTGAAAATCTTAAACCGTCCTCTTTTAAAACGTCAACGGCTCATTGAATTACCAACAAAATATATTAGTTTATGTTTGGACATTCTAAATAATTTGTTATTAAAACTTAGGTTATATCAAAAAAATTGTTGAATGTTCAAAATGGAAAAAAGATATATAGTGTCTCTATCAAAATAAATTAGAAAAAAAAAAATATATAGTAAAGAAAATATTAACTATAAATTTAAAACAGCCGACGCCGCTGTCTTTAGTGTCATAAAAAAACAAAACTTTAGTTAAATATTGCTGTGTGAAAACCACACCAAAAAAAAAAAATCGATACCAAGTCACGAATTTATAAAGACGAAAAAAAAATATCGATAATATAAAAATATTTTTGAAGTTTTCTTCTAATTTTATTACTTTACCTATATAGAAATTTGCGGTTTATATGCAATGAAATTAATGTTTCTGATGTCAATATTAAATTTAACTTATGTAGATAGAGAGCTGGTATCAGTTTAACTTACGTCATTTCGACAAGCGATTTAAGGAAAACCCTTTACGAAATGTATATCGATAGATTGGTGACACGCTATTTAGTATAGTCACTACATAATTTCTCTGACGTCCATAAGTTTTCATTATAACGTCCATAAGTCGTTCACACTTTGTCACCCAAATATAATTTTTATGAAAAAAACAAAAAAGAACAGAAATAATTTATTCTTTACCGAAAGTTTGAGCTTTTTATTTGTCACCATGTCGACTTTTTGGACCTATTGGTATTGTAACTAACAGAATTTTGAAGACATTCCGCCTGAAATTTCCGTGGAACATAAACTTCATGATAAATATCACAACAAAAATTAAATTACATTGTTGATTGGTCACTTGGACTTACAAACCGACGCAGGATTGTAAAATCTTCTAGCATTGCTTTTCCAGACATTAATCTACGTTGAAGAAGTTAAACGAGTGAGTGACATAATTACAATAATTGCAAGCTCTTAGTCTATTTTGCAATGCCATAACTTTTATGATTTTGACTAAATTATAAATAGTAAGAAGTATCACGAAAGTTTGCAATTAAAATTCATGATTTTAGGAAAATTTTGATTTTCCTTTATTTTTTTTTATTTTTTTTTATTAAAATTTGGGACAAATTGTGGTCATCACAGCGGTGGCAATTTTACATATTGGGTGGTAAATGGAAATAATAAAATTTACTATAGTAAAAATTTAAATTTATTACATAAATTAGCATTATAAATTTAATTAAACATGTTTAATAATAAAAATTATTTATTTGAGTGTAAAATAATTAAATTTAGTAATAATATATTTTAAAATTTTAATTTAATTGATATTTTATGTCTTGCATTTAAATTATTAAGTAGTAATAAATTTATTTTAATGAAATTTGTTGTAGAGGTGAAAACCAAATTATTACAAAGTCGTAATGAGTTCAATCAAAATGAAAAATTAATTTCCAATGATCTGTCGATAACTAAACTATAGAAAAGATTAAGTTATTTAATGTTAAGGTACCATTCAATGAAAATTATATTAGAACAAATAAAAAAGTCAGAATATTTCTTATATTTAAACATAGTTCCTACATAAGAAAATAGATGTCAGCACTGCCTCAATAAATAAGCTAACTAAAAACCGTCTTTCTATTAATTATTAAACCAAACTTTTACACTCTATTTATTATTTTTGATTTATGGACTCTTTAAGTTAATAACTTTAAAAGCCAATCGTTTTAAATTTTAGTTTAACAAAATTATGATTAATTTCATATTTTTTATCCGTAACAAAATTACTTTTTCCTAACATTTATTTACATTATTTTTTCCACTAAATAAATCAACAACAACAACAACAAAACTTATTGACGAATTATTTTTATGTCCAAGTAACGATTTTTTTTTTGAAATTAATCATACATTTCACAAGTTAAAATTTCTTTATTAAATATTAAATTGAAAAAACATTTATCCTGAGTAAATATTTCAAAAAAGAACATTAATCTTAAAACCACAATCTTTGAGATAAAAACTAATTCATCAATTAAAGTTATAGACAAAATTGGTAAAAAGTTTGAATAATTTATGGTTAATTTTATGGTTTACAAAAATATCAAATAATTTATTATTATATTTACAATAATTTCAGTCTATAAGAAAATTATGTCTAAAGGAATTTGAAACATTTAAATATGAGAAAAATAAGTGTAGGAGGTCGTGTGTGGTCAAATTTTCCGTAATTTGAAAATTGTGGAATTGCATAATTGCAAAACTGAAGAGGAAATTTTTGTAGAGACATAATTAATCATAAGAAAATATTTGAAAGCATTGATTTATTGTCAGATTATGCGAGTTAGTGAACCAAATTGAAGAAATTACATAAATCTTTTATTGAATAATTAATTTTCAATCCGGGCATTTTTAAAGCAGATCAAAGGTGAACTGATTCATTTTAAATAGTTATAAGTGATTCAATGGCGATATTATTTGTTGCAAAGTAAGTTTTCGTTAACTTTTGTAATTTGATATTACAAATGTTTTTTATACTGTACAGACCTGTCAACAAAAAAAAATTAAATGCCTTATAACGATTTTCTGTCATAGACTACAGAGCCCTTACGTGAAAATTCGTAACCATAATAGGATTAACAACCAAAAGGTAAGCAAAACCATAATTGGCATATTATTTCATTTGCTTACCACTGATGGAGGGATCGCAAATTTCTATGTAAACCTTGCAAATATATTGTAGTGATATAGGAATGAAATATTCCAAAGAATTATTTTAATAGCTTTTAGTTTATCCGTCATTAAATAAAATCAATTTAGTACACAAGCTTCATTTATAATAAATTACAACTCTTAAGGTTAGTTTCATAAAAAAAAATCATTTTTACTGCAAATCTAACAATTGTTTCTTATTATTACAGATCAACAAATAAAATTATCCAAAAACGCAGTCGATGGATGGATGATAAATCTATTTCTATTTTTTTTATATTTAATATAATTTATATATAGAACTGGATGACTGGACCTCTTTTCTCAACAACAAAAACTGGCATAACTCTCAAAAACCTCAGATATTTCAGGGTTCATGTAAGCTGTTACACAAGCGGACATATTATTTCATATTTTCGCGCCATCTGTTGATTGGCAAACAAACTACCTTTTTCAAGGAGTATTTCACGCGAACTGCGAAATTTTAACTGCAATTTTTCATTTAATGACATTAAAATTTATATGAAAATTTCATTTCACTTGAATTACTACATATTAAGCTTTAAATCTGGAATGATAGCACCAGCGTCACTACAGAATTTTAGGCTCAGTTTTTTATATATGTAAATATTCAAAACTGATGTAATCTTAAACTCTTAAAACATTTTGTCTATAAAAATCTGTCAATTAAAAGTAATAACAACTTTTCAAACATAAAACCTCTCCTACATTTAAATTGTTAATTAGTAAATATTGATAACACCAAATATTTCATCAATTTCTGTAGTGGTATTAACTATAATAATAATAAACAATTCCAAATTACCGGCATTTCCAATTAAGATATTTTAATAAATGTTTTTAATGTTTTCGTATATAACTTTTCACCAATAACCAAAAACACAAACAGTTTTATTTATCTATTCCATAATTCCAGGGAGTGGTAGAAACAATTTTTACCACAATTTTACTACCGCCATCAAAATATATATATATATAAATAACAAACATAAAATTGCAAATAGTTTTATATATTACCAATAAAATTATTGGAAAATATCTACAAAACAAATATTTTCATTTTAATATTGTGAATTTAAGTAAAGTGTATAGATAACAAATCCCTAAAAAAGAAATTGTTTCATTATTCAACATTAAAATTTATTACGAGATCGTGTGGTGGTGGTTCAAAACATAAAGAAAATGGTTCAATTCACTGATGCCGGGTGAAAATAAATATTTTCATTAATATTATTGCAACATTTTTTTTAAAAATTTTTTTGCACATTGAAAATATCCGATCCCAATATTCATTCAATTTACACAAAAAGGCGAAGGTGGTTTAACATGTTTTAATTTAAGAGTAAAACATGTCGAATAAATTTAAAAAAAAAATTATTATATTATTTAAATCTGGTGGTTTGTTCAAAGATTGATTTAAAGGTGAACTGGTTCATTAAATTATAAGTACAAGATTAAAATTATTTCGACCGTTGTACATTTAGTTATAGGTAACTTTTATTAACTTAAGAAAAGTTTTCAATTAAAGTTGATTTTAATGACATCTGTATTTGTATCTTAAAAGTTTTGTATGAAATTTGTCATATATTCCGGATCTTATCAGTTATATGTTTCTATAACTTGTACAATTCAACACAATTGAATAAATTATATTACACTTCGTATCTGGGTGTATCTCCTCCAGAAGAGATAACATTTGTTGTACCATTGCATCTCAGTCCAATAAAAAAGATTTAGGAAATTCCATAATTTTCCTTCTAGAAAACTCTGAAGACACGGATAAACTGAATCCGGATAAGACAATTAGTTCATTAAAGAAGTGGGATGAGTCGATACGATGTAACTATAATGCAGCGTTCGAATGGAGGTACAACTGGCTCACTTATTTGTGATCTATATGCGTATAGGGGCTAGTAATTCTTACTATTTAAAACTAACCAACAGTTCGGTATGAAATTTCTTCTTCTTCACACTGTTGTTCTATTCCACTTAATTTTGCGACTAATTCACTTAAAAGCTTTGGTTTAATTCGGTCTGGAATTGTCCGTACCCCTTCTTCTATCGTTCTGGACACAAGGAAAGCCAGTACCATATTTTACACTTTATGTCTTTGGAAATCGGATAATAATTCTCTTCGGTTCACTGTTTTTGCTCCAAGCATTTTTCTATCAAAAATTCTCAGGCTACAGTTATCGTCCATATTTAACATTTGTTGTCAAATGTTAAATACATTTGACAAGAGACGGGACTTAACATTTGTTGTCAAAATCTTTAATTTTACAATAATATTCGACGTTCATCTCATGGTATCTTATGATCTTATCGTTAGTCTAAAATTATGTACAGTTCACAGTTCAGTCCTCCAGTCAGTGAATTACAATACCAAACCTTATAAGTATATTATCATTATACAAATTTAATTCTTATCAGTCTATTTTCCCAACAAAAATGTACTTAAATCACTAATGTTAAAATAATTACTTCATTTTCCTCCCCCGAATATGTAACAAAAAAAAACTATAAGATAATAACATTTTCATCTATCTTCCTTCCTATTCATTATGATCATTCACAGAAGTTAACCGGGATGTTCTATATACAATGCTACCATAAATGGCAACGAAAGTGAAAGATAAAACATATCTTAAAAGATAGATTAAAAGATTTTTTTTTTTATGAAATTATATACTTAAAAAATATCTCTTTTAAAAACTTACTCATGCTGTGCGTATACAACATTAGATATTTATGTTTTTATGTTTTATTAATGTTGTTTTAGTTTCAGGCCATCAGGTAAAAAAAATTTCGTAAATAAATAATATATTGCAGATTAAATTATGTCGATTAATTGAATTTTGAAAATATATTTTGATAAAATCAATTTTATATTTACAATATAAATCATAACAAAAAAAAAAAAAAAATTTATGTTGTCTTTTTAAATAATATAAATTGAAAATTGTTAAATTTTCATAGAAATCTTTACTTTACTCGCTAGTTAATATATTTATTTACAATCCTTGAGCAAAATATGTTTAAATTTAAGTTTTTTTTTTTTTTTTTTGGAAGTTAGACTAAAAATAAAAATAATTGTTACAAGTTTTTGTAGATGGAAAGAGAAAGATTTTGTTATTTATTTATTTATATTCATTTTTGCATATATGTTTTAGAAATGATATTATATTTTAGAAAAACCTTTCTAAAATTATATTTTAGGTTAAAACATTTTTTTTATTGTAATGACCAGCACGCAATTTTGCAAAATATAAAATACAAAATACAAAAAAAATTATGGAAAAACATTTAATGAAATTGAAAATTTTTACAAAAAAAAAAAAAAAAAAAATATGTTTTTGTTATAGCCTTGAGGTATAAAAATTTCATTTATTATAATAATCATAAAAAATGGACCACACAATAATGAATGAATGGATCACAAATATGGTTGTGAATAAATTTTCATTAAAGATCTATAATTTTCTCTATGATTAAGTATTTGTCTATATAGGAAATTATAATTATTTTTGGTATCATAAAAAACTTAGGTTTTCTCTTAGTTTAAAATTCATTTATTTTAAATTAGTTTGAGTTGTAATACAAAAAAAAAAAACAGGTAAAACAAAAATGAATCGATTAATTTCTAGTTAGTTTTATGAATTCTTTTATATATGTATAAGAATTTAAAATATAATAATTATATAATTAATAAGAATGTAAACCTTCAGGACAGACCAAGATTTACTATGGTGAACCTATTAAAAATTATGATGAAATGGTTTAAGATAAAATAAAAGGAACAAATTTCACTCATTAATGTATAGTCAGATAAATTTTCAATTAACTTGAATTGAAATACAAATTTTATATTTTAAGGAACTGATGAAATTAATGATGAACTGGAAATATTAACCATAATAGTGGCGTCACATATTAAAGATCAATAAAAAAATTAATATATATGTAGACATACATTTAGCTCAGATTCCATATTTTTTCAATTCAACCAAAATATCTGATAACCATAAACCATAAAAAAATTTGGTTCTCGTTTTGTCATTTTCCTGAAACATGTAAAAAAGAACAGATATCAGATCAGACCCAGATATTTTCGGTTTTCCATAAATAAAAACTATACAGAAACGATGTTCAGAAACGACGGAAACCATAAAAATCACTTTATGATAAGATAAGCTTTTAATTTCAAATAATGATTTTAGGTAACTTTCGTACAACTACAAAATGCCTTCAACTTCCACTTTTTACGAATGTTATATGTTATTCTACGAGATATAGAAGGGTTAGAAACGTCATTCGATAGTTCAAAATACCTCAAGGTTCCACTTTCTCCATCTGTTATCTACTATTCTCTTCAATCCAAAAGGGCTAGGAACTTCAATCCAACTCATTCGAAAGTACAAAATGCTTTAAGGTTACACTTTCTCCGTCTGTTATCTAATATTCTTTACGATCCAAAAGTGCTAGAAACTTCAATCGAACTCATTAGAAAGTACGAAATGAATGAAGATTCCACTTTGTCTGTCTGTTATATCTATTAATCCCTCCAAAATTCTTCTTACACTTTCTTCGTACTTTATAAGCTACAAAATCCCGAATCCTTAGTATTCTATAACAATTTCATTTTCACAATAAATGCTCTTACTAAAAGTATTTGAATGTATTATAAAAGTGAATGGATTATAGAGAATGAACCCATCAAAATAATCCCATACATTTTTTTAATTTAGTTTACCTTCAAAATTAAATTTCTTTGTAAAGTCTATAATTAAAGTCTTTAAAACTCCAATATTAACATTATAATGATCACTAAATATTACTCTCTGGTCCATTATGCAAATTATATTTGACCATAAAATTTAAAAATCCACTAATTCTACTACGATACCATCTTTATTTGTTCAAGACAAATTAAATTATATACAATTTTTTCTTGATATATAACCACAAATTAAAGTTGAAAATTAATCGTGAAAATTTCTACCCATATCTCATAACAAAGAAAGAAAAACGCCTTTTTCAATTATTATTAAGAAAATTTTTGTAAAATTTTCCGGTATCATATAACAATAATATTGAATTAGTGTATTATGATCAGAGATCATGAAAATAAATCAAAATCAATTATTTTTTTACTAATACTGAAAAATTGAAGTTCTCTTAAATTACCACCCATTTATATTGTCGAAGATTTGATCAAATCAGATACCAGACAACAAACAAACTGAAAAAATAAAAATTTGAAAATATATAGAGAAAATTAATTTTTGTTTTTCCTATTTTTCATTCATACTTTTAATTCATTACCACACATCACCACGCATCTTTTTATGCAATCAATTTTAAACATAAAAATATTAGATATAAAATTTTTTATGTTGGAATTTAAAAAAGTAAATAAAAATCAATGAATTTCTTTGTACATATATAGACACAATCACACAATTCATTTCAAGGTGAATCAGTGTGTCATAGAGGGAGTTTATTTCAGATTTTCATGTTTATTTCAATGTATATACGCCAAATTAGATAGAGGTTTATTAATATAAAGTATGGTACGAGTCTAAGATCACCTGTAAGTTTTCTATATGACATTATGAATCGTCTATATGTCATTGCCCATGTTTTATGCATCTGTCATTTAAATATTTCGGTTCATATTTCCTGAATAAAATGTACGATTTCAAGAAAAGATGACAACCGATTCTGAGATTATATATGGTTGGTTGATTTGAGAATGGGGGAATGGAAGTGCACAAACCTAGTACCTAGACCATATGGTCCGTTATGAAACGTTATCCATTTTCACCAGGTTAGCAGGCCTTTCCTTGCTTATTTCTATTAAATCTCCTGCAAAAAAAAACCGAAAATTTTTAATCTTTTATTAAACAAAGAAAGACAGTGACATAAAAGATGTTCTATTGTCTCGTCACCCTCAGCACAACCTCTACAAGGGGTTTTCCGTAAAATCGATGGGTTTTCCGTAAAATCTATCAAAAATTAGGAATTTATAGATGTCTTACTTATAAGTATATGAAATTTGGTACATTTTCCTGAAATGATACGTTCCAGAATTTTTCTACAAATCCTTGTTTTAACAAATTCCTAGCTTTCAGCTAACCCTTCAAAATTACCAGTTTTTCTTTTCAATTTAAAAGCTTTACTGCACAATGTTAAAGCTTACAAACAGGCCTTGGATATTTCAAGCTGCGGATTTACTTTCGTATATATATTCCCTTGCCCGTAGTATGAACTTGTGGAGACAGGAAATACAAAAGCGAATATGATTTGCACTTGAATAAGCTATATAAATACAAAACTTATTCTTATGTATTTGTGAAGCCCGAATCGCGATCATAAGTTTAAGACCTACAATCTAAAGATGGACACGCTTGCACAAAGAAGATCTGTATATGACTATTGGGTAAATAGACGCAATATTAAACTCTTGATACCGGGCGATCTCAAACTTTAACCAACCTCAACACAGTATGAAAGACTCCGCCGTATTGGCCTATAATTTCGCCTGGCACACGTGGGGAACATCTAATCTAATGTAATCATAAATGTTTTAAAAAAATAAACTAAAATTCAGAAGTGACATTCGGAATTATACCAAATTTTAGGACACTGGGTTCGTTATTCTATACTATATCAATTAATATTTCCAATCTGAATATAAATCTAACAGCTTATTTGAGAAAAATCAATTTTCGTCGGCAAAAAATAAAATACTATAAACGCCACAGACAATTTAGTAATAATTGTGTGGGCTGAGAAAATCAACTTTGATCTTTTGGATAATATTATTATTTATAGATCTTTTAGTTATGTTGATTATTTTTATACATTGACAATCGACAAGTATTTGTCGACATAGAATTGTCTTTTTATAGTTTTGCTTTTTTTGCATTTTATGTAAATCATGCGTGGTTAGAGTAGCATAAAAATCATTAAAAAAAAAATATCAGTCCAATTTTAATAAAAATAAAAAATCAAATTCTTACAGATAAATTTAGATCTTATAGATTGTTCAGTAATATTTTATGTTTTATATATGAAATATTTAAAAAAAAAAAAATTTTTAATTGATGTGGGAAAATCTGAAAATATTTAAAATATGTTATCGTTAAGTGCAACAATTTTTTTTTCTTTTATTTTCACTGTGCTGGAAAAATAATTTAAAAGTGAATGGACAGATTTTTCTAAGAAAATTATATACATATAAAAAAAAATTTCCAATTATATAGTTTGTTAAATGATCAGCGGAGGAAAATTTAAACTAGTTTTGTTTGTTTGAATATATGAAAATTATTGTTTTATTGTCGTAAATAAAGGCCAGTGGCAACATAGTTAATGTAATCAACTGGAATAATTTATTTACATTTACAACATTGTTGTGTCAAATTATGTTGAAAGATTTTTTATTTTTATATATCTGATACATTTCTTGTGCAACAGTGCAACATTATGAAAAAAAAAATTAAAATTATATGATAATAGACAAAAATTAAATCTCAAATACAAGTAGAAGTTACCAAAAAAATATAAATTTATGAACCCTACTTTAAGTAAACTTCAGTGACTTCAAAAGCACTTTAACGGCAGTACAGTATTATGAACTAATTTTATGAACTAATTATATGGAAGAATGGAACTGACAGTTAATTGAAGTTGCAGTTGTCTTGCATCCTATAAGCGACCTTAAAATTTTTATGACAATTCTAATCACTAATTCTGATTATAAAGATAGTAACCCTCATCAATATTAGTAAGAATCTATGAATCAATTCTAAACGATGATCATGTAATTGTGTTACAGATTTCGGAGATGAATGCTAGACAATCGTGCTAGACGGTTATTCTATATGGCTCTCATACATAACATACGTCCTACATTGTAAATAGTTTGGTTCCAATACAATGGTTAGCAACCAATTTATACAGTTCGCTTCTTGAGAGCGGGTGACTCAGTCAACTAAATGCATAACATTAACAGATTATAAGGGGGAGGTTAGATTATTACATGAATTCGCTAGCCCTATCTAGACAAGGTTATTTACCTACTAGACAGATTAGTAAATATTTCTTCAGGTTGATATATTAAATTAACAAGACTAAATATTTTGTAATCCTGTGTTTAATAATTTTACTAAATTTCTGAAGTGCCATCTATACAAAACAATACCAATTATAAATTATTACTCTTCTGTATAAAAAACTTATATATAATTTACTTACTTTCATCAATAATAATTTACCAAAAACTTTCTTTTATGAAGATGATTTTCTAGATTACTTTTCAATTTCAATAAATTTCTATTATTTCAATTATTATTGTCAACAAAATAACTACAACATAACAGCACCAACAATAAGAAAAACTTGTCTATTTCTATAATTTCACTTAACTGAGATGATGACACTTTAAACTGCGTTATTATTTTGAATCTAACAACTTCTTATAATAATAAAATTAACAATTTTATTTAATAATTTAATATACAAAAAAAAAAAATTGGTTATTTTAAAATACATTCTCTTAAACCAGAAAACGTACACATAATAAAAAATTATAGTGAAGACGTTTTAGTTTTAGGAGGCTCTATCAATAAAACGAGATATATGAACGATGTGCGGAACATTTAAAAATTTTATCAGTGTTACTAAAGTTTTAAGTACGTTTTATGAAGAAAAAAACGATTCATTTATACAAATTATACAAAATTAATTTTAATTTTATTACGCTTGTCTGTTTGTTAAATGCTTTACTTTAGAGGTTTGAGAGTTGAAGGATAGTGGCAAACACCACGATAATGGAAATAATTCAGAAGACAAATGGGACTCATTAAGTAATATGGAGATAAGCTGCTTATTGTTTCAATTTAAACGATACCTCTGGGTCAAATATCAGACAAGTATTTTGCGTCACTTGGTAGTGCGGATAACTTAATTTTAATTCATTCATACTTCCCAAATTTTTATGACATTTTTAGGATTTTTTTAATGGAACCGTAGCTTTAACGTAATTTATATCTTTACTTTACAAGGATATGTATGGGAAATAACTCGACATGGGAATTTATTCCATATAAAGCCGCATCAATTTGTTAGAATTAGCTAGCTCCCAAATAGAATTTTGAAGAATTTTGGTCACATACATTGGTCGAAAGGTTATAACCTTTAACAATTGAAATGAATTAACAACATTCGTTAAATACAAAGTGAAAAGCTCGTTTGTCTTACTAACATACTTACATGGCCTTAATCCTTTCCAAGACGAGAGTAATAATCTTTTCCAATTGGGTCTATCGGTAGGTACTTGTCTCCAGTTCAATATATTCAGTCATATTTTGGGAAACCGCAGTGCTGGAAATCTTTTTTTTTTGTCGGAGCAGTTTCATCTATTCTAGCAAACGTATCCGAACCATCGTAATCTTTGGATCTTAATACTTTGAACTATATTCATGTCGACAAATAGTTCGTACAGTTAATCGTTGTATGTTTGTGAAAGTACCCAAAGTCTATTCAATCTATTTGATTGACTTTGATCCGAACAAACCCCTCATAAATTCGCAAACTATAATTTCAGGTGTAATAGATATAAATTTATTTGTATCGAATGGTGTTTATCGTTTGCACATAGTTATAACAGTAATTTAAGCATAATATAACTATCAACATTTTCATAATAATAATAAAAAAAAATTATTACCAGTTTTTTCTTTAATCATTTTCCCAAGGAAATTTATTAAAGCATCTTCTTTATAATGATGAAGTTTAATTTAAATTGAAAGATTATTCAATTACTTAGTGCGTCAAAATACGTTAAATATTTCGTGTAGATATTATTTTTTTTATATGTCAAGAAACGGAAAAGTAAGAAAGAAAACTTGATAAATTTCCTGTTTTATGATTTCGAAATCATTTGAAAGGATCGCGGCTGTTTATCGATCATTTTTTTGTATGATCAAGCATAACAAATTTTTTTTTTATCTAATTTGATGATCTTAAATCTGGTATTTTCCATATTTTTCCATTTTCCATATATGTGAATGATTAAATTAAATATAATATTTTGTAATATTTATATACAAAATGATTAGAAAAACAATGAGGAAAAACTACCAAAACATAAAGTAAAATTTACAAAAAGTATTGCGCAAGTGGTCAATAGAAACACAACAGATAAAATATAAAATATAATAAAAATTTGTCATTGTAAAGATACATAAATGGACTCATTAATTTAATGTTTAAAAGATATTTGTCATTATTATTACAATAAATAAATATTTGTGGACATTATTATAAATATTACTTTCATTTTAACTATAATTTAATAAAGTAAATAGGCAGCAAATGAACTAGTCATGCAATTCAGTAGATTAATTTTTATTGGAATTTTTCCTATAGGTTTACCGGCTGACTTTATAATGGAAACTTCTTAGTCGGTAAGCTCAAAACTCATTAGACCTTATCCCAAAATAATAATGCACAAAATATAGAAGTAATTTTTGGGCTTTAATCTATGGTTATAATTCATAGTAGCCATTTTAAAATTCCTAGAAACGGAATTGCAAACGAATGTATTATTTAATGGAATAGAACACTCCTACGTATCCTAAGTACGATAAAACTACTTGTGGATGCGAGATATAAACCGCTGAAGACATAATCAACCCAAATGTTGAAATAAACAAAGACACTCTAATTGTTATTCAAATTCTGTAGTGTTCTAAAAAACAAGAAAAAAATTCCAAAAACTGTGTAAGCGTTAAAAAAAAAGACAAAAACTTAACTAACGATAATTTACTTAAGGACACGCAAATAACGTCACTTGTTTTTAGCTAATTTCTAAATTACGTCGCCACAATATGATTCAATTCCCTCGGAAAGCCTTCATATTTACCAAAATTTACTAGATGGTTCATTTATTTCTGAACCAAGCTGTGAAATTGATTCCTGAATTGTAATGTCGCTATAGATTATTAGTTTAATCAACAGACAAGAGATGTCAAATGGTCACAGATCGAATCAAAACTTCATTAAAAAACAAAATACTTTAAAGAATCATAAATTCAAGTCTAAGTAGTGAAACTTAAAAGTAATTTTTTCTATAAACTTTTCATTTACCTTGATGGTTAACTGACTTAAAAACAGAAAACAAAAAAAAAAAACATTTTAAATTTAAATATATTTCATATTTTAAACAAAATTTGATTCAAATCAAAAGTCACGATTTTAATCTTATTTAAATTAAAAATATTGAAATATTATTTTGTTAGTTTCAATAACGACAAATCACCTCCAAAATATTGAACAACAGGTTGTAAACTTTTGCCAGTGGTTTACTTTTCTATCTCTTGTATCAAATTTTATAATTAAAGTTTTGATATTAATTTTCGAGCCCTCAGTTATTGCAGTACCCACACAGCCCACAAATTATTATTATTATATTTATTTAAAGTGAAAATTTTATTTCACCAAAATAACAAAATACAAATTAATTTTATCAATTTTACAAAAATTTAAACTTTAAAATGAGAAAATTTTAATTCACATTTAAATAATTTTTAATCAAAATCCTGTGCGCTCTTGGCATTCAATATATAAAAATGTAATAAATTTGAAAAAAAAATTATTAATTTCTTCCTTTTTAATAGATTTTCAATCAAATTCAAACAATAAAAATTCATAGTTAGAAAAACAGCGGCACCGCAACAGCACAAGGTAAAATTATTATCAAAACATAAACTTTTGAATTATTATAATTTCCGAACTTCGAAGTAAATAAGATTTTATTATCAAGTATAATTTGATGCCGCACTATATTAACAGTTTTTCATGTTTTGAGGTCCCCTGAAGCCATTTTTACCATATTTAGAAGAATGTATGGATTTGTGTACGCCAATTTATGAATAGATTTTGTATATCTCCTTTGACAAGTAGCCTGTTCAAAGTTAATTGAATACCTGTGTCATAACAAGATCACTTCAAGCTTTCAATATCTGCTTAGATACATGCTAGAGACGAACGTGGATTTTTGGTTCAGTTGGTCCTGTTTTTTATTTGTAACTTTGCCTTTACGTTGTAACGTTGTAAATGGTTTAGTCCCAAAACTATCTATATAAATCAAGAGTTCAACCAATTATATGGGTCACTTTACTTCTTCAGAACAGGTGGCTCAGTCAACTACGAAACAGTTATAACATGCATAGGTTTTAAAGGGCATGCAATGGGACGAGTTCTAGCTTGATTGTGTGATTATTTTGTGGATGGATTTCCATGCCTTTTACAATTCGTTGACAGGAAAAATGGAATTATTTGAATCGATAATTTCTTGAACAAAATACGTCTATGAATTTATGTTAATGAATGACGCAGTACGAAGATTATGAATTAATTAACAACCAGGGAACAAGTGATTTGTTTTAATCGATAATGTAGCACGTTTAAAAAGTTCGGAGCTTACAACAAAGTTTGGAAAGTCAAGTGTTAATCACATCAGATCTTTTTTCTTTTCTTTTTTATTCATTTTAAATCGATTAATTACAAAAATATCGAAATCGATATAATTTAATATCAATTTGGCATTTTCAGCTTTGTTTTTGCACCCAAAGCTGCTACGGCTTCAACATAAAAAACAATTGTTTAATAATTGCAATTTTTTTTAGATTTATTTATTTTTATTTGAACTTTTTAATTTATTTTAATATAATAAAGTGAGAGGATTTAAGTAAAAAATTAAGTTTTTGTTTTTATTTTGATGGTGCTGTAAAATCTGACACAAATGAATATTTTTTCAACAGGTAAAAAAAAATGTTAGGTCGTCGGTGAAGAATTTATTGTTGTGGTTAAGCGCGTAATAGAAAAACGTGCAAAACTGCATTACAGTTAAAAGAAAAATTACCATAATAAAAATAAAAACAAATTTAATTTACTTAAATAAATTATTTATAAAAATAAAATTTGTTGTTGTTTTTTCTTTTTTAATTTGTTATTTAGAAGTTAAGCCGCGTGAGTTGAATTTTTGATGAAGACAGCGGCGACTTATTTTTTCACGGTTATCGTGATTTTTGGTGGGTGTTAATGATATTGAATTAGAAAGGTGAATATTTAAAAGTCTAAACAAGTCTTAAATATTATATTTTTATTATTATTATTTTTTTGTATATTTTGTATGGAATTTGTTTATTTTTTAGTATTATCTATTTTATTCTGGAAGTGGAATTCTTAAAATTGTAAATTAACATTTAAATTTTCAATTTAGATCACATAATGATATTTGCATAACTTATTTAGATTAAAGATACAAAGGCAAAGTTACAAATAAAAAATGGGCCGTTCTGGAAGAAGTATAATTACCAAGAAAAAAAAAACCGTCTTCGTAAAACGACTAAGATAAAAGGTAAAAGTTCGGTTTATTTGACGTCTTATAAATATGGCAAACTGCTTGAGATACTAGTTCAGGGTTGAGAATTCAAGAGTTGATTATCAAATGATACGGAATTATATGCCTTACTCCTTACTGCATATGAGATAATAGTTTAAAGTTGGCTAACAATTTTCGTATGGTTCGATCGAGAAAGTGATTAACTTAATCAACCGCTGTCAAATGTATAGCAAGTTTTGAGACGTACAATAGACTTAAATTCGGCCTCAAATGAATCCATTTAGAATAGATTATTTTATTTTACATATATTTATATAGACAACAGCATTAAGTCAAAAATTAACTTCATTGTTTGAATTTTAATTTAATAAGACAATTTTTCATAAAATTTCCTCTTTTTGGTAATTTATTAGTTTATATATAGTGGCCCATAATTAACGATTTTCGCGTTTTATAACTTTATATTATTCATCTTTGTTAAAGTTTAAATTTCTCAAAACTATAATTAATTTTAAAAACTATTTATAAAGTTTTTCTCACATAAGTTGTAGCGGCAGTCGGCAGGAGAAAATGATATTTTAATGCCATGTTACAACCTTTAATTTTTGTTAATAAAATTAATTATCTATTATTGGGAGGGTACGCGGTAGGGTAGAATAAGAACTGACTTCTTTTTGGGAAACAGAACTAAAATTTCCAGTTAATATTGGGTATGCGTACCTTCTTTAAATAATGGTTGTCCACAATAGGTTAACACACAAATAAAAAAAAAATTTTGTAGTGAGGACAGGAGTGTCCACTGGGCCTTGAACACAACTCGCTGAATGAAGAATATATTAATAAATGATTAATAATAAATAAGATTCCGCAAAGGAATTAAAATACATAATTATAGCTGCAGCAAGTTTATACTGACGTAGCTTTTTCTAACTTCATTCTGTTTTCAAAACTTAAAATTTTTCAGTAACGTTGAAATTATTCGCTCTTGCTTAATTAGCCTTAAAAAAGTGACATTGCAGCTTGGATAGTATGAGCGGTGGCTTTATGCTTTCTCTTCTGAAACCACACATCAACCCGGAGGAACCAGTAGTGCTCTCCACCGCAAATATGTACGGACCATTGCCCGTCACGGATGTAATTTCACACTAAACCGAATATCTAATCGGGACAATTGACGCTGGAGAATGGCTTTCGGATTTTCAGGGTATCCTAAAACCTCGAATTCAGCTTGTTACTATTTAACTCAATAATCAGATTTTTAATAAAGTAATTCCCATTTTTGGTTAAATCTTGAAGGGTCATTTATTTTATAGGATAATGTAACGAAAAAGTTATTAAATGTTTTAAAACCCCTTGGTTAGTTATGGTCCACCCTGTATAATAGTAAAATAGCTACAAATTTCTAATATAACAATTATTTATATAAATAAATATTTCTAAATATTTACTACCGCAGTATTTGTAATTGTAATGCTCTTTGTGGAAAAAGTAACCGAACATTTTGAAACAACTAAAATGCTGGCTGATTAAAAATGAAAGTAAATAAAGTAGAGAAAAGGCCCATTAATTTTTGATTGCATTATTGTTGACAAAACGATAAAAGCCGACTCTAAAAATTTAAAAAAAAAATGCAATTTCGACGTACAAATATACAAATTAAAATGTGCTTGAAATTCTTATCTTTTCACAAAAGTAAATTGATTTTCATAGTAAACATTAGTGCGTCATTAAAGTGCATTTTAAATACACAATTTTATTAAAGAAACCTTTTAAGTGCAAGTGTGAAAATTTATTTAGACATGATGTGAAGATTATGAAAATTTATTACCTTTTAAATGAATTTTGCGTAATGAGCATAAATAATGATTTTCTTCACTATAAAGAAGATAAAATAAATTTTACCATAATTTATTAGTGAATTTGGTAATTCAGACGCAGTTGCTCAAATTAACATTTTTTGAACAGTTTGTAATTTAGCATTAGTTCAAATTTAAGAGACTCAAATCAATAATATTTGATATTATTCAAAAAAAATTATTTTAAATTTGAATTCACTTTCAATAAAAATGTGAAATGTTGTACGTTGTAAATTAGAAAGGATTCAATTTGGAAAATTAGAAAATTGTTTAATTTTATATAAATCAATCAAGTAATGAATTAATTACCTCGGTATTAAATCAGATATATTTTTTTATTAAAATTATAATAAAATGGTTTTAATTATATAATTATATTCTTATTAGTAAAATCGCCAATTTCGGATGAAATATGGATTAGTTATTTACATTTATAGATTCTTAAGGATTCGTGGTTCAATTAGAGTCTTTATTACTTTTATTTGCTTCAGTATTAGACGATATAGTATTAACATCAATAGTGAAATGCTGAACAATCTGAGATTTGCTGATAATATTACATTGATAGCGAAATCAGAAAAAGAAATGCAAATATAATTAATTTAGTCAAAAAAGGACGCCAAATAGTGGAACTGGAAATAAACAAAAACTATGTCAAACACAACCCTTTGCAATATATTTATGGGCAATGAACAAATTATTGAATGAAAATAAAATAAAAAATCACGAACATATCCTTATGAAACAACCATAAATACAGTGCTAACGTACGGATTGCAAACATGGAGCCTTACAAATCGTCAAAAAAAGGAAAATCGACACAACACAAAGAACAATGAAAGATCATTACTAAATATATCTAGAAGGCATACCAAAAGGAATAAGACTTTAGAGATGAAAATAGAAGTAGCGAAAATACAAAAATGGAATTTGGTTGGTGATGTAGTAAAATTATAGGAAAATAGTTGAATAAAATTGACAATATAGTAGATCTGTAGAGGCTACAAAAGAAAAGTTGACAGTCCGTGACAAAATTAAAGGATGATCTCGAGTATTTTCCCAAGTTGGTATAAAAATCTTTGGAAGAAAATGGAGGAAGAAGTTGGAGTTTGTTCTGAAGCCCAAATATGAACTTCAGAATTAATATTAATACCATTTCGAATGGCGTTGGGTTTAACGTTCTTCTAGATTCAGAGAGATATGAAAGGAATTGACAAAAAATAATAATAATATAATCGTCAAGATATCCGATTGAATGATCTGGAAGAGCAATGATTTAAAGATCATAACATTTAATTTGAAGAAAGATCTAAACTCCGAAATTTAAAATTAAATCAATCACAGTTCAATAAATTCATATATAATTTAACACTATCCTAAATATGGTAAATATAATAAAAAAATTAACAAATTTATATCATCACTGTAAATTTTGTATAAGACAAATTTCGAAGAGTACTCCAAAAAGTACAAAATTTAATTGACTCAAATACGGAAACACAAATTTGATTATCACATAGCTCATATATCATATAAGTGTGATTATCACATAAGGCTGATGACACAGTGACATACGGTTATTAGGAAAATGGCATATGACGTTAATGCTAAATTACTACATAATAAATGTAATAATTTTACAAGAGTATAACATAATTCAATCATTTAATAATATTTTAATTTAACAGTTGTTAAACATCATAAAACCAGAAGCAACTTTCAAAATTTTATTAATTCATTATTTTTTTTTTTATGTATGAAAACATGATTTCTAAAGATATCTTTACATGATAACTAAAAATTAATTAGAAATTAATATTTATAAATTTTTATATTTATTGTAATATTAAATTTTTAACTTATTAATCCCACACCCATAAACGCAATTAAACTCGCTTTTAAAGATTAAATTATGATCTATCGGAAGATCCAATTAATATAAATTTTAATCATTTTCTATATAAAACATGTTTTTTTTTTTGTTTGTTATCTTTTATGTTTTGTAAACATTTATAACAACATATTAAAAAAAAAATCATGTAATATTTATTAAGATTAAATCAAGTGGTATTATAATTTTATTTATAAAAAAAAAAATATATTGAAAAGATTTTGTTGATCTGCAGAAAATTTGACGAGTCTTTCTCTCAAGGGGTTTCACTTTCATCATGTGTTTTTTTATAATGATTTAATTATTAAATTCGGTATTGATTAAATCAGAAGGATTTATAAAGAAAAAAATTAAATGATTTGTAATTAAATAAACACCGGTAAATTATTATATAATTTTATTTTGGTTTTTTTTAGCATATAGGTATGTATTTTGTTCACGTGATGCATAATGTGGTGTATGTAATTTATACAAAGTTTACTTACGTCTTAAATGGCAAAAATAAATTCAATATTAATGGGAAATAGCAGTAAAAGCTACTTATCTATCAAATTGGCGATTATCTGTCAAAACTTGCTGGCTGCTCTATGTGACGAAAATGCATCGTAGATCAAATTTTACTATACTGTGCTCCACAGTATTTTCAGTATAGTACCTCTGATGTTGTAGTTCACCTGACGATTTTTGAAATATTCAACAAGGTACACTACAGTAAGCACCTTGTGAACAAGACAATACTTAAAGAAAGAAGTAAGAAAACATACAAGAGAAGAAGCAATCATTTGAAGTTAGATTTTAATTGCTCCATTACAAATTTTTGAATCAATACCAGCAGTTTGTGTTTCATTATATACAAGTACACAATGTTTTAAGATTGCACTTTTTTCCATCCGCCTGATATCTTTCATTAATCCGATCTATACTAGAAAGTTCAAACCAATCCCGTTCGAACATTGGTATCCTATACCTACATATAAGAAAATTAATTAAATTGCTTCCAAAGAATAGCTCACAATTTCATTTTCCATTTTTTTTTTTGCTATATTTGACATAATAAATTTATGCTAGCGGACGGTGGGATAAAATGACAAGATTACTGTAACATAAAATCCCCTTCTGATTGTTTCTATTCTTCTGCGAAAATCTTTACTCGAAATGGTTTAAATTTAGAACGATTTACTAATCCTCATAGTTACTAAATTTAGCAGGTACTAATATTATATTACGTCTTAACTGCAGTTTTAATATTCTCGATGTATACCTTCAGTAACGAGTAATATAATAAGCATAGTGTCAAGAGGTACTTATTGAAATTCCATGTGTAAAATTATAAGTATAATAAGTTTTGTTAAAATGTGAGTTATTTGTTATGAATCTCAATCGATAGCGATAAATCTAGTATGTATTGCAAAAATAGATGGATCACACGACACGACACAAGTCTCCTATGGCAAACAAGCGATTTAGAACATAATTCGCCGCTTTATGTCAAACTGTCTATTGCACATATGAAATACACGCCTTACGCCTATATTCACAAGTTGGTACAACATTCTTCAAAATACTAGTTAAAAATGCAAAATGAAAATTATATTATTCAACTTCCAACTTGTTGTAATTATTACGTAAATTAGTTTCATTTTAATCAAACTCCTCTAATCGCTAGTAATTCGTTTGCTAGCTATCAAATATTAAAACTCTAATCTCAAACTGATTAAATACTTATAATCATTGTATCAATTTAATTAAATATTTTTTTTAATGAAGTCTTTTTAATAAAGTATATTTCCAATCCAATCAACAACTTTGTAAATATTATTTAACAAGATATTATATTGTAACAAACAAAAAAATAAAGAAAGATTTAATAAGATTTGTTTATCATAAATACAACATAAATTTATTAAGCGACTAACCTGCTATTTTGTTGATTGCAAGAAGGTGAGATTAAAAATCATAAAAAAAAAATTATGTATGATAATAATTTCATTAATGAAACTTTTTTCCAATAGATAGAAAATTAAATATGCAAAAAAAAAGTTCCAACTTTTTTTAATGGGAATGTTTTTTTTTTTTAAATTTAATGAATTTTATGATTTTGGTGAAGATATTAAACTTTTTGGGATAATTTATTTGATATTTACGACTATTTATGCTGCAATTAATAACAAAAAAACATTGAATTTTATTAGTTTTACAAAATAACTTTAATATAAATAAATCTTTTCTTTAAGTATAAAATTGTGAAAGCATTTTCCCATCGGTCAGAAAAAAAACACTGGTCAGGTCAATAAAATTTGTGGTGGTTTGTAAAATATTCAATTTTAAAAGTGCTGAATGGCAGGAAATTATATCATATTTAAAAGAAAGATTTTAATTTTTTTTTTGGTATTTTATTTGTTAAATAAAATTTGAATAAATTTAAATTATATATAGTAAAAAAATTAGTTTTGTATATTTCTTATTTAATTAATTTATGAATAGCAATTTAATTATGAAAGAGAACCACAAAAAAAAAAATAATGGTTTAGTTTTACAAAAATTTATTATACTATAGTTAAAAGTTATGTAAAAATTAATGTTTAAATATTATCCGGATATGGAAGATAGAATTAATGGATGAGCTTTATTTAGATTAAAATTTTGAAAAATTATTTTATTTTTTTGGACTATAATAGTTGACATAATGGTTTTATCTTTGGAGGTTTTTATGGATTCATACAATCAGAACAATACGTTAATTTTAAAATGGTTGCATGCAATAAATCATATTTGAAAATTGTCTTTTGGAAACACGAATATATAATATTAAAAAATTTTATTATTAATTATCGTATATATTAAAATTTATTTCCTGATTTGTTAAATTTTTATGTAGTTATCGAATATATTTTTTAGCGTTTTAGAGAAGCAGAAAATACTATAATTGCTGTTCGCAATTAATGTTGTAAACTTTTCCGCTACAGTCCTGTGTGGATTTTGATTCCTTTTATAATTTTTTTTCCAGTTATCACGGAAACTTATTCAATTTCGTTCTATAACATAAATAATTCAAGATTTATCATCTTACTATAAGTGCATTCGCATCGTTCACTGCCATTCTCCAGCATTCTGCTGAGCTATGATACAACATGATTTGTGCATTTCTCAATAATAATAATTTAGATCGCAACATTTTCAAATGCCAGATTAAATTTTCTATACATGTTGGAAAGTTTAAAGGATGTAATATCAGACGAAGGTTATTATCACCCATGTCTTTACAACCATATGCAATTTAACACAAATAAATGTGTGCCGAACCAAAAGCAGAGTTTTCTATACAATAGTAAATTGATGATCAGTATGAGATAGGAAGCAAATCCTTTAATTCAAATTTCTACCAACTAGCAAAATATATTTAAATTGATCTTATTTTTAACTGCGGTAAAAAATTATTTTAGAAACACCATTGATAATGTGATACACAAAAATAGATGATTCTTCAGGTGTTCACAGATTACCTAATATTTCGAACTATATTTATGTAATTTTTAAATTTATCTTGCAAAATAAAGTTTACTTTAGTCTTAATTTAGATAGTACACTTTCTGATAGGATAGCACTCAAACTCAAAAAAGTATATAAATACGAACCTTCTGTATAGTATAGTAAATAAATATCGAATTGCAGAAATTAGACAATTTAATAAATCGAACCTATTAGATTAGAATTAGATTATTTAAGAGTTTGTTGTTAAATCAAAAGTCCGCCTCTCTAAACTGTGACTTGAAATATATATTGTCTATACCCGGTTTGATTATAGTCGGTCTATATCTTCAAAGCTTCTGTAAAAGCTCAGAATTTTCTTGATGGCTCTTGACGGATAAGAATAATTTTTCTAAGTAATTTAACCTTTTCCGGGTAATAGTTTTACATCAGCCAAAGAATATACTGGATGATATTGATATTATTTGTCTAAACATAACCTGAACGGTATTCGTCAGTACTCTATTTCAATAGAGTGCCTGTAAGCAACCAATTTGTGCAGATATTGCTCATCGAAATATGGTAAAACTTTATAATTTTCATATAAAAATAGTGAATGTCTTTTTTTCATCTAAATTCAAGATCAAAATTCATCTAAATTCATTTATTAGTTTTTTTTTTTTACTTTCAATGCATTCTAATAATTTCTTCTTTTTTTCTTCAAATCAATAAAACCATCAAACAAATAAGCATAAAGATCGTAATATAAATTTATGTAATTTAATGTTATGACCTCACGTGTTCATAATCTAATGATAAAAATATGTAATAGAAAAAAAAAGCCGATATAAGAAAAAAGGTCAAATATTTTAATAATATTACTTTTTATGCGGAGAATCTATTCAAAAAAAAAATCTTCTATTGTATAATAATTTTTTTTTTACATAAAAATGTTTTCACCTGGCGATATTCATTTGTACTTTATGGATTTTATGATATCGTGAGTGATTATGAAATAAAATTTTGCACAAAAAAAAAATATTTATTATAGTATTATTTATGATGAATGGAATAATAATCAAAATTATTGAAAAGTAAATTTTTGTTATGTTTATGTTTAATATTTGCAAAAATTCTATAATATTTTTTCAAGTATTTTGTTAGATTTTATGTAATTCATTAAAATTTTTGCATAAAAGAAATTTTGTTTATTGTGTTACCAAAAAAAAAACTTGTAAAAGAAACAAAATTATTTATTAAAACCACAAAATTTAATTTTGATTTAAATTACAATAAAATTTAATGTATATTTTCTTAGGGGATTGCTGAAATGAGTCTTGTCAATGAAAAATATTAATACCCTAAATCTAATCGTCTAAAATGAATTTGATAACTCAATTACCAGAAAATAAAATATGGTTTAGCATCCATCTCCACACTTAACCATAAGCTATAGAAAATCTGCATCCAACTTTAACCAAACTACATACATCCGACCGTAACCCAAATTGTATCTATTTTCTTAGGGCATGGCTGAAAATCATTCAAAGTTTCATAAAACAGATTTTACCTGCACATTCCATCCAATATCCACCCTCAAATCAGATAATCTACCACCAAATCTTAAACCCAGACTTTACAGCCAACCTTAAACGAAACTCTTCACATAACTGAAAGTTTTGAATTCCCTAGTATATGTCACATATTTTTACAATATTCCCTTCAATTCAAATTTAAAGAGACCCTAACGGCCTAAAATTGGTGGCTCATTGAAAAATTTAAATTTTCCAGGACTACATCGATAAAATCAGACTTTAGAGATATTATCGAAGACTTTTCGAAAATATCATTCTTTCTCATTTTTTCATCCGCGAAGGGATAATCGAAAAATGAATTTTGATATGTTCTGTTACCACAAGGACGAACTAATCTATACAAAGCTTCGGCTTGTTCAATTCGGGCTTAGAAATATTGTACTCAATTTGTTAAAATCGAACTGGATAACTAAATCTAAGGAAATTAATTTTCAATTAAAAAATTATATTTTCCGACCGACAACACGCAGTAATGATTTAAAAAAACAGCTTAAAAAGTTTGAAATTTAGCTTAAAAAGTAAGAATTTGTTTGCAATTTTGTTTTTATTATTATAAAAAATTCCAATATAATTTTTGATTATATTCCGCAGGGTTTGGTTATAGTAATTGAGTTAATTAGTTAATTTTATTTAATACAAATTTACTATGCTTTATAGACCAATTTGTTATCCTAAAGATATTATGAGGGCCACCACAAAATAATAATAATAATAATATTAATCAAAAATAAATTAAATAATAAAAATTTGCACAAAAAAAAATTATAAATAATAAAGAAATATTTTTGTCAAGTACATAAAAATTTTTTAGTTGCAAATTTAATTGGAAGTTTTATAAATAAGAAAAAAAGAAAATATTTTTACTTAATAGAAAATTTGAAAATAATTACTTAATTTTTATTTGTAATTTGAATTTTCATTGTATAAATATTCCAATCAATGCTAAATCAATTAATTTTAGTTCAATCAAAATAATAATAAAGAAATTTATATTAAGATTTTAGTACCAAAAAATTCTTTTATTTTGTGGTTTGTATTTGACTTTGGTATCATTAAGTGACAAGGTTTTATAATTATAATAAATAAATATAAATTTTTAATCTTCCTATTGACTAGAAATATTTAATTATAGTGTAATTTAAAAAATAAATGTATTAGTAACAAACAAAAAAAACGAAGCATTGAAAACTGATCATATCCGATTTTTGTTTCATTAAAAGTCATTGAAATTATCAGTACTAATAATAAGCAAAAATATTTCAATGATGAGAATTTTAAGATTAATAACAGAATGAAAATTTTGAATTTAGTCACGTTTTAAACTACAATTTGCCTAATTATGTAAACTGCGGAACTTAAAATTTGTCAATTATATTTACAGAAATTTAAAACGTTTAGAACTGAAGATTATTTAAGATTTTTGATGGTCACAAATTGTTTAATACCTAGATGTGTAAAAGAATTTAATTAAACCTTCGGATTCTTAACTATTATCATTGAAAGAACCTGTTATGAGCTGATCAGGATTGTATTTTACACGTCATTAATTCCAGATCGTCGATGGCGTAATAGAAATGTGCTATGTTGTGATGTATTAAATCCTGGGTTCAACTCCACACAGAGGCATCGATGTCGCATTAAGTTGATTCAGCTTAAAATGTGTACCAGTAATAAATAAATTTACAATACATATGTTATAAAATTGTGATTTTATAACTGGGAAAAATGCTAACGTTTGTGACCATTTGCTGACAACAAACGTTTCACTAATAAAATCCATTAGCTTGTTGTAATTTAAAGTTTCTTCACTATAAAGAAACTTATGGTTCGAAATTTAGTAAGTTGAAATTGCAATAAAATATCATGAAATCTCGATCATTGAGGACCTATGCTACTAATCGGACTGAACAAGGAAAAACTAATGAAATTTATATTTAATTAAATGACAGTTCAATAGACCGTCCGTATGGTAAACCACACTATGCAGCGATTAGACACAAGTACGTTTGCTGACCGAAATATTGAAAAATACTAAGGATTGGAGACAATTTACCAACAACTAGACTATTAAAAGTCATTAAATTGCAAGTAAAACTAATAGATCATTCTCTAGAATTAGCTAAAGGCATCAAATGCTTACAGTGCGTTTGCCTTGTCATTGAATAATAGATAAGAAATAATACCACAATTCAATTGAAAAATGCATTTTTGAATTTTTATGAATGACTTTGATATATTGACAATACAAAATTTTGATTATTTATTGAAATAAATTCATCATCTTTTTTATTGTAGAATATTTATCAATAATTTTTGACTCGAAACTGTTGTAATTTATACAAATATCTAATAATTTACATTTACATATTTTATTCCTTAGAAATTTTCTTTAGTAGACATTACATTTATACAAATAGCATCATTATTTCTACGACTATATAACAAAATAACGAAAGATTATTTTTATCTAACATTATTGTTAAAAATGATTACTATTTAAAAGAACACGTTTGTTATGCACGACCTCCTCAACGAATTTCAATTCTCTATAATCATTCAAATTCAGATCATATTTGTTAAACTAATTTGCTTACGTTTTACAGTCATTTAAATATTTTGTAACAAATATAATTCAAAGATTACAGACAGATAATTTTTCAAGTTTTATTTAACCATAAATCATATTTAATGCTGAATGTTATTCAGAATATTTCCAATGTTGAAAAAAAAAATATGTTTTAAAATAAGTGATTGAATTTTGAATGTCGAAATCAGTTTTATCACATTTTAAAGAAATTCTACCATATTTCAATGCGATATGAATTTAAAAAATGTGGATTCTATTTTGAGTACATATATCATTTTGGGTAGTAGGATAACGCCATCTGTATTTTCAAATATAAAATTAATGGAATTGTTAAAATAGTCTAGAAATTTATATGTGGCTAAGTCCCTAAGTAAAACATTTTAATCTAAAAAGCAGAGGTCATTGAATAGAGCGTCCATTGAAGAAAAATTAGTAATCTTACAATTCAATAATAACTTAACTTACAATTCAATAATAGTTAATTTTTTGAATAAATTACTTTCTTTATTGGAGGTAAAGTTCATACGTATAGATACCAAATACGAATAAATGATTAATGCTAGCAGAAGTAAGAAAATCAAGCAAGTTTGATCGATTCAGGTGGATGTAACCTTTACTCATCGGATATGAGAATAGGTTTGTGTAAGAATTTTAAAGGAAAACCGCCAGGGCTACGACAAATTTATGGTCCTGAAAGAAATATAAATGTCTTGAAAGACATTAGAAAGTTAAGAATAAGAAACTGAAATAGTTATGCTGCCGCCCAGTCGATGTGAATGAAAATTCTGGAGGAGGCTAAGGTTTTAATAGATGGTGCGCTGCAATGCCATGGAGAATATGTAAATATTATTTTCTTTGCTATTATTATTTATATTTATTTTCTTATATCAAAATCATCTTCAATGTTATGTTATATTCAAAAGGTATGAATCAAATTGAATATAACTTTCAAATTATACACATTTAATTTCGTACGTCTCCTATATTGTACAAGCGATTCGTCGACAGGAACGTATATGCATTTCCGTGTTTTGTAATGCCAAACATACCAAGTTCAATATCGATTTCAATAACAATTTGTTTTCTCTATAAGTTAATTTCAATTGTTACCAATAAAGTAACTCCACAATCAATTTGAAAAGATTTTATAATAAATCCAATTCAAAAAGATTAATATACAATTTTTAAAACCATGAATTCGTTATCTTTATATTATTCTGATTTCCAATTCAAAAAAGACGAACAACTAATACTCTACTAAACATATATATCTTTATTTAAATAAATCAACAACCTCGTAGGTCAACAAAATCACTCGATTTTTTGTTATTCTTTCACATTAAATATATTTTATTTATTTATGCAAATTTCAATTTCAACAAAAAAAAATTATATGCAAAACGTATCTTTTTCTTTTACATATCTACTTTAAGCTATGCTAAAAATAGAGGCAGTCTTTTTTTTTAAAGATCTTTACAGAAAACACATAACAAAATTCAATTGAAATATTTTTTTTTTCTGTCAATAATTCGTCATGATTTTTCATATGTGGCTATGACTTTATCTTAAACAAATATTGTATACAATTCAAAGAATTATGTTTTTGTGGGCAAATTTAACATAAAAATATTTTATATTGAACCACACATAATTTCAAGGGCTTTGAAAATCGGTTAAAAAATAAATATTTCTATTAAAAACTGACTGATGAATTGGCTCTTATATATTTTGTTTATGTTGTTAAATAGTTTTGTTTATTAAATAGTCTTTTATCACTTAAAAAAATATAGTTTTTAAAGATATTATCGATGAAATTCATGACAAACATGACATAGAAAATTTTGTTGTTTTTGTTTATTATTATTTGAAGGCGGTTTATAATATTAGAGATAAACAAAATTGAAGTATTTTTACAATAATTTTAAAATTTTCAGTTTTATTTAAATAAGAAGTTTAGAAAAATATTTATATTTTATGCGGTTATTTTAATTTTAGAAATAATTATAATATTGATAAATTTTTTGTGGTATAAATAAGAATGGAATTTAGAGCGTCCATTGAAGAAATGTTAGTAATTTTATCTTACAATTCAAGAATTCTTAATTTTTTGAATAAATTACTTTCTTTATTAGAGATAAAGTAGATCATTTATTGTTAAATATTGAATTAACACTAAGAAGTTGTATTTTTCAGGTATTAATCATTAAAACCTGAATTCCAGTTCCAGCTCTTCATCAATAATACTATAATACGTGAACAATTACATCTTCTTGCTGTATGTACCGTGAAATTAGTTATTGAAATTGGAGAGTACAGAAGTCATTATTGTTATTTAATTGTAAAAAAAATGTAAATATTTGCTGATTTTTTTAATTTAGTTGGTTGCTTGGTGGCGAGTTTTGGACATATCTTCAAGACACAATTAACGCTTTAACAAAATTTTGATACCACACACTTAGTGAACCATTGCTCCAGATGAGTAAGTTGGAGTTGTTTAGATCCTCCAAGTGGTGTTCAGGAAAGATTTTTAAAATCGTTCAGTTTCGTGTTTTCAATATCTAGTCCTGGTCATCGCTGAAGACTTGCATGCGAAGTTTATTATTGTCTTCTTTTGCTGCGTTCTTTAATCGTACAGAATGCACCATGATCGGCTAATGTCCCGTATGCAGCGGCATTACACTGGCTATGTTCCTACGGGATAGTTTAAGAAGGTTGTTAGTGTTTACTTTCTCGTGCACTGTCCATGCAATCCTGTTGGTTAAATATATGCTTCTTAAATTGGCCAGAGATAGAAAATGAATGCTAATAACTCTTTTCACCTTTTCAACCAGTGGTACTACTGGATTCCTTCCATGTTAAATTTCTTAATTTAAAAAAAAAAGAATTATTTCTTTAGTATTATAAATAACTTTGTTGCTTTCCTTGAATCGATTGTCACTAGAAGAATGGTACTGAGTTTATAATAAATTGCAATGGCTTATTACAAGCCATTTGATGGAGTTATCATCAGGACTGTCTGTTCACCTCTATTAATTCAAAACTTAATATTAAAATGATTTCGTAAATTGGTATGGAATTGAAATTTTAGTAAATTATGGTATAATTAATCGACCGTGTTGCAAAATATAAACTATGCTGCGATTTGTCATGGGTATTTTTCCTGACCGAAATATTGAGCATACTCATATTTAAAATCACATATATAGCTTTTGAAATAACTATCAGTAAGAAAATGTAATGTGACCTTAGAAAAACGTGAAAAATATTAACGATTTGCTCCATTTGCTAACAAGAAATGACAATAGCTGCGGTTATAATTAAAACTTAGGTTTCTGAATTCTAACTATCCAAATCATTAGATAGAATGGCCATTTCGAATTTATAGCAGAAACTTTCAGTTATTAATAATACAAAATTTGACTTAAGAGTTTACCAATCCCGATTTTTTTTTTGTAAATGATTATTTTGATTATATTTATGAAATATAGATTTGATCGTTTTGAATTCAAGCTATGATTTTTTTATGGGCATTATTCCTGTTACGCTATGGCTTTCTAAATAAAATCATTTAAAATAACATTTCCTTGGTCTCAGTATTACAACTTAATTGATTCTCATATACTTTAAAATTACATCATTTTAAATTTCATTTCCTAATTTCTAATACGTATTGTGTGAAACCAGGTCAAGCTCTTAATTAATATTTTTATGGCTATAGTCGATAACAATCAACCGACCACAATTTCATTAGAAACTATAAAAAAAAATATATTTTGTAATATTATTGCTTAATTAATTGTACGTTTTCAAATTAATGTTACTTATAAAAATGACCAAACCACAATTTCATTAGAAACTATTAAATAAATCATAGAATTTTATTGTATATAAACGATATTACAAAATTTCTTATTTTGTATAGATTCATTTAGCTATAACTAATATTTATTGATATAACATTTAATCAATGAATTTTGTTAAGATATTGATGCAAGATGATATCAAAATGATCACCACAAAAATATTGATTCATAATTTTTTTTTTTTAAAAACAAGTGTTAATATAATTTTCCGTCAATTTAATTATACTCAAATAATATTCAATAAAATCTAGTAATATTCAAATTGAATCATTTGAAATGCTTCCCAAGGTAACTGATCTCTTTTTGATGTAAGACATGAAAACATAAAAAATACTAATTTTTATAAATTCATTCATGTTTTATTGCTAGAAAAATTATACAATCATCGCGTGCACAATAAAATTTTAAAATAGATTTTTAACGCAAGGAGTTTGTTTATGATGGATAGTTGCTTCCAATTACAACGATTAGCATAAATGCAAGTAACTGAGTGCGAATTCTGAATCGGCATAACATTATTCAATGTGCCTAACTTTAATGATATAACCAACTCAGTGAATGTGAGAGGAGTTATTCAGCTAGTCAGAAATCTAAGCTTATTGATACCAGCCAATTAAAAAACCAAATGAGTGAAGTTATTTACGGATCCGATTGGATAAATTGTTAAATCTAAGTACCGTGGTCCTGAAGAATGTAACCGGATCACTGAAGGATGTTTTCCATTATTTTACGTGTGCTGAACCGGAACAGCATTAATTCATTAAATATATATTCGATTGATTAAATGATCCAATGGACCAACAGAATAAGCGCATTATAACACGGCTCCGTAAAACGCGTGTACTCGTATCACTTCAAAACAATTCAAGTGTTATTGCCGGTAATGTAAAGGGCAAAAAATAGAGCACAGATAACTGAAATATTATTGAAAATGTCTATGCAACAAATCGAATTTATTGAAAATTTCGACCTTCAAAAATTATATCTCAACAAAAATGGAAACATATTTTTTTATAATTAATTTTTATTTTTCAAAATTTCGATAATAATAATTTATGAATAATATTTACAATCACGTTATTGATAACAATCTATAAATATAAATACATTTTTGTGCTAGTTGGTTAGTTTTTTTGCTTTTTTTTTTTTGTAAATTGGTGCATGAGAAAAATATTAAATAAAACTAAAATTTTCCATAAAATACATAAAAAATATAAAGAAAAAATGAACATATAAAAAGACATTGATCTCTAAAAAAAAATATAAGTTTTAATATCTAACAATTTTATAATCTTTTTAATGATCTCGGGCCAGTAAATTAAACTTTTATTGTAGAGTGATTGTTAGCGGCAGCAGAAATATTGATACTTAATATGGGAATTTTGCATATTATATACCTTAAAAATAATAAAAAAAAAAATACATTTAATTTTAATGCACAGATGATGACCATGACCGGACTATTAGATTGAAAGTATAAATATACTGATTTTTATCTTTAATTTTGGCAATAATATTCAAAAATAAAATTATAATTTTGTCGAAATTTTTGGAATAAAATTATAATTTATTTAACTGAAAAATTTAACATAAAACCTTTAATTATGATATTGGCGATTGGAAAATAATGAATTTTAATATTTATATTTATTAAATATATACTTAATATTTTGTTGACTAAACAATATTTTGTAAATAATTATTTAGAATTTCAATTAAAACTTAAATTTTATGTAATGTAATTTTATGATTTCAGTTTATATTTTCAATATAAGTGACACTTCTTCTGTTAATGGCTCTACAGAGCTCATGGTAAACTTTAGGCTTCTTAACGATTTGCTTTCATATTTCACGATTTTCCATCTTGTTCTTGATCTTCCTCTGTGCAGATATAATGTAGGTTTCACCTGTAAAGTTTTATTCGGTTGTTTATATATAAGTAATGATCTACTTTCTACTACAATTCACTTATATTACAGAACATTCTAATAATTTGAATAGAAAAAAATCCTTTTGTCGAATCGATTCATAAGGTTAGGTTATAAGGATGTGGAGTCTGGCGGGCGAGACCTCAATTATACGAGAGATCTTCATGGAACCATTGTGATACCTTGCTTAAGTCTTATAATCCTGAGCCCGCATTCCCAACAACTATTCTGTTTTCATTAATAAATAGTCTAATCCTCCATAACGACATTCTTCTGCTGCTGATAAATCTTAAAAGATTTATCTAAAATATTTTTACCTTGCGATGCGAAACTGTCACATTCACAAAATCTAATATTCGAGGTGTAGTTTGCTTGGTTTTGTCGTCACAGCGACACATAAGCAAGAACTGTGTCTACCTATTATTCACTGACCGTTAAGGAGGACCTATGATTTTCATATAACTCGACTTATTTCATGACCAGGAAAGATTAACTTCAAAATTGAGTTATATAAGTTTTAGTTAATTTCTTAGTTAGTTTTTCTACAATAATTATTCAGACAGAGGATGTAATCAAAACTCAACTAGTTAATTTTTCTACTGACCATAGAGCAATAATTATTCAGATCAGATCTGTGACAGGGTGTAATAAATTTTCAACTACAAGGTCCATAATTACAAACTACATTGATCAATTAAGTAAATTACTACTTCTGTCAGAATAAAAGTGTAATTTTAATTGTTAAATAATATAGTATATTCATTATTCAAATATGTAATAATGTTTTTAATATACATATTTAAATATTAACGAATAAATACAATAAATTTTAATACTTTACAAAATGTTGTCGTAATTTCGCAGTTTTTTTTTTTGTCCATAAGCAAGAAATTCATTTACATTTTATGCAAATTTAAAACTTGTGAGAATGACAAAACAATCATTTTTATGTGCGGTAATGTAAAATATTAAAAATTGTATAATAATTATCGCCTTTGCATTGAAATATATTTACACTAAATGATGTAATATTTTCTTAACAGGTTTTTCTTTTTAATTATAGAATTAAACATTTACGACCTTATCGGTAATGTTTTCAGTACATTATAAAATATATAAAATGAAATAAATTTGTGTAGGTTATAAAAATGTCAAATTAGAAAAATTAAAATATTAAGAAAAATTAAAAAATTCCTTATAATTAATTTAAAGAATAAATAAAAATTAATCGACTGTAAATAAACAAAGTTGCGGTTAAATTCAATTCTTTCTATTATTAAAATATCGTAGAAGGTAGAATTTTTTTAAACATTTTATTCGTAACTCGTTTATAGCGAATTCGATCGTGATATACATGAACAATTTATTAATTATGCCCGAAATTTTGGTAAGGTTAGAATGAAATATAACAAAATAAACAACAATATTTGAGTAAACAAAAAAAAAATCAGGTACCGGTTTTTAGAACTGTCAGACAGGAAACAAACAAAAAATAACAAAATATTTAATAATTTGTTTTTATTTGAATTCTTTATTATTTATGGAATTTAATAAGATCCGGTATTTCGAATTCACTGAACATTAAAAAGAATTGCTTTTGTGTCCTTTAACTATAAAATCAAAAAAATTAATTTAAAAATATCGGAAAAACTGTGGCTCACTGGTGTAATCAGTAACCAATTATCTAAATATCAAAATATTTAATATTTAACTATTAAGCCGGTTAGAATTATTATCAATATTTTTATATTTATAATTAAATCAAAATATCAAACAATAAATTATACGAAAAATGTTATCGTAATTATACGGAAATTTCAATCAACAAAAAAAAAAAAACAGTCAAAAATTAAATTGATTATATTTTTTAATTATATTTAATTAAAATTTATATTTGTTTAAATTTATATAATTATATAATAAATAATGTAAAAAAGAATATTTTGCAAACAAAAGAATTTATATTAAAAATGTTTGTCAAATCAATAAATAATTTGGAGCAAGGTTACCTAAAACCTAAAAGAACCAATTTCTATATAAATACTTTATTTTAAATGCTCTACTAAAGATCATTTTGGAGCAAAAATAATAGTTTGTAGGTTGGGCATATTATTAATACCGCCGCCTTCTTAAGCACAATCAATAAAATTAAAAAAATTAATATTTTTATAAATTCAGTGGCTTTTTAAGTGTTTTTTTTTATTTCTTAACGATCGCTCTCTCACAGTTGAATTACTATTATAGATGAAAAAAGAATTAATTAAATATGGGCTCTACAAACTGGTTTATGTTAAATATAGTTAAAAACCCTTCAGCTAAAGACAGGTAAAATTAATACAGACATTTGAGCTGGAATAATCTAAGACGCATTTTTGGTTATTCTTGCGGGCCAATTTGTATTAGGTAAAATGGCCAAGACGCTGGCTCTAACAATGATGAACACTTGCAAATATAATAAATATAGAATATGCCATGTGATAAACATGTATTATCAGAAACAGGTTAGGGAATTATCAATTCGATAGTTTCAAGTAGGTGGGAGAATTTCCGATAATAGATACTTTCATATTCGTGAGAACAAAGACAATGAATTTAGTAGAATGTAGAATGGAATACAGAAGGTTGTAAAATAACCTAATTGACTAAAGAGTAAATTAGTGTTTAAGATATCACCTAAAATAAGCCGGCGAAACAAATATTCATTTAAAAATTGTAAATTCAATTAAATAATAAATTTCTATAATAATGACAAGCGGTGTACATGCACAAAACTCCGCCACTGTTTATTTACAAAAAAAAAAATTAAAATTGTTAAAAAAAAAAAAAAGAACTTACATTGTGTACTGTCACTTTCATGTCTCAATATATCCCAATCGAAATATAATTCATCATGAGATGCCATATTAAATTTGTTGTATAAACTGTGCTGACTTTTGATTTTCTTCGTCCTTTTAATAAAACTTGTCAAAAAAATTTTGTTATCAGCTAATTTAAATCTTTAAATTTTGCAAATATGTAAATATTTAAAGTGAAAGGGGCTCACAAATAAACAATTTTTTTTTAACTTTAAATTCAAAAGAATTTCTTTTTGTGTAATTTAATCACATAACTTTTTGATCTGGGGACCACAAAGATTTTAAAAGATGAAAATTAACCTGAACCACATTTTTTACATAAAAAATTAATATAATTTTATTAAATATTATAACTCCCAATTAAAATTTTGGATGAAAAATATTTGTTTTTATAAATAAATGAAACACAAAAACACATGTAAATTTATTAAAAAAAAAAAAAATGATTTATATTAAAAATGGCACATTATTTTTTTTTATATAGTTACACGTTATTCGTAAGAAAATTGATTTATTTAAATCTTTCCGTTAAAAATTCCAGTTATTACACGCAATTTTTTATATAAATTATTTATTTATTTGAATAATTAAAATTTAAATTTCACCGAGAAATTTAACGTGTTAAGTAATACGTTAACGAGAAGAAGACATTATTATATAAAGATTATTTGTAATTGAAGACCTCGCCTAATTTAACGAACATTTTCCATTACATTTTCATCATGTCGTTTAGGTGGTCACATAAATTTGATGTGAACATTTTATTTTTCTTGCGAGATTTTGTGTAAAAATTGAAAATACACAAAATTAAATAAACTTGTCAAAGACAGAACCGTCAACAACAACAAAACTAAAAAAAAAGATGTGATCCAAGTGAGGAGGTGACCGCGTAACAACTAATTTGATGATATTTTTATATTTTGTATTTTTTTAAATATTATTATTATTATATTATAATGGGGATATCACTACTGATTTAACCGCCCGAAAACAGTCATCGTCGCGTAAGCGCAAGCAGGTTGTTTTTGTTTGATTGGAATTTTTTTTTTTTTTAATTTATAAATTATTACTAATTTTCTCAGCTGCTGCTGAGTTGTTGGACAAAATTGTTGAGTTATTTTTTCTTTTAATATTCGACTATTAATAATTGCGAGCTTCGATTTTATATAAAAAAAGCTTTTATTGTATTTGTCAAAGAGTCTCGCGGCGACAGACAACAACAACACAACTAATACTAAACGTCAACCTTTTTTTTAAATATGTAATTAATAATAAAAAAAAAAATTGTTGAAATTTTGAACTTGATTGAATCATATTTAAAATATAGGAAACGTATATAATTTTGAACTAACGATTTTGATTTTCTCAGTGACAAGTTTTGGAATTACAAGAACATAAATGTCAAACATAGATGATTTTATGGACAATATTAACTTCGAATATTTCGCAATTATCACCCGTATCGAATATATTTAGGCTTTAAATTTGGAAATATAAAAGTTGGTTAAATATACATAATAAAAATGCTATTTTTATAAATGATGTTGACGGGATTTAAATTACTAATGATGTCATGTTGGGCGTCAGTTAAATTGACCTGTATTTTAATCCATCATTAAAACACAGTGGTGCGGAGTTGACAGTTTTGATAGAATTTTCAAAGAATTCGAATTATTTTTCGTATAAATACTTGTAATTTATATTTCCACACAATTCTTTCCTTCAAATCAATTATTATATGTTTTTCTTCTATCATGTGGAAAGATATTATTAAATTTTTATTTTTAGTTTGATCCAAAATATTCTGCAGTACCCATTAACGGTTAAATGTTAGTTACATATATATATATATATGAACAAAAATTTCAAATCATAATCACACTAGTATACATATTATAATATCGAAAAAATGCTGCTATTAGGCTTAGGAAAGAAAAATTAAATTTGAACACTGGTTTAACCGCAGCATTTTGGACAGTTTTATTAAAATCAATTTATGATATATCATATTGTATTAAAATTAAACTAAAAATAATTTTGAACAAAAACAAACATTTAATTATTAAAAATTCATTATTATACAAAATTTATTAGGTTACGGAAAATTTATCAACTTTTCAAACAGGTCAAAATTTGATATTTTCACTATATTATCTTCAAATGATTACAAAATCAGAAAAAAATACCATTTTTATAACGTATATATTTATAAAATTATAAGTTTTAATTTATTTCTTTAATCTTTTGGATTTTAGATAACAAATATAAATTGACAGTCAATTATTTACAGTGAAATGATAAAAAAGAAAAATTCCCAATTCTACAGAAACATAATTTTCATATTCACAAATGTTGAAGTTCTTTAAAAATTAAATCATTTTTTAATTTTAATAATATTTAAATTTTTAAACAATTCATGGGACCCCATGGAATTTTTTTAATTAATATTTATTTAAGAATATGTGTAATACCATTTAAAGTCGCTCTCTTGAAAATACAAATATAAAATACATAATATTTCAGTCCAGCTAAAGAATAATAATTGAAAGTATTAATTCTAATAAAGAAAAATGATTAGATTGCGTATTTAAAGCTAAGACTTGAGAGCTTAAAAAATTTATTATTAAGTTATACACTCATATCCAATGAAGTCGAAGTTATTACTGTTGATTATATATTGCTTGCAATAATATAATTACTATTCAAGGTTGATTTACGCACGATACCAAATATTGGATTATACTACTTTTATATTCCAATAACGACAATTTTCAATAAACTCAAATTCCAATGAAAATAAATATTCTGGTGAGCATTTTAGTTTGCAGTTAGTACATCGACACTGAAATTATGTATAAAATAAATATGTAAATTGTATAACAAGAATTGATTGGCCGGTTATAAAGTTGAATCATATTAAATTAGAGTGGTACAATTACAATATTATTAAAATATAAGAATTTTTACAAAAATGGAATTACTGAAGTAATACCGGACGTATGAATAAACTATTTCGATACAGATTAATTTATTCACATTAATTAAATTTAAGTTTCAACTTAGAACTCTTACTAAAATATTTAAATTAGTCCCACCCTAAATTTAAAACGGACAATATATATTTTATTATCTGTAAGCAAATTCCTTAAACCCGTTTCAAAATGAAACATTTTTTTTACAATATTTATTCATACATTTTTGTATCATTTTAAACTTTCAGTAAAATATGTTTGTTAAAAAAAATATTTTTACATAATTCTTTATAAAATTGAATGTAAAGCAATTTAATATTTTAAAGAACCATTCAAATTTATCAAGATTTCATTAATCTGATTTAAAAGCAACACAAAAAAAAAAATGGATTTATTCGAAATATTAAAATTTATTTAAATATTTCTTTTCACAATTTTTATTTTAATACAATGCTTTGGCTTTAGAAGAATTCCTGATCCTAATACAATATCTTCGATTTTTGTCACTGGCAATACTTTAAATTCTTTCAGAAAATTTGCCAACATTATTTTCATTTGGAGAAATGCATATTTTTGACCTATTAAATATATAATTTAAATATAAAGATATATAAAATGTTTATCAATATTACCAATACAACTTCTCGGTCCAGCACTAAATGGTATAAATGCATATGGATGTCTATTAATAGAATTTTCAGGTAAAAATCTATCTGGATTAAATTTATCAGGTTGATTATAATGTTTTGGATTACGATGTATATCATAAAGTTCAATATGAATATTTGTTCCTTTTGGTACTAATAGATTACCCAAAATTGTATCCTTGCTACATTCACGCCCTAATGATGGTGCCGATGGATATAAACGTAAGGTTTCCTTTATAACACACTCTAAATATTTTAAATTACTACAATCGTGAATTGATAAATTGATAGGATCAGCTAAAAATTAAAATCTATAATAAATTGAATACATTTTTTTCACATGTTATACTTGTAATATTTAAAATTTCATCCAAACATTTTTGCTGAATATCCTGATAATGTGACAATAATAACAGGGTAAACATTAATCCACTTGAGGTAGTATCATAAGCTGCATACATAAATGTATCAACTTCTTCTTGAATGCCTTCATCATCAATCATACCTTCAGTTTCAGTTTTTAGTAATATATCCAAAAGGGATGGATATTTTTTAAGTTCACTATATGAAAAAAAACATCTTTTATTATAAACATTTCTTTAAATCCATTTTTAAAATTTACCATTTTCCTTTTAATTTCTTTTCGTTTCTACGTTGATCAATAATTTTTTTGGTTACATTATGTAGTCCCGATACAATTTCACTCTTTTTAACATAATAATTTTTGATTTTTGATAAAACTGGAAAATATGTAACACCATTAAAAATATCAGAAATTATATCCTGTTCATGTTGATGGACATTTTTAAGATATTCAACACTGTCTTTAGTATTACCAAATGTCACTCCAAATGCAGATTCTTCGACAAAAAAGAAAAATTATCAATAAACAATTGTTTTTTTCAATAATTGTACAACTCACCAGAAACACAATTTAAAGAAAATTTTGTAAATAAATCAATTAATGAAATAATTTCACCATCTTCAATAGTATTTTTTAAAGTTTCCAATAAATTTATTGTTTCTTTTCTAAAATATATTACCAAAATATTATTTTAAACACTAATATCGAAAGATTTACTTAAATATATCCAAAATTTTATTCTTTAAAATTGTAAAATTTAAAGCTGGTGTTATTAGTTTTCTTCGTTTTGACCATTTTTTACCTGTAAATATATAAAAAAATAAAATTTACTAATTTTCCTTTTAGTTATACAATATTATTCACAACAAACCGCCACTTGTTAAAAGTCCTTCATTTAAAAAGGGATGTAAAATTGTATACGAGATTCCTTTATTTATTAATTCTTTGTTATTTAAAATTAATTCAGCTTCTTCAGGATTAACAATATTTATACATGGTTTTTTAATTAAATATCTAACATAATTTTGATATTTTGATTTTTTCACTAATTCACGATGTACTTTAAAATTTCCAAATGTTGTTGTTTCTTTAAAATCAAAATTATTACCGAAAATAGTCCTACCAGGTATTACATAAAGGAATTTTTCTAAATTATTTTGTCGACCAATAACACGAATACGTTTACAACCAGCAAGTAAAAAGAAATTTTTATCAAATACTTTTATAGAAATTATTATAATGAAAATTAAATAAATTATTATTAAAATAAACATTTTTTTAATGAAATTTATTCTCAATGAAAGACAACAATGAAATAAGTATAAAACAAATCAAATTTGTAGCTTTTATAATGTATGTTTCCACTTATATAAATTCTAACAGATTTAAAATAAGGTGAAAAGGTTCGAGGAATATTATTATTATAACCTATATATTATAACCTGGTAATATTTAATGGATCATAATAACAAACTACAGAACATTAAAAATAATCAACCTTAGAAATACAAAACTTTTATGAGTTCATATTTTTAAACGTGATTTGTTGTTAAATGAAGGTTTCTAAAATGTTAACAGATCCATTTCATTTAAAACTACTTTAAACAATTAAGTAAAGCTTTATTAAATATATTACATACTATAAATTTTGTATCTGCAATATAGATTTAGGATAAGTTAACTTGATTTTTGTATGTAAAATGTAGTTCAAGCTCTATAATATTCGTTAATCTAGGATGGATCATCAGAGAGTAATAGCGGTTTAAACATTTACATTTCATTACAATCTCAAGGGTTTACTCTTTTAATAACTTTACTGGTAATTAAATTAATTGTTCACAAGTGACAATAACTGCAAAAAATCTGGACATATGAGATATGATTGATTATGAAGTTCTTCAGTAAAGAGCAGAATAGACGAAAGACTTCAAAAATCGTATTGGCATATTATTTTCATTGTTACTTACTCAGCTAATCGTAATAACAATTGAATAATTAATTTTCTAAAGTTTTTGGTAGTTAATTAGGCTTTTAAATGTTTCCAATTACAATACAATTTGAACCAGTGATTAATTAATTCAATTTTAAATTCTCGTGTCCTAGATTTAAGTAATAAAAATTATAGCGATTAAACATATTTTAAAATATAAAGATAATGTATTTTACATAGAAACTAGAACGCACTTATAATTTGAATTCAATATTTAATATTTTAGTTCTTTATGATTTAAGAACAAATAAAAAAATGCAATTTTTCTTAATATATAAATGGCGGAAATGGGATTGTTCTAATGAGTTCTTATTTTGCGAAAATATTAGAAAATAAAGTTTAATTAAATTATGCTCTGATTCAGATTAAGAACATAAATATAGAAAATTAGAGACAATTACCTTGAAATTCACTTTGTAAAAAACTCCCATGAATCAAATTATTATGATCATCCATTTTCTGATTAAAATCTATTTTTTTAGATTTTGATAAATAATGTTCATGGAAATGTTTATCACCACACACGATAATAATAAATAATAAAATAATTACACTTTTATTTTAAATTTGTAAACAACGGCACTATAATTATTTTAAAAAAAAAAAACATTTTATTTTTCGTCAAAAAATTGTATTTTGCCTTTGCGCAATTCGCAATTCCGAATAAAAATGATTCTTTCCAAATTTTTTGCCGCCAAATAATTAAATAATCGCATTTCATCCAACGTTCAATTTTTACTGAGATTTATAAAGCATACTACAGACGAGTTGAATATTGGTTGAAAATACAAAATATATTATTATTTTTCTTGAAGTTGATGAACAAATTAAATCGTGTGTTATGGTTGTTATAAACACGGCCGCTCGCTAACTAGTGTTGTAACTGTTTAATTTATGTCCAAGTAGATATACCTCATCATGCTGGCCAGCGAAACAGATTTCTTAATAGTCATTAAGACAAACTGGCTAAAATGGGGTGTAGATTCAGTTTACCGACAATCTACCATGGATGGGTTAGCAACTTGTTCATCCGAAAAGGATTATGTGACCAAGACGGAAATCAAGCTCTGAATTCGAATGCATTTAAACAACGTCGACTTTTGACTCTGGAATCAGGACAACTTTAGGTTTCTGGAATGTAATACAAATCTCCCACCGACAACATAGTATATTCCTTTTACCTAAAGCAATTGGTTCAACTCACAAACATGGTGTAGTAATATTGGTGATCTTAGTAGCGCGCAAAAGTCTGATATCATGTCAGCTCATATCGAACTTGAGTCATAAGAAGGCGCGAAAGTCATGTGCTGCACAAAGATAAGAGAACTTGAGTCATATGAAGGTGCGAAATATAATGTGCTGCAAAAAGCAAAGTTATTAGAATACTTCGACATTCTCAATGGTGTACCACAAGGCTCCATGATATCTCAATTACTTTTTCTTTTAGTTATTGGAAATGTGCTAAGGACAGCTTTAGCACTAGAAAACAGCGGAATTAGATAGATGTTTATTAAACATCGCAACTACGCTTATGATATTTGCATCTAATTTTGGAACTCTTACATCTCATTTTGGAACTCGGCCATATGGTTACATATCTGGAAAGAAGCTCACATCAACGTTCAAGTTAGCAAGAGCCAAGGCTTGATCAGCAGATCCGAAAAAATTAATAGCTTGAACAAAATACGGTAGTGGCCGTGGTGCTCACACGATCCGTAAAGGCGACAATTCCTGTACAGAGCATGCTGTGCAATGCAATCCACTTAGAGTCAAACTTGCCGCAGGTCAGTCCAAGAGGAACACCAGAAACTTGATAAAATGGGATGGGGTAGAATATAGTGCCAGAAATTGACAACGGTGGTTAAGTAAATAAGTTACAATCTTTATATTTTTAATTATATTGTATTATTGCAAAAGAATTGAAAATGTGACAAACACAATTCACATCATAAATACATTGATCGTGCATATGGAACACAGCGTATGTGAATTTATCACGTAGAAAACAGTTATCGTAGCAAATGGTATATAGTCGCAATTTTGATTTTTTGCTCGCTATAATATATATGGTGCGGTTTGAAATTAATTCTGTGTAAGAATCAATTCAAAAAATAAAGTAAGTAGTTCTTAAAAATATTTTTTTACTAACTTTGTTAAATAAATATCTTACCTAATTTATAAATAAAAGTTTTGTTATTAATTGTTAGTACTGTACTTATACTGCTTCCGCCTAAAAAGAAAAACTCTGTTTATAAAGTCATAAAAATAAAATTTTTGTATATGGTTTGTGTCAGAACTTAATTATTATTCAATAATGCTTTCCAAATACTGAACTAATCATACACGATCACACTAATATTAATTCTTCCAGCCTTGGCAACCTTTCACCTAAAATGTCAGACATATTTTTTTTTTTAAATAATACGTAAAAAAAACTCGCATTAGTAAAATCGTAATTATTGAACTTGAGTGTGGTGGAATTAAACGATCTTTGGAATCACGGAAATTGTTTTGAACCAAAATTTCATCAATAAAAGTAAAAAATTAAGATATTTTAATTAGTGGTTCTTTAAAAGGAAAATTTGCAGAAGAACATAAAAAAAATTATTTTGCAAACATAATTTTTTTATTTATTTTTTTGTTTTTATTCACAATATTTTCATTTTTTTCATTTTTGAATCAAATGCAAATCGCATGTTAGGTGCAAAGTTTCAATTTTGACTTGTTATGATAACCAACAAAACTTTTTTAAAACAGACAATATCGAAATAACAAGAAAAAAAAACTTGAGCAATAAATAATTTTACACTTCAGTGAATTAAATTCAAAAATAAGAAATAAACTTGTTCCATATTTGCAAAAAAAAGAAAAGAAATTTCACAAAAAGGAAACAAATATGTCTGCCGATAATATTGAAAATTTAAAAGGTGATTCTGCAAATGCAGATATTAATGAAGAAAGTTTTTTCTCAAATGCAATCAGTGAAATAATTTACAGTCCATTGAATTTACTATTAGTATTAATTATATCAATATTAATATATAAGATAATTAAAGGAAGATTTGAAGTGCCACATAGTCATGAAAAATCTGAACCAGCATTACCAAAAATAAGACGTGATTTTACATTTAAAGAATTAAGAGAATTTGATGGTAATCAACCTGATGGTAGAGTTTTAGTTGCTGTCATGGGTAATGTTTATGATGTAACCAAAGGCAAAAGATTTTATGGGCCAGGTAAGTCGTAGTTTTTAACCAAACAAAAATGTTTTTATTAACACCTACAAAAAAAAAATAGTTTGTATACAAAATGACAATGTTTTGTGTGTTAATATAATATGAACGAATTTTATTTATTTTGTAATTAAATATTAAATTTTGACATAAATTGCGTGTTAATTTAATTCTAGAATACTTATATCTATAATTTTTTTTGTAGTTAAAGTCTTTCGAAATTATTTACCAACAACTTCTTAAAAAAAAAAACACAATTTCGTAAATTATTTAATAAAGCAAGTTTTTATTTTATCATCTTTCCATGTCATATTTTTTCGCGACATTATGATGGGTATGTCATGAACTGAAAATGTAAATGATATCATAGCTACAAAAATTTTGTAAATATGTACATTGTTTATGTGTACTGCAATGCAAGATGAACGTCATCTAGTTTTAGAGCAATATATATAACAAGATATCTCTCATATCGCACGGTACATTGAAAAACGATTTCATGGTACAAAAATTAAGAATTGATATTTTTGAGCACAAATTTCGTCATTGGGCATTTAAATATTTAGCCACAGGTTCAACTGTCAACTTTAAAAAAATGTATATTAGATTGACGGATAAATCTGTAAACCAGACACTTTCCTACTACTTAATTAATACTTGAAGTGAAACAATTTTGTTAACATAAGTTGGGGTTTGTCATCTTATATAATGTAAGTCCTATTGCAAAATGTTTAATTGTTTACCAAAATCGTATGGTAAATCCGGACAGTATACGATAGCAGCAGACGGAGTGAAAAAAATAAATCTTAGGCATTTTGTACAAGTACAAAAGTGCCTATCAATAAAAAAAAAATTTGAAATCGATATTAAAAGTAGGTGCCGAATATTTACTAAATGAACAATTTTATATTAGCAGTTAATTGCTTATTTTAAAACTTAATCGCTGATTAATTATGAATAACGCAAATAATGCTAATGTATTTGAAATTCTATTTAAAGTGCTATTTAACGCTATATCAAATATTACTTTGTGAAAGGATTTAATATTATGCAATATATTTAGCAATATAACTCCCAAGTACATATTTGAAATTTTTAATAAATTAGATTTATCTGATATATTGGTATATTTTTTTCCAAACTGGTGGATTGCTTAAATAATATTTTCAATATAATAACTTTATGTTATCAATTGTTCATTTCGACAATACTTGAGTTTGACCAGTCGACAATACTCGAGTGGTCACACTACATAACATAAATTAAAATTTATTTTATGTAGAATAAATTAAAATTATGGTTTAAAAAAAATTACAATTTACTGTTTCCAATCAGTTATACATTTCTACCGGTTTAATTAAAAAGCATGTTCTGGAATTTGACTTTAATTTAAACAAATTTAAATCGTTTTAACAAGTACAAGATTTTTAATATCAAGTTTATTTTCAAGACATGAAACACTATTTTAATATTGAAGAAAACAAAAACCTGAATCATTAAAAATTATTATTCATGATCAGGAAATTTTGCAACAGCTAAAAACCAATTCTAAATCATCAGAAATTTTTTAAATAAATTTCCAAATGTTCATTCAAGAATTTTTAGTTATTAATCCACTATTTCGAAATATCTGAATAAAAAATATATTAATAAACCCGACTCATATTAGAATTTATTTAGCTATTTCATTTCGAAGTTATGATGAATTTAAGCCAATAAAGCTCTAAATAAACGTCCGTATGTGAACGATAATTAATTTTAAGTTGCCTTCATGTAATGTATCTATATATACTTCCAAAAATGATCAAAATAATTTCAGGGAATCTCTAAACATTACAAAATGTAAAAAAAATGATATTAAACTTTAAATTAATTAGATTTCAACAGTGCCCAGAACAAACCTGTTTTAATTATACTATATATATATTGAATTTTCCTAATTTCGAAATAGCGTGTCCCAAATATTGCGAAAGAAATTTTTTGTATGACTAAAAATATTCAACAGAATAGATGTATACATATATATATATTATGTATATAAAGTAAAATTTACTAATTCAATTGATAAAAAACTATTCAATTAAAGATAATAAAAAAGAAACTTTCGTTTTTCGCAAACAATTTGTAATCATCATCAATATTATACAATAAAAACACATTTCTAAAGCTGATATTACACTATGGACTATGCAATTAAAAATAATTTATTTAGAGATCTTCCTTGTAAATTCTTATTATATTTTTTGTAGGTTCTATTATTGAGGATTTATTTCGAAATAATTTAAAAACTTGAAAGAAAATATTCTCCTTGCTGACCAATTTTTTTAATTTCATCCCTTTCGAATCCTATATTTAGAATATAATAATCGTTTCCACTCTTTTTACTATATCATATTATTGTTGTAAATTTAAAGTATTATAGTTAGTTTAATACCTTGTCTTGTTTGTTCTTATTTATAGTATACAATCAGGTCCACACAGTAACCTATTATATAACACGCAATCCATTCCATAATTTTTGTAAAAAAAAATTGATAACTTTGGTTTTTTAATATATTTTACAAGGCTATTCCATTACGTATTTAATATTATATACGTAATTCCTTAAATTTTAAAATGAAATTAAATATTATAATTTGTGTATATGTGTGAAAAATCCTAAATATTTCAATATTTTAATTCTAATCTACAATTATTTATTATCTTATACACCTAATAATGATTATTTACATAAATAAATGTAAATTTTTTAGGACGTGCATAAACATGCATTTTATGGGTCATTTTCTGACCTTTTATACTCAATAATTTGTGTGCGATATTCTGCAAAATTTTTGCAATATGTCGAATAAATTTCACATCAAGTTGTGTGCCCCGTTCCTTTCGATTCCTAGTAACAGTACTAGAACAGAATAAATATAATCGGGTTTAATTGAAACTGTAACGTAATAGTAAAAATTGTTAATATTAAACAATCTTTATTTTGATAACTATTACCTTCAGAGAATTTTGTATTATTATATATAGTTAGTAAAAAAATATTGACAAAATCGTAGTAACAAAATGAATTACGTTATTATTTTGTTAAAGCGTTCCAACACTGCTACGAATCGGAAGTAGTTACTTTATGTAAATGAATTGTGTCTATTGTTTTCACAAAATTGAATATTATATAAAAAAAAATAACGATTTAAAGATTTAATTTCCATTTTAATTGTTAAACTTAAGAGAAATAGTGTAACTGACATTTTAGATTACAAAATAAATTATTGTTTATCATGAAAATTGTGTGAGGTGTGGGTTTTAAAATTAAAAAAAATAAATGTGTTTTTATCATATTATTTATATTTATTTTTTGGATAAAATTAAAAAGTAATAAAATAATAAAATAATTATAATTTAATTTTATATTTTTACCTTAAAAAGTCCAATCAATTTTATGAAAGTTTTTTTTTTTTTTTGTAAATATGTCGATGCACTCTAATTAATTTCATAAAGAAGAATGTGTAAAAAAAAAAGACATTTTAAGAAACTAAAATATATTTAATTAGGTATAATTGAGGAAATAGAAAATCTATAAATCGGTTCAATGAATCAGTTAATATTTTGTATTTGTTCGGATTCAATTTGATATTATTTTTATTTAGATATTGATTGTATAAATATTTAAAAAAAAAAACTCTCAAATTTAAGTGATAAGGAAATTTTAATTAGATATTGCAAAGAATATTGAAATAGACAGTGACGAAGCAATATATTTTTAAAAAAAAGTTAAATAAATAATTTTGTCAAATAATAATCTTTATTTGTTGTCAGTTTATTTAGATTTGTATAGAAAGATAACAAAATATTTTATTATATAATATCGTCAATATGAAATTTCTTAATATAATATGTTGCCATTTATAATTATATGTATCTACATAAATGTATTTATAAACAAATATATAAGTATGTAAAACTTCTATTATAAATTAATATTAAAGTATGACGTATGCACTTGAAAAGTTTGTAAAACAATCAAAATGGTAGGGAGGGATGGATAGCCTTTTAGTTAAAAATTTACATTATGAAGAATAATTTAGTTGCTTTTATGAAAAGATAATTATATTTATAATTATGATAGCTTATATAGATAATTAATAATATATTTAAATATATTTTATATATAGTTGAATTACATTATTAACTGAATTAATATAGAATTAAATTTCGAAATATTACTCCAAATTTATTTATGTTACTTAGATAATTTTGATAACATGATATAAGACAATATGAATTTGCGATTTTATTATCTGCTTTCTAGTTTTCGCTTTCTCAAAAAAAAAAAAAAATTAATATTATGAATTTACGCGCGGTTTCACGTAACAACAAACTTTTGATTAAATATTTTTAATAAATGATTAGAACACATTTCAATTTTCGAAAGCCAGAGAAATTTGGGCGTATGTTTGCTAATCATCAATAACCCGTTAGTTAGTTTTAACATGACGTATTTTGTATTTTATATATAATTCGAAATTTAGAAAAGAACCACTAAAACTTTTTATAAAAGAACCACTAAATTTATAGGTTCAAACTAGATTACAAAACTATAATAATTGTGTACCAAATTTCATCGAAGTTGGATAATAATTAGTTACTAATATATGCTCTAGCTAGATCACTAGATCTACTGAAATATTAATAGTAAATTTGATCATGAACCTGTGTAGGCTTGTGCTCGATCATGTAACCAACAATTATGCACCAAATTTCATCCAAATCCTGATATATATTTTTTATTTGCATTTGTTCTGTAGATAAAAGTACTGAACCCATTGTACTACGAATATCAGGATGAATTTTGGATGAATGTTGTTAATACACACATTCATGCTTTGCAGACGCGTACGTTTTTTATGGTATTTTCGGATTCCCTGATCTCGAAATATGAACAAAATAATTGTTTGAGCTAAATACATTTTTTTGACCATCAAAACTTATTCAACAAAGAAGGACTTATTCAACACTTCTAGTTATTCTAACTATACTCGTAAATTGATAAGAATCTTTTTATAATTTTGACAATTTTTTTTAATATAACTAAAAATTATATTCCAAATTCTAATTCTAGTTCTAACTGCAATAATTATTTACACAACGAAACTATTACCAGTTCTCATAAAAATATATTAAATAAATTTGCTTCTAAATCGATTAAAATAATAACTTTAAAAAGTAAATATTTCATGACTTGTTAATTTTTTATTCTATATTTTTAAAAATAACAAAATTTATTAATTCCTATAATATAAAAAAAAAAATCAATTCTTAATTACAATAATTAATTTAAATTGCTAATATTTTTACTAGCTGCGACCCATTTACATAAACGACTACGAACTATACACTGTATATGACGTAATTATTTATCGCGATTCATTTATCTGAATTATTTACTCCGGAGTGCTTAGAACTGCTCTAAGAACAGCGAGAGTGTTAGATACAGCGAGAGTGTTGCGGATTAAATATCACGTCACAAATTTCATGTTTGTTTTATTTTAAAATTGTAAATTAATTTAACAATATTAAATATTATTAAAATTAGATTTAATGAACTATTACGTCTAGGCCAACCTTCGTTATTTTTCTACAACTATTTTTGTTCTACTCTCGGTATCTTCATATCAAAATGAATCAAAAGCAGTTCTAAGCATTCCGGTGTAAATAATTCAGATAAATTAATCGTGCATACTCAATTCAACAAGATTTTAAATAACTTATAAAAAAAAAACTTTTGTTTACTTGCTTGTTATTCACACTTCTGTCAAAATTAAACAACTAATTCGAAGTATACTCTGAAAAATAATAAAGTAATACTTAGGTCGAGTCTGGTATTATTTACCAATATATACAATTCATCAAATTGCTATGTTGCAATTCAACAAGGTCATAATGAAAATAAATTGACTTGGCAGAAAATTAATTTTTATAAAATATATAAATATAAATAACATTATCAATTATGTATTCATTAATTATTTAATTTATGTTTGTAAAGATGATTTTTTTTATTGAATTATAATATAAATTGTTAGTATAAATAATTAAGTGCAAATGTACTTAAATTTTATTTTCGACCATCTATATTCAAATTTTATTTATATATATAAATTCTAAAAATAATTTCTATTTTTTTTTTTTATTTAATATCGTAAAATTAAAAATATTTTTTTTATATTATCCTATTTTAAGAATTTATTGATTAAAAAAATAAAAATATTATCTAAAATTTAAATTACATTTCGATTTCACTTTTCAAAAAAAAAAATATAAAACCACGAACTTTTAAAATAATCTATTTTACCATATTCTTTCTATAAAAATAATTCAGCTATCACGAATTTTTCGAATATTAAATTATTTCCTGCATTCACAACAATTTTGTGTGATATTATTTAATAAATATTTATAAAATTGACTAAATTTATTCTGCTATAAAAAAAAATATTCTAAACAAGAATTTTGTTTTTTGTCGCGCTATTAATTTTATATATTAATATTCAGCAAAAAAACAAAAAATAAAATTCAATTTAATTTTTACTGATTTTTTTGAAAAATTAGTCATAATTTTAAATTTATTTTCTAATTTTGTTTTCTGGAAATTTGTAACAGATGGAAAACTTAATTTTTTTTAAAAAAAAAAACTCGCATTAATAATTTTTAAACTAAATTAATTTATCTGTGGAAATTCGAACATAAATAAGTTTTTTAGATTTGATTTTTTTATTTGTATATATTATTTATTACTAAAATAAAAAATGGATATTTATATAAACATATAAATTTTTGGGACCAATTCAATAAATATTTATTTAAATTCAGAAAATATAAAGTAAATATAATTTTAATTTTTTTTTTTGTTTTTTAGGTGGACCGTATGCTGCATTTGGTGGACGTGATGCATCAAGATGTTTAGCAACCTTTAGTGTAACTGCTAATGATAAAGATGAATATGATGATCTTAGTGATTTAAATACAATGGAAATGGATTCAGTTAAAGAATGGGAAATGCAATTTAAGGGTAAACATAAATGAGATTATTAAAATTCAGATATGTGAATACTCTCTCTGAATATCGTTGCATGTTCGAATGTATTTTATTCCATTATCGAAATTAACATCTTTTTGTATATAAGACAAATCATTTACAAACAAAAATTAAATGTTTAAAATTAGTTTAATGTTCCGTTTAGATGTTATTGTGTTCAGAAAGAAAAATCCATTTAAAAATAAGGTTCAGTATGAACTTCACAATGAAATCTATTAAAAAGTGAAGGCTTAAAGCCAGATTATAATTCAATTTCTGAAATGTTTATACGGTACTAAGAAATTCTATGTTCCCAATGGAAATAATTTTTTAAAAATGAAAAATGACTTAAATCAAAACTCATCTAAAATTTTTCCCTTTGATTTTTTGTTAAATTGTGTAAAATATTCTTTGAAATTGAATTTCAAATTACGTTATTCTTTGAATTTTATTAATTAAATATAATTTTTTGTATATGTGAACACCGTTTTTTGATTTTAATGTTTTTTTTTTAATATACAATCTAAAAAATCTAACCTTCAAAATGTCATATTAAAATAGCGCGTTATGGGTAATTTTTCTTTTATAATTAATTTTCATTATATAAAAAAAGTAATAATTTGTATATATAGAAAGAACCCTGAAAAAAAAAATAATAAATAGCCTTTTTTATAAATTCTTATGTATTTACATATTTGTTGCTTATATAAAAGAGAGTGTCAAGTAATGATTGATTCTTTTGATACCATTTTTAATAAATTTAGAAAAAAACAATATTTTTGTTATACAATTTTTTTTTATATATAAAATTGGTAAATTCTATATTATTTAATTGTCAATAATAAGTAAATTTAAGTAATTGATTTTATTCATATCCATAAAAATAATTTATTCTAATGACACTTTTCTGATTGAAAAGATGAATGAATAACGAAATTTCTATGCTGATCCACAACCAATTATTATTGAAAAAATATGTAGAATGTGGCTTAATTGTATCTCTATAGATTTCGGGGCCAAACTTCGCCTCATTTATTTATTCATTCGATATGGTTCTCGGCGAAATTTCAAGAATTTTTTTTTATTCATTACAACATCACTGTCTAAAATTTGAACTCATTTGGCTAGTTCATTTAGACTCTATCGAATTCATATACATTTTTCATTTTCTACCTCAAAATGAATTGTCAATGCCAAATTTAACCAATAACTTTATTGACAAATTAAGTTTTGGGGTTCCTTGTATTGTAGTGAGCCTTTCTATAAAAATGTATTATACTAGCTAAGTTTTAGAGAGTGAAATAGAAATTGTTCAATTAGCAATCTAAATTGCAACTTTATTTCAATTTTTTGAAATATTCCCAATTCTTAAACGTATAAAATATTAATGGAGCTAACAATTCGTGTTTTTCTTGTTAATTTCATAAAATAATATACAGACCACAATTAAATAGAGAATTTAAATTTTAAATAAATTAAGCTAAACTAAATTATGTGAAATAAACATAAAATTTAAATGTAAATAATTATATTTTTGAGTAGATATATAATTATTATTCATAGTATTAAATAAAAATATTTAATACATAAAAATGTTTTGGATAATTAGAAATCGATTTTACTAATTCATTTTCTTAATTATTCTAAACAATGAATATTGGTAATTATTTAACTTACATGCAACAAACTATTAAGTATTAGTTGTGGACACCTTTCAAACCTTTAATTGATTACTGAATAAAATAATTATATATAAAATAAAATTACATTCCTTCCACCTACAAAAAAAAAAAAAATTATATTGTCAATTTATTTTTTTTTAGAAAAATACGATTTGGTTGGTAAACTTTTAAAACCGGGTGAACAACCAACTGATTATTTTGATGAAGATGAAGATACAACAGTTGAAAATAAATCAGTTGAAGATATTGGTAGTGCTGAAATAAAAACTGAAGAATCATTAAATGACGACAATATTAGAAAACGTGTTACAACAACAGATAATGATAAAGAAAATAATTAAAACAAGAAAACAAATTTATATAAAAAATTCTAAATTTGTTTATAAAAAAAAAAAAAAATATGGGGAAAAACAAACTTTTTTTTTTTATAATTTAATATAAAAAAAAAAATCTTTGATAACTTTTTACAAATATTTCCTAATTATTTATTTTCACAAAATAGATTTCATAAAAAAATATTTAAACAAAATAAAAAAATGTGAAAAACTTTTTTATGAACAAACCAGAAATTTACATAATTCTAAAAATTAATTTTATACCTAAAAATTGTAACCTATTTTTATTTTGTTGTTCCTGTACGTACGTTCTAATAACGAAAAAATAAAACTACAATAATTTTTAATCCCGCTTTAATTGTGTTATTTGAAAAGGAGAATGTAATAAAATTATTGTAAATGTTATAAAAAAAAATAAAAACAAAAAAATAGTTCAATGTTTGTGCAATTTGTAAACTTATAAATGAGTTTTTTATTAACTCTTTTTATTTGTATCTTTAAATTTATATACTTAAAATTTACTTATTTGAAAAAATGGAAATTGTAAAGATTTTTTTTTTAATTTTACTATTTTTGCGTAATTGTGTTTGTTCAATAATTTTTTTTTTATATAATTATTATTAATTAATTGCTAGTATCACAAAAATATATTCATTCCTGTGTTTCTTTTTAATTATATATATATTTTTCAAATTTATTTGTAAATTTGCGAAATTAGTCATTAATTATTTTAATTATTTCGACGAAGAGAGTTTGTTTGTATACACTCGAAAGTTATTTCAATATATATGAGTTAAAAGGAGATATAATTTAAAATATTCTCCACGTATTTATACACAAAAAAAAAGGACACAAGCAAATGGTTTTTAAATATCTAAATATTGTTTAATTTTGTACACACACCAAGTTCTTAAAACGAATGACTTAACTTGTTATTTTTTTCATTTGTTCGGCTTTTAATAATTATTGATTTTTAATTATTTTTTTTTAAAACATTTTCTACTTGTTAACGATATTTCTCATTTTTAATTTTTTTTTTATATGTATAAATTATATTTACATCTATTAATTATTGCTACTAATAAAGAAAATATTAAATGGTTTCGTATTTACTCTTTTTTTTTATTTTAAAGCACATGTTGACTTAAAAAAAATATATAATTGTATAAAAAAAAAAAAGATATTTATGAAAATAATATTTGAAAAATGAACAAAAAAAAAAAAAAGGAAATTTAAATGTTTATAACAAAATAAATATATATTTAAACAATAAAAATCATAATGACCATTCTTTATGTGAGAACTGATTTATATTTTATGAAATAAGTAGATACACATACACAAAAACAAAAAAAAAAATTATATATTATATATAAAAAAACTAAAATTTATTGTTAAAGTAAATATAAATAAATAAAAATATTGTTTTTGGTAATAAAATATTTAAAAATACAATGGTATAAGGATTTATAAATATTTTAGGACTATAAATGAGATATATAAATAAATAAAATCACTATATTATATATATATATATTATTAATAATGTATAACTCTACCTAAAAATTTAGTTTACAAAAATACGAAAATAAAAAAATGAGGTAATTTTTAATGTTTTCTTTTTTAATTTTTGTTTTAACCCTTCTTTCCCGCTTAAATAAAATATGTTAGGAAATATGAAAATAAAATATTTTATTATAATTATTATAATAAAAGTTTTAATCGGTAAATCTCATAAGTAAATTCATTATTACTGCAAAAAATCATGTTTTTTCATAATCTCATGAGAATTATCTTATCGTCTAACTAAGTGCACATTCAGATAACTCTTAGGAGAGTTTAATAGAGAGCTTCAAAATCGCTTTCGTTCAGGATGGTTTTTGATATTTTAAATAACTTATTTGTGCGTAAAGGATTTGTAACTATCCTTTCCAAATTGTTATTATTACTAATATACACTGTAGTTTTTTCCAATAAAAATATAATTATAAATTTAAATATAAATGCATTTATTAAAATACCATATTATAGATTATAGTTTGAACAAACAGGTCAAATAATTGATTAGATTGTGTTAAGTGGTAGATAGAGCCGAATATTTCGGGAGTAGATGCCCATAAAGTATTTCTTAAACTCTTCGGGCAGCCGTGTTCTGTACAAATTTTAATATAAATTAATTATTCTCCTGTACAATTGTTTCAATTGTACTTTTTGAAAATTTCGTTAATTGTATAACATAAATCTACCATATACAATTTTTGAATTTAATATCCAAATGCGCCGTCTATCAGAGAGATAATTAAATTTGTTCTAACGAATTCTCAAAACAAACTAATATATAATTAGTCTTGCCACTATTAGTACTGCCACATTTAGATTACAATTGTCATAACACCAACTTGACCAAAAGTGACATTTGTCGATTTCTCGAAGTTACATAAATATATTTTTTGTATCCTTTTTTTTGGTCACGAAAGTCATAATTTAAGCATAAAGTTCATATATTAATCCACAAGAAATACATGTTATTAAAATATATTCTTTTTTAGGATGCTGCGGTCAGCTCTTACACGTGCATCAACTGCACCAAAGTTATTGTCCACCTCAACGGAATTATCCACATTACTAAATGGTTCAATGGGAGCTGGAGTTAATGTAGCTATTGCTAGACGAAATCAACAAACAATGCCAGTGGACCCGAATTCACAACGACCAGGCTATTCGCCATTCGGTAAGAAACAACCAAATGCGGTTGAATGGTCATTGGCCCGGTTAGATGATATTTTGAATTGGGGTCGTAAAGGTTCAATTTGGCCACTGACATTCGGTTTGGCATGTTGTGCCGTTGAAATGATGCATATGGCTGCTCCACGTTATGATATGGATCGTTATGGTGTTGTATTTCGTGCTTCACCACGTCAAGCTGATTGTATTATTGTAGCTGGCACATTGACTAATAAAATGGCACCAGCTTTACGGAAAGTTTATGATCAAATGCCCGAACCACGCTGGGTTATATCAATGGGAAGTTGTGCAAATGGTGGCGGTTATTATCATTATTCATATTCAGTTGTTCGTGGATGTGATCGTATTATTCCTGTTGATATTTATGTGCCTGGATGTCCACCAACTGCTGAGGCATTATTATACGGTGTATTACAATTACAGAAGAAAGTTAAACGAATGAATACACTTCAAATGTGGTATAGAAAATAAATTATTTAGGAAATTTTTATTGTGGTGAATCAAAAAACGAAATATGTTTTTGATCCTAGAATATTAAGAATAAAAAGTTATATATATTTTACTCATGTTTGGGTGTAAATAAAATGAAACGAAATATGTAAAAACTAAATTTAAGTTTAATTTAAAAATTATTTGATATAGTTATAGATAATCGTTTTATTTTAATGGTCCAATTTAAATAATTATATTATTTATATTTCTAATAGTTCCCATATTTAAACCGTGAGAGCAGTGTTTTTTTATGTTAATAAAATTTATTCGGGTAAAAATTAACCATTTTTAAATAATACCAAAGCCACCATTGCCGAATAACTCATGTAAATTGATTTAAATTTAAATACATTCAATTAAAATCATTTGCTATCAATAAAGCTGTAATTATTGAAAAAAGTGTTTTTACAATTTGTTTATTAATATACAAATAATTATCTTAGCATGCTACGATCAACGATTAAGCATATATCAGAATCTTCAAAATTTATAAATTGTACAACAAAAATATCTTCAATATTTAAAATCCCTGACAATATAATTAAATCTCACCGTAATCAACACACAATAAAACCACAAAGCACATCAGATTGTGGAGGCGTGGAAACAATCCGAAAACCGTATTCACCACATGGTAAATTGCAAAAGACAAAAGCAGAATGGACAGTAGCCCGATTAGATGATATTTTGAATTGGGGTCGTAAAGGTTCAATTTGGCCACTGACATTCGGTTTGGCATGTTGCGCCGTTGAAATGATGCATATGGCTGCTCCACGTTATGATATGGATCGTTATGGTATTGTATTTCGTGCTTCACCACGTCAAGCAGATTGTATAATTGTAGCTGGTACATTGACTAATAAAATGGCACCAGCTTTACGGAAAGTTTATGATCAAATGCCCGAACCACGCTGGGTTATTTCAATGGGAAGCTGTGCAAATGGTGGCGGTTATTATCATTATTCATATTCAGTTGTTCGTGGATGTGATCGTATTATTCCTGTTGATATTTATGTGCCTGGATGTCCACCAACTGCTGAAGCATTGTTGTATGGTTTCTTGCAGTTACAAAAGAAAATCAAGAGAATGAGAACACTTCAAATGTGGTACAGAAAATAATTGTTTTGGGTTTTTTTTTATAAGATTTACTTTTATTATATTTATATAATTTTTGTTTGAAATAAATATAAAATTATTTAAAGTTTCGAAATATTGGAATTTGAAATTTTTTTTGACAAATAAATAATACAGGTATATTTTTATATATGTGCGCTTTTAAAATAAGTAGGGTAAGAATTATTGATTAGATTAATAATGGAATGGACGCATTATTAATATATTTTAATTTTGAATTATTCAAATATGTTAAAACGTTGATAGCCGGTTTTCATAAACAATTGATAATCGACATGTTGAAATTTTCAATAGCATAAGTTTACTCAATTCTCAATGGCAAATGACCAGTTTAAACTTTTTATTTAATAGTGATAGTTGCCACAATTTACGTAATTCTGCATCAAATTTCCCACATTTCCAACGAAAATTTAAATATAGTATGATGTATGAATTATGGAATATGAATTTCCATATATTTTCAAACTAATTTCGATATTTTCGATACTCTGTCTGTAGTGTAGTCTGTAATTTATATTGTTTTTGTAGTTTATATGTCACGCAACAGCACCACATATAATTCTGGTGCGCGAAAATCATAAACTACATTTATGTATAGGGTGACGGTGAGTTATTTTATTGATATAACCTTTAAGCAAAATACTAATTCACTTTTACCGAACCCAAATCGAAATACGTAATATTTTGTCTTTGCAAACTATGTTTGCAACCGTTCCGTTTTTAGCGAACTCTTTTTTTATATGTATACATATATGTAATAAAAAAACGCGTCATTTAAGAACAAACAGTTGTAGCGTAGCGGACACTTCTGTTTTTAGATAAATAAAGTTGTACGCATAAAGTTGTGAAATGAAAATTATGTTAAATTATTGTAATTATATTTATTAGAATTTTCATATTTTTAATTTCTTAGAGTACCAATACATACATACCTCTTTATTTTTTTTTGTTCTATTTTTTTATTCTACATATACGTTTACAGTTCGTTATAGGCGTAACGACCGTAACGAAAAAGAAGTCTTGTATGAAGAAATGACTTCGTAGTTCCTAGGTGGTTTTCACACATATTGACAACCAATACACATTTTTCTATATAAAAATGAAATTTTCATGTATAATTTTGTCACCAGTCTACGGCATGCGCAGAACTGAACGAATTTGAACTGACAGCTGAACATATCTATCGTGGACTATGTTTGTATGGTATTGTTGGTTATTCATTTTCTACGAAAATATTGAAATATGAAAATAACTAATTTGAAATTCTAACATTCGCAATTACGATTACGATTCCAAAATGTTGTTTTCACACAGTTTTTAAACTGACAATTTGTCTGGAATGGAATTTTCACTTGTACTAAATTTTTGTAAACAAAATGATGTGAGTGGAGTGTGTAACCAAAACAAAACAATGGAACCATCGTGTAGAATTTGTGAAACGATAAATATAAATTTTAAAAATATTTTCGATGACTTAAATAACGAAATTATTGAAAAATTAAATGCATGTACAAATATTTTGGTTAGTTTTTAAAATCACCATAAAGTTGTTATGTTTTTGATTTAATTATTTATTTAGCTGGAAAAAGATGACCTATTGCCCCAATTTATTTGTGAAAATTGTGAAGTTGACTTAAACTTAGCATTCAATTTCCGAATGAAATGTGAAGAAACTGATGCGAAATTGAGAAAAAAACTAGAATTAATTAAAGATGATCCTATTAAAGAAGAAATTAATCCAGATAACGGGATATGTAGTTTTCCATTAATTGAAATTGAAATTTTACATGATGAAGTTACTGGAGAAGATATTAAAATTGAAGATGACGTTAAATACATGGAAAAATTGACTATTGGACAGGTGATATAAACAAATGTAATGTTTTTTAGAATAGTAAAAAAGAATTTTAAAAATAAATATTTTTAGAATATTGATAAAGAATGTGAAGGAAATACAAAAAAACTACAAACTCAAAAATCTTCGAAATTATCAAATGGATATAAATGTGAAACATGTGAACTTATAGTAGAGAAACGTAACGATTATATAATTCATATAAGATCACATGGTAAACAAAGATTCCAATGTAAAATCTGTTTTCATTGGTGTCCATCAAAACCAAAACTGAAAATACATATGGACGAAGTGCATAATCGTAGTGGTGGATCAGTTTGTGAATTGTGTGGTAAAACATTTTCAAATCCACGTAATCTACAACGTCATATTGTTGATTTTCATCAACAACGTAAACCATACAAATGTTTATCATGTGAACAATGTTTTGCTCGATCATATATTCTGAATCAACATTACAGTACAGTACATTCAAATGAACGAAATTGGCAATGTGATGAATGCCAAAAGACCTTTAAATTAGAAGCACAATTAAAATTACATAAAAAACAAAAACATTTGCCTGAAGGTGAAAGACTTGTTCGCAAAAAGAAATATTATAAAAAAGTTATATGTCCGGAATGTGGTAAATTATGTCAAAGTAATGCAGCACTGAAGGATCATTTAAGATGGCATACCGGTGAGAAACCATATCAGTGTACGGTATGTGGAAAAGCATTTGCAATGAAAAATGCATTATATCGACATGATATGGTTCATAAAGGTTTAAAGCCATATAAATGTGATATTTGCCAAATGGCTTTTCGCCAGACAAATCATTTAAGAATACATAAATTAACGCATACAGGAGAGAAACCACATCAGTGTGATGTTTGTGAGAAAGCATTTGCAACTAAGGGTAATTTAACAGCACATCAAAAATTACATTTAGGTATTAAAACAACAAAAGTGAAAAATGTTAACTAGTCCTATTTATAGATTTGTACATTTTTTTATAGGCACATTATTTTAATTAAAAGTATTAAATAAAGTAAAGATTTATACTATATTATACCATATAATTTTAAATATCCACAATCAAAAATATAAACAACTTAGCCTTTATATTAAACTGAATTAGAAAGAATAATATTCAGCTTAAATCAGAATTAAAAAAAAAATACTAATGAACTTGTTAATATGGCTAAATTCATTAATAAAAAATATTTTTTATCTTTTCTGAAAAAGTAAATTAATTCCCGAAGTAACCGTATACTAAAGTAGAGTATTGATAGTCATATAGCCGCCTTTTCCAAAAGTTTTCGTAATAAACTATTTTAATAAATTGAAATAATTTATGTTTTAATGTTTTTTTTTTTTGACGTAGGTGAAAATTTAAAGAAGTGTGATTTTTTCTTATTAAAAGTCGGAAGACTAACCATTAATTTTACTCTGAACTCTTTAAGCTACAATTTCTATCAAACATGATAAATTTGAATAAATCACACATTCTGCCGAATAGAATAGAAAATCTATCCAATCCATTAATTATACCAACTCAAAGGAAGGGTTTAGTTCAATCTGATGTTGGTGATTATGTAGATTTCTGACCTCCATATTAACATTTGCTGAAGAGATGTTCATGTTTGATTGCACAACGATATGAAATTTTGTTTAGAGGCAAAGGTCTTTCCTTAGCATTGGCCACTCACTGAGATCCTTATCAGATCACGTTGGCTAGTGAAATGTTCGCCGTTTATAATGGAAACTTGTGGAAACCGTTATGCCCTATACAAAATTCAGCTTCAACGCAAATCGCCAAACTTTTAACTTCACAAGTATATGAAAAGAATTATTGTTTTTTCTATAATATTAACTTTTTGTGCGTTGAACTAGGCTGTCAGGATAAAATTTCAATTTTTTAAATAAAACAGTGAAAACTGCGAAAACTGAACATTTTTTATGTTCACAATAATTAATAACTAACATGGAATTCCATACAATTTTATAAATGGTATCATATTCTGAACTGACCCTAATTTTATATGACATTTTCCTTGTAATGTAATTTTCTCCCGCTAGTCTCTTATTCAGCGTGGAGGAGATTCGTGTGCCTACTTTGGAAATATCTTGTTAATTTAAGTGTATTTATTACAAAAATCCTTAATCAAGGAGTTTAAAATTAGTAATTCCAACATCGAAACAAACTAACACAGGTAAAATCTCCAACTTTACTATTCTTGTTTTTTACAAAGTTCCAATCAGATATTTTCATCTTGTCAATTTTCATATTACGTAAGTACAGATTTCGATTATGCAGTGCGCTGGAGCAGTATCCAAATCAAGTGGTTTCCTCTTACCAGTTCTACAAAATGGGGCCCAAAGTCAACGTGGTATGGCTACACTTAAATCAATTCAAATTCGTTTAAAATCTGTGAAGAATATTCAAAAAATTACGCAATCCATGAAGATGGTGTCGGCTGCTAAATATGCTCGTGCTGAACGTGATCTTAAACAAGCTCGTCCATATGGTATTGGTGCACAACAATTTTTTGAAAAAGTTGAAGTTGCAAACAACGATAAAGTTGAACAAAAGAAACTTTTAGTTGCTATTACATCAGACAGAGGCTTATGTGGTGCTATACATACTGGTATTGCACGTCAAATTCGTGGCATGTTAGCTGAAGATGATACTAAAACAAAAGTGTTTTGTGTTGGTGATAAATCTCGCGGTATTCTCCAACGTATATATGGTAAAAATATTATGATGGTTGCTAATGAAGTTGGTCGTTTACCACCAACATTTTTGGATGCATCAAAAGTTGCACATGAAATTTTAACATCTGGTTATGAATATACTGAGGGTAAAATAATATACAATAAATTTAAATCAGTTGTTTCATACCAATTATCTGATATGCCAATATTCAGTACACCAGTAGTTGAATCAGCTGATAAATTATCTGTTTACGATTCATTGGATTCAGATGTTATCCAAAGTCATCTGGAATTTTCATTGGCTTCATTAATATTTTATGCTATGAAAGAAGGTGCCTGCTCTGAACAATCATCTAGGATGACTGCTATGGACAATGCATCAAAGAATGCTGGTGAAATGATTGATAAATTAACATTGACATTTAATCGTACCAGACAAGCTGTTATTACTAGAGAACTTATTGAAATTATTTCTGGTGCTTCAGCTCTTGAAAAGGAAAAGTAAATATCAAATAAAAACCCATTATATTTTGATATTTATATATTACATTGGTGAGAAATAATTGTAAATTAATTTTTTTTTCTGGATATCAATCATTATTGTATTAAATATAAGAATAAAGATGTTCAAATCAATACAATTATATTAAAAACTATATTTAATTAATTAGGCAAAAAACCCTGAAAGCTATGAAAATAGTTTTAAAATGTATATTAAAATCTGGAAATTAAATGATTATGTAAAACAGTTAAATACGTTTTTAAAATTATTAATTATAATAGTGATTAGAAATTGAGTTTTATATATAGTAAAAAATTTTGTTAAAATAATAGTTTTATGAAGATGAAGATTTTGATTTCGATATAGCATAAAAATTAGTTTAGTGAATTCGGTGTTCTATAAAGAAATTAATATGTTAATGGTTAATCCGATTTGCCTATTGCAAATTGAGAATGGTTGAAAGCAGACAGCCATTTTTTTGTAATAAAGAATATTTTATTCGTTATTACAAATTTTCGGGGAACACCATATTATCTGCTCATCTCATAGTGGAAAAGTTCTCACTTGTTCATATTTGAAATTTTATTCAAATATTCAATTTAAATAAATAGATCTAGTAATCCGGTTAAATATATGTAGTGTAGGGACGTGTAGGGATGTTAGCAGGGCCATCTTTTGTTCGATATTTTTACTATATTTTTAGCAATATATTCTATTTTGCTACTCCTTCACTGGAACATAAAAAATTGAAATATAACGAAAAAAAAATTGCAATTCCTAAAAAAAATAATTTTTAAATTTAAAGATATTTGTTGAAGTTGTTAAAGTTCGCTTCACTTTTGAATTAATTATAAATACAATATTTTTCTCTGGAATTTTGAAAATATATCTATTTGATAAATATCTCCTTCAAAAGGAAAACATTAATTTTGAGGTCATAATATAATAAAAAGAAACAAGAAGATTAATTTATTTTTTACAACAGCCACAATTAAAAGACTTTCAAAATGGCTACAATAAAAACAATTAAAATGCGTACAAGATCTGTACAAAATATTCAAAAGATAACACAAACTATGAAAATGGTATCAGCTGCTAAATATGCACGTGCAGAACGTGAACTTAAAGCTATTCGTCCATTTGGTTATGCTGCACAAAAATTTGTTGAAGTCAATAAAATTGTACCAATTCCAGCAATACCAGAACAAAAACTTGTTATAACAATTACATCAGACAGAGGATTATGTGGTGCATGTCATACTAGTGTTTCGCGTACCGTTCGTAATTGGTTAATTGAAGATGATAGTAAAACTAAATTAGTATGTGTTGGTAATAAATCAAGATTAATTTTAGCACGTTTGTATCGTCAATTATTTTTGATAACAGCATCTGAAATTGGTCGTCTACCACCATTATTTTTGGATGCATCAATAATTGCAGATGAAATACTTAAATCAAAATATAAATTTACTGAAGGAGTAATTGTTTATAATAAATTTAAATCAGTTGTTGCATACGCATTAACAACAATGAAATTTTATAATGCTGAAGTTGTTGAAAATAACGAAAAAATACCAGTTTTTGATTCAATTGATAGAGATGTTATACAAAATCATTTAGAATTTACTATTGCTGCATTAATATTTTATGCTATGAAAGAAGGTAATTGTTCAGAACAATCATCTAGAATGACTGCTATGGATAATGCATCAAAGAATGCTGGCGATATGATTGATAAATTACAATTGCAATATAATCGTACTAGACAAGCTGTTATTACTAATGAACTTATTGAAATTATATCTGGTGCCGCAGCTTTGGAAATCAAAGATTAAATAATTTATTATACATATTTATTATATTTATTTTAAAGATAAACATGAAAAATTTGGAGGATTTTAAAAATAAATAATATTATTTTTCATTTGAATTAGAATCAAATTGTTTATTCATATATAGGATTAACTGAAATTGGGTTAGTCACCGCTGTGCTGATATCTGTAATTACTTTGGTTTTTGGATACATTAATATTAATTACATATGCAATAACTTGTAATTTGTTGAATGGCCACGATTTATAGCATGATTTGCTTACTTACATCTGTTTTTTCATCGCCATTATTCAGAATACTTCATAGACGTAATATAAATATTTCTAATAGGAAAGCAATACTCACTCACAAAATCAAAATTGTGAAGTTATGAAAATACAGGTAACAAGTTGTGCGTGCTTTGAGTCATATTAGTGTTGTTAATCCCAGTATAAAGTATATTTGTATTCAGAATTCTATTGACTATTTATTATAAATTACATAAATATTTTATTAATTACTAATTACAAGTTGTTTACTCTCAATTTCAGTCAGACAGTTTTACTTAAATTGTAAATAGTCTCAATCTCCCAATTTCGTATAAAAATTTGAATTGCATTTCAATTGCAAATTATTTCATTTCAAATTTTGAAATTGAATTTGAAAATGAATTCTGACATCAAAGTTTAAATAAAATTACAAATTCATTTAATTTAAGAATATATATATTTTTATTTTTACTCTTTCTCCAGCTCCTCTTTTGAGCATATATACAATAGTTTTATAAATTATTAATTTGTTTTCAAAATTTTCTTTTAAAAAAAAAAAAAATTGCACAAATTTGAAATTAACAAAAATTGAAGAAAAAAATAACTTAATTTAATTTTATATACGTATTATGTAAAAAAAGGATAAAATTATTTTAGTGAGATATTTTTATATAAAAAAAAAAAAACGTAACAAAAGTACAAAAAAATAAACATTATAATTCAGTCAAATGTTATTCTTGCAAACAGAATTCCTTTTTTGCTCAACCATAATCTATAAAAAAAAATATATTTATATAATTATCATAAAGTTATAAATATTGTAATTAAAAAAAATAATAAATTACCCTAAACCGGCACCCAAAAGTACTGACAAAACATTTGTCAAAATCAGTGAGTAAAGCACTTCTCTAGAAAAAAGTGAATTCTTACCAACACGTGCTAATCTTATAGAATAACCAGTAGTTTTACGTTTAGGATGTTCAAATTTCCAATCTCTATTATATAATTTATATATTTTATTAATTTAAAAGAAATGCACAAAATTTTTTTTTACTTTGGTGGTCTTTGATCTGGACGACTACTCCAATCCCAAATCCATTCGTTCTCCTTATGTACATTAGGTTGTTCCTATAATTTAAATAATACAAAATAAAATATTGTAAGCTTTATATTTGTATTTTGTTTACAAGATTTTATCAAATTTAATGTTGAGTGAGTTTAGGTTGAGTTAGCACAATAAATATAAATTTTCACATATTTTGTATTAGTTCTATTCTAATAAGTTCAATAATATACTTATATATTAAATATTTAATTCAATATTTTTATACCTTTGCCCAACAATTTACATATGCATTTTTAATTTCTTCATCTGGATATAATTCTGTATTTGGACTGTTTGGTGGCGATTTTGGACTTGGTGAATCACGCCTAGAACCGGCCAATGATACAACACATGACGATTGATTTGATTCACGTTGTGCTTCACGTAATAAACGTAAATATTCATCACCAGTTACAAATGACAATGGTGTTGTTCGATCTGGCGTTTTTGGATAAATACCACTACTTGCATTTGAACATAATTCTATCCATGATTCTGGATAATAAAAGATAAAAAAAAAAATTTGAAATTTAAATAAATTTATTTTATTACTATTTTATAATTTATTCAGATTTTATCACCAGTTATTCCCTACTATCTAACTTATGATAGGGACTATAATATTTTAAATTTACTTAAATGGTATCGTTACGCTTTTACATTTGTTGTATAATTTATTTCTCTTTGTTGAAAATTGTACATATGGAAAAAAATATGGAGAAAGGATATTTTTTCAAGTTTTTCGGTATTTCAATTTTCATACTATTAAGAATCTTTACTTTATTTGCAAACAAATTGATATAAATTCAATTATTCATTGAATTTGTTAAATCACTGACCTAACAACATTCCACGCATAAAACCAATAAATTTGGCAAATTTGTAAAAAGAACGATAAAGTCAAATTTTAATGAAGGAATTTTAATATTTTTATTAAGCAGACAATGCCAATAAAGTTCGTATTTTCTAGTTAAAATAAAAATTTACAATTGATTAAATTTGTTTGAAATATTTAAAAAAAATATTTGCTCAATCAATGATGGTCCATTGACCCATCAAATAAACCATTTAAAAATAATGCGAATAATAATATTAATCCATATATAATAATTTCTTTATGTTATTAACCATGAAAATAACAATTTTTTTTTTTTGGTAAACAATTTAAAAATATATTTTTCTTTATAAATTTAAATTATTCCATTAAATATAAATAATTACGATGCGGCAAAATTATAATAAAAAACAAATAATTATTAAAAGTACCAGAATCTTTTAGGTAAAATGTGGTTTTTAAAAATATATTATCATTTTGGTTTTTATAAGCACTTTGTAGTAGAGCAGCTTTGGGTTTTTCATTTTTGCCGGTCCGTCTGTTAACACTTTTCACCGGATATATAGTGGATATTAACTTATCGATGACATTAAAAAGACAATAATTAGTCTCTAGTTTATTGACCATCCTCCCTAGATGCTTTATAATCCACAAATCATAAATCCTTATCAGAATTAAAAGTTTATAAGGAAAATCTATTAGTAAAAGTTTTTGAAAAAAATACAAGTGACCGGACTAAAGACTCGCTAACTAAACCCATGCAATCTAAAATATCACACCACATTAAAATATAATAATATTTACAATAATTGTTTATAGAATACTATTAAATAATGAATTATATTGCCATATAACATGACTCCTATAAGAAAAATTTGTAATTTTTCAAGTGTTTCCATTGAAAATTCAGTTTTAAATAAATTTAAAATTTTCATACATATTTCTACGAGTACGTTGTCGTATAAGTATTTGCATTTTATTATAATTTTCCAGAATAAATACAGTGATCAATTATTCTTTGTAAAATTGAATTTACATTGTTATTATCTTGTTAAAATTTGTTAAAATAATTAAATATAATATAATAACCAATAATGGATTTTAATTTAACTGCATAAAACCGGCTTTCTTTGTTTGATTGTAGAGAATATATAAACGATGACCTCAAAGGAGTAATTTTATTTTTTCATAAAATTATTTACATATAATACTTAAAAAAAATTAAAAATAAATGCGATCCAGTTTTTATTTAATAAATATAAATGTCTCATCACAATCAAATGTGCAAATTATAAATAATTGATAATCTTGAACTTTAAATTAATCTGTTGCTAAATATTTGCATAAATAAATAATAACTTAAGCTGATATTTAGTTAAACACAATTTATAATTGATAATCAATTGAAGGGAATTTTTAATACATGATAAAATTATCATTTTTTTTATTTTAAATACATTTATGAATTATAAATTTTATTCTAACTTATGACAAATTTTTCAAAACGAATATATAAAATACAACGTAAAATTTAACCACATTCATTGTATATTTAGCTACTAAAATTTTATGATTTTAAATTTTAATTTAAAATTAAACACGTTCTTTCCGTATTTTACAGATATTGGGTTAACTTGGTGGTAAAGAAAACACAAAATTTTAGAAAAAATAGTGAAGACTGAAAATATGTATATGAATTAATTCTAAAAAATATGTTTTGAAATTTTTCATACTGCGTAAGGAAAGAAAGTTCATATAATCATTTTCTTATTGTAATTCATTAGTTTATCACAATTTGCTTTTTTACAACATTGAAATTTTCGATATTTTATATGGGTATACTATACAATGTCGTTGAAATCTTTATTTTGACAATTAATCGTTTATTGATAAATTATATATTGAAAATAGTTTATAATGCCGGTATCGTATATTACAAATCTTTCAAAATTAGTTATAAAAATATAGGTGAATTCAAAACGCTATATTTAAAAGATGTCCTAATTTTCATTTGTTAAGTTATTTAAGTAAGGTATTTAATTTTTGAATTAGTGAATGTTTTGGATAATAAATTGATTACTTTACCGGAAGTGCATTCTTTCAATTACTTGGATATCCTTTCTAATGCTCTTCCTCGCATTATGAAGACATGTTTGTAAAATATTACGACCTTGTTTTTTAAAATATCCCCACGCATATGAAACGTTTTATAAAATTTCAAAAATATTTAAAACGTACGATGATAACGACTAAAGATATGAGTATATATAAAAAATGTTTTTTATATGTATAATATAGAATGTGAAATTTTCAATAAAACGTACATTGTAGATAAAAAAAAATATTAATGAAATCAAATTCAGTCGTCACCTCACAAGATTAAAAAATAATTATAGTAATGACGATTGTTTATAGTTGAAAATTCCTAATACATAATGAATTAGTTACATAAATAAACTTTAAAAATACGCATTTGATGATTACAATTTTCCCATTCTGCGGTATACAATATAGATATAAAAAATTAGACTTTACTGTCGTCATTTGACTGTGCAATTTTTTTTTTTTTTTTAAAAAAGCAATCTTCTTATTTCCGTCCTTTCCTCCCAAGTAAAGCATCTATTAATTCAAACACCAGTCTTTCATTGAGGGGGTGGGTGAATTTGCAAATAACAAAACAAAAGAATTTTTTATTTTTCATGGTCATCCGATTACTGCGTGTAGTTGAAGAATCATAATTTCATTTTTTTTAAATAATTTTCTATTTTTAGTAACAATTTTATAGGAAATGTTTTGTTTTTATTACAATATTTACTTACTAGCTATATAATATATAAATTTTTCTGCAATTTTAGCATTGCAAATTTCTTTTACAAAAATGTGTGATTAAAATTTCTGTTGATCTACTAACCTCCTAATAAGTCATCCCCAATTAATTTTGATGGTGTTGTCATTTTTCAGTTTTTTAAATGTAAATATTTTTAATTTAATTAGTTTAAATATTTTGTTTAAATAAATCCTGTGAATTATTTTCTTTAGTAACTTTATGCGTCGTTCAATTCACTTTTGTTTTTGTTGTCTTTACATTTATATATATATATATTTAATAACAAAACTTTTAATTGCGCACTTTTTTATTATAATATCTACAAAATGAATTTTTCACACTATTAGAAATATTTAGAGTGCAATCAAAAACATAAAATGTTCTAAATTTATTACACTAAATTTGCACTTTTTCAGTTTTAGTTTATTTTTTAATTGAACAAGTTTCTTCTTCGTTTCAGTTGAAAAATGATAAACTTTTTTGCGTGGCGACAAAGCCGAAATCCGAATATAAATTGATGGGTCACGTATTCCACTTCCTACAAGTCAGAAGAAAAATAAATAATAACAACAAAATAAAAACAAAAACAAACCAAAACAAACCGCAGAATTCGACATACTACAGTCGGTGCTGCCAAGGCCAAAGAATAAAATGACGGATTATTGATTAATGGCCATTGTTTCCCAAATACAAATCGCTATAAGTTTTTGAGGAATTCCATATTTTCAACTAATAAGCAGCTATCCAATGTTTGAAAATAAAATATGAAACACACATCATAGGACATACATAATATTGTACGGACCGCATTATATGAAGCATATTTCTTCTTGTGTTTTTTTTACAGGGTAGGAAAAAAGCTGATCAAATTTTTGTCTACATTTCGATTATTTATGTATTAGTAAATCAAAATTTATAACGAAGAATTTAGATTGAAAATGACAGCAATTCCCACTCTATTTACTATACTTAGATGGAGAACCCGCAAGATAAAAGGACAACTCCATTGTGAAAATAGATCAATTGTTTTAAATAAATGAATAGACTAGTATTTCTATCGCGCTATGTCTATCTCTTTCATCAGTTTCTATAGTTTTGTTTTATTGTACTCAATATCTTTTAACAAGAAAATCTAGTACAAATAATTTTTCTTAATAGGCAGCACTATTCTAAAATTGACTTTTTACTGTCATATTCATATTCCCCAATAGGAATTTACTGACGTTCGACGTGGTAAAAAAATAGCAATGTTTTGTATAGTTTTTATCTATATAGACCCAACGATATTAAATATTTTAATTAAATTTTAGAGGAAGAAGTCAATAATTTAACATCTTTTCGGTTCAAAAAGATCAAATTTAATTTATAACATTTTTATATGCATGCATTACAATTTTTTTTCGTAAAATAAAGCACATTTTTTATATTATTGTCAAAAAAGCGAAACATTTTTAAAAGTATACTTATGATTAGTTGATTTCGGAAATATACATTGGTGGATCGTCTTAGTCTATGTAGAATGTTTAAAGTCTGCCAAATCTACAATAAATGTAAATAATATTTTTCACATAAAATTTGATTCTTTGTTTAACTGTTATTATCCTCATTCGCAATTCGCACCAACTAATTAGTTTCTTTTAACTCGTTTATTATATGTACTAGTTAAAAGTGAATTGAAAAATTCGTTAATACTTATGACAGCATTATTGGCGCGAATGTAAAATTTAAATTACGTACTACATAAATTATTTTTTAATTAGAGGTTGGAAGTTGATTATATTTTGTTGATGAATAATAATTGAATTTGTAAAGAAAATTAAGAAAAAATAGAACTTTTTGAATAGTTAGATTGTGGAGAATTAATTGCAATGAATTGATTGATTGAATAATACAAATAAAATTTTTGTGAAGAAAATAAAATTGGAAGAGCTTCTCTCTACCAAACGAATGAAAAAAGTGTTTAAAATAAGTGTAAAATAAAATATATGTAATATGAATTATTGACAATCAGTAAAGACAACAAACTTCAATAGAATTTCATAGGTAAGTGGGAAATTATTAAATTATATTATTTTGCAAATATATAGTTATTATCAAAATTTCATTAAATTTTTTAAAATATTAAATTTATCACAATTATGCATAAAAATTTGGCTGACATGTTATCATTTTAGAAGATGTTAGAAGTAATAAAATGGATGAGATAAATATTTTTTAATGAAAATTTTAATATGTGAAAAGTATTTTTTTTGTTCTAATGTTCTAATTGGAAAATGTCTAATCATGTAGGGACATTAGAAAATTTCTAAATTTCGTTAGAATTTGCAAAAATACATAAGCTTTTCTATAGGAATTATTCTTATATCTGAATCTGTATGTCAAATTAGGAAATTGTTTCTTCCTAACCAAATATAAAAAAAGTCAAAATAAGACCAAGATTGGCCCGAACATATCTGTCGGGCATTTTTTTTTTATCAAAATAACAAAATTATATTTCTAAGGATTCACAGTCTTTCTGTAGCTTATTATGTATACAACAGATACGCGAGGACCAACATCTAGTCTAGAGACTTATCTACCGAATGGAATTGGTTTTAAGTTTCTAGTCTATAAACGGTTGGAGTAAAAACATTATTAACGTATTTTAAAATTAAATGAAATTTTTGAACTTCCATATCATAAAAATATTATATAATACTAAAAAAAATTTATGAACCTAACCAAAATTATGATTTATTAATATAAAACTTTATGTTAATAAATATTTAAATAATATAAAAATCCAACTATAATTAATAATATAAATTAACATTTTTTTTAAATAAAATAAAATACGAAATTCATAATTAATATTCTGTATAACCAAAATTTAATTACTATCTAATTTAAAATTTATATTTTAATAAATAATTATTTTTTTTTTTGTCGTGATTTAATATAATGTAAATTAAAGTATGCATAAAATTATGTTAAAATGAAGTTTTTTTTCATTTAAAACAAATTTGCATATAGAATTTAAATTGAATATATTATGATTGCCCTAAAGGACAAATAAATGAGTGCATTTTATAAATAATAATATACGACGGCTAATCGAAAAGTCCGTACAAAAATTTAGAAACAATAATTTTTTCGACAAAAATCTATTTTTATTTTTTAACATAATATCCTTTTAGCTTAATATATTAATTAGTGAAACGATTTTGAAGTTTTTTGACTTATACATCATTATACGGTAATATGATTTATCTAACAATCCAAGTCTGAATAAATCTGGAGAATACGGTAGATTTAGAACCACTAGTTCATAGCGTAGTTCTAATAATTTTGCTAATGTAATTGCTGATTTGTGAACTCCTTCGTTGTCATGATAAAAATGTACGTTTTTTGTCATAAATGTGGCAGCCTTATACATTCATTTTGCTATTTAAATATGTTGCATAATATTCATCTGTTACAGTTTTTGTTTTTCCTAACTAATTAATAAGAATTATGCAATAAGCCAAAAACCAGTTGTGCTATAGTTGTACATTACAAATACACCGCTTTTCTTTTTCTTTTTGGTGTGTAGTAAAATAACCATTTTTCATCAACGCTTATTCACAGCTTGATTACGTCTAATACATAATTCCAAAATTTACTCCGATGTTCTGACACGAATGATTTTTTGATCGATTTTAAGCTCGGAGTTTTACCAAATCCAAATTATCATGTAAGAAATTGAAAACATGTTAATGTGAGGTGTTCACGATGACTACAATTTCAGGCATCTCACTCTTTGCTCATCGATATAAAGGATTGTATCGACCATATCTTTACTTCATTTAGACGTCCAGAACGTTTTTACTTTACGTTACGTTAGTTACGTTATTTGTATATGTGTTCATACTACATATCGAAAATCAGTAAACCACTTTTAATTCATGAGGATCGATAGTGCAGACCTATTGGCCCATTTAAATGTGGTTCGGTAGAAAATAATAACAACTGCCAACAACCTCTCAGATTTTGCACAGAATTCCTGATCAGCCCTCGTACATATATCCCAATAGTAATCTATATACTGAGAACTAGTACAACTGTGACTAATGAAAATTTCTAAAATCTATAGAAAGAAAAATTAGATTTTGGTTATTTTCGAGACAAAATCTAATAAATGTGTATATCCTCTGGGATAATAACATTTCAAATAAGTTTTAAATTTTATACAAACTAACAAAACAGTTTTTTTTTTATTAAATTTACTATATACAATTTTAGTTTTTGTTACCTTCAAGTGAAATTCAATTTTTGGTTCATTTAATTCAAATCCTTTTATTATTACGCCTGTCGATGACAGCGAATATGATTGAAAATAATATCATATATATTATAGAGTTAATTGGTTATTTGATATTTCCTATTAAAACAATTTATTTGCTTTTGATTCTTTATCTTATTTAACTACTATATGGCTTCATATCTTGAGATTGTATTTTAAAAAATAGCCAAAGTCATGATGACAATTAATAAAATTAAGCCTAATTAACATTAAAACTATAAATGTTCAGATTAATTTGGTGGAAAACTTTATTCTGTGAAAAATATAAAAGCTAAATTGAAGAGTTTTTATTATTGTAAATCTAAATTACAATTGTTAGTCCAATTGTATGAAGGTATTCTCTAAGGGTCCAAGTCCAACGCTCAATTATACAATAGGTAGTATATATTCCGGGTATTGTTTGTCATTTAAATATTATGAATTTATTCTGTATTTCGTTTATGAAAATTATTTTACTAAAATCGAATTTTAGCGAGCATAGCTTTGTAAATATACTAATAAATAATTATTATATTTATCTCTCAAAATCAAAAGTGTGAAAATAATTTTTCTAAACATTATTATCAAAAGCTATTTATGAAAAATAGAAACTAATTTATTAGTGCATTTTGAAATTTATTTCTAAAATTAATTTGAATAATTAAAGTTCAATATTTTTATAAAAAAAAATAATTGGCCCATGGGAGGATCGAACTCACGACCTTCGCGTTATTAGCACGACGCTCTAACCAACTGAGCTAATGGGCCAGTTATTGAGTGACCGCTGTAATCTTACATACGAATTTTACATGTGTCGTTTATCAGTTTTTTTTTATAAATTCCTTATCTATAAAAATAGAAATAAAATTAATTAAATTTTAATTATCAATATACTTCGGTCTGTCGGTCATTTCTGTTGTTCGGCCAGTTTTAATTTAAGAAAATTTAATTAGAATATTTTTATTGCTGTAATTTAAAGAATATTAGGTTTCTTGTTATAAACAAATGAATATTACCAAAATATGAAAGTTAGACTTTGTCATTTTAGATCCAGCAACTGAAAATATTAGCGATTGATGTGCTTTATTTATAGTTGAAATTTTTCTAGAGAAACTGATCGTTTTGTACTTGTAACATCCCAGTTTTTCAAATCCATTTCAAACATTTTTTTTTGATTATTTAGTCATCTGAATAATTATAAATAAAATCTATAAATTCTAAATTATATGATTCTGTAATATAGAAAATTAATTATACACAACATAGTAATAATAATAAATATCCAAATGAAATAAAATTAATTTTCCTTTAAAATTAGTTTTCTTTAAAATCATAATCCATCATCAGGAAGGAGTAAATGAGCACTATCATAATGACCTTTATAATGATATCAGTTTAAAATTTCTTAATATTGCACAAAAATTAATTCCAATATTCTAATTTTTTAAAATTGTTTTCTAGTTCAAATTTATTCAGCGAGTAATTTCAGTTAAGGATTTAGAATGAAAATTATTTCGGTTAAATTGATTTGCAATTTATGGTTAGATAATAAACTTACAATTACAATTGACGAGTCATAATCTGGAAACTTTTGTACATTTCTTATTTAAAAATAATAAAATTAAAAGTTGAAGCCATCTGATTTTTTTAAGAGAGTTAGGGTTTGGTTTTTCAGTTAATGTCCGTAAAATATCTCAAGCCCACAATTTTTTTTTACTTTACCAAAATCGGATGGAAAATGCTTTTAATCGTGGATCAAAATCTGGGGGATCGACTCTTAGCTTTCAAATGATGTTGGTTTAAAATATCTTCTTCTTTTATATTCAAATAATAATCAACAACAGACGTTTAGGCATTTTGAATAAAATTTCATAATATATTAAAGTTTTTGGTTAGAATTTATATAAGCATATCGTCAGTCACGTTTTTATTACAAATATTTATGTCAAGAGGTTATGGTACTTTTCCTTTATATGACATAATTTTCAATTTTTTCCAAATGGAATTTATATCAAAATTTCGAAAATTACTTCAAAACTCTTAATATAACAAATTCAATATTTGACTTTAGTAACGAAATTTATTTAATAAATTTTATTTTTATTATATATTTCTAATAAAAAATTTAATATATTATTTTATGGCAAAATTGATTATTTATACTTTAATTTTATATTGAATAGAAAATTTATTGATAGAGTAAATATTTAATAAAAATTATTTAATGCAATTATAATAAATCATTTTAGTTATTAATTATTGATTTAGTTGTGCTTGTAATTTAGTTATTATTAAAAAAGTGATAAACTTTAGCACATTAATTTTAGCAATTAATAATTATAATAATATTAAAAATCTTTTGATAATGTATTGACAAAAAGTCTGGCCACTAATTAGCTGGGAACATACTAGGAGATTATATACAGGAGAACTGCAAAAGGAGAACAGAATCAGGACCATTGTACCCTTCATGTTACATATGCAACGCTTGTTGACTGAGTTAACATCTGTTTCGATCGAAACAAAAAAAATGGTTTCCATTCCAGTACTTCTACTGCATATAGTTCGTTCATGTATTTAGAACAAAAGCATTTGCATCGCAGGTGCATGAGACAGAGACAGTAACACAAAAAGTGTTTAATCGTTCTACATACTTAGATGTAATATTTGGGTGAATTTCCTTGATTCTTTTGGATATTATGAAAAAAGTAGTTTATTTGAAGAAATGTGAAAATCATCATTCCTACAAATAAACTACCCACCTTCTCTTATCAGCTATTACAAAAATTTAGTTGCCGAATATAGTATCTTAAATTTAAAGTTTGTAATGTTTCCGTTCAATAAAATATTTTCATGATATGTTAGCCATTAAAGTATTAAATACTATTAAAATTAAGGATTAAGAGATTATTTCCTCTTGCTGTCAGAGATGGTAACTTAGCGACAATATGGCAATTGTGTATATGAAAAGACTACGATGTCATTTAGTATAAGACAGTAACATTAAAGTCAGTATATGAGGTAATGGTACTGACAGAATATCTAGTATTCCCGTTCCTAATACAATAAAATCACAATTATATTTTGTATATAATTATACGTCGTGCAAATGGAAGACACAGCTTCAGCTAAAGCTGACTTTGATTCCAAACCTGAGGGTAGTTGAAGAAAATGGAGGCAAAATTTCCAGTGGAAGGATTGTATAGAAGCGAATGCGAAAATGCTTAACATAACCGCAAGCTGGAGAATTACTGCGCATCAAAAAAAAAATCTCTGTCCAGGCTAACTGAAGCTCTGTACCGAAAGATATATAGAAAAATCAATGGATTCATTATTGAATGGCTTCATATTTAAAACAGTCAGATGTTTAAAATATAGTTTCATATTGAAATTTTTTTAATTTTATAAATTTTAACAATCTGTGCTTCCAGCAAACTCATTAAATTACAAGACATCGGAAAGATGATCTCATATAAATTCTGTATAAAAACTTTATGATTTAATATAAAAAAGGGAGGAAATTTTCTCTTTTGTCTGTTAGCAATAATGAACTTTTATAAATTCTTATTTTAAGCTAACACTTTTTTAAAGCAATAATCATTTTCGTGGGAAGATAAAATGTAGGTCACATCTGGTATATTTATAAGTAATAATTCTATGAAATCAATTTAGCATAATATTTTTTATGTATTTTTAGTTTGTGTGACTTTTTTTCCATTTTTATTGTATTTAGCCGGAAATATGTAATAATATTACAGGGTAAATTAAATTTGAAATATATATGTATAGGTAAGGTATGTAAAGAAAATTGGAAAAAAAAAATTTTAAAGTTTAAAAAACCAATTGAAAAGTTCAAGAAACATAAAAAAAATTATGTATTCTTCTAAAATCTGAAAATTTATATTAACTACTAGAGGACTGGCAATGTTAAACTTGAACAATTTATCATATAGAAAAAAAATGTCAATAAATTTTATAAAACCATATTTTATTTTTTATGTTGTATTATTAAAAAATTTATGCATTTTTATATCTGGTTCATAATTTTTAATGTATAGTGATAAAAAAGATATCGAATTAATTTTTTGTATAAAAAGCTATAAAATGCAATTTTTAACACCGATAATAAGTTTTTATTTAAATTTCATAAATACTAATATTTTGATATGACCATGACTGTGTTTTTTATATTTAGAAACATATTCACATTCAAGACTTACATCCCTAAGTCCGGGGGTCTTTTGTCTTTATTCTTACAGGAGGATAAAAAATACTTGAATGATGGACTAAGAATTGAGGTAAAACGATAAAATTTGACAATTTAACTAATGTGAGTTGATAGAATACAAAATTTACTATGCCGAATGCATAATTATGTACTAATCGGTAAATATACATTCGACCAATTTATATTCGGTCAATTAACCGCATACCTATATAAAAATATATATTAAAAAAATATAAAAAATTCTAAAAGTCGTTATTTTAGTTTCATAAAATATTTTTATATATTTCATCAAAAATTATAATATATTTTAACACTAAATTATATTTACAGGGTGATTTAGTATATATAGATATTAAATATGAATAGTTTTAGACAATATTTAAATTCAATTATTTTAAAAAATGTTTTTTATTTCAAATTGACTTTTTCAACATCTCCATAAATATACGAGTTTGGAGGATTTCAATTTATATATTATACATAATCACCCTGTATTTATAAACAAAATAAAAAATGATATATTAAAATTTAATATAATACAAAATATTTTTTTTTTATTAAAGAAATATAATTTAATAATTTACATTAAATTTAACAGATCTTAAATATTAACACATTTTTGATATAAGATTTAATTAAAACTTTTTTTCATTTCTAACTTAATTTTATATAATTAAATTTTTCTTAATTTTAAATATAAAAAAAAAGAAAATTCTTAAAGAATATTTATTTAAATTATGAATTTTCTTAAAATGTTAATATATATTTAAATTTTATTTACAATATTTTTGACATATTAGCTCGGTAAATAATTTTAGGCCAAAACGATTTTGACTTGAAAATTGAAAAAAAAATATGTGAATAAAAATTTTAATTTCACACTGTAGTTTAAACTTTGAACAGTGTGATTTTTAAAAAACAGTGTATAATACTTTTAAAAACTATGAAATTAATTTTAAATAATTTGTATTTATTTAATAGTTTTGTTCCCATTCCTGAAAAGCGTTTTTGATATTATTACTTATATAGTTAGAAAATTGTATTTTGTCAATACTGATTTAATTATTATCCTTAAAATAATATTTATTTTGTAAAATATTTCATATTAATAAAATATATTTTTGTTAAAGATTTATTATTATTAAATAGAAAATTTAACGAATTTTATGTTATTTCATTTAAATTGTTTACTTTACTTAGTTTCAATTTTCTATATGTAATAGACTAGTAATAATTTCAAATTGGTTATAAAAATATATAGAAGCATAAAATTTATTAAATAAATATACAATTTGATAAAAGTTTAAATAGTGGATAAAAATTTATCATTTTAATTTTCCCTTACAAGATCTAACACAACTATAGACTAACAGTGATATAACGTAACTCGAAAATCTTAGTTTCACAGGAGTAAGGAGAAAACATTATAAACTTTTTAATTTATTCGCTCATACAATCATTTTTTTAAACTATTTAACAAAAAATGCAAAATATTATATGAAATTTTTGGAAGAATTCTTCTTTTCGTCTTTTACAAAAATGTTTCTTAATAAACGGTCTACAACAATTAAGGTTACATAAAAACTTTTTCTATCATACTTGATTTAATAAGAATTGTTTTTAGCTTGCACTTAGATGTTTCTTAATTTTTGACAACTTTTAAATAGAAATCATTTAAAAAATACATTATTCAAATACGTCGTATTACGAATATCATTTTGGCATTGAAAACTTAAAATCGAAAAAATATCATATACGTTATATCATTGTTAGGTTGACTGCTACTAATAATGGACTTTTTATGTTTTGTTACATAGGGAAAGTAATTGTTAATTTCCCCACTTTTTTTCTTAATAGATATTTTAATTAAAATTTTTTTATTAAATTAATTTTTCAACAATAATTCTACTTATAAAACGTTTTAACAATAAATTGATAGATTTAAGAGAATAGATGGAAATTTTGTTATAAAGAGTTTCTTAATTCTATTAGAATAATCTGAATTGAATATTTTTGAAGTTATATCAATAATAAGTATTTAAAAAAATCGTATCATTTTCAATTTTTTTTTTTTTTTAAAAAAAAATATTTTTCTTTTATCTCCTTTAATCCTTTTTTTTCCGTTTCGATGTATAACGAATTTTATATTATAAATTACGAAATTCAAAACCAATTAAAACGTAAGCTAAACAAAAAAATTGACAGCAAAATATAATGAAATTTATTGGTAAATATTTTTAATCCTTAAAATATTTACAGTAAAATGATGATATATTTATGATATGGGAATTTGGTTTAGAAAATCATTTTTTTAGTATTATTTGTAAAATATTGTCCTTAAAATCAATTTAACTATTCGACCCAATTCAAGAAAATACAATTTTATCTAATCATTTTTAATGAATTATAAAATTTTGTTATATTAGTGTTCATTATATACAAACCCAAATAAAATATGTAAATTGAATAATAAATTTTTATACATCGGATAAAAATGTACAATTTTCCAATTAAAAGGATGTTAAATGCCATTTCAATAAATAAATTTAATTAAATCCGCATAAAATAATAAAAAAAAAAATTGTTATGATAAAATAAAAATCATAAAATTTATTCCATTTACTGCAATATGTAAATGCAATTTATATAAAATTTAATTGATTTTTATTGTTATCTCTAAAATCTTTTTTAAGGACGACAGAAATACAAAATAGTAAAAATCATAAATAATATTATTTATAATTGTAATAAAATAAAATTGACTATACCAACATTTATTTGGCAAAAGATGAATAGTTAAGTCTAAAATTTATCAGCCAATGTGGACATAAGCTACAGCCATCATCCTTCTATCAAATTTCCACCATATGACGAAAACGATATATATACTTTTCAACTATAATTCCGTTTTTATACTGGGTTGACATTTATTTTCCGTGATGAAGAAATAATTTTTATGAAAATTTTTATACATAAATATGAAAGTTTTATGGAAATTTCCTTTCAGACGTGCCAGGATTAACAAGGACTTAATTTCTTGTTGTGTATAGGATGTCATTGCATATTTTTAGAGGGGGGGATTAAAATACGTGTGGGCTTTTGTTATTATATGCAATATTTTATGATATTTATATTGCGTATATAGAAAATTTTATTTTAAAAACTTCTATTTCATAATATTTTGTGACATGGAAATTTTAAAGTTATAGAAATTCTTTTATATTGTTCATAAAATTTGGTTGTCGAAAATATTGTTTTTAATTTAATAATTTTTTTTGTAAATTTGTTTATAGTTTCTTCAATATTTATCAAAATTTAAAATAAACTCTTTTTTTATATTTGAAATTTAATATTTTATTTTATTAATACACAATTTAAATTTAAGTCATGAACGTGTGAAATAATGCAAAGTGGTAAAAAATATCGTAATATGTCACACACAACATTGAGTTATTATTATGACTCTAAAAAGAAAAGATACATTTCGGTGTTGCAGTGTTTCAAGATAATCCAAAAAGTGCAATTTTTTTTTATGTAAATCTAGTCATATTGCAACTATTACTCAGGAGGATCGTAAAAATGTCAATATTGATTGGCATATATCACTTTGTTTGCACATTTGTCCATAAATAGTTGCATAATTACAAGTTCACACAACTGTATCTTGAAAAACGATTATTTGAGCGATGAAAAGATGGGTTTTTTGTATGGTCGTTGTGTAACTATCAAGAATAAAATGCGTCCTTTCAGCTAGGATGAATTAATTGAATTATACAAAAAAACATTTTGGTATATCACATTGGAATAATGCTTCAAAATTACCGAATTTTTGAAGAATTATTCTAATGTGATATAACGAAAAAAAATGTTTTTTTTTTTGTATGATTCAATTGATTCATCTTGGATGAAATATTTCGAAAGTTTATTGATGCTAAAAAAAATATTTTTGTAAAGCAGTAGATTTAAAAAATTAAAATGATATTACATATTTTAAAACTTAACCCCCCTTATAATTATAATACGATATTAGAATTACATACTTTAAAACCTTTTCACCAAAATTGGTTATAAATTTTGTAGAATGTTACCGATCATCAAACCTAGCCTGTTAATTCAAAATCTTACAACTACGAAAATGAAAATATATATGTACAATGTTAGTGTATCATTCCAACTACGTAAAATCTAAATTTTAAAATTCTAACATTTACTATGACCGAAGTAACATAATGTAATCATTTTATGTAATAAACTTTCAGTTTTTAGTTATATTTTACAAAACTTATTCATAAGATTAACAAATTTTTCCATGATTATTTGGATATTTGTTGAAGTGTACACACAGAAATAAAAAACATATTTTCCAGTCTAAATATTATGCCTGGTCGCCTCCGGATATGTTAACCAGATACCATGTCAGTCAAAATAACAAGCTTTAAGATATATTTTTTTTTCTGTATAATTTATATACTGTTTTATGTCAGAAACCTAAATATATGTAAGGATTTTATCCTTTGATCGTGGTTTTTTTTTTTGTTCCAGGGTGATAAATTATTTTCATATTTTACTGGTGGTAAATATAATAATTTTGTTTTTTTTTGTGAAAATTCCATTGAAATATTTGTTAAATATTTCAAGGGACATGGTTTAATTTTTCTATATAATATAGGGAAATTTGAAAATTGAAAATTATATAATTATATACCAGCATAAAACATGAAGTGGGTACGAGCTGACAAATAAAATAGTTAGAGTTTTTTTTTGGGAAATAGAATTTAGATTCGTATTTCAAACAAATTTTATTACTGTATGACTTGTACATAATTTAAAATATTTATAAATCCTGTATCTGATAAATTGATAACAAATTTTTGAATTCTTTCTACTCGTTTACACATTTAAGGATGCTTTTTATATGTATTATAAATTATTAAATTTTATGAAAAACTGAAAAGTTACCAGTTGAATTACACTAAATTAAGCAAATACAATGAATCTATTTTAGAATAATAGTTTTATAAAAAAAAAATTATTGGGAAAATTAAATTAATCTATTTTTGGGGTAACTTTGGTTAAATGTTAAATTGAAAAGTTTTTGAAAATCACTGAAATGAATAAATTCATTTAATAATATTTGGATAATTTGGGCAAAATTCATCCTTTTTTCATTAAGTCATTAGTTTTGTTAAGTGTTGAATTATGGCAAATTGATTTTAAATATAATAATAACGTAAATCAGTGATGAACTGGTATGATAATTTAGTCAGGATAATATTAAAGGAAGGAATAGTCCTAGGAATAGCATCAAAAATAAATATCGAAAATTAATATATGCGATATGTCTACGCTACGCTCTACGGTAAACGTAAATGTGATAAGCTAATTCGCATTAAGATTAAAAAGTAAACTTCCTGAGATATGCTGTTAGCAACAAGTAGTCAAAGTAAACGCATTGCGGTAAGATTTCAAAAGATGTACTCAATCTTTGTACAGTTTCTTTTGGTATATATACGGGTACGGATAAATCCCGCACCGCAGAGTATTATGACAGCGTATTATGACAAATTTATAACCATAAATTTAATGATGCATTAGGTTCATTTTAGGTTAACTCCAGCATAATCTACAAATAAATAAAGCTAGGTTTACGAAAGGGCATTTTACATAAAAAAAAAAGGTAAACTCTTTAACTAATCGCCAGGTTATCTCATGACAATCTGAATATAATTCATTTTAATAAAATAATTTATCATACAGCTGGACAAAAGTATACCAGCGATAAAGTTTGGGAGTATGGCGAGTATTCCCTGGGCGAATAGTCGGAGTAGTTGAGTAATTACGCTCGATATCTTTTAATATCTTTATGACCACTTCGTAATCACAAAATATTTTCTATCGCTTTCGACCAAATGTAGTACAACTAATTCGGAATCTGCCTGATGTACATTTTATTGTGTACCTACGTTACCATGTACGTAAATTTTATTATTATTTTGTTTGGGCGGTATATAAAATATGTTTGCTATTCAATAAAAATTGTAAAAAAGTTTAAGTTGATTGGCAATTGAAATATAAACTTCAACTTTTATATTGTAAATTCTAAATTGTAATATTGATTTTCTAAAAATCTGCTAAAATTTATGAAAAGTTAAAGGAAATTGAATTGAAAACTTTTACAAAATTCTATATATAATTTCAGTCATTATAATATATGTATTATGTAAATGTAATAGTAATTGAATTTCAGTAAATTTCTCTTAATATTTCTGTATAGATAATTTTCCTAAGATTTTCCTAAGTAACTTGCTTTACAATATTGAATAATATAAAATAAAATACAATTAAAATTAATTATAATTTAATAAATATATACGTTAGGGATCCTTAAATATTAAAATAAAAAATATTAAGAGTTTTTTCCTTAAAAAAAATAAATAAATTATAATTTTCTACTTTACAAAATTCAAAAATTCATTTATAAGTATTTAATAAAAATTTCATCACCTCTAAAATTTTATTTTCTTGTATCTTGAACATTTACAAGATTTTATATCTAAAAAAAACTGTAATTTATTTTGAACACGAATAAATAAAATGAGGGTCGTATCTCTAACGAATCCAATGTCAATCCTGGCACTTTTGAACAATTTTTAAACAAATTTCAATGCATTTATTGTTAAAGTGGAAAGTTGGGAGCATCAAAAAATGGAAGCATCAAAAGGAGGCATTAATGTTTGGAATTGGTTTTGTTTTGAAGTTTCTAATCCTTCTATACATATCAAAAATAAACCATAACAGACGGACAGACAAAGTTAAACCATAAACATAAAACGGTTCGGTGAAATAAAGCCACCGGAAAAAGCTGAAAAAACAATACATTTTTTAAATATTTTTGGTAGTTGCTAAAACTTAACTCAACTTGCAGGTATCGTAAGCCACTTGTGAAAACTTACGGAAACCTTACAATTGTGGACTTATTTTATGTGGTCTTATTTATCTGCACTATTTTGTATAGTATAAAAATTACTTAAAAAAGAGCATTTGATTTTTTATTTTATAGTGCATTTCTTTACTGTGCACAAATGCGCAATTACATATCAAGTAAAAATGTCAAATTTGCTGAACAATCACATAACGAATCCATATTATAACTATACTATTTTAATATATATAGGAAAATTGCTTAAGGATATGTGTTCAAATAACATTTGCAAGGACATTTTAAATAAAAAATAATAATAAAGATTTTTATTTCTTTGTAAAAAGGATGCACATTCCAATAAGCATTTTGTTATTGTTATGTAGAAAACATGAAGATATTTATCCTTTTTAAAATAATATTATTATTACATACTTACAAAGTAAATGTTGTTTCAACACGAAAAATATGTTATTACATTATAAAAATGTTTATATATACATAAAAAAACAACTAAAAGAAATTTACAAAATGTTTTACTTAATTACAAGATAATATTCTTAAGAACTATTAAAATTTTATATTTAAAATAAACAATTTCTACTTAAGATTCATTTTAAAAATAGAACAAGAAATTTTTTTTTAAAAATTGGTTTTAGTTTGTCAAAAAAGTTAATTATTTTTTTAAAGCTTTTTGTAGTCGTTATTTTTTTTCATTTTAATATGAAATTATTAATCTTATAAAATATATTTTAATATTTATATGTAATTTAAATAAATTTATTTAAAATATTTGATTCCCATCGGTATCGTTATTTTTTTTTTAAAGACTTGTACATTTTGGACAAATTTAGAAATAATTTCTCAAAGTTTTTTTTTTTTTTTGGTTTTATTTTGCTCAACTAATTTTCTATTTTATGGAATCCTTTAAATTTCCTTTAAAGATCGCTTTCATACTTGCTCTGCAGATTCGTCTAATATCATTGAATGTAAATCCATTGCAGAACGTGTTTTTCTACCTTGTTTTGGTAACATTATCGCTGATGATACAAAAACTGAATTTTGTCTAGGTCGGAAATATTCTGGATGATGGGCTACAAAAAGAAAAATTGTATATTAAAAAAAGACTTGCTATATATAAAAATGTTTATAGTCATTATATATTTATTTTATTAAATTTTTATAAAGCTGGAATCACAGTGACACCGTGGCGTTGACAGCAGCGTAGAATATGCAGTTTTATTACCTATTACAATGATAAATATTTCTAGTAGAAAAAATTCTACTATCAGCGACATGAATACAATTACTTATTTGCCGATTTGCTAAAAATGTAGAACAATTCTTTTAAATTAAGATGTTTCGCTTCAATTTTACAAAAAAAGTATAGAAACAGCAACTATGAAAAGTTCCTTTCAACGCGTACAATGTAATTTAAAATTTAAGGTAAACATAAACGCTCGTTGACGGTGACGGTGACGGTGACACTGTGTTTCCAGCTTTATGTATTTGATGTAAAATTATATTTTATGAAAAATCCATTTATTTGTGTTTAGAAAATTGAATGAAATTTATTGAATTTAAAAACAAAAATAAAAAAAAAATTGGAAAAATTATGTAAACGATAAAGTAAGTGACTTTCAAATTTTAGAAATCTTCCGGAATAATGTTATTTAAAAAATATGTTATGGATTGGGATTGAGATGTTTATAGCTTTTAATAAAGTTTAGAAAATTATTTTTAAATTAAATTGATATTTTTTAAAAGGATATTATAAGAATTTTATGATGATTTTCAAAATTTATTATCCCATTTTTATAATTCGGATATCGCGATTTATTTAAAAAAAAAAATTAAGTTGTATATACATTTTCAGCATATTTAAAATAATATTTGATAAATTTTTGGTAAACATTACATTAAATTATATAAATTTATAATTGGAACCGATAATTTAGTTTGCAGGGAAGAATTACACTATTTATTGAAACTTGTTCTAACGTTCTAAGTGTGCTGGAATCAAAAACGTTTTGCTGGATTAGTTACCGGCTTTCATACTTTATAATATATTCGTCTAGAAGTGTTAAGCTGTGAGTCAATTTATTGTTCAGTAAAATTTAAATTTGACCTTTTCCTATATTTTATATGAAAATCGATTGAATGGACACAGTCATACAGCGATTAAATTCTAATCACTTCGAAAGAGTTTAAAATTATTAAAATTAAAATTATTTAAAATTATTAAAATTATTCAAATTGTTAAGACAATTTGACATTTGACAAATGAAATTTGACAGTTTTAAAAGAAATTATGTGGAATGAAAGATGATTTACGAATATGTTATAGAGGCTATTAAAAATTATCGGGAATTAATAAACAAATTAAAAATTATATGTTTAACAGAAAACAAAATTTGAAACTGACAAATTTAATGGAATGAAATCTACTTAACCAGTCGATTAGCTACTGAACCATTCAAATCGAAACTGAACTAATTTATACATTGTAGCCTAAGCTTTACAAAGAATCGACAAAGCTAATAATAAAGTGACTTAATAATCTATCCAATTAAAACAAAAATATAAAAATTTATATTAATCAAAAATTATTTATTATTTTTTCCATAATTACTCTAATAATTGGGTTATTAATATTTTACTATAGCCTTTTTGACAGCTTTATTAAAGCAACATTTAATATGTTATTAAGTTGTATTGAAATTATATATTTTTTTTAAATGGAATCACTAGACCAATAAATTATATGAAATTTCATTATAATTTTATCCTATTGACCCATAATCAATTTTGTTTTTAAATATAAAAATTTTCGAGTTCTAATTATTTTACCTTTTATTTATTAATCCCTGGTATTTTATATTAAGACTTAATATTTTAATCGTAACTGGCTTATGTAAATTATTATTATCCCTATTATATTTAAAAAAAAATATATACAAAAAAAATATACTATAAATCTTTAATCTGAAAATACTCTCTAAGGATGAATAATTTATCACATTATTATAGCTTATATTATTGTGTTATCCTCGAATAATATTTAAAATACACAAAGTTTAATAATATATTCCAACAAAAAAGACAACTCAATATTTTCGAATCGTAATAGAAATAATTCTATGGGTTTTTAAAAAAATACAAAAAATGTATTACTATGGTCTATAGGGAGATTAAAGTTAAGACTTGACATAATACCTACTATTACAAACCCTGAGATATTATGCTTATTATTTTGGGTACAGGTGTGTCTTTTAGTTAAATATTCTAAAAAGGATATTTATTTTACTTCTACAGTATTTGTATAAGGTAGCAACATAATGTAGACATTGAATTAGTTAATTAGATGAGTAAAGTAGAATTGATTAGGTATCAGTTTTCTTCTGAAATAACGCAGACCTTAGGTCATAAATATAAACGACGATTACTTAATTGTAATAAGGTGCGACTAAAGATTGAGATTTTGCCATGGAACTCAAACTCAATATTTTTAAGAGGAGACTTTTATGTTTTCCAGTCGAAGCTTTGCAAATATTATTCAGTTAAAAAAATATTTGAAATATTTATAATTTTAAGACACCCATCGTTCTAGTGTTGCTTTATGGATCAGAGTAGTGGACAATATCCATTAGCAATGAGGAACTTTTGGGAATTTTTGAAATGAAAATTCAACGTTTAATCAATGATCCCATGAACGTTGACGTGGTTTTAATAATACGCTATGATCACGAGCTGGTATATATAACTCAATATGTATATATAACTCAAGACTAGGCGCAGAAGAGGAAATCGTAATCCCCGGTAGGAAGGACGATGATGAAGCATGCGTAAATTTTTCAAACATTTGTGGAAATTGAAGTGATTTGAAAACAACTATGATTCAATGCATTGGCCCATTAGGGCTGTAGATTGTATATTAGTAACTGATTGAAAAATCTATAAAACAAAATCTCATGGGAATTTCTAATAATCACTTTGTAAAATTTCCCTTGGGACCATATAAATCGAAAAATAATATCTCTATAATAGATAATTTCATTAAGTCAATAAATAATAAAACTTTTCTAGAGTGTAGAAAATTATTCATTGCTAAAATTTCAATGCACAAAAAATATTTTTGTTTTCAATTTTATTTATTCTACATGCTTCCCTTAAATTCTAATTACTTTTAAACAAAATTCTGTTTATCAAGGATTATTGGGAAGTTATTGATATAATTGAATAATTCTGATAAAAATATAAAATCAATAAATTTATAGAGTCAAAAAAAAGAAGAAGAAAATTGACAAATTAAATTTTGAGAAAATGGAAAATCTCCTCGTTAAATATTATTAAAATCATGTTGAGAATTTCAACATTTTGATTTATTTATATTCTATTTTTACCGGAATTTAATAGTTGTACTTAAAATGTTGTTTCCTCTTTTAAATAAACATAAAAAGGATATTTTTATAATGTCTCATTGATATTCATAGCAAAGTTGAGATAGGATAAGGGATAATATGTAATTTTTTTTTACATACAATATTAAAGTGATTGACAACATTATAAAGCACTGAATTTTTAAGGTTATCTGAGGAATGTAAAATTCTTTATAATATTTAGTTTGTACTTTAAAACTTATCAGCTAAAATTAAAAGTAGAGTTATTTTTCCGGATTTCTGTATGATACCGTCAAATAAATCAGTGTTGGGTAAAGGTTAAATAACACCTGAAAAAGGAATTTTTCTGGATAAATTGAAATTTTAACGTATAGACGAATTAGATGAAGAAATTTTCAGATATTGATTCTTTTGAAGTACCAAAAACGCTAGGTAATAAATAGTATATAGAAAACTAATACGACGGTTACTCAATTGTAATAATTTGTGGTTAAAGATTGGAACGTTGCCATGGCAGAAGTAATCCATTGCGGACAGTAAATTTTTTCTCAGCATGTCGAGAAAGTGCAAGAATACAAGCATATTGATAAAGATATTCTGTTTGTTATGAGTGTCAACGTGTTTAGTATATGTACCTACTAACTATATCTCTCTATATGCTTGTTTTCGCTGATCCAAACAAATAATACAATTCTAAGTCCCCATCTTCCTGAAAGGGTTAATGAGGCTTATGTTGTGAATTGAGTTGGATTAGATACTCTATTATTATTATTAAAATTCTAAAGAAACTTTTCTCTCTGCAGTTTATCTTGAGTCGAACCTTTGCAAATAGCTTTGCAGTGTTACCCCAGAGATAGTCTCGCCGTTGAAGAAGTCTGCGCCGTTGCCGTTGAAGGTTTGGAATGTCAAACAAAGTTAAAATATATATAAATATATGAAAGCAAACAAACTCGCCGCCGCCAAGACGCCGGGGACGCTCGTGCCGTAAGAAAGTTCAATCGATTTCAACTTTTGAAGTCGTTGCCGTTTCCAAATGTCTAATTGATATGAAAATAGTTGTATAACATAAAAATATTGTTGTTGTTGTTTTTTTTATTCATGAAAAATCATTTTTTAAAAATGGGATTTGTTGTAGAATTAATAGAAATAATTTAAAAAAATTAAATTTTGTACAACAAAAAATGTGGTGGATATTTATATGTTATTTATATAATTATTTATGTATATTGTATTATTATAAAAAAGTTAATTCCATTTGTAAGAGAAAATGTAATTTTAACTAAATAAACATGTAATTAAAGTTAAAAATATAATAACAATCTAAAGGCATATTTTATTGTAAATTATTTTTAACACAATATTTAATAGAAATGGTTTTTTAACATCAACCAATATACTTTTATTTAAATGATTCAATGCGGCGAGTGTGTCTACACAAAGTCGTCACAAACGTCACCAGCGGCTTTTGACATTCCAAACCGACAAAGGCAACGGCATAAATAAGTGATAAATAACCTCACTCTAACTCGAAAAGTTATAAAAATAATATTTATGAATGATTCATAATTTCATGTAGTAAAATTATCTTAATTTATATTCATTTTATTAATCATAATTTTAAAATTATACTTACATCTTGAATTTGAGCTAAAACTAGAAAATTGACATGGTACTGCTAAACCCATTGACATTCTAGAAATTGATGTTCTCTATGGAAAATAATTTTTTAAATTGGAAGAAAAACAAAAATAATATTTATAATTTTAATTAAAATTTATTAATTGTAATAAATAAAATATGATTTTCTAATTACCATTAAAGAAAACAAATTAAAATTGATAAGAACAAATCATACAAAAACGAAAGAAAATATTTATATTTTTGAAAGTAGGGTTATTTCCTTACAGGAAGTTGATCCAATGATTCAATATCAACTAATGGACAGGAAGTTCTATGCTGTTGTTGGAATTTTGGTTGATATGGTTCTAGCATACGAATTTTACCCCAACGATTAAAAAATAATGCTATTGCACCAACCCATAATAAAAGGACGAATAATACAATTAATATTTCTTCAGCGCGGACTATAATTTTTGGTCCTGAAATTAAAAAAAAAAAATGAAAATTTTAAATTAAGGTTTATTTTTGCTGAATGAATTTATAATAGAATCATCAATAATTTAATTAAATGTTGAAGTAATTATTGCCAATAAAATAAATGTTGTTATAAAATTATCATACATGTTAACATTACATGGGTTTCAATTTTGAACGACTACGTAAACTTGTTTAAATCATGAATAAAATATGGTTATAAATTTTACGAAATTTCGGTTAGTTTACATTAATTATTTAAGCTTCATTTTAATCAATTAAGGAAATTAATTATGTTAATTAATTAAATGGAACGACAGCAATGAAATGTTAATAATTGCCTCTTTATTTTATAGTGTTTTGAAATAGTTTTATGTAGGATTCAAATTATAAGTTTATTTTTTATAATGAGGACACTTTTTGATGCCATAGGTTTTTAGGAATTTTTGCGTTAAGGTTTCATTATGTCCATCAGACTGTTATAGATTTTATAACATAATTATTATTGCAGTCAAATGGATGAAGTGAAATATGGATCTAGAGAGGTTAAAAACTACAATCCAACGCGATTTTAAAGCTAAAAGTCTTTATTTTCATAAAAGGTTTCTTTGTGAACAATTTTTCATCCGCACACTCGCATCTCATATGCTTGAGATGAAACAGCTCATCTGCTGCCGTTAACTATAGGATGATAAAAAGCAGACCTCAACAAAAAAAAGTATATATTTTTAATAGTGAAATTTTTTATGCATTGTTCCCGAGTGTTAAACTACGATCGGGATAACGCTATGAGCAGTTATCTGTGAAATAGTGTATCTTCATATGAAAATAGACTAAAAGCACAGCGTCCAGCACCGTTCATAGCGTCACTTTGTACGTGCACTTACAAACATATAAATGTAAATTTCATTACCCTTTTTATTAGCTAAATTAACTTGAACTTTATTTTTACAAAAAACCTCTGAAAATCCTTTAGAATTTAAATTTTGCTGAACTAACCTTTACTGTAACCAATATAAAGCAGTTCCCATATTATTAATTAACTTTCCTATATACTAAAATACATAAATTTGACATATTCTCTATAAATTGATTGATTTAAATCGATAAAAATTAATGGACAGAGTTCAAGTTCAAATGAATTAAACTGTAATTCACAGAGAACAACTTTTATTATTACAAGCAATTAGAAATTTTTTGTTTCATATTTATAATATAAAGTCATCAGCAGCTAGGGAAAATATTGCCCAGTAGGAAAAACTTTTTATATTTTCTATATTCCACAAAAACTGTGTCAAATCAAATCAATTTTATATGTTTACATATAATATTTTATTACCAGTTTATTCAACGCAAAGTGTGTTTTCCTGCATCATTAACCTTGATGCAAAGGTAAAATGTTATGTGTTCACATAATATAAAAGTAATAAACATTTATACAGTCACCCAAGTTCTTAAATGATTTATAAGAATTTATACGATTTTTGATTCGTAAGTTGAATTTTTTTTTTAATTGAAATTAATATTTTTTTTTGTATTAGTACGATACGAATAGCTTTATGAGTTCACTTTGACTCTATTTTCTGTAAAGTTTCTATCCAACAATATAGAAATACCAAAATTTATTATTTATGAATAAAAAAACCATTTTCCATCAGATTTTGGTGAAATAAACACTTTGTACTTATAGGATGAGATGGTCAGAATAGGCTGAAATTATGTGATATGATATATATGATACCGACCCCTTATATAAATCAAGCTCCCTGATTTTAAATTTAAATATTATAAATTAAGTGCATCGAATCGAAACTTTCATACTGGTTCCTAAATTTTTTCTTTCAAAATCAATAAAATTAATCAAAACTTTGAATTTTAGATGTAGAGATAATAATCCTACATTTTCTTAATTTAAAAAGTTACCAATTCGTACAACTTCTATGAATGTACGTGGCATTCAAGTAATAGAAACTAAATATAAAAAAATTGAATTCTGTAAATTTTCTGAATATATTACAAATAACAATTGAGGTGATGCTTTCACATAATATTTTTTTTATATAGTAAGTTTTTCATAAATAAACATTGAAATATTGATTACATTGATGAAAGTAATATAATAAGGAATCAAGCTGTTATTACTGATTATTTGATCTTGATGAGTAATACAAAATTAAAATGATTGTTAATTTTACTTTTAAATAGTTTACGTAAATCTTTTTTGTTGTATGTTAGGTTATGAATTACAATTAAACAGACAAAATATTGTTGAACAAATGTCAAAATACTGCAAACTTAATAGAAAAAATTCTTCTTAGCTGAAATTCATGAAAGGTTCTTTCTTTTCTCTTAGTTATTTGTGAATTAAATTGCTGGTAAATTCTATATTGACTTTTTCATAATACATTTTATAATTATATCTTAGAATTTAATTAAAAATTCCACTAAAATGTATGGCTTCACTTCAACATATCAAATGAATATTTATAAATTTTAAATATATAATTAACTTTACCATCGTTTATTTCTGTTGAATTAAATATCATATTCTGTTTTCTTAAGTCTGTAGCTGCAGTCTCTTGAATTTCTACAATTATTTCTGGTCCCGACCAGCCTCCACCACCAGAACCCCATTCTATATTAAATTAATTATACAAAAATAATAATTAATTAAAATTTTATTTACAATATAATAATATATAAAAATAATTTATTATAATATAATTATTTTCGGCTAATTGACCGAATGTATACAATTGACCTAATTTACAATTGACTAAATACACAATTGAACGAATATCAACAAAATTCTATTAGGGTGGCGAAACGTAGTGGTATACTGTAATGCATTAGGTCCTGGGTTCATCTCCAGGTGTCGCTCTAAGTTGACTTAGATTTAAATGAGTTCAGTAGTATAGTTATTGACAACAAATGTCTCACTGTTAAAAGCTATTAGCTTGTTCCAATTAAAACTTTCTTCACAATAAAAAAAAAGTTATGTTTCGGAATCCATATAAAATTAGTAGATGTACAAATTGTATTAAAATGTCACGAATTGTCTATCATTGAAGAGGAAGCTAAATTTCACCCAGGTCTAAAAAGTCATTGATGAAGAAGCTAAAGTTCACCCTGAATGACTGTATTCACCCGGAATTTTAGTTTAGTTGATCATTCCGTATACAATTATTTACGTTCTCATTCTGTCAATTATTATGCATTCGCCAATAATGCATTCGCCCAATTTACTTTCTTGCTTATAATTCAATTGTGAATTCGATCAATTGTTTTCGGTTAATTATGATTCAGCAAAAAATAAAAATAAAAATATTACTTCAAGTTTAATTGAAATATTTATTAATTATTATTTTTACCTTCTGATATTTTTGGGGTTGTATCTTCTTCTTCTAATAAATGATCCAGTTTGAAATCTGTATAATAAAAATATTTAATTTAATGAAAATCTTCAAAAGAATTAACCAAATTAAACGAAAAAAAAAAAACAAACAAATAAAACTTAATTAATATTTATAATCTCATCAATTTGGCAATTTTCCAAATTAAAAGTTTTTCCTGATCAAAATATTTTTTCCATTTTATATATTGATAATTGCAATTATTAAAAATATCGATTAAATCATTTAAATCTTTTTGGAAATTGAAATATATTGTAACAATAAACAAAATAAATATATTAATAAAAAAATAAATAAATTAAAATTAAAATTTTAAAGATTTCCCAGCATGGAATTCATATTACAAGGTGAAAGAGTTGAGTAAAAATAGGATAATTTATCGAAAATTTATTGAGTAATGAAAACAGCATATTTAAATTTTCATAATCATTGGCAACATAAAATTACAATAATTGAGAAATTATATCTAAAATATATGAAATATATTTACTTGCTGTACTTGTCATATTTTTTTTAAAGTTTCTGAACGCTTTTAAGTTAATATAACGTTTATATTTACTTAACGTCTATTAAGTTAATATAAACTTACAAATTGTTATTTCGATTCCAACAGATCTACAAAAAGGAAGCTTGAAACATTTCACATAATGATCACATAAATTCAGGTATCATCGGTGTGGATGTGGAGCTATTTCAGCCTGACATGTTTAGATCGCTAAAATTTCTAATACATAGCTTTGCGTTGGCCAGGTATATAATTTAGCATGATGTTAAGCGGAACATTTGGATCTATCTCGCGAATGTCAGACAAAAATTATATTTTATGGCACTGATCAAGCCTAAAAACCAAAGATGACTAGAGATTGGGAGTTATAAATGAAAATGTATAGAAAATATGGTGAAAATGTGTAGAATTTCCATTATGGACATTCTTAGATTCATAAGGGGAACTAAAAGATTGGAATAAATGGCAGTTTAGTGGTTGTTTATAAAAATGTATATTCCTATAGGTTAATTAGTAATCCAGTGTTCGATATCACAGGCATATTAGTTGACATTGACACCACATTTCTAAATAACTAACTAACTAGACTCAATATTGGGAGGAACGTATTCAAAAGAGATAAGTATTAGGGTTAAATCAATAGCTTTAGTGTTGCTTATGGTTCATCAATAATTTCCGATTTAGAATAAATTTTAAAATTGTGTGTCAAAATCGAAATTTTTCATATTATTTTTTATTGTTATTTTAATCAAATGTAAGTCAATTTTTCAAAATTTGACGTTTCTCTTTAATGTGACATTGTATGGTATCAACTTGTATACACTTTCGTATATAAATTTTTCTTTACAAAATAGATGAAATTTCGTTTTCTTTTTTTCTGGTTGCGGTTTTTCTTTATATTGTGCTCTGTTGGAGCAGTTAATAGCATTTTATCCTAGGTCTTTTAAATTTTAAATTTAATTTTTTTTGAAGCATATTTAAATTGGATATAGCGTATGAAAATAAAAAATTAGATTATTAATATAATATTTTCTAGAAATTGCATTTTTATTATTTAGTAAAATTAAATAGTTATTTTTAATACTGCAGTCGTAATAAATAATCCTTTTTTGGATAAATTGGATGTAATTTAGCACACATTGTACTACGCAATTATTTTTCTTACGTTATACAATATCAATTTCTTCCTTAGATAATAATGAACTTTATTTAGCGAAAATTCTATGATAACTTTTAATTTTGGAAAATTTTATTATGATCAGATTTTAAAAATATCTCAAACTTTAAGTAAATATGACATTTTGGTATGAACCAACAAAAACTTTGTGTACATTGAATTGTTATAACATAAATTTAACATAAAAATTCATTAGGGTTTATTATAAATTTGAATATATATATAAATCCGAAATAGACAACTGAAGGATATTCTATCCAGATTCTTGAAATAAATTCTATGCATAATATAAAAAATTTCCCCAAATAAATTTCTTTTAAATTCTACACTAAATTTTATTCTAATTATGTAATAAAATTTAAATTAAAAACAATTTTCTTTAATATTATTCTAAAAATAAAAATCTAGATAAATAAATTTGACCCTCGAAAAATATAGAACGAACTTTTGGTTTAGCGTCCGTCCCTTACTGTGAAAGAATTTGTAATTGATTTAATTTATTATTATTAACTTAATGATTTACGTTGTCTGATAAATTCCACTCTCAGTTAAGCAAAATAAAATCGTTTATATATTTTTTTAGATTTAATAGAAATCTCATAGATATTGTGAGATTTGATTGACTGGTCAATCTTTAACCTGGGCAGCCTTGTACTCCTTTCAAATATACTTTTAGTATTTATGTAATTCGACTTTCCTACATCAGTTTCTGCAGGATGACGCTCTATCATGTGTCCTACTTAATATCGCACTTGAAAAGATAGAGCATCAGTTTGGTATAGAAATAAGCAGGACAATCTACAACAAAACAATTCCAAACTTGACTCCGTGAATACCCAGGACGCATCTTTACCCAAGAATTCATAACTCTCCAGTTAGTGATAACTCTAAGGTCCCTCAGTGGTTTATGCGCGGTCTTAAGCCGCCGATCTAAACTAACCTAACTCCAAACCTGAGTGTAGTCACAGAAGATGGCGACTCAAGCGACGTGAGATTGAAATAAGCACGACAATCTACAACAAATTAACTCCAAAAATGAGAGTAGGCGCAAAATATAGAGGACCTATATTCGATGGACGAATGATGTGGATGTCGCAACGATGTGAGAATGCTTAACATAATCGAATGCTTTAAAAATTGTAAAAATTACTTTGAATGTTATGGTATTGCCAATATTATTATAATATATAGCAACATAGTTCATCGTTTAATGTATGAGGAAATGAACTGACCAATGATTTCTTTATCGGAATTATAATGTGAATAATCATTGACAAATGGTGCGACCGAATTTCGACTATGATAACAAAACTTATATAGAATTTTCTTAAATTTAAATAATCTAATTAAACTTATTTGTTTAAGAAAATTAAAGTGTGTTTCGCATAGCCACTGAAAATATTTATAATCGATACAATTTTTATTACCAAAACAAATAGGATCGTTGTACTTTTAATGGTGTTTCTCTCTCTCTCTCTCTCTCTCTCTGTCTATCTCTTTCGCTATTCTTAAACAGATACCTGCAAATTAAATGTATCTTATAGTTATAATACATTTAATTTCACAAATAATAAATATTTTCCCGGTTACACAATAACAATTGAAAATTGTGAAAATTTTCCATTTAATTTTTAACAAAAATGAAATTCAATAGAAATTTCCATTTCAAGTACATTTTCTTCAAACTAAATATTAAAATATCTCAGAAAACTTATAATTTTTAATTACAATAATATTTTCTGTAGATTTACAAAAACGAAATTTTAAATTTCAAATGATAATTTTATTAAAAACAATTTAAAATTAATAATTTTTTTTTATTTTGATAATTTATAATATTTATTTTTAATATAGTTAACTAAGTCAAATAAATAAGAAAATTAATATTTAAATTAATTTTCCAGAAAATGATTATTTTACTGAAATTGTTTGTAAGTTTTTTCAGGTGGAAAATTTTCATTATAATTATGTTATATTATTTAATTTGATTAAAGTTTCGGAAATTCTTTAGCATAATAAAAATAAAATATTTTGTAAGAAAATTTTAAGAAATAGAAATTTCACATTTAATAATATTTATTTAATGAATTGTAATCATGGTAAATTTTAGTTATCAATTATTAAACTAATTTTCTTTTAATGACATTCAAATTCAAATTAGCTGAAAATTGATTTAACTGTATTTATATTGATAGATTCTATAAGGGGAACTGCTAGGAGTCATGTACATAGACCAGAATTAAGCCTACTGTACTGATTTAACCCTTCATATATATATGCCGCCGCGGTGGTTGACTTTAACAACTCTTTTTACCGAAACCGAGAATTTGTTTCCAACCCAGAAACCCTGCTTCATGCAGTGCATTCTTGTAGTAGGAACCAATATATCTGCATCGCAGGCATCCTCTATATATTTACTTTGGTTATCTTGGCTATATCATGGATAACCTATTAGGAACGCGTTCGCTAGATATACCGAGCTTTTCTTACTTTTTAGATTTTTCTTAGTGACTCCTTGCCCGGAACTTCCAATAAATATTCGACTTGCTGCAAGCTTACCAACGTTGGACATGAGTATTTTGAATATCCGCCTTTAGGGTTTGCAGTCTTACCTCAACTGTGGTTATTGTCTCAACCGTAACAGTTCTGGCTAACTCGTTGGTTTTTTCACTTCTGGGGTCTAACTATGGCCTGAAATCAAATGAATTAAAAACTCATACTTATTGTCAAACTTGACAGGATAATGTCTTGCTAGACAGGGCAGTATTTGGCTGGAATGTCATCTTAACAAATTTTAACAACTTCAGAGGAATTGAAACAGGATACTATAACAAGTAAATTTAAACAAGAAAATAGCGTCTTGAAATACAAAAATCCAGAAAAAAGACAGCTAGAGGTTTCCTCAAGGAACGTATCGAGTAAAAAAATCATAATCTAAATTAATTTAACGTATTTGCAAAGCTGTGAGACATTAGGCTGCGTAATGTTATCATTTCAAAAAAAAAAAAAAATGACATTAAACAGCTCTACAATTTTGTTCACAATATTAGTTTAATTATTACACATTAGGAAAAGCCAATACATTTATTAAGAGGACTCTTAATTACTAAGTACATGCGATCTGATGTAATATTTCTTTGGAAACTCTATGTAATCATTGATAAAAATTATATTTTAATTTTCCATACAATTTTGTTAATAAGCTTTTCATACATAACTTTTCTATTCTACAAAGCGACATAAAACCTAGGGGTTTCCTCTTTACTTGGAAACAAAATTTTCTCTTCAATTTAATTTAATATTATATTTTCTGTTTTTGGTATTTAGAATTAAAATCCTTTGACTTTTTCTATGACGATATATATACAATTTCTATGAAAAGGACATTTCGGTTTATAAAGTTAATTAAAGAATATACAAAATATTTATACAACAACAAGTTGTTAATACCAATAAAAGGTCAAACAAAATTTGAGTAGTTATTTACGTACATGTGCGTAAGGATTTTCAATGTAATCTGAATCTTAGAGTGGGTTGTACAAATTCAGGACTGACTATTATTTACTGATACCAATTAAAGATAATGAGATTATGTGAAAAATTTGTATTTAATAAAAAAAAGTAGGATTTTTTTTTTATATAGTTATAGCTTTAACATTGATTATAGGGATGACGGGATGAGGAAATTCCTATAGGGAAATTAAGTATAGATTTTATTTGATATTTTCCAAAAAGAAACTACAATGTTAGTTTCACGGAAAAATAATAGAATGTAAATTTTACTATTTTTTCAATCACGTCCTATGAGTTAAAGATAACCTTATTATCTTTAATTGGTAATAGCTCAATATGCGGAAATTTAAAGCCATACTGTGGTACGCAATAACTTTGAACAATAAAGATCATGTTAACAAAGTTCATATGTATTTCTAAGAATTTTTATATTAATGTATTTTATGTTTATGTTCATTATAAGTTTGTTGAATTACAACTGTTTTTGGTCCATATGAAGAGCTCATTATTGAATTTGATCAAGTTACTATCAAATTTTAAAGAAATTATTAGTTTACCCTAGTTCTCTTATCTACATATTCTTCCATTTCATCATTTTCATCATTATTATTATTATCGCTAAACTGCAGTTCGAGAATTTTGTATTAGAAACTAGCCTACGCAATATCGAAACCGCGTAGATGAACGGTTTACATTCTAAATAAAACATGGATAATGTAATAAAATAATTAAATAACAAACATTTAACTATTTAAGAAATTCGTTAACAAATTAATAAATTTAGAAAATTAATTTCAAATTTTAATATACGGATGCACAATCTTTTAATCCATTTTAATTTTGGTTCCGTAATTTACAAATTTTTTATTTACCGAAATATTTGAAATTTTCTTTATGTTTGCTAAATTTCTGCTAGATTTTAAATCGTGATTAATGAAAATGAAATCATGTTTAACAAAACGCAATTATTGGAGTAACTAATTTGTACGCATTTTTCAAATATAAATTACCAAAACCATTTTTAAAATACATCCAATGATACCAAAAATGTGATACAAAATATAACCAAGTTATTACTTAAGCTTTTAATAAATTCTTAGAATCTAGATGACTTATTGGCTCTAAGAAATTATATACTTTAAATTAGTCTAATTAATTGTAAAGTTAAAAGATTTGTTAAAAAAAAATTGCCTTGTTAAGCCTGAAATCTATTACGCAGATAACAATCTTTTAGGATTTCCTAAAACAACATGAATAATGTAAATAAATTAAAATATTTTCCGTATAATAAAATGAAAATGTTTTTTGGTATTATGTATAACAAAATTTTTATGCTATCATAAATTAAATGACTTTGTCGTAATAAATTTGATAGAATTTCAGATAAATTAAGAAATTCATGTCAATTTAAATCCGTTTGCGTTATTATTCAAATGTATAAATTATAAAATCATGTTCGATACTACAATAACTAGTTAAATTTCTTCTTTAATATTAAAATTATTTTTCTTTTTGAAATTATTATATATGTACAATGGAAAATTTTGTAAAAAAAATTTCTATTTATATATTCCTTCAAATGGAAAATTTCCATTGCAATTTCCTAAACTATAAATATTCAGGCAGTTACACCTTTTATGTTGAACAAGCAATTATGTTCAATGAAACTTAATATATCAACAATATATAGATAGACCTATAGAGTATAGACCAATGTATTAATTTCATATTAATTTCATTTTTGCATTTTACTTTTCCCCCAGAATATCAAAATGAAAAAGAAATAAGAAAAATTCGATACTTAATTTTGTAGATAGAGTAATTTACCAAAGTGGTTTTAATAATGGGTTAATTGTCATAAATTATTTTATCTTTTATGACTTAGAAATGGAAATGTGCTTATGTTTTAAAGTCAATAAAATTTTATATAACAATAATTCTAATTCAAAAAACGGAAAATTTAATAAAAATTGAAAAAAAAAATATTTTTATTTAGTTCAAGTGATGAATTGAAATTCGATTTCAATACAATCGAATAGTGTATAAATCAAAAATGGAAGAGAAAACTTATTAAAAGTTTTTGTGTTACACTTTTCATTACAATCAATTTTCCTTTTGGTTTTTCAATAAAGTGAAATTTGAATACATTTGTTACATGTATTCACAAAATTTATAAAAAATTCATTTCTGAAATTGAAATATTTATTTTCGTGAAATATTTGGTAACATTTCAAATTTTATTTCGTTTTTGTTATTTTGGCAAAAAAAAAAATGTTCAATAGAGATGAAAAACTGCTGTAACCGATTTTATTTATGTATGTAACTATTATAGAATGGGAGTGTATTATAGAATGTGTGAATGATTGGTTATCCAATAACCTCTAAAATTTCACAAAACAAATTTGGTCCATTTCTAAGTTAAATTCGTCTTTTTTTAAATAAATATTTCTCAATTAAAAATGGAGTTCGAAATTTAGTTAATATCATATCTATAATATTGAAACATTGACAGAAAAAGGTTGTTACAACTATTACTTAAAAAATGTAACCCAAGGAATACCTGCAAAGCAGCCAAAATTTAATATATCCGGCGACAGCTTTCTTAACAGGACTTTCAATTATGAGGGATCATGCCTTTAAGATACGGCGATCTGACTTTAATATATATAGAAGATGCGGAGAAGAACGATGGACCATTGAAAACTTTTTTATGTTACTGTCCCTGTTTCATGCATCTGTGACACAGATGCTTTGGTTTTTACTACAGGAACGAATGCATGGAGCAGGAGTTTTATGCTTGAAACTATGTTTTATTCGAAATCGAAAGTATTCCTGCCAGTGCATGTGTCACATGAAAGCTACGATGGGTATAATGGCCCTAATTCTATCCTAACTGCAGCGTTTCCACTTCTATAGTTTATACAAATTGTAACACTATAAATTTGTTCAGCTCTGGGACTACGTTTATCCTGTAATCCTTTAAAAATAGTAATTTAGATATTCTGAGAAACTGTATATATATAAATTTTCCAATTTATATCATTTTTATTACACAAACCTTTGTAAATTTCAATCATTAATAATATTCAAAATATTTCATTTCAAAATAACATATTCAAAAGAAATTCATAAAAAATACTATCAAATTACAAAAAACATTGAATTCTAGGAACTGAATTCTACAATATTTTATGGTATCAAAAGAACATTGAACCTTTAAATATTTTAAAGACTATAGATACGTTAGAGGAAAACAAATTTTCTTAAATTTTATTTTGAACAATTTCCTTTTATGATACAATTCTAGTTGAGGTTTATAGGTTAAAAATAGAGCAATAGAAATTTTAAAAACATTTAAAAATTCAATTTATTTTTAAATCAATTTAATGTTAGCTTTAACTTTAAAGACATTATTCTGCAGTCATTCTGAACCTTGACCTAAGAAAATCTGTTTTTTTTTTTACAATATTATTTTTCTACTTAACTGAGATACAATAGATTTTTTCAATACTTTACAATTTAGTATAGAAAATTCTTTGACAAGGCTTTTTTCTATATAAGATTTTTTTTAGATATTTTGTTTGTCGACAATCAGAAATTAAAATGACAATTACAATCTTTTAATAGATCTATTAAAGGATCAAAGAAAAGTATAAACAGCTGACACCTTAAAAGATTTCTTCTTTAAATTTTTATGTAAAGAAGAAGGTGAAACAATTTTCTAGAAAGTGGCAAAACCAGAAATTGTGATGAAGTTAAAAAATAGCTTAGAAAATAATGAAGAAATTCTGTATTTATAGATAAAATACACATTTATGGTAAAACATATGCGAAAGATTTTATCTGGATCTATGCAGGAATTTAAAATTCAACAAAGAAAAATTGTTAATTGAATATTTTTGAAAGTTATGGTTAAATTTTAAAACATGTAATACGGATAATATTAATCACACTACAAAAATACTATTAAATAATTCTTTTTTTGGAGAAATCATTATGGAAGAGTTGAACTTGTTTTGCTTAAAAGCCATTTAAAAGGTTGAAGAAATATTGAATGAATTGAGGATATCTTTTAACCATGTAATTGACTGATGATACTCATCTACAACACTGGTAAAAGCTTGCAACAAGGAAAGTAACAAAATATTCATGGGGAGTCGTGACCAAAGTGGTAACCAAGAAATGTATTAAGCAGGGGTTCTGCGTTGAAAACCAATTCTCTGTTTCGGACGAAAGAGTTGGTGGCTAATGGCCTTCAATATAGATTAATAATTAATTGATAATAATAAGTTACTTAATAATTTGAAGTATTCAAATTATATTCATCAAGTAAAAGGAGTTAAGCATTAAACAATTGATCAGCAAGACTGATTTTAGTAGTAGAATATCTACTAGCATGTCGTCGGCTCAGTATTTGTTTATGGTATACGATCTATAGTTTTTTTTTAGACAACTTTTTATTTATACTATTCGTTTTTTATATTTGCAACAGATTACGAATATCACTTTTATTCAAATTTAGCGCTCGTATGACTAAAAATTAGATATGTACGTTTTTTTTTTGAAAAATGTGTTCAATTTTCGTTTGTCTTACATGACTATCCTTAAATAAAACCGATTGTACGTGTAATATTTTGTCATACGTATGTATAAACAAATAGTAAAAACGTTCCAAAGTTGACATATGTAAACGTGGTAAATAAATAAGCATAATAAATATTTAAATAATTGGGTCGTGAACCTAACGTAGACAGTTTAAGAAAACCAATAAATAAATAATTCAGTTTGCATAAAATGCATTTTTCGAGAGTCAACCAAATGTCGCGTATGACATAACAAAACTGAACCGACGATATGTTGCCAAAACAGATATTTTTTAATAATTCGAATCGAATATAATTTTTAAAAAATATTTTTATGTAATTATTGTACTAGAGTTTACGTTTTTTACAAAGTAATTTCTGGAGGCCATATAGCAAAATGTTATTAAAAACTATGTTGTTAAAATTATACTTTAAAATTTCTACTGTATTCATTTAATATAATTTCTGTTTTTCGTATTTTACTTCTATCACAAGGAATAAATAAAATTAATGATATAAAATTCGTTTTCTCATTATTCTTACTAATATTAATCTTAAGGCATTTTAATATTTTTCCTTTTCTAGATTTTTACTAAAAATTCAGTTACTTAAAGACATAAAAAACTCTTTCCTTGAAATTTTATCATATCACCAGATAATACATTTCATTTTGGTTGGTAGTCAGGTTCTGATACTTTAGAAAAAAAATCTGATACTTTTATTTTTTATATAAAATAATGATTAGATCGAAAAACATATTGTTAATTTGATATTACATCAACAAAAAACATAAAAAAAATACTAATCAACATTGAAATTTTGTGTGCAGAATAAATACAAACGAAGACCAGAAAAAAAAAAAATGAAAATGGAAAAATTTTTTACCTTTAAATATTGATTTATAAACTTTTCTATATAAACAAATTTCCGGTATTTCTCCGAAAATTTTAAATATAAATAAACTGACAAAGAAGCTTTAAGATTACCTTGAATTATTGATAAGATTGTGTTGTTGAAGACATTGAAAAATGGCAACAGAAAATGAAAAGAAAAGAAAACTGAGAAATCTTGGTAGAATCCTTAATATCCTTTATGTGATACAGTTAGGACTATCGAAATATTTTGGCTTAGACAAAATTAGAAATCTTCGACTGAACTTTTAAGCATACTATAATAATAACAATTTGATATCCTAAAGCCTTCCTTACTCGCAGGGTTGTCTGATCTTGACCACAACAAACCATAACATTTTTGAAAAAAATATTGACAGTTCTCTTACTGTTTCTGGCATTGACCTATTTTTTTTTTCCACATTTGCATTATGTGAAGGATTACTAAATAAATATTCATCGTTCTGTACCCATTTAAAAAAATTAAGGTTCATTATTAATCGGCAGTTATCTTGCTTTCCAATCATTTCCCACTTTTTAGTGTGTAATAGTTGAAATGTTAGTAATTTTCTTAAATAATGGAACGTATCATTTAAAATTATATTCCTTTCATTTAAATATTCAGATGTTTCTTCTCTTTTTCCAGTTTTGTTTTCAACCATGAAAATACTGAGTATCTCTTTTACTAAACATAAATGCTTGTAAGACCATAGAATCCTTATTTTTTTGATAACATTTCTTTCATATTTGCTGGTAAAAATTAATTATTTCTCCTTTGTCATGCAAGTCGTAAAGAAACTTATAAAACCTCTAAAAAACTGGAACCAATAAGCGTTCCGAAAACCTCTTTCGGGACATCGGGACTATGACTTAAACTGGTACTGCTGGAAACGCTAAACTCGTGATATTGAGAGATCCAAAACTATGTTCTCTAAACTATAAGTTACAAGAACTTACCACGAGTAGATTGTAAAGAGGTCACCCAGTCGAAAAACTTTGTTTGTGGATTTAGAAAATTTAGATTCTCTAGACGCCAGTTACACTAATGACAAAAAAAACCGACATGAGTAAATCAGATAGCAGAAGACCAGTTGGAGAACCAAGAGTAAGGTGGGTTGATCCACTTGCCGGGGATGCAAAAAGTATGCTGCGGGTCCAGAATTGATACATTGAAAGTATGTTGCATAGATCAAGATTGTGTTTGATTTGGACTGTGAAAACTGAAGAAGAAAATGTCTGAAACGGATAGAAAACACAAAATCTCCTTTAAACTAATGGGAATCTTAACTTGACCACAAAAAGCATATATATATCGAAATATGAGGCAATATAAAGAAATTGAATTATCTGGCAAGGATAAAAAGACGTAACTTAATCACAAGTTGAAAATCTAATTAATTAAAATAGAAATCTACATTAATTTGCTATTATGTATTACCAAATTTTCTAAATCATTAATGAAAATATAAACTTTTTTTTTTCATTCCTGACCATCAGTAAAATATGCACTTAATTAGATCTGATTTAGCTAATTAAATTTACATTACCAAAAACCAAATAAATCTGCCAATATAACTTAGAAAACCATAAAAAAAATTATTATTGCCAATTAATTTAAATTTGTTTAGTTAAATTAATATTGTCTTAATTAGTTTGTCCATGGGTTCACCACAATTTGGGTTTGTATATTTTGTAAGAAATTTAAATTTTTTTTATTATTTAGATTACTTAGAAAATATTAAATTTTCCAGATTTATTCTTGTCATTAGGGATAATTTGTTATACAAATTTCCTAAATATTACTATAATTAGTATCCAGTTAAATGAAGACAATTTTTTATTTAAAAATAGAATGGACTATAATTTCTCATGTTACCAAAATGTATAATTTTCAACAAAACTAAATGAATGAAACACGATATATTTTATGTTGTTCTTCATATACAATTAAAATTATTTCATAAAATATCTTATTTTTGTTGTTGTTGTTTTGTATCTTTAATTAATGTTTGCAGTAATCTCGAAATTATTTCAATTAACTTTCTTATAGAGCGAAAGGATAAATTGTATAATAATAATAAAAAAAACAAAAGTGCCATTAATGGGATACTTTGCTCCGTTTTTTGTACATTTCAAGTATTCTTTTATATTATAAGAGTATATGTTTTTCTTGTGGGCCATCACAATTTTCTTAATTATATACGAACGAGGATTTTGGTGTATTCAATTTAAATCTGTTCTAATTACATAAAAAAAATTTTATGCTTAAGATTTTTAGGCATATAAACCATCTTTCATCATTTTTATGATTTGGACTGTATTATATTTTTTTTATGATATTCTTCATGCTTCATTTATTTCATGGAATACAAATGTATAAGTTAATCAAAATCATCAGCATCGTAAGCTTTATCATTATTTTTATAATGGGCGTTTTGGGAATTGAATTTATTTTTCTTCATTTTGGAGAGATTTTCTATATTATTTTTGTGAAACAAAATAATTAGGTCTATTTTTATATTATAATAATGTCATATTTAATGTTTATATTTTGTACATTTTGTCGTAATTTATATTATATTTTTTATTACGTAAGAAATTATATCGAAGATTATAACATAAATAATAAGTCATGTGAAATAAATCTCGTTTTCAATCAATTTTTTTTTTTAATATATATAAAGGATTCAAATTTTTGAAATCAAATTGTTATCAATCACAGTATATAAGAAGATGAATTCTAATATATTTAATGATGTTGCTATAGAATTTAACAATTTGAATGTAGTTATGCAAATAACAGTTTAATATCAATATAACTAAATGGCTCAAATTCAGACGTGATGCCACTAAAATTTTCGTTTGCTTCTATATTATTATCTCCCAATAACTAAATGATAAAAATTATTTTTCAGTAGATATTATGAACTCCGACTGTAGAACTTAATATGAGCATAACTGTATGTATAATATAACAGTTACGGGTAGTGTATACTAATAAAATTGTTACAGTAACGGTTATACTATATAATATACCTGTTCTGTAACTGTTATACCAGATCTGTAGCTGTTGAATAAAAGTTATACTGCAATATTGTATACCAATTACAGTTTACCAGATATTAATATATCATATACTAGTTACATTATTTTTTCTATTATACTATTACGGTAACTGTTATACTAGTATAGCAGTTAGTAACTGTTATACTAGTATATCAGTTAGTAACTTATATACTAGTATAACAGTTAGAATAACGCATTTTTAATTAATCAGAAATATATATAATTTTAAATGCAATTTTGAAATCAATATATTTTTTTATAGGTAATCTTATATAAATTAGCAAAATAAAAACACAACAGTCACAGCCCATGGGAATGACAAAATCATACAACCTTAATTTTATGTCTTTTTAAATATTGGTAATAAAATATTTGATTTCGATCTAGAGTAATGCTAGAAAGTAACATTAACATAAACCGATTTTTGACACATTTATTTTTGTTTTGTGAAAATCTGTCTAAAACTTAGGTCCAATTTTATTGCAAAACGATATTCTCTTAGATAAGCTTTATATAGTATGAATATGAAAGATCAATTTTGATTTCTCAAAGTTGGTTTCGTCATCATCACTTTTTTCACTGGCAACATTGTCCTAATTTTTTTCAGTCGGATTTTCTTAATTAGTAAATAATTTAAATTCATTTTATATTTTTATATTTAGCTTTATTTATTATATTAATTTTCTATATTATAAATTTCAATACAAATAAAAGTTTTCTCTACAATTTTGATTTTTCTAACAAATTTCTTTATATAAGAAAGTTTAAAATATTTTAAAAAATTGACATTTTTATTTATACATTTTTCAAAATATATAGTCTTAAAATTAATATTTTTATTATTTTTATATCATATATACAAATATACCTTTAGTTCGTAGTGACATTTCTAAATAATCTTTTTCATCTTGATTCATTTCTAATTTCTTTTCGTCAAATTCTTGATATCTGTTACGTTGGCCACCACAACGAAATAATAATTTCCTTAACCATAAAAATGATATTTTAAATGTAAAATTATTTCTTTTTGGTATACCAAAAAATACTTGTTTCGGATTTTTATGTGTAAATCCTGGAAAATCAATTGGTGAAAAATTACCACACATTGCTTCTGGTATACCAGTTACATTAATAATATCAATTGTACGAAATTTTTCCAAATTTAATTTCCATTTAGCATAGTCAATAGCATCCTCAACCGTATCATAATAATATTGACAACAATTCAATAAATGTTTATGTTCACAATGTATACAAATATCATCGTCAAATGATGATGAACGTTTTAATGAATCAGTTGTTAAATTTGTTGTCTGAAATTTCAATTCTTCATTTTGTATAATTTTCGTATCTGATAATTGAATTATTGGTTCTGAATTTTCAATATTTCTTTTGGTTTTCCGTAAATGACGTCGTCGTAATGTTATGCGTTTATATTTCAACATTAAATTATAATGTTTTGTACCAACATCATTATAATCTAATGCTTCAGCGAATTGTGGAATACGATCGTAAACGTCATATGCTGATGTCAAACCTTCGTGAACACTTTCAATGCAACCCATTTTTTTATATATCAATTTTTTTTTTTAAATTTAAAGTTTATTAGCTAAATTTACTTTTGACACTGATTTTATTATCGGTTTAAAGTGTGAATTTATATAGTTTTACGATAGGTCTAAGTAATTTATATTTTACGCACAGGTAAATTGTAAATTAACAGTGTTTAAAGCCAAGGTAATTTAGTTTATAATAGTATTTGTTGAAGAGGTTGTTTTGTTTAAGGTATTATTCATTATATCACAGGTAATAATGAATGGATTTTCCCAAAATTTTAATTATTTTACTGAAAGGATCACTTTTTAAAGATATAATTAAGGATATACCCGCGATATATATTATGTGTATTTGTATTTTCATAGTTTGATTTGAATAATATTTAAAAACTGATTTTACCTATTTTTTCTTAGAACGTATTCAGTAATGAAAAAATTTTCAAATAATGAATCATTTTTCTCATTAAATTCATCATTAAAATTATTATTCACTTTGATCTTAAAAAACTCTGCTGGTCTAAGAGTCTATATCACAACTATATAATTTTACTTATGTCAGATTAAAATTATTAATTTTATTACCGTACATGAAATGACAATAAATATTTATTATATAATTATTAATATTTTTATTTTTAATTAATTTTCAGTTTCGAAATTTATTTGTTCTCATAGAAATAAATTGAAAATATTTTGAATTGAAATAATAATAAAGTTTATTCATTTAAGAGAAGATTAATGTGGTTTTCTATTTCAAATTTTGATGTAATATTGTTAGCTACAGATCAATTTTTGTATATTAGTTTTATTTTGAAGTCATAATATGTCAATGTCATTTCAAATAATATTGGTAAACAAAAAATCGAGATTTCAGAAAATTGATCTAGATCAAAATAAAATAGATTTTTGTGCCAATAGAAATCTACATAAATTACAAATTTTCATATTTTCTGTACAATTTTTTTTTAAACTAATTTAGTTTCATATTTTAACAAATTTGAATTACAGTGAAATCAAATAAATTATTTGTAAAATTGTTAAAATTCTAAATTGTTTAAACTAAAATTAGTATATTTATTATCAGAGAATTAAAATATTTACAAATTTGATCTTTAACTACAACTTTAAAATAATTGTGTTCACTGCAATTAAAATAGTTATAAAAAGCGGCGTAGCGTAGTGCCAGTGTGTTATGATGTGATGCATTAGGTCATTGATTCAACTCCAGACATAGTTGTCGTTCTAACTTAACTCAGTTTTAAATGAATACCAGTAATACAAATTTGCAATAAGTAATTAGTAATTAATTTTGATTTTAAGACTGGGCAATGTGGTAACTGTTGATACCATTTGGTGACAATAAATGTCTTACTATTAAAAGCCAATAGCTTGTGACAATTAAAAGCTTCTTCACTATAAAGAAATTTATCGTTCAGAATCCATTAGGTTCAAATTGCTTCTATCATTGAGGATAGAAGTTTAATGACACTATGCTCCCAAGTGGGATGAACAAGAAAAAAAAACTATACAAAGTATAAAACTAGTTTACAAAATATTCTTAGCTTTTTCCAGACTTATTTCGTTAGTTTTTTACAGACTTAACTTCAATTATTATCTCTACAAAATAAAAACTTATTGCATTAACTTTAATGTTTGCAATAATCTTGAAATTATTTTAATTAATTTCTTAAATGGAAAAGGATATAAAAGAATGTATATGTAATAATAAAAGAAACAAAGGTGCCATTAATATAATACTTTCACCAATTCAAGTCTTTACTAATCAGTTTTTTTTTTTGGACTATCAGAATTTCTTATGCAAGTTTTCGTTTTGTATAATTTAAATTTCTTCTAATTGTACATAAAAAATGTCTGTTTTTATTTCTTAAACTTTACTAATATTATTTTATTAGATTACTAAACTCTTTATGGTAAAATCGATAATAAAAATGGATATTACTAGAATCAGTGGCGTAGCTACGAATTTTACAAGCCAAATATCAAATATATGACGGATGTTTGATCACAAGATGATCGAAATATTATTCTTGACTTTTAATATAAGTTAATTATTTATATTAATTAACATCAAAATTAGTAAATAAATATGTCCACCTAATCAAATCCTTTTTAGTGATTGAATAATATTTATCTTTGTAAAATTCTAGTTAGAAATGTGAGCCCTCATTTACTCGTTTTACTTATACCACTGGATATAATGAACATATTGTAAAATTAGGAATTTGAAAATCTGTTCTAGAAGTATTTCATTCTAAATACTATATGAATTTTTCCATAACGTAAATAATTATAGATCCAAGTACTAGAACTAGTCCAATTAATAATTTGCTGTAATTTAAATTACCATTCCTTGTCTTTATTAACATAAAATAACTCGTGTAAGGTCCCCTTTGTATTCTTAATTATTTATAATATAAAATTAACAATTAAAAACTATTATTTACATTTTATTTTTTTTTGCAATTTATTTTTAACCCTCTAACTACCAACCAAATTTTATTATCTAAACTTATATTTAAATTTTCTAAGAATTATCAGGTCATTTCCTAAAATTATTTTTTGAAAATAAAGTAATAAAACGTAAATTTCTTTAGAAATTATATGTAAGAGTGTAGAATATTCTGTAATTTATTATATTTTACTAGTTATTATGACCTTTATTAATAAACAAATGTTCCTCTATAAATTACTAATCTCGAAAATTTATTAAACAGGTAGTTAAGTAAATTAGTCATCATAAAATATTTTATTTACTATTAAACAGTTGGTAACTTTAAAATTATGAAATGTCAAAAATGTTAGTGTAATTGTATCAAAAACCTGTAACTATAATATCAAGAAATTTTAGTAATTTCTTAACCATTAGCCTGTGAATAACTCTAAAGAAAATATTTTGAAAAGTGTCAAAGTTATTTATTTTATAAAAAAATGGGTTGTATAAAAAGTTTACCACAAAATGACATTCTAAATGAAACAATTTATAAAAAATATAATAATAATAAAAAATATCAAAATTTAAGAAAAAAATTAAAAAATTATCAAATGAAATTTTATCGAAATGATAGAATACGGAAAAATTTTCGCAATTATCAAAAAACAAAATTTAATAATAATAATAATAATAAAAGTTATAATTTTCAAAAAAATGAATTTATATCATTAAATTATTGTGATACAATTCAACAAAATTGTGATTTAATAAATGATGATTCATGTGAATCAATTGAAACATATATTGACAGTGATTCGTCGAGTTTTGATAAAAGTTTTACCGGTGATTTAAAAATGGAAATCCAAATGATGGGTGACATAACAAAAGTTATGCCAAATACATCATCACCAATTTTATCACGAAAATTAAATATAAATTATAATAATTTAGTACATTTAAAAATTGATCAATATCAAATAAATAATATTGATAAAAATAATATAATTAATGATGATATTTGTAAAACATATGAAAAATGGAGTGAACAATTACAAAATACACCAAAATATTGTTTACAAAATGTTACAAGAATACCAGAAGCAATATCTGGTCAATTTACACCAAAAGGATATCCAGGATTTAGTAATAAAAAAAATGTTTGTAATCGTAGTGAAATGAATAGAATACGTAAAAGATTACCATTTGATGAAATTATGTTATAAAATTTTGAATAATAAAACAATTTTTTTTATAATTTATGTAAATAATTAAATATAATAATAATTTATTATTAAAAAATAATATTACTTTTAAAATTTGAATTTTATGTTAATTAAATAAAATCAGAGTAAATAATTAATTATATTATGTTAAGAATAAATTAATATTTTAAATATTTATTAATAATTTTATTGAATATTTATTTAACAAATCAAAATTTAATTCATATCTGGGTGGTGAATAGTAAAACCCAGTGACAGGTTGTCCTTTCTAGTTTTGGTGACCGATGAGTATTTCATTATAAAGTCGTAATTGTCACTGGGTTACACGATTCGCCTTCTGGACATTTTATATCGTGTATCATTCCGAATTGAATTTATATTAAAATATTAATTGTAAAATGTTCTGAGCCCTTAGGTCAGTTTTTTGAAATTCTTATAAATTAAAAGTAAATATAGAATATTTTAGGGAAAATAAAATTTTCTCTAAAATAACTTTTTATATATAAAATGGAAAATTTATTTATGTATATCCTGAAAAACATAAAATTGCTTTTAAAATGTTGTCAATTTTCTAAATCGTAATTTTTTAAGTTATTTCTTAAATAAATATATTAAAAATATATTTTATTTTACATAGTTAAATTTAATTTAGTAAATTGCTTTTAATATAATCTATAAAAAATGTTACTATATTATTAAAGGTTACCAAATAAATTACATTACTAGTAAAATTATTAAATATTTTTCATATTATAATTTGATATTTTCTATATGAAATGAATGTGTGACCTACAAGAAGCTATTTTTCAAATATTTGCTGAATGTTATTTTCGAAGTATTAACATATTTCGTACATTTTATCATTGCAAAAGTTATTTTACGTACCATTATTATTGGTGTCGTATTTCACCCTTTAAACAAACAATTTATTCCCAAAAATTGTAAAGAAAATAATTCAAATCTTTTGGATTTAAAATACACAAAAAATAAAAAGGTTTTTTAATAAATTAAAATTAAAACATAAATTTTCAAAATTTCCATTTCAAATGAACAAACAATTTTCGACAAAAGTTAAAATAAATAAATTTTTAAAATTTTTTATATTTTATTTTTAATATAAATTTTTGATTTAATATCATTTTTGAATAAATTTTAATATACATATTTCTATTTAGGTAATATTTGATTTGTTCCCCCACCATAATAAAAGTTATCTTGTAAATATTTTTTATGATTTTAATGTTATTTCATATTAAGAATTTTTGATTGGTTGAATAGAAAAAGTTATGTTTTACCTGTAATATTAAAAATTTGTATGTAGGTAGAAATTTTTCCTTCTTTTTATAATTAATATTTGCTAATATAATATAAAGTAAAAGTAAATAAATATTCAAGAATGTTATTTTAAATATAATTTTTGTAATCGTCCTTAAAATAACTGAAATTAAATTAACTACGTGACTAAATATATTTTCTGAACTCATTAAATTCATCAGTTAATCGTAAATTGTCAACCATTAAATATCATACGTGACATAATTATTTAATCATTATTAACAATTAAAATATTTACATTTAAATAAATAATTAAAAATGGTTTTAAATAAAATTAAAGAAAAATGTAATAAATTTAATATTAAAAAATATTGTAATCGTGTATCAATTCATCAAATTTCATATTCAGAAATTATTATAAATTGTAAAATATTTGCAAATAATCTAAAATCAAATTTCAACAAATTCTTTGATATTGAATTTGTGAGACGTTTATCATCACGATTTCTTATACCAAGAAAGAAAACTAATATTGAAAATCCTTCAATTCAAAGTTCTGATGATGATTATATTGAATTCAGGATAAAATTGGAAGCCAGCATTAATGATATTTTTAATAAATAAATTGTAAATTAAAGAAAAAAAAATTTAAATAAAATATTTTTATGTTTTTGTAAATTGAATTATTTATGTTTTATTTCACTGCAAATATAATTCTGAGGATTTTAGAATGAAAATTTCATACGATATTCTTTTTCTTCATAAATTGATTCCTGATAATTACATATATTTTCCATATATTTTCAAGATTCTGAAAACTTAAATCGTTTATATAATCAAATTGATCATCATTGACACTCCCGACAACATTCTCAAATTCTAAAACTTGTTGTAATTTATGTTGGATTAGTTCGATATTTCCGAGTACATTTGGGATTTTCAAAATTTACAAATTGTTAGTCACCAACTTAACTTGCTTTACATCTGCTTGAAGTATTTTTAATTAATCAGTTTTATGTAGTAATGAATTTTATGCAAGTTCTATTGTGAAATGAATTAATAGCTTCGTTAATTCTGAAAAAAATAATTTAGTGACTTTAATTCTTACAAAATATTCCTTTGTAGTAGATAGATACGAAAGATACGAATATAAAGTAATTTATATTCGTCATTGACGGATTAAGAATATTAGTTCCAGAAAGTACGAACAAAATTTGATATTATAGCAATCAACTTAAACATTTTAATATTGTAACTTTGAAGACGTCTTTTCGGTTCAAAAAACAAAATATATTTAATAAAAATAATTTACCAATGGTTCAGCTTTTATACTGAAATATTACTGAAATAATTTACCCCATTATCTATAATTACTACTATTCGGATTTAAGCAATAATTATTGAAAAAGTAATTAAAATTTTGTAAATAATTTTCATAATTACATATAGATTTTATCTATTTTAGTGAAGCAATTATACCCTATTTAAATGAAATAATAAATACTTTTAAAATGGGAATTTTGTTACTATTATTTGTAATGTATTGCTAATAATTTACTATTGAGATTGATGATGCAAAACTAATTAAATATAATAATTGTCCTTTTAGTTAATACTTTTATTTCACTTCCTATCCGTATCTGATGCTAGGTGGATTCAACTTAGCATGAATAGATTGACAAGAAAATTGTGACCGATGCACGCAATAAACAAAATCTAAAATTATCACATACCGACATAGCTTAGGGCTGTATATACAGAACACTGGCCGATCGACGAGTACGTCGTACGGATGTGCATCTAGTACAAACAGTCGTGTTGCATTTGTATAGTAACTATCATCTTAACAAGTTAAATGATCTAGCCAATAAATGGTCTACAGATTAGAATACATTTCCTTAAAAATAACATAATGCATGCTTTCACGAAAATATGTGGTAGCAAAACGGTGCTAAAGTGTTACTTAAAGTGCTGGACAGTGTTTCAACCAACCAAGTAAGTTTGTATTAGTGAGTTCCATTTGATTATTGTGAACCCAATATCGTAAGAACTAAATCCCAATATCGCAAGGAGTAATCTTAATTTATAGTAAAATTCTTTTACTACAAATATTCAAACTTTGATCTTGATTGAAAATGCTATATGTTTTTGAATATAAACTATTAACACTAATTATTTCTTGGTAAAATTATATTCCCAGTAAATTGGACCTGTTAATAACAATCATCACATTAACGTGTTAAGATAACTGATGACTCCAATATTTACAAAATAATCTTGCCAAATTGTTTTATTCAATAGATTATTTTAATTTCATTTACCAGGAAAATTAACATTTTAAAATATTAAGATAATAATCAATTTATATTTTGATGACAAAATGGATTATTGAAAAACGGAAATAATCTTACTAAAATATTTAAATCAAAGTCTAACAAAATTTAAAGCCAATAATTATGAAAACTTTATATAAACATTTGTAATATTTAAAATTAAAAATAAATCATTTAAATCGCATTCCAAATCAAAACTTTATAAATTATTCACTGAAGGTATTTTGCAATCGTAAAGTTCAGAAATCTTTTTTATGTCATGTTCATCAAGAGGTTTAGCCTGATGAAAATGATCACCATCGACACAGTCAACATGATCAAATCCCAATACATGCATCAATTTATGATGGAATAATGCAACATCTTCAGTACATTTTGGACTTTCTAAATTGACAAATTGTTCCCCACCAACTCGACCAACTGAAGTCCAACATCCTGTCGGTGTATTTTGAATTGTAACGAAATCTTCTTCGTTGGTACGATTGACAAATTTTATACATGTTTTTTCATTGAAAAAATCAATAGAAGCCTCGATATTATCTAGTTCATCTGGCCCTTAAATTATTATAAAACTTAATTATTATTAAATTAATATAAAATTTATTGTATTATTACTAAATGCTCCTTTGATTTCTATCGGTATGACACCATTTTCCCATATCTTTCCATCGGAAGGTGACATAGAAATTACATTCATCACAATACCGAGAAAAATTCCAATTACAAAAGTAAATTGGAACATTTTTATTTATTTTTTTGTTTTAACGAGACGAAATGAAAATAACGATTGAAAATTGGTTTGAAAATTGAAATCTTTTATACTTTAAAAAAGAGTGATAAAATTTTAATGAAAAACAAAATATATAATTAAAATTGAAGTAATTTTAAATTATATAATTAAGTGTTTAAAAAATTACTGAAAAATGTACATAAATTTTGATTTATAATGATTATTTAATGACACCACAGTTTGAATGTCTTAAAATTACATATTAGATAAAATGAGCACAGCATAAATTAACTCTAAATGCATAGAAATTGTATCTATATTTCAAAACAAATAAAATAATATTAAAAAGTTAGGGTAACATTAAGCTATTTGAAGAGTTAGGTCTGAAAATTACAAATTAAATACAAAATGTTAAAATTATTGGCAAAAAAATTATTTAGTAAGAGTAACGAAAACCCAATTTATTAATTATTATAGTTTATTAGAAAAAGTTAACATAAAATTCTTAATGTCAAGCTAGTGGTTCCTTGCATTCATACATTTTGTTAATATTTTCGATATCAATGCTCGGCAAGTCCACCTCCACAGTTGTGTACATATTAATGATCGTGTTCATCTTCATTACTGCTCCTCCATGAAATCATTATCATGTTTGGCATGTACAAATCCTAAAACATTTATTAATTCATGTTGAACATTTTCGATCTTTTCTGTACATTGTGGGCTTTAGAAGTTGACCTTATGTTGGCCACCAACTTTTTCAACTTGAGCCAAACGTCATGTATAGGAGTATTTTGTATTGGTGGGTAATTCTTTCGATTGGTGATAGAATCATTTGCATCATTGATAAGATCTAATTCTTGTGGAATATTCTAATTATAAATTCGATATGAATAATTTTCTGTAATCTCTATTGGAACGATTCCTTTTATTTATATGAGTTGGTAACAAATGAACTACTCACGATTCCGGAAAAAATTGTAATTACACTTAATTTGTACTTATTTAAAATATTTAACTTTTTCTCAATTCAAAAGTTAACTTTGAAATTGACATACTGAATTGAAGCTTATATGCTAGCTCGGTGAGCTAAATTATATAATTGTGATATAAATTGCATAATTTTCTTATACATTCTTAGTATATATTTTTGAAGTTTTTAGAAAATCATAATATTTAAAAAGCAATAATTTACGGATCTATGAAGATCTTAACTATTTTCTAAAGTCACTTGGATTTTCCAGATTGTATGTAACTCATTTTGCATAAGCTATTTACAAAAGTATCAAAATTCAAGAGTGTAAAGCTGATTGAAAAGTTCGATTTTAAAGAAATATAACAAAATTAATTTAATATGATAAGCTTGTTATATAAATTTATATAAATGTTTTTAACTTCTCCTCTATAATTATTTTAATGCAAATTTGTATTTATAAATCAATTAATCTTCATTACATTAAATTCCCATTTCAGAAACATGACCTCATAACCAAAAATGAAATTTTACCTTTTTCTAAAAATAACCCACAATTTATTAACGTGTATAACATTTAACTTTAAATTTAACTATGCAATTCTCTTAATATAAGTTGAATGTTTCAACTGCCTTCACAAAGTATTACATTACCTTCCGAATTTACCACCTTATACCTTCCGAAATTTTGTATTAAATTACCTAAAATTGTGATTCTGTTAAAAACTGTATAACGAATGATTTAAAAATCAGTACATTTACAATATTTAAAGAATAATCAACTGAATAATAAATTTCGATAATAAAATAATAATTTATTGAAATTATTTATAAAAATGGATTTAAATAAAATTAAAGAAAAGTGTAGTAAATTTAAAATTAAACAATATCATATCCGAAATCCATTTTCATCTAAATCAAGAAAATTTACAACCTTGAAAAGTTGGAAGAAATTTACTAAAATATTCAAATCAAACTTTAACAAAAATCTGATTGCTGCTGAACAACAAATAAGGACTTCAACACAAATTCACAATAAGAAATCAATGAAGAATTTAAGAAATGATTACATGATATTAAGATTGAAATTGGAATCCATGATTAGAGAAACTTTAAATAAATTGTAAAACAAAAATGAAAAAAATAAAAAATAAATTATTGAAATTGTAATTTAAATCAAATTGTTTTTATTGATAATTAATATTATTCTTCAGTGGTTTTATGGCATCCATACAGTTCTGAATGTGATGATGAGAGGAATACATCTGTTCGGCATTGTTAGCAATATCTTGAAAACTTTCAGAAATTTTAAATCCCGAAAGATTGTATTGATTTATGTTAGAAAATTTCAATACTTGTAGTACAATTAGGAATTTTTTAATGACAAATTGTTCGGCACTAACTGAACCAATCGAAGTCCAACATCCTGTCGTAGTTTATTTTGAACTGTTGCGAAATTTTCTTCGTTGGTACGTTTTACACACGCTTTTTAAATGAAAAAAATCAATAGTGGTATCGATATTATTTATTAGCGAAATTCGATTTTTAAATGTTGTTGAATATTTCATTAAATATTTATGTACGGTTTCGGTTATATAATTCAGTTTTATTAGATCCTACCTTACCTTTCCCTCCTTTTGATCCGCAATTGATTAGGTTGGCGACAGAGGAAATGAAATAATATTTGATATTCATAACATCGAATAACAATGCAATTACAAAACTTAACTTGATAATTTTTAAATAATTTCTAATCAGTAGGAATTGATTGATCAGAAACGTGATATATTATGTGGCCTTGAAAGGTAATGATCCATTGGAGTAATGGAAATAATCAAAATAACTGAAAAATCATGTTAAATTACATGATTTTGCAGTAGACTTAATTATAGAATTTAAAATATAATATTAGATTTTCGAGCTAAAGATCAATATCGATACTGAAATACAACTTGGCAACGGATAATCAAAAGAATTACGAAATAAAAATTATTGTTCAAAGATTTTTTATTACCAAAAATATTTTTAGGTGACATTTTACATATAATCAAGTATTGAATTTAGATTAAAATAAAATTTCTTAAGCTGTCAATTTGAATGGAGTTTGGATACCAGTTGGTTCCTTGCATTCGTACATTTTGTTAATATTTACAATATCATGATCGGCAAGTCCATCTCCATGGTTGTGTTCATGATCATGACCATGTTCATGATCATGTTCATTTTCATTTTCATGTTCTTCTTTTTGCGTCAATTTAGCTTCCTTTACCTATTCAATAATGACATTAATAATTTCTACAAATACAATTATTTAAAAAAAATGGATTGTACGTTATCTATTACTGCTCCTCCATGACCGCTTGAATGTTTTGTATAGAAATCATCATCATCATGTTCGGCATGTACAAATCCCAATACATGTATTAATTCATGTTGAACACTTCCGATCTTTTCTGTACATTGTGGACTTTGGAAGTTTATCATTTGTTGGCCACCCATTTGTCCAACTTGAGCCCAACATCCTGTCTGTGTATTTTGAATTGTAGCGTAATTCTTTTGATTGATACGTGGTACAAATTTAATACAAGTTTCTTGGTGGATAGAATCAATTGCGGCATTGATAACATCTAATTCTTGCGGTGCTATTAATATTACGATATTTTATTTTAAATTTCGATATTTAATTAAGATTTCGATATCTGGACTTACAATAATTTCCTGTTATCTCTAGTGGAACGATTCCATTTTCCCATTTATTTACATTAGTTGGTAACAAATGAAGGGCAAGTGAACTACCCACAATTCCGAATATAATTGTAATTACACTTAACTTGTACATTTTAAAAAATTTTAACTTCTTCTCAATTCAAACGATAAACTTTATTTGATGAAATTATTGCATTCAGTTGAATCTTTTATACTACAAAAAATCACCGGCAAACTATTAAATCCATAATAATTGACGTCGGTCTTCAATTACTAAACCGGTTGTGGATTTTCCAGTTTGTTTGTAAACAGATAATTTTTAAAGCTTTATTATTTATTATTGTTGCATAAAAATGTTAGTCATAGACAATTAATCATAAAATTTGACAATATATTTTTTATTGAATATTAATTGTTATTTTTTAAATTGATTTATTTTTTAAAAAAATCCCCGAGATTACTAAATGTAGACGTAGACGCTGTTAAGTTTACAAAAAATATTATTACAATTATTAAAATAAATGGATAATAAATAGCAAATATATAAATTTGAATATTTCTCACTTCTAATAATTTAATTATAGGCCAATGAAAATTTAACTATTGATGTTGAAAATCTGTTCAATTTAAATGTGAATTCTAAAAAATTGAATGCAACAGGGTTGATTGTTAAAATCAAAAATATTTTTATTGTGTATCGTAAAGGTTATTATTGGATAGAAAGACCAAAGACGTCAACATTCAGAATTTTCTGTCGAATCATTTGTAAGATTATTATTTTGAATCACACTATACAGGGTGTCCCTACCGATATCTATAAATCTACTTTGTTTCTAAACATATTATGAAAATAGGAATAATTTGCCTGTGAAAGGAAATATTGTTTGACAATTACGTGGCTCGGGATTTAAGGTAATTGAAAATTACTAAAAGATTAATCAATAAATAAACCAGAAACGTGAAAATAATAAATAAATAATAATCATAATAAATTTATAAACATGTAAAATCAGACAGAAAACAATCAATCAATTAAATGTTATTATTTAATATCATTTCTTTGGAAAAACGTAATTTATATAAAAAATGTGTCGGGGAAAATTCAGAATATTTAATTCTATTAAGTAGAACTGTAATAATTACAATCTTATAAGTATCTCAATTTTAAAAAAGCTTAATATGCTTAACAATCTTTTAAATTATTATAGATAAATCTCAAAACAAATCATAAATAAAATTTTAGCATTAATTACAAAATTAAATTGCAAATTTGTATTTCTAATATTATCAGGTTTCAAAATCTCATGCATTTAAAATGAGGGGAAACCCATTAAATAATTAAGTGAAATACAATATTTAAGTGTGTTTTAAGACTATAAAAAAATATTAGGTAGAGCAATAATTTGAAATTCGATATTTAAGTACGTTGGTAATAACGAGGGTAATTCGGGATACTGCTTCCAGACTTTAGGGTTTTTTTTTATTGAAACGATTGTTCAAGGCCCGCTAAATTGAATTCGTTTCATCATATTCGATGAATAACGTTTGCATCTCAACCTTTTTTTCATGTTTGGAAATAAAAAATAGTCACTGGGTGCTAAATCTGGTAAATATGGTGAATACTTATGGATTCAGATCGTATCGCAATTGGAAAGATTTTATAAGATATTTGTAAACTGGTCTATTGTTGTGGTGAAAAATTAATTTGCCAGTACTCTCCTGTGATCTGTGATAGTTTTAGCTTTCTGATTAATATTATACCACATGTATTCCAATTTGCCAAAATCTTTCCGGCATATAACCCTATTTTTATCTTGTACCAACTTGAATCCATTCATGTAATGTATATCTAAGTTTCATCAATTGTTATGAATTCAAGCAAAAATCATTTAGATTACATTTAAACATGGCCAACCATTGTTCAGAAACATTAATTCTTTAACGTTTTTGATCAATCTTGCAGATCATTTTTTTTATATTGAATGTTCATGTACAATCAAATGAACGAAGAATAAAAATATTTACAATGTCTGTAATCTCATGCACTTTCACACGTTGATCATTCATGATTATTTTATAGATTTTTGCTATCATTCACTTTTATCCATGGTTCTAAAAATCAAAATGGCCAAATATAAACTAAGTCACATTACGCTTTTAAAATTAAATTCATAACTTGTTACGCTTACCATTACTTGCAAAATAAAATAAAATCTTGTTTTAAAAATCATATTAACGTCAGCAGCATCGCATTAAAGACAGTCGCATCTTAAATATCCAAATAGCCCTCGTAAATATATTTAGTTAAATTTCCATTTTAATAGAATTCGTTTATTAGTTTTATTACCTAAAATTTGTGCCGATGAATTCAGTATAAAAGTCGGATTTCTTCAAAGCATTTTCCTCACAGAAATATTAACTATTGAATGGAAAATAACTTGAAAAATGTACAATTTAAATGTAATTTCAATTTTATTTACAATCTTTGGAAAATCAATTTCCCTTCAATTGGTACCAACTAATTTAAATAAATGGGAAAATGGAATTATTCCAATAGAGATCAAAGGAAATTTTTGTAAGTACGGATTTCTAAATTTCAATTTTAATTAAAATATTCTAATAATTTTTAGCATCAGAAGAATTGGATGTTATAAATGCTGCAATTGATAATTTCCATCAAGAAACTTGTATTAAATTTGTCCCGCATACCGATCAAAAGAATTTCATTACAGTTCAAAATACACCGACCGGATGTTGGGGTTTAGTTGGACAAATTGGTGGCGAACAAATGGTAAACTTACAAAGCCCACAGTGCACTAAACAAATTGGAAGTATTCAACATGAATTAATGCACGCTTTCGGATTTGAACATGTCGAACATGATGATGATGATTTCTATACAAAACATTTTAAGATTCATGACGATGCAGTAATGACTAAAGAATTTATTATAATTTTATTTTTTTAAATATTTGTAATTGTAGAAAATATTAATGAAATTATTTAATAGGTAATGGTAAGCGATACTAAAATAACACAAAAAGAAGAGCATCACCATGGTGAACATGAACACGAAGATGGTCACGATTACGAACACAGTCACGAACACAATCATGGAGATGGACCTTCCGAATATGACAGTAATAATATCAATAAAATGTATGAATGCAATGAACCAACTGGTGTCCAACCACGATTCAAGAAAACAACATAAATTTGCTTGTGATCTTCTTTAGTTAACGTTTTATATTATAAAATGTGATCGATAATTATTCAAATATTTAAAACTAATAATAAATTATTTATAAAAAAAAAAACATAAATAAATTTGTTTTTCATTACTGCGTTTTTTAAAATCAATTTCAATTAAAACTTTATAAAACTTTTTTAATGAAAATTATTCAAGATTATAATAATAATAATTATATAAAATTTTTATGATTAATTAAAAGTTACTCTATAAATATATAAAAATGTACACAAAATAATATAAAATAAATAACTTAAAATAAAAATTCAAAAATAATAATGAAAACTTTAGGACATATTCTCATCATAATGCAGAACTAGCCTAAGTCCAGTTTTCGACAATTTCGAGATATTGTATCCATTGAATTGTAATCTTATTAATCTTGATTTTTACAGTCATTTATTATAATAAAATGATTAATAAGCTAATAACACTAACACTAACACTACGAATCACACTCTATACATCAGATTAACATTACAATTCAGTGGACGGACGCAATATCACAAAATTGTCCAAAAGTGGATTTGGGTTATTTGTGCACTAAGGTGACGGGAACGACTGGCAAACCTTTTCTCAGAATCATAAAAAATTTATGTTAATGACGACGAAATAATAAAATTTTAAAATATAATGAATTTTATATATAATAAAATACGGAAAAATAATATTATAATCATAAAATTAAATAAAAAAGGATACGAAAACCACACAATATGTTCGTTCGTGGTTGGTATAAAAGAAAAGTTTTTTTTTGTACATCCAATTGTTGAAAATTAATGCTCTGTAAAAATTAAAAATATTATATCTCCATTGAAGGTGTTGGAATATTATTTAGAATTTAAAGAACACCCACGATTCTAGATTTAAATGAATAAAATGATGAATATTTATTTATATTACAATTATTCGAAGAATTTGCAAAACGAAAAATTTATTCCTGACTTTTCATGTCATTTGAAATTAAATATAGATTATATTGAAATCTTGTCATATTGGTGATAGATATAATTATCTTTTTGTACGTTTTAAATTTTCATAATAATATACAATTAACTTCATTTTTTATCCCTGACAGAACTGACAAATTTGACTCTTTATAATGAGGAATTAATGCACCGATATTCATTAGATTTTTTTTTAATCAAGAATTATAATAATTAATATCAGTAAATATGTTAACCGAAAATTATAGTACACCGATCATTAAAAAATTTATTTCTAAAAAGCTCATACATAAGAAACTATTGTACAGTATGAAACATCCTTAATTTTTCTACCTTGACTTTTATAATTTAGGTAACAATTTGTATTTTCTTGAAAATCAAAATAAAATGGGAAAAATGGAATCCAATTTAAGATTTAAATGGATAAAAGATCGCATAATTTATATTGCTAATATAAAGTGAACTTTATTAATTGATGACTGATGAAATACTGGCAGTTTTTCGATTCACGAAAAGAGTTAAGTTAAAATTGTTGGCAGAAATTGTTTTGTCAAACATAATTGTGTCAGAGAATTTGTTGTAAATTATTTTATCATGATCTTTATTATAATATCAAAAAGTCGTTTAGATGAAGCTCTAGCTAACGCAATCCTATTCCAATTTAAAATTATATTTAGCTTCATTGATTTATGCTATACGTACTTGTAAGATCTGGAAGTAATTACCATATGAAATATTACACAATTAATAAAATTAAAACTTTACAGCTTGTCTTACGCAGAATCGACCAGTCACTTATAACCACTCTCAAAAGTAATTAACTTTAAAAAACATAGTCTAATGGCTGCAAAATTGTTTACTCTTCTCTTTGACCATATTTTATTGAATTTTTTTAACCATATATGAGCTAATAAACATATGCTTCACTGTTTTCTTGGAAATGATTAAATGAAAGAAAACATTCTTGAAATTTAATTAGTAATTGTAGAGTAAATATCTGACAGACGAAATCTTAAATATAATAAAGTCTACAATATTTTTATCTAAAATTGAAATAAGAATCAAAACTAAGTCAGCATAGATTCACTGAAATTAAATGGTTTAATAAAGGTTTTTTTTTTTTCAATTCTACAAAAAACGTCCTTATAATGATCATCTACAATCTAGATAACCACACAATATTAATCTCTAAAATTCTCTTTCATTTAAAATTAATGCATCATTAATTTTTAATTCAAACCTAACAAAAAAAAATCGTTGAAAACTTTTAGGAAATCATTTTCAAAAAAAGGATTTTAATTATGGTTATTTAAAGAAATTATCAAATACAAAATATAATGGTAAGGAAATTGTGGTTTTCCAAAAGAATAATTAAAATCAAATTCATTTATTTTTCTATGCTGGCAAATATAAATATCTAACAATTAAAAAAATACATTTTAGGAATAATTACTTTATAACCTTTTCTACTCTCTTCAGTCATCACTAAATACATTTAATATCATATAAAGCTGATTTGATACTTTGAATCATTAAAAATTAAGCTTAAAAGATTCTTTTTTAAAGTCTTCAAATTTGGGTTGTTGAAAAGGATTTACTTTATTAAGTAATTTGAAATGCCCTTATAATTTATGTTTTCTATTCATTTTCATATTAAAACAATTACAAAAGATTTTCATTTTTTTCTTAAACAACTGAAAAACATTTCAATCCTCAACATAATTAGTTAAAAATCCAAAAAGAAAAACTGTTAAGGATGCAAACAAAACAAAAGGATTTAATTTTTTGTAAATTAACCTTTCTTTAGACTAAAATTTTATACTGTTTAATTTTAGAGTATATTTTGTTGAGCAACAATAAAATGTTTATACTTTTCAAAACTGTTTGTATATTTGTCTGAACGTCTCCGCGATATAAACTCACAGTCATTTGACACATGTAGAGAAATTCAAAATTTGTAGATATAAATAATACTTGATTTTAATTTGTTATCAGGACTTAAAATTGGAAAATGAAGAGAATTACATATATTTTTTTCGAATTATCGTCTTGCCAATGATTAGATTAGATTAGATAAATAATAGGGCTGGTTAAAAGTGATCCCTTATTTAACCAACACGGCCATTATTAACGTTTTGTGGTACGCTTTATTTTTTACTTCTTCTAAGAACTTTAGTTTTTATCTGAGGTAATTTGTATGTCTAAAGGCCAAAGATTTTATGTCTGGTTACATAAGATGTTCGGATGTTTCATTGGATTACTCGTATATTCTGGAGAGGGATGAGATGATCTGTCAAACTTATTAAGGTGATAGTTAAGTCGACAGTGGTGTGTTAGAAAGCCGGATAAGAGTCACATTTTGTTAACTTTGTAGTTAATTAGTTCGAGGGTTCTATTTGGTGATATAGATGGATACTAAACAACCTGGAGTTGGTTTTTAATGTTTTATCCTTTGATACCCAGTTACTTATTGCTGTCTTAGCAGTAATAGTTGTGATACCACAGAAGTAACATACTACTCTTAGTCGTAACCACATACGAATGCGCTTTTTACACATATTGTTTATTACCATGTAAATAAACAATATCTATTTTCTAAATTCTAGAAGTATTGCTATGTCACTATCATAATCCAGATATATAGAATTACCAAAGATATGATGCCTTTCTTGCAAATAGATCAACATTTACATTGCCGTCAATGTTGCAATTTCCTGGTACCCATATTAGTTTAAAAACTATTAGTTTTTATTTGCCAATTCTTGAAAATTTATATAGGCAATCCCATACTAGTTTGGATTTAATTTGATATGAGTGCAATGCTATAATTGCTGCTTTACTGCATGAGAGAATATAAATTTTACTTGCCATGATTATCCTGGATTTTAAAAATATTTAAATATATTACTTATTTTTAATTTGCTTAGATGTATAGCAAGCTAGCGGACCTCCACGACACAAGAGATTTCAGAAAATCTTCTTCTTCCCATGGCACTACATCCAATATCGGAGCATTGGCCTCCTTAAAGATATTATGTTTCGTGGCATGTTATTGGGTAAATCCATCCTTTTGTAATTTCCTGAATTCCTAACAGTTTATTTCCATGGCAACAGAATCTTTAATGAGTCTTAATCTCCATAAAAGTAAATAGCCTTTAACTTTTTGCTTCTTTAAAAAAATAAAATACCTTCAATTAAATTTGACAATACATATGTTGTTTTTTTCCTACGTATTAAATTATCATAAGAAATCCTTTTTCATTCCGAAAGAACTGACAAAACTGGTTCATTAAAATCATTCGCTCGGTTTTCGATCAATAGTTTTTTTTATTTCCAAAAAGCTCATGCCTAAGAAACTATTGCACATAGTTAAACATCCTTAATTTGTCTACCTTAAATTTTGAAATTTAGGTTACAATTTGTATTAATTTGAAAATGGAAAAAGTGAATTTAACTTTCTTTTGTTAATATAAAAAAATGAACTTATAAACTTTTTTTTTTTTTTTTTAATTTTCCAAAAAAACATTATTAATCACATTTTTTGATTATATTTTTAAGGACATGCCAAGGATTATAATTCCGGGGTTCAAAGTAACTTTTGGTTTCAACTAAAATTCGTCCTGGTCGTCATCCTACGCATATTTAACAGAAATATTATTATTATTTTTTTTTTGGTTTATTTGATCATACTTCTACACAATTACTTGTCGGTATACAAATTTATGTATAAACAATTAACTTTCATCATGTACTACATGAAAATCGTGCAAAAAAAAAAAGGAAAAAGAAAAGAAATGTTGAAAAACAAATTGTTTTTCATGTTTTTTCAATTCTGTTTTTACACGGGGAATTATTTATTTTTATTTTTACCTGTTGTTTATCGTGAATAAAATATTTCATTCAACGCCAAAATATCCTTATAAATATATAAAATCTGCGTATTCGTATAATATAACAGTAAAGGAGCCTCGGGAGGAATGTTTTAAATTTGCGTAACATATATAAATAAAATTATAAGAATATTAAAATAATATTGTGTATTTTTATGTTGTAGAAAATTTGTTGTTATTATTTTCCAAAATGAAAATGAATTAAATAAAATATTTTGGTTGTTTTTTGTTTGAGGTACTTTATTTCATTATTACCAGTTGAAAATTATAAGAATTCTTGAACTTTTTGAAAATGAAAATATGTGTAATTAAATTTTTTGAACATATTTTGAATGCTATCAATAAAAATTATTATTAATTCTACTAACCTAGAATTAATAATGCTACTAACCTATTTTAAAAAGCTGTTAATCGGATAAGATATTTACTTGCGCACAGGATAATGGACTCTCGAAAATCTTGAGCAAATTAATTTATTCAACTAATGTTCCTTCCGCAACATTTCATAGTTATTCCATATCACCTCGTATTACAAGATTATCAATAAGTAAAATGTCATTCACAGGTGAACTAGCGTTCAAGCAAACCGAATAAATAACCGGATAGTCGCTTCTACAGTGAATTGATTTAAAGTAATATTAAATTGAAAGAACACTTTTAATTGGATCGCTTATGAAGTATAATTAGATTTTAATGTTTCAGTAAGTCGATTTATGTAATAGACTGTATTATTTGTTTAGTTTTATTTCAGTGAAACACTAGATATTTAAAACTCTTAAAGCTTCCCTTTATAAAATAAATAAAACATATTTTTGGATCCTTGTTTATAATGAACCACTACGTCCTTAATATATCGAATTCTTAAGCTTTTAAAATAGTCACACCGAATATCATTACAGTTCGCTGTTTTCTATTCAGAAATTAAATATCAAATATTCAAATATATATTAAAAATATCTCATATATTTTAAATCTAATGAAAATTATCATTTTCCATTTCCTCGTAAATTGTTAAATTAAAAAAAAAATTGAATTTATATAAATCTATTTACTAAGCACTTACAATAAATTCTGAACCACAAGAAATTTATAATATAGGTATTAATAAAAAATAAAATCATATAAAAAAAAACTTGGCATTTTCCTTCTACATTAATTCAATTTATGTTTTCTTCAATTTAGAAAATGATCACGTATAATTTTTCAAAAGAGCATAACAACAAAACTATTAAATGAATATGTTTTGAAATAAATCTCAAGAAAAACCAAATATTTGATATCCTTTTTAATTAAATTGTATATATCGAAAAATTAATTATATAAAATTTGTTGGGTTTTGTTGGAATTTGATTTCGATATTTTAATATAAAATTGTTTTTTAAGTATATTTGGTTCATTATAAAAATATGTTCTTAAGATTAGAAGTTTTGTTACAAATTTTAGACCATTTTGTGTATCAGGTTTCTAAAGATAATTTAAAGTCCAACTATACTTTTTGAAACTTGTATTTTATCTCTTTTCATCGCACTGAAATTTTGTATTAAACCATTTCTTTTTCCAAAATGTCAAATTGATTAATCTTTAAAAAATTAATAGCTATAAAATAGGAATACTTATAAACTTTTGGCATGGTTTTGCCAATAGAACACTTCTAAGAAAGTGTTAGGAAAAAAGCTTAGTTCTGACAATAAAGATGGATTTTCTTATGCAAGTTTTCCTGGTTGCGACAATTTTTTTTCGATTCAACCAATCAGAAACATATTATTGCGACAATCGAGATTGTTCATCGTCACAGTGTCACAAATGCATATTAAATTGATATGATATGTCAAAATTGTATTGGAATTTTTCTGATAAATAATTTGTTTTTTAATTAATTTAACCATATTTGCAGTATTATTATTATTAATATAAATATCAAATCTAAATTGAATATGTAAATTAAATTGGGCTAAAATCTGCGGCAGAAGTTCTGCCGCAGACAGTCACGTCAAGAAAACGTACCATCAGTAAATCCACTTTTAGAAAATAACCTTTAAATTTAAACACTTATACACTTAAAAGTTATGAATGCTTAATATTAATAATATTCAATCAATTTAAATGTTATAAAAAATCTGAATTTTTTTTGGTACTATTTCATATTTTTTTTGGAGGTCTGATGCTATATTACGAAAATTTTCACTTTTTCCACTTTTTCTCGAATGTAGTTTCGACTATAATTAATATTTTTTAGACTTCAAAAGATTTATCGAAATTTAACATAAAATCTGGACTGAATTTGTAAAATAAAAAGGATCGAATTTAATTTTTTAGGCTACAAATCCATAATTCCTAGAACATTAAGTAATAAAGTAAAAGAAGAGAATGATTATGAACTCATGAAAAAGTATTGTAAATAGTCAAGTTAATATTTGACTTTAGAACTTCAAATCCGTGATGCAATTTTAATTCCTGTTTTGCTGATTACATTTGATCAATCCCGGAATTCCGTCATTCAATTTATACTAACAGGAAAGATATGAAATACTAGTAATATTTCTATATTACTATACAACTTTGGTAGATGTAGTAATATAATTTTTAAAGAAAACTACTCTGCCACAATATCCTAAGGATATCAAGATTTAATTCGTATTATTTTTATATCTATATTATTCTAATAAAATTGGTAATTTTACAATATAAATTTTTTGATACTTCATTTTCCTGTACACATAAATTACATAAAATAAATCTATAAATATTTATTTATTATGTAGATACTTTTCGATACTCGTAAAATACCGCATAATGGAAATTTTAAAATTTTCTTCGAAAATAAAGAATAATTTATTATTTTAACAAAGGATTTTTCACTCATCTAAGAATATGGAATCCTTGAAAATTTAATTGAGTTTTGCTGCATAATTTAAAACGCATTTAAAATTATATGTACATATATAGAAATTTTCCACTTGTATAATATTTCATCCTCTTCGTTTAAAAGAAAAACCATTGAAAAACTCTTTAAAATGATAAATATAACCAAAATAAGAAAATAAGAAAATGGAATTTTTCTGTTAAGTATATAATAAGTACATAATATTCAAGTATATTATTTGTTTTTTTATTATAAATATTATCGTCAATTTTCATTCATATAGGATAAAATTGTTGAGGAAATTATTTTATATCCTTTTGTAATGTTGTTAAACAAATTTGATGTTTTTTAAAAAAAAAAAAAAATAGGAAAATATTTTAAATATTTACCTAAAGAACATAAAAACATTTTTCTTGAATATATTTCGAAATTTTGGTATACTAAAAGGAAAAAAAAAGGATTAAAAGTGCGTACATATAAAAGTGTAAATCGAAAAGAAAATTATTTGGAAATATTAAATAGTTTGGGTTAAATAATTCTAAAATTTGGAAATATTCAATAGTTTGGGTTTAATAAATAGTTCCCATTTTGAAAATGTTTATTTGGGAAAATCATGAATCACTTGCGTTAAAGCTTTGCGGTCCCTATATCCGGATTTAGTGGAACTTCTAGAAATTGTTATTTAATATCAATACAGATTCCAAACAATGCTGTTACATATGATGATACCAAATTGAATATGGAAAGTTTTAAGAATTTAAAATCAATAATTCGCTGTGTTAGTCTATCTTTGAACGTGTTTTGAATGAAAATTAGTGCCTTAATATAGAAATGATCACCAAAATCGATTACAAGAATGGCACATGGCATCAGAATTTACAAAAAAAATATATTTAAATGTAAAAAAGAAATCAGCAATACCAACTGTCACCATTTAATTTATCTCATATTTATGTAACTAGTCTACATTATTTAGTCTACACGGCCTTTTTTTTAGATTAGTAAATATATTTAAAGGATATCTTTTTAGTTTTTATATATATTCTATTTTTTAAGACAGTATAAGTTTTGAGTCCTTTTTCTTCTTAAAATTATTGTTTTTGTTTTAGTACAGGATCACGTAAAACTGCTGGCATTATATAAGGATTTATGATAGACATTATCATTTTATTTATATTTTTTTTGGCCCAGTAAATTTACAAGAATTTTTTTTGGTCATTGAACTGGCTTTCTGGTTAAGTGTTTTAGTGATGCTTTAGGTTTGCAAAATTAAAGTTTGAAATTCTGTGGTTTCGGAAGATAATATGAATTTTATTAAAATCTTGAATTTTTGGAAAATATATTTTGGTGTTAAAATTGTTCTTACATCTTATTCAAAATTATGACAATTTTCTTGTACTTCATAGAAAGGAGTGTAGTAGGAGAATTTTGGTAACTATTTAAGTTAACGTTGCCAGATGTTCCTAAAGAACTTTTCGAGACGCTCATTTGTCATTTGTCTTTAAGTATTAAGGAATTTAAAGTAATTGAGGGATGCAATACAACGACTTCCATAAGAAAATAATAAATTTTACCAGAAAGTGTGGAAAAAAAAATTGTTGTCTTCCAAGCAAACAAGATATCCATTTATCAGTAGTTGAAGAAATACTCAGTATTTTCATGGTTGAATACCAAACTGGGAAAAGAGAAGAAACTTATGAATATTTAAAAGAAAAGAATATAATTTTAAATGATACTTTTCTATATTTAAGAAAATTACTAACATTTCAACTATAGTAACAAACTATAAAGTGAGAAATAATTGGAACAGCAAAATAACTGCCGATTAATAATGAACCTTAATATTTTTAAATGGACACAGAATTATCGGAGCAATACAATGAATATTTATTTAGAAATCCTTCATATAATGCAAATGTGGAAAGGATATTTTTACTCACGGAACTTCAGTGGACCGATAAACGAAACAATAGAAGGAATTTTTAACCTTTTTTTTAAATGAATTTCGAGGTTTATTCTACTTTCATAAAATATTTTTTTTCCCGGTTTCTGGCAATATCTGGCAATGTAAATATCAGTTACGAATTCATGTAAATATCAGTTACGAATTTATGTAAATATCAGTTAAGAATTAAATTATTTCAATAAAAACCCGAAACTTGTATTAATCCTGTCATTTGATATATGATATTTAGTATAAAATTTTAAATTTAAGGACTATTTTTGAAAGTGTTATTCCAGGCAAAACGCTGAAACAAAATGAAACATTTTTGTATGAATCAAAAACCAATCAATCAAATTAAAATAATAACAAACCAATTTTTCAATGTAAATATGAAAGATTTTTTTACTTTAACCTTGAATAATTTAGATAAATCTTTAGTTTTTTTTTAAATATTGGAAATATAATAACCATTTTATTTACGTATCTTCAATTTTATTTTATTACGAAAGTAAATAAATAAAAAAACTTAAAACATATTTTTATTTTATATTCCTAACTGACTAAAAATAGTATATTTAGATATTATTCAAGAGATTATTTTGTTGCTATAACAAGTACACTGTCACTTTGAAGTGTGAAAGAAGTGTCCTTGAAAAAAGTATCCTCTTTTTATTTCGTAAAATTTTCCAATTATTATTAATATTATTATTGTTATTTTATTATTGATTTGTTTTGTTATTGAATAATAAAAATATAAAATTCTATTTTATTGAATTTGTACTAATATTTACCAAAGTTATTTTAAAAAAAAAATTGTTTAGTAATTCCATAAATAGTTTTATTTCTATTCGATTTAAATTTAAACAAGAATAACATAAATATTAATGTAAATATGAAACATTATATGTAATTAATTGACCGAATTTACAATTGACTTTATGTACAATTGACGAAATGTCAAAATTTTATAATACAAAATTGACGGAATGTACAATTTACTAAAGGTAAATTTACTGAATAAATCATCATCAACTATTAATTAACTTAATGTTACATCAATCCTGGTAAACGCGGATCCAATCCTTGGATGGCTTAAGCTGCTGTGCGGATGAAACTATAGAACCTACACTAGAACATATAATGTGTAACTGCGATAAACTAGCTTTAAGTAAGAATACTTGGAATGTGACTTACTGCACGATTTGTCGACCTTTTTAACACAACGTTTGTGGAAAATTGTTCTCTTCAATCGGGTAAATAGAAGTTTTGATTAGATTAGTGCTTAGTTTTTAAACCATAAATGGAGCCATCGAGATCTCTCGTGATAAGTTTTGACCACGGATCTTCAAGCACTCTTCTTAATCTAACCTAAACTAGTTTCGATCAATTGAATAAATTTAAATACTGGAAATTTCGTATTTTTGTAATTATTGTAAATTCGGTCATTTGTGCATTCGTTTAATGGTTTTCGGTTTTACATTATACAAGAATTTATAAAAAATATAATTCCCAGTTGCACAGTTAATTCCCATTAGATGGGAAGGAAGCCCTACAAACCATGTATAATTTAAAACATATTAACCTAAAAAAATAATGTTTCCTAGAAAAATGTTAAATTTTTTTCAGTATATTTAAAAAGTAAAATATTTCATTTCGACGTTTTGGTATTGAGTATTGACAAGGGTTTGCTCTCTAACAATTTTTTTTGTTGTATTTTGGACAAGTAAGATTAAATCAAAAGATGCTAAGAAAAAATGAAGATTTATTTAAAGTATGTGCATTTATTAAGGTAATTAAACCAACTTTTTGACAGATCTAATCTGACAAATCACGTATTGAAAAATATAATATTTAACCAAAATACATAAAATTAAAAGTAATTTATTTTCTCTATAAGTTAATAAAATTTACTTAAAATTTAAATATTTTGTGAGTTCTTTGAATAAGTAAATATAGATTTTTATGTCGTCCTGGAAGGAAATAGAAAAGTATAACAACGACCACCAAAAGCATAAAAAAATAAATTAAATAAAAAATAAATTTAATTTAAAATGTATTTAATTTGAAAAGTAAATATAATATTTTTTATTTTTTTTCATTTTTTTATAATATTGATTTCATCTACAAACAAAAATTATTAATAAAAATAAATTGATATTTTTTTTTTTCCAAGGATTTTGAAAACTTTTAGTTAATTATTTATAATATTATTTGTTGATTCACATTTTTATGACCTTGCTGTATAAAATATGAATAATAAATTGAGTTCAGGCGTTTAGGTTATTTGGGTTTAATAGACAAGGTTTACAATTTTAACCTTTTTGAATGGAATTAATTTTTTGAAAAATTAAATTTATTTTTATGGAAGATTCTTAGTTTATAAATATATTTCTTATATGTTTTTAAAAGTTTATTGGTAAAATTTGATAAATGATTGAAAAGTAGACTCTAAATTTGTACATAATAGATACAAAATTCGCCAACGACACTTTACGACCTAATAAGGATAACTTATTCCAATTCACATTATTCCAACCTGACTGCATCCTCCACGTCGGTCAGAAACTGACGTTTCAAGTTTTTGTATCTTTTATATCTTACCTCCTATATTGAGGTAAACTTAATATTTTCGCATGTAACTTAAGTAATCAGTGTCTATCCGCACTATACAATTGGGTAGTTCATCAGAATCGTCACTATTCGCGTTTACGTCCTCGAAAAAGTTTTCGTTATAACAAACATTATGGTTAGTCCAAAAGTTAAAGTGATCCTGTTACGCACACTTTTCAAAGTATTGCTTAGCGATTGATAGTGGGAGTCCTACGTGGTATATCCTGCTTAATAAAAGCCCCACCTCTTGCCAATTAATTGCATTCAGTCCCACTATCTTCTGGCGACCAAAGGATTCTTAGTTCGTTAACCATTAAAGTTTCCGTAATTAAATTACAACCAAAACAATAATCAGCTCTTAATCTCAATATAAAATTATACAATATGAAATTTAAGTTCGAAATTCTTATTGGTTTTTGACATACAAATTTTTTGGTCATAGGCACAGATATTGGAAATGGTTACTTTACAGTTTCAGCAAAAACACGTGTAAATCCAACAAAATTGGTTACAATATATTTTCCTACTGATTAAGTTATTAAATGTTAACCAAACGATGTTCATAATATTTTCTCTGTTTCAAATTATAATTTTGCAGGATGGACGTTAAATAAAACACTAAAAAATTTAAAGAAATGCCTAAGAATAAATTTTGTAATAAATAATTAATTTTTAAATATATATGAATATTTAAATTGTTCATAATAGTGTAAGAAATTAGTTACTATTTTCAGAAACTATAAAATGAAACATAAATTATTAAAATTTAATTATTTAAGTTATTTATATATACAATAATTAATAATTAACTTTCTTTAATTTTGTTTGTATATCAATTAAATAGACTTATTTTTAATTATTTATAATTAAATTACATCAGATTAAAAATATATTTTGTAAGATCAATTCGTTCTCCAAAAAAATAGTACCAATCAATTTTTTTTTGGAATTATATTATAACTATTGTCATACAGCAGGAAATGAAAAGGCAGATTAGCATGTAAACCGTGGAGATAAATTCGAGCTTATACGAGTTCCGAACGCATCTTACCGTCACTGCAATCAATCAAGAATCATTAAACGTCGGTATCCTACAGCCGCCGATATAACATAACCTGACCTATGCCCATTGTACATCTATAAAAACATGTTACACATGCGTCCCTGCTTTGATGACTAAGCCAACCGGTATCTCTCTATACCGTAATTTCAGGATTGGTTATCAATCATGAACTCTTGTAGCGTGCAGTTCGTTTCAGAAGTATAAACTGAAACCATTTACGATAAATTTGGGTGCAATGAGCAATTATTACTGAAGAGAATATATTCGGTAAATTAATATTTAAATTTAGAAATAATAAAAATACTTTTATTAATAATCTTTTCTTATATCACAATATTAATTTACGTAATGACCTTCTCTGAATTTAAATTTATTGAACTCAAAATTTATAAAATGACCTTTTAAATTTTAATAAAATTACTAATTTCCTCCTCATAAATGACTACAATAAATCAATAAAAATGAAAGTATTTTTATCGCACAGATTTTAAATTTAATTTTTAACATTTGTTGAAATTCACATTTTGAATTATTTATAAAGAAAAATATTCTTTTTTTAAAGAAAAGATATTATTAAATATAAAAATTTATGACAAAAATAAATGACGAAAAATTTACACCCATCAAGAAAAATATTATTAATTTTAACCATTCTTGGTTATTATTAATGGAATCTTAACATTTAAAACAGTAACTAAATAAATGGAAAAAATTATTATATATTTCAAAAAATATAATAAAAATTTCAATTATTTATCCTTTCACTTTATAATGGATGAATTTCAGATTCTAGACACGTTATAACTGATTGTGGTTTTCCAATGTCATGTTAAGTAGTTTCCGTCTTAAAGTTTTCCAACAAATCGAAAAAAGAAATTTGTTAAGCCATAAACATTATAAAGTAAAACTTATAAGTGAAAAAGGATATTATGTATTTAGAAATAACATGATCCTTTAATCATTAGTTAGATTTTTATTAAAGTGTTATTGTGTCGACAAAAATATTCTTTGATAAATTTTCTATCATAAAATTTAAGTGAAAGGAAAAATTATATATTTTCTTTAATAATAATTGAAAATGTTGCCCAGTTTTATCATTAAGGCACGATCATAATGTGAGCGTGAACCATTAGCGTTAGTTGTAGATTTAATTTTTCTCGCCAAGACCACGGCATAACCAAACAAAATACAATACTGGCATTTATGCTGGAGGAACAAAATTGTAGATATGTCGAAATAATTTTTGAAAGCAATTTTATCACTGTTGTAAAATAAGAATTTTTGGAATGGATAGCTTAGTGATTGTGAAAATTATCCAAAATGTTTATATAGTTTACGAGGTGTTTCAAATATTTGTAAAATATTTGTAAATTTGATTAAAATTTGAAAATATTTTGCCTCCCACGTATTCAATAGTGACAAGATATTTAATAAAATGTTGACTTCTGTTTCCTGTATTGAAATAATCCGGTGCTGGCGGTTAAAGTTTAAAATTGTTTAATCCCGGCGGTAGCTTTTTTTTTTGCTGACCGCGAATATTACGTTTACTTTAATTGATTTTCATATGTTCAACATTTTTCAAAGCTAACGCTATCGGTTGCGCTCAAATTACGTTTGGACCTGTATTGCAAATATAATAAAATTATAATTTTATTCAAAAAATCATAAAACAGGCGAAAAGAACATGTAAATTTGAATAATAATAATAATGGTTATACGTTTAAATCAAAATCATTTGAATTGTACTTAAGATTTTTCCTCTCCAAGGAATGGAAAATCGCATTAAAAAGGAAACCCTCATATAATTTACATTTTCAATTTACATCAAACAAAAATAATATTCTATTTATTATGGATCTTAAAATAAAATTTTATGACCTTTCCTTCTAAAGCAAATAAATTTATTCTTGTTGATGGTGTTGTGGACTATGGACTTCATGCTGGGCTGTAATGTCAATAAAAATGAAGAACAATTACAAAAAAAAAAAAAAAAAATTTTATGTCAAAATATTAAGTATTGTATTATGTCGTAGTGATAAAACATTTGCAATTAGTTTTTTTTATATATATTTTCGAATACACTGTCAAAAAGTAAAATTGGTGACGATGGTAAATAAAAAATAACTTTAAAACACTACAATAGCAAAACACTACAAAATTGGTTGCCTTGAAAAATAAAATATGAAAATTAAGTCAAAGTTTAAATTATGGTACACTTAACATACGACGACCAGCTACAGCGTAATAAAAGTCAAAGTTTTCATCGTACCATAGAATTTAGGACTTTCATCTTAACTAGAATAATACTAACTAGAACTATATTGTAAAACCTTACCGTTTTAACGTTAGTCTCTTAATTTCAATCCCAATATCAAATCATTTTTATTCCTTCCATTTCTCTTTCCAAACATATTAAAAGCTAAATTATATTTCAATATCATAGTGTCAAAAAGTAATTTCCTTTTCACTATTCACAAATTGCAAATTTTAGTTCGTAATTTTGTACTTGACGATATGTAATCTGAATGATAAACCTTAGCTAAACCAAACATTTACTCATTAGGAAAAATAATTTTAAGGACACTGCTATTTGGAAATTATTATTGAGGAAATTATATTAAAGCAATTGAAATTAGGGAAATGATTCGCTTGCAAAGTAACTAACATTAAAATTTTGTATAATTAGCACCTGAAGATATGCAATGAATTATTAAGAACAATAATTAATATTAATGTCCTATTTTTGATAATAAATGATTATTTTAACAGTGTATAATATATTTTATTATTAAAGTTGCCTTTAAGTGGAAAAGGAAGTATATTTATAAATATTTGACATTTAATTTTAAAAATTCATATTTTAATTGATTTTGAAATAAATTTGAATTTGGACATTCCATTCCATAAATGGACTAAGAGGAAATGACTGAATTTTTAAATATAATATAGAAAATATTTGAATATTTTAAAAATATGTTATGAATTATAAATAAAATTATTTATTTAATTCTTTATTAAGCCAATTAGATTAATAAGTTAAAATTATATACCGAAAATTTCTGTTACAAGGCTAATTCTATCATTATTTTTGTGGTTTTTTTTCCTATATAATAATTTAATTTGATTTAAAAATTGAACTTATCATCTCATTTAATATGATTCAATAAATTTCCAAATATTTTATATTTTATTCAAATTCTTTTGCCAACCGATCAACGCACGATTCTCTAATCTCATTTTAAAAAAGTTTATTTTTAAAATGTTGAACTTTAATATTTGTTTTTTGTATCTTAAATTTATAAATATATATAAAAATATCGTAAGTGGAAATATTTTCACGATTTAAAATTATATTTATTTTCATCCTATAAATATTTCAGCCGTGCATTATTTAATTCCATCATAAAATTTTGTGTTCAATAAAATTTAAATATAAAATTTTCTAAAATAAAATAAAACAATTTAAATTTATTCTGGCCAGACATTTTTTAATAATATTTATAATAATTTTTATTGCTTTATTTTTTTGTTTGACATATTAATTAAGCGATTGCGTATTATTATTATATAGTGACAGTTTAAAATACAAAAAGTTTAAAATTTAATTTAAGATTTATTGGTTTTTAAATTTAAATTTAATTTATTTTGTTACCAGTTACTATACTAACTAAATCAGGGGACTAATAATAACAATAATTAATGTCTTGGCAAATTCAAAAAGTGTGGAATATAATTAGATTAAAGAAATAGCTTATAAATAAATAACAGGCGAGGAAATACTAAATAGAATATAAAGCAAACCGTAATAATGAAAAGTTTCTCTGCTCAACCGGTCATTGTTTGTGAAAAGGCATGACAAAACAGAGGAACTAGTACGAAATTTTATGTCACTTTAGAGGTCTAGAAGAGAGATGTATAAGTAATTAGACTAATAGACATAGTAAGTAGTTTGAAATGGAATGAGTATGTATAGAAAGAAGTTGGGCCATTCATAACATAACCACAAAAAGTTCAAGATAATTTTGAAAATGATCAATGCAATACATTAGGACTTACTTCCACTTGTCGGGAATGTATGCCGGAGGAGGAAACAATGAAATATTTGTTATGGAACTGCTCCTCAGTCCAAGATTTAGGAAACTTGATAGTTTCTGTCTAGAAAAGTTTTCTATAAATCTTTAAAAGATTGGTAAACTAAGTCTGACAAATTAATTTCATTCATTAGAGAATTGGTGTCGAGCTTTGATAATGATGCAGCGTTTGATTGGAGGGTACAATAGGCTCACTAATATGTGCCCTATGTGTGTGGAAACCTCCTTCCTTTAAAACCAACCAATCAAATAAAATATTATGATATAGGATGAAAATGCACAGCTCAAAGACATAAAATCAACTAGTAAAAAGATTGAATGTTGCTGTAGCTAAGATAAGAATCAGAGATACAGAATTTAAAATGTGATACTTTGGAATTATTTCTTGGTTGACTATTCGAGTATTTGTCCGAATACTTCTTTTATACACTACTTAACAATTCCATTTTTTTAATTTCGACCTTTATCAAACAATTTAAAATTTACACACCACTGAAAATAAAATATTTTCTATTCTAAATTATAATTAATGATTATTAAAAGTTTGATAATTAATTATAACAAAATTATAGACTTTATAATTAGATCGAAATAATAGGTCTACATTTGACTTATGTTTTAATTTAAATTTTGAACATTCATTAATTAGTTTTACGCATATAAACAATAAATCATCACCAGAATAATTAATAACATTATAATTTCTTCATTGTTGAATTAAATATTAAATATGGTGAAAGTTTTATTAAAAATTATATTATAATATTTTTTTGACCACCCTAACTGGCCATCATTGATTGGAATTGAGATTTAATACAGAATATTATAATTAATTAGAATTTGTTTCAGGCATCGGCAAATAATGATTTGACATATTTTTATAGTGGCATATTATATTAAAGTAGATTTTTAATATAATTATTATGATGGAAAATTACCAATCACTTATTAGAAAGATAAAAATAACACTGTAAATTGAACTGTTATCGTACCAGTGCTGATTTAAGGTATGCAGAATCAAGGACTATATATCCAACGATGACGAACATTATTTTGGGATTCTACTAGGGTACACTTGATTCTACTATTTACATTGATTGGTTATAGAGACAACGTTTTAATCGCTATGACCAGTGTAACCTATAGTTAAAAGTGAAAATCCAATGACTGCGTTCATGGATGAATGACGTATCTCCAATCTTGTATGGAAAAATGGTGGTTAAGAAAACTGAATTTCACTGTAAGTTAGAGACAAGCTAAGAAAATGGTCTTTTTTTTTGGAAAATATTAATTTGTAGCGCCGATAAACTAAAGTAAATAAAATATTAATTATTAGGTTAATGATAAGCTGAAATTTTTATTACGTTTTCTGTAACATAAATTTAATTTAATAAAAATATTATTTTTTTTTGGCGACAATTAATCGATACTAAAGTATTAATATTTCGTAAATTAATATAATTATTTCCAAGTACAAATCTTTAAAAATTAAAAAATGTCACATTTAAATTAATATTAATTCGTAAATAATTATTAACTTATGACGTATAAATCGTATTATACGAGTATATGATAATTTTCATACATAATTAATCAAAAAAAAAAAAAATGCTGAATTGAATTTTAGCATAATGTATGCTAAATAAATTACAGTTTATAAATTAAGATTAATTGAGTCAAAGTGATTTATATATTATTGATTATCAATCAATCATTTGAACTTAATTCTATTGTTAAACCTTTATAATAATAAAATTAGTTAACCGCCAATTTAAATATCTTAATAACAAATAAATTTCCTTCCTAAACGAATTGAATTCGAATCACAATATTTTAAATCGTTATTTTCTGTCGGTTAGCAAAAAAAAAAAAAGGAATATTATTAAAGTATCCTTATTTTTTATATATATTTTTTCCATCCTTGTATAAATAAAAAGGATTTTTCTATTCATTATTGTGTGAAAATCTAACACTTTATATTATTATATTTAGATTTATAATCATAGTAAAAAAAAAATTGTCATAATAAATAAAAATTGTATTTTTATTAATAAAGGACAATATTTATGTGGATATGTTAAAAGGATTTTGAAAAAAGGATTGTTATATTTATGAATGAATTTATATATGGTTAGATTAATATTGTGGGAGTAGGATCTACATAAATTTTGTACGAAAGTGTAGTAAAATTTCAAATGTATAAATAAAGTTTTATTATAAATGTTTGTACAGGATGGACCAGAGAAATGTCAAAATTATTAATAGTTTTTCGCAAGGTAAAGTTTTTAAATAAAGAATATTTTATGGAAATATTATACAAAATTTGAGTCACTAATTCTAGAAACTTTTTATAATATTTAACATTGTCATTTATTTCTTATGATAATTATGTATGAAAATTGTTTACAAAAACTTTGTTGAATCGGATCATTTATAACAAGAAGTTCTGAAATTTAATTTTTACGATTGTAACCAGAGTTGGTTAAAAAATTGATGACTCATGGACAACAGATACAATGTGGTATTAATATCAGAGTTGGTTAAACATTGACTCTATAAACAACTACAGACCCAATGTCAGAATTCGTTTAAAAGTTATCTCTTATCCTCTATAGATTCAATGTGTCAACTACAGACATAATTTTAGTTTTATATCAATTAATTCTTTGGAAATTATTTACAATTTCGTATGATAAATTTACAAGAATTTAAATATTTCGGTTTGGGTCTATTATCGTTGAGATAGTAGTAATTCCAATAATATTCACTAAGAAGATTATTCAATTTTACAGAAACATTTTGTATAGTTATAATAAAAATTTAATGCTACTATAACCAGAAATTACATTAAATATTAATCATTTTACTAGGAACTATGCTATGTCATTATTCTTCAGTCCAACATAAAAGATTTAAAAAATTTGCTAATTTCTTTCTAGAAAACCTTAAAAATACTGGTAAACTGAAACCGGTTTAAAGTATCGCTTGACTTGTTAACTCATTCATTAAAAAAGTTGTATCGGTTGACTTGCTGTGATAATGATGCAGTGCTTGTACAACGGGCGCACAGCATCCTCGTAATTATAGCTCCTTTAAAACTAACCAACTAATAATTTTATTAATTTATATTTTTTGAAATGAAAATTTTAAATTATTTACGAGCAACAACTAACCACTCAAAAAATGCCTACTAACCCATTATTTAAATATATGTACACTAATTTTCCAACAATATTTGTAGTATTGTAAATATTTTCTATTTTGTGATACAATTTAGTAGAGATTGGAAAATGAAAACCTGTTGAGCTAAATGAAATAATTTCGAAATATTTTAATCATAAAATTTAATTTTACTTACCTTTTTGGTTCCGAATTGATAAAATTATTGAATTCACGCACTAAAATATCATAAATTTTAAATTTTATGATATTTATTTAAAATTATTAAAAATTTTATTTTTATTTTTTAAATATATTTAATCACTATCGTCACAGTTTGATGCATTTAGGCCAAAATATAATTAACAAAATTGATAATAAATCATTTTTATGACAAAATTATTTGGTTTTATATTTTGTTACAGGCCAAAAAAATATTTTTTATTTTATTTTTAAATATATAAATTTATTAAAATATTTAAACAATTTTTTGTTTTATAAAAAAAAATAATATTTTTTTAATAGTATATTTATTAAAAAATAGATTTTATTCTTGGCACAAATATTTAAATTTTTAAATAGATAATAATCGAAATTTTTTAAACTAAAATTTATAATTTTAAATTCGTTGTTTTTTTATATTTTTCTTTTAAATCCAATTTTCCTGATTTTTTTTTTTTATGAAATTGAATAATTTCCTTCAAATTTAACAAAATATGAATCAAATTTTCCAAAACAAATAATTTTAAATACGTAATCCAATAAAATGAAATAATTAAATTTTTCCTATATAAATTTAATTTTTATTACAATAAAAATACACTGTAGAATTTTTTTATAAAACGTCTGATGATTTTTCCGGAAAATCCATATGCCACACTTGAAAAATTATTATATGTATTCAAAAAAAAAAAAAGAAAAACTATAATAATCCGTTAACAAGAAAATCTACTAAATATAGACGTACCACAACCGATTTAAATGATGTCTGACGTTGAACTGAAAATTCTTCTTTTTACTCTGAATGAAAAGGAAAAGTGAATGTTAATTTTTTTTATATACTATTTTGTTTTGATAAAATAGAAAATGCATGAATACCGAAAAAAAGAATGGAAAATTTGTTGTCTGTTTTGGATATGGATGCGATGATAATAATAATAGAGAGAGGAAAAATTTTCTGTAAACATTAGATGGGCGCATGTTCACCGGAAAATTTTTATTTGATTGTATTTGTATCGGAAAATGCATATAGATTTATTGTATTTTATGTTGGTATTGTAATATACATATATAAAATATACGTTTTCGAAATTCGAAAATTTTGAATTTTCAAATTTACCGCGTTTTGGTTGTGATACATTTTGAAATAATTCTGAAAATTAAGTGGAATTATTTTTGATGAGTAACTTTTTTAATCTTATATGAGTAATTTATTTTCACATAGGTTTAGGTTAAGAAAAGCTGTGTGAATTTCCGTGGTCATTACGAATCACGAAAGATCTCGATGAATTAATTTTAGTGTCTATGTTAGGTTTCAAAAACTAATCACTAATAATCCAATCATCAAAATTACTTACACATTCTTCTACTCATGGCCTGAAGAATGAATTTCGATTTCTTCTTAAAAATTTAATGCCAGCATAGTTTGGTTTGTGCTGATTATGAAGGTATTGTTGCCTGGTGTCGTTAACTATTTTGTACGCTGCTATGTCAATTGATTTTTAATACATAATTTTATTTTTGAAACGCTTATAGAATAATAATACACCCATAAAACCGATAATATTTGACATTTACGAATTTGTTACTTGGCCTTTAGGTAGAGTACCATACATTGGAGTAGTTTTTTTTAGAAAATACTACAAATTTTAAGTCTCCTCCTTCTTAAAATTATTCCTAAAAGTAACAAAATCCTAGGTGGATTATAAAGATGGCAATCTGAGAGATGAAGCATAAAAACGATATGAATCATACTCTACTAAAATTATCAGTTTTTTTTTTCAATTTATTTAGATTTAATAAATATATTGGTTAAATAGATGGTTTTAAAGCAGAACATAAATAAATATAAATACTCGTACTCGACAACATTATAATAAAAAAAATTGTAATAATTTTTATTATTTATTGTATACTAACTTTAAGAATAAAAAATGTACGCATTTTTGTTGAAAACCAAATAAATTTTATATTTCATTATTTTTTTGATAAAATTCCAGAAATAATTTATTTATAATTTTCTTTTTATTCAATCTTCTATTCAAATAGCCTAAATGAATGGCTGCCATCCAGACTACCATAAAACAAAATAAAACATTTTAAAAAATAAATAAATTTTTGTACAAATATATTTTCTTTTAAAATTATATATAACTATAAGACTAATTATAGTAAATTACATTATAAAGATTATATTTTTAAAAAAAGTTAGTAAATACAAATTCTATATAAGTAATGGAGTAACTAATCCCTATCAAGACGTAAGCAAATCCTTGCTTTGCCAAGAAATTTGGATCATTAGAATGAAACTGAGTATTTGTTTGGATCAGCGAAAACAAGCTTAAAAAGAGATATTGTTAGTATAGGTCCATTAATAAAACGAGAAGAATACAATAAAAAGCAGATAAATCTTTAAACTTTAAGCTGGATTCTTGCAGTTTTTCCACATGCTAAGAAATTATGTGCGCAGTGAATTAAACTTTGACATTTATATTTTATTAGTTTTAATATTTCTTAAAACTTTTCTTGAAAACAGCGGTTTTACTAACTTTCAAAACGTTGAAATGAAACGTTTCAGAAAGTTGGTTACATTCGCTAATAGTGACAATATTTGCAACCTCAACATCTCTGAAACATAGTGAAATGTGGACACTCATATTTCTATGTTTCTTTTCAAATCTGCTATATTTCCGTACAAAATATAAATAATGTAGATAGACGAATAGTAAGAGCCTTTTGCAATTTCAATTTTTGAACGGCACCTGTCAAAATACGACCCCGTATACGTAAATTTCCTGTAAATGTACATTTTTTGTCAATATTAGTATACCATCAAGCACGAGGAGTTTTGACTCCTACTCCTATATCTTTCTACTTTCTCATTCCGATCAGCCAGTGAAGCAAAAGAACGAAATAATAAAATTTACCGGATCACTGAAAATAAACAAATGCTAGTATTTAGACACAATTGATTAATAAATATTAAACTAGTTCTACAGTATAACAGGTTCAAAAAAGAAAAAGAAAAAGAAAAAAATAATCAAATTAAAACGTTACCACTTTAGCTTTAGGGTTTACAGATCTATTTCCCTTGAATATCAACTGTCAATTTGAGGAAAATAAGAAAACCAACTAAAAGTGATTTGGGTTTGGAAATTATCCTAGAAAATTAATATGTAACCAAATAAATTTTATATTTCATATAAAATTCGACAAATAGTTCGAATAGTTTCATGGACAAATTCAGGTAGCCCAGAAATTTTTATTTCATCTAAAATGCAAAATTAATTAAGAATAAAGATAAATCAATAATTAAAAATTATATTAACATATTTTCAAGGATAATTGCAAAAGGTTCATAACATTATCACACAAGAATTTATTCTGATAACAAGTATCGACAAAATTGGTAACTACACTACTGTCAATTCTAAAGTATCCAACTAAAGTCAGAGTTGTAATTGATAATTATCGGCTTTAGTTAAGCTCAGTAGGATTTAAACGAAATTTTTTGATATAATTATGCCATTTTTCTATGAAAAATATTCTAGAACTCTTGCAGACCTGGGTAATTTTCTTTTTGAATTTAACTAGTACATACAAATATGTTTAAAGGATCGAATTTACAAAATTATTAATACATATTCAAAAATAATATATTTTACACATAAGGATTAAAGTAATTTTTTAGTCCCGAACCCGACGGTGAAGACTAACTATCGGGCTATAATCACACGAAGGAATATAAAGCAGTTTAGACCCGTTGTGCATACGCTATTTTATGCACTTCCGGTGTAAAATGATTACTTGAGAAGCTTTTTTCGAATCCTTTTGCAGCAAAATAAATTTTACCTTGTGATTTTTTATAGAGAAAATAGCGGAGTCCTATGTAAATTCAAGTTTTGTCAATAAAATTAATTAAAATTTAAATGGAATTTGAATTTCAAATTTTGATGGAAGAAGTTCAGTTGTTTGAAATGGATAATGCTGCTGAAGAGGCTACAGAAATATTATACCCGGAATAAAAGTATGCTAATTTTATTAAAGGAAAGGCAATAAAGTATAATAGGGAAGTGACACTTTACACACAGAAACAAGTGACTAAAGTAACAATTTTACACCCAGAACCAGAAGTGCATAAAATAATACTACATTTTATTTATTTTAATTTTTTACAAATTTTAAAGCAATATTTTTTATATTTGTAAAAAAAATATTTACGATTATATGCTTCACAACAAAACGTACTGAATTCAGGACAAATATTTCATATATTTCATACTACATTTATTAAACCTGGTGTGATAATCCCAAAAATAACAACAACAAAAACAAGATTTATGCTAATATCGGAAAAATAAATAAAGGATATTTTTTTTTTGCGGTTTATTTGATTTTCACGCAATATAAATTCATGCTGCAAAGATAAATTTATTTTTTGTGGTTGGTTTTGCATTGTTGTATATGAAAATAAAATGAAGGAAAAAGGATAAGATAAATTGTATGATGGAAATTTTTTAAATAAATAAATACGACACAAAATTTTAATATTTTTGTTTTTATTAAATTGAAATCATATTGCGCATTAATATGATTAAAAATTTCATTTATATTTTTACTTTTTATAATATTTGAAAATAAATCCGTGGTAAATTAATTTGTTATAAATAAATGGAATAACGAAAGTCGTACCTAGTCATAAGTTTTGGCTATATTTAAAGACGTAGCTTAAAATTTCTTATGTAAACTATACATTGTACAATTTGGTTGTCAAACGGGTAAACCGGGTTGTAAATTTTCATTACACAGATTTCAACTTTCTTTACAACTGATATTACAAGTGTCAAGTAAACGTTGGTTCAAAAATAATTATAATTTATCATTAGTTTAATCAAACATTGGTTTTTTTGACATAACACGTCAAAAAATGTCATTTCAGTTGTACAACTTCCGCATCCACTTTAAAACTTACAACCAACGGTGGCCACATAAATCAAAATATTTTAATATCTCTTCAACTAATTTATAATCTGTTAAAATGCTTGTCAATCCGTTGTAAATTTGACCAAATACGATACAACTTGGTCAAGTTGTTAACACATTTATAAAGATGTTATATAATGTATAGGCGACTTTAAGTAAATTATTTGTTAAAGTTCTTATTTTTATATTGTTATTTATGATTTAAAATATTGAAGTGTTAAATATTTTGAAATTGATTTGTTTTAATGATTTTGTTATTTTTATGAAATTGTTTTCATGTTTATGTCAATTTAGCATAGTTTATTGACAAAACTAAATTAAATATAGAAAATTAAGTTTTCTAACTTTTTACAACTATATAAACAACAAAATAAAAATACAAAACTGAAGTTTTTTTCGAATTAAAAAGTTAAATTAAATATTTTATTATTGTGTTCACTGTGAATATAAGTTTAATTCTATTTAATATATTTGTGGTTCAAATTTTTTACATTTAAACTTTTTATAAACTTTTTTATATTTTATTTTAGTTGTAAATTGTAGATAATTTTAGTTTTTTTTTTAATTTGAATGTTGATTTCTTACTAAATCATTCTTTTGTTGAAAATGAAATTATTGGACAAACTATTCAAATAAATGATATTATTCATGAAACTTTTTTGTTTTCGTATGAAATTTCTTAGGATTTAACGACTTAACTTTCAAAACAACTGAGAAAGTTTAAATTTTTGAATTGACTGACTATTCATTATAAATTTATTTGACTTGTCACTAAATTTCCCTACCCGTGGAAACTAAATGATGATTTAACGACTTAACTTTTAAAACAACTAAGAAAGTTTAAATTTTTGAATTGACTATTCATTATAAATTTATTATTTGGCTTGTCACTAAATTCCCTAAACGCTGAAACTAAATGATGAAGTTGCGAAAATTGGCGTGTAAGAAATTTATATGTATACTTCATAATACCAACAAAAATTTTGTAATTCTACTTAAAATACGATACTTTCAGGATTTTTGACCTCCATATTATCTTTATGACTTTTATTTTTTTTTCGCTATGGTCTAGCTGGTTTTCGTCCTTTTTTTGTGAAAACTATTTTGTGGATAAAGTCATCATATGACCAAGCAAAATTTTTTTTTAATATATGTATATAAAAATAAAAAAGATAAAGATTTATTTATCCTGGCATCAACGGAACATCTGAAAAATCTTCCGGTTTATAATGTTCGTGTTTGGATACATCATTTTGTATGGTATCGTAGATATTTTTTTCATGATATTTAAAGATATAAAACTGAATATTTCAATATAGCCAGACGTATATTTAAGTTAAATGTGTGGTGTATAATAATAAATTATGTAAAAAGGTTAGTTATTTCCTATATAATTCATTACGCATGAAAAACGACTGAATACAAAATTGTTATACTTAGAAATACTAAAGGATAATGAAAATTAGCTCAATATTTGTTGTACTATATAATTAGTACTTGATTGAACTTGATATAACAAAATTTTTAGTAATTTTCTATATTAAACATTAATTTGAAAATAATTCAATAAAAGTTATAAATGATAAGAAAAAATTGTTTTGTGAATAACTAATTTATTGAAATTAATTAAATTAGTTAACAAATCTTTGATTAACAAATCTTTGAACTACGTAATTAATTATAAATAATTTAATTTAATAAATTTTATATAGAAATTATATTTTATACTTGAGTTAAATCAAAAACAGTGTATATATAGATAGAGATCAAAACTAATATACAATTATTACTGGGTACTCATTTAAAGATGAATCAAGTTACAGCGACATAGATGCCTCGGTCTGGAGTTAATTCGTGAGTTAATGCACCACAAGCATTATGACAGGAAAACTGTTATTGAGGAAGTGGTTTTAGGGAAATGATCCATTAGGGAAGCAGCAGTTGGTAAGTTCCCTTCACTTAACACCGACTAAGGATAGAAAGTGAATCTGTCTCGCTTAATCGTATTTTAAGCAACGTTTATCCATTCAGTTATTGACACATTCATGGCGGAGCCCTCTTTTGCTACCTCATCAGCCTGTTCATTACATTGGATATTCCTATTTGGAACCCACAGTAACATTGAAATATAAAAGCTATCTTAAGTGCAAGGTCCAATCTCCACTTAACATTTTCTTTAATATATTTAAGATCTTTATAACCATAATTCTATTTCAATATTAGATTTATTAATTTAATTTTGACAGAACCGTTTTGCGGTAAACCAAGAGGACACCATAACCTCGCTTTACGTAGATAGATTGAACAAGAGCACAAAACCTACTGGGCACAAACTACCAGGACTCTCTACATCAAAAAAATTCATCATACCAAACAAAATTAAAGTGGTGGATCTAATAACACTCGGCAAAAGGGATATAAGAACCCTGACAGGCCTCTTAACAGGACATAGTCCTTTGAACTATCACCTCAATAAATTGAGCCTGGCTGACACTGACATCTGTCGCCTCTGCCTCAACGACAAGGAGACGACGGAACACATCCTCTGCCACTGCGAGGCACTCGCTAGGGGCCGACTTAATATCTTAGGAAAAGGCTTCCTTACTCCTGAAGAATTGGGAGGAATATTCCTCCCTCAAACATACTAGGTTTCTTTAAATCTATTAAATGGTAGGAGGTATAGGGGCTTTAAACGCACAATAGATCGTTAAGGTCGTGGTGCTCTCTCGCGTTCCCCTTCTCAAAAAAAAAAAAACAGAATTGTAGTAATGATTAAGTCGAAAATAATCTCTTGATAATACGAAACAATCAATTTTAATTTTAAAAACATTTAAATATATTTCTTAAAAATACACTCCAATATTTTATTCTCTATATCCTAAACCAAACTATATTTAAATTTGATGTTATCATCATTATAATCGTACTTCTGAAAATTCACTGTCAATGTCACACAAAAAATATATTTACAATAAAATTCGATTTACTAAATGATAAATTGTTTTTAAAAAACAAAATTATAAAAAATTTCAGATCTTTTAAAGAAAACTCTATAAAAATAAATTTTCTGTTGACATTATCCATAAAAATCTTTCTTTCAAAACAAATTTTGTTTGCTGAAAATGTGCAAATCCTATCTATATACAGAATATGATTAATTTTCACCGTATACTGAATTTGAAGGCCTTAACAAGGTCATCAAATATTTTCTACCAAATTTATGACTTTGTCAATATTTATCCCAATTTTATTGATATATTAGAAATATTTGTACGTAACGTTAACGTACATCTAAATTCGACAAGTTTTTATTTTGTTTATTTTTCACAATTTCCATATAGAAATTGGATGGAGACGATGTTATCTCTAATATACGTATCCAAAATTAAGGTAGAAAAACACTTTAATTTTTCTTTAGAAACGATAATGCCTGGTAATAAATCAAACCTTGAAAATTTTGTTTTTCCTCTGCTATATTACTAAAAATATTACACAAAAAAAAATTTGGAAATTTGTGTGTTTTTATTTATTTTATGTAAGGCGGGGAAAAAATATCCTTTCTGACTTTATTTATGTGATAACATAATAAAAAAAGTTCTATTAAGGATATTTTTAGAAATTTTCTTGTAATTCCTGTTAGTGACTTTATTTAGATTAGATATAGTTAAGGAGTTAAGGCAGTTAAGGCAGAAGAATGAAGCTCCGCTTCCTACTAATATTAGGTCAGGTAATACCCAGTCTTCTGTAGAAGAACAGAGTTTTTCCGCAGTTTCTTCATAATCCGGACAGAACCTACATTCAATATTTCCAAACTTTCCGATTATGTTAAAAGTGATACCTGAGCGCGCAGTGAAATGTGAATAGGCCAATTATTGTACGTAACTCGGTATTGTATGTAGATAGGTATACTTTATTTAAGGATCTTTGAAGTTATCCGTCAACTAAATAATATAAATATCACTTTAAATATATGTTCGAGGTTATTTTAATCATTGTAAATACAAACTTTTAAGGATATTCACAGAGCTGCTATATAAATGAAGCTCGGCTCTGAACTTTTTATAAGACGTTTGTTTATTAAAGTAGTATGCAAACTGAATCGATCACTAAAGTACTGTAATGCTGTACTTGGAGTTAAAACTTATCGATAGAGCCACAATTATATCCATTGAGGATTCTAGTGTTGTGGTGCTACCATTTTCCACAAACTTTATAACTAACCTAGATCTAATTAGTTATAGGTTTATATAAAATTATAGTAAATAAAAAATTGCATGAAATATTTTATGTTGCGCACGATTTCTTGATACATACCAGTCTACCTTAATCGTTGTGCTTTTGTTAATCTAATGATGTCCTCGTTTTGTATTAATTCGTTGATCTTTCTTCTCATTTTCAGGCCTATATACTTCTGAATACATTAAGCTGTTAACGCCCTTGAAATTATAATATCGTTTTCTTATATTTTGTAGTGATCTTCAGAGTTAATTTCGTGACATCTTCAGATATTTTTCATACTCATATATAACTTATGTATAAAATTTTGTATAGTTTCCTTTATTTTTATTCATTGAATATAAACGGAAAAATAATAATTTGTTACATGAAAGGACATTTTATAATTTGATTTTCACTTTTCATAGAAAATTATTTTCTTTTATTTAACTTTTATTCATTTCCATTTATATTTGTTTTCAACTCAAAATTACTGTATTTATATTCCTTCCATTCTGTGATTTGTAACACCCAACAAAAAATATCCTTTGAAATTTTATTAAAGGATTATACAAAAATAAGAAATTTTGAATAAATTTTAATAAAAAAATGAATGACAATAAAGTTTTTGATGATTTTTCCATTACATTTTTATGGAATTTCAAATATGATTAAAAATTTTAAGTACGTATTTTTAAGAAATTTCCATTTTTATATTTTATTATTAAACTTTAATCATAAATAAATTTAATATATTCATATTTTTTAATGTATTTTTTCAGTTTCAATACTCAAAAGGGAATCCTTAAAATAATCGAACCCAATATTTTACCACATATATCTTTCCTGTTCTGAAAATAAATTATGTATTTGCAAAAATATAAATAATATTTTGGTATTATTTTAATAATGACTAGACAAAAAACCTTTTTCCAAGGATATGAAATATTTAGTAAAATTTAATCCTGATACTAAAAAGATAAATACAACTTCCGCAAGTAAAAAACAAACTTAATTCCTTGGTAATTTGGTAACTTTTAATATATATAAAATATAATAAATATCCTTTAAGATTAGGGTAAATAAAGGTACACATTAACCGTAATTTTTTATAGTAAATTAATTGCACGGTGTCCTTAATTTGTTTGTAGAACATTGTTAGTTTAATTGAACTATTTGTTGACATTAGTTAAGTCAGAAATATTAAATATTTTATATTTATGAATTGAAATTCTAATTTCATTTTTAAAAAATGTTTGGCATATTAGGTAAAATTCAGATCAATCATTATTGTGTATTCTTTCTTTTGCGGCTTCACAGTTCTCGATGAACCATTGCCTCTACCACCACTTCCTTCCAGTTTTACCTTTGCTTGGCCAGATTTGTCCAATTGTTAATGTTCATTTTTCGTAGGTCTGATTCTACTGCATCTAGCCATCATTTTCGCGGTCGTCCTCGTTTTCTGTTTTTTTTTCTGGATATCTTTTGAATATTTTGTGTGTCATTCTTTCTTCAGGCATTCTTATTATGTGACCCTTAATCTTAATCTTTGCGCTTTGATAAATCTTACAACGTTTTGATTTTGATGTTCTATCAGATTTTCAATTTCGTGGTTATATCTTATTCTATAACTTATATAATTAATTTCTCAATATTTCTTTCAAGTTAATAATAGAATCGATCTTGTCCATGCATTCGACGACTTTTGTAAGTCATATATTTCGTTAAGGCCAACTGGATTATCAGTAGACAAGATTCTTAATAGCGTTCTATTTTATATTGTACTAGAACGTTTAAATGCTTCAATTAGCGTTCAATTTTATGAAAATTTGGAACTCAGAACTCAGATTGTAAGATATTACAATCATAACCGATTCATTCATCAAGATCTCTCATGTTGTGTGGGGAACCATTTGGTTATTATCTACCTACCCTACCCCCTACCCAATTAAAGCAAATTTTATCTAAGAAATCAAACTATTGGAAAATTGGTATTAAACTAGAAAAAGTGCTGCCAATCTTGGTACAAACATTAAATTAAATTCCAAATTCTAATTTAGGATTAAAATTACCTTCGTTTATCAAAATTAATGAACCATTTTATAGAGGAAGTAGAATATAAAGTCATAAATTCAAATATCCTCTTAATATATTTCGTATAAGTCCTTTTGGTATAAATCAATTCTAATTTAAGATTATTATTTCTATTAAAACAGAATTAGTTATCAATACTAATTAGATTTGGTTATAATAAAATTAATCCGATTTGAACTTTATTCGTTAGATTAATGTAGCCATTATTAAATATTTTATAAAAATTTTATTATTAAAATAATATTTATCAAAAAAAAATAATGATTTAAATTGAAATACCCAAAATCTCTGACCTAAATAATAATAATTTATTATATATTATAATTTTCAATATATAAAATATATTTTTATTATTTATTTATTTATTGAATTGTTCAAATTAGCTTCACGGTTCAATAACATTTTGCCAAAGATATCCCTCCTCAGAATTACGCACAAATAATGAAATTTTCCAATTTTCTGAATTTTCTTTTAAATCAATTTTCATGTTTAAATAATATATATTGTTTATGTACTGCGATAAGTTTACCTATTGTGTTGTTATGTAAGTTAAATCTTCAAAATTAATAAGCGTTTTTCAACAAGAACTTCCTAAGCCAAATTGGAAAACAAAAAGAAGTAAAAATAATAAGCTTTCATGACATTAATATCCATTATTATTTATATATATTTAAGGGATTTCCTTTAACAAGGATGAAAATTTCTTGTATATTTCTTTTCTTTTTAATTGGAAAATTTGATAAACTACTTTACAAATTATTGTTTTATCTGATTTTCAGTAATTTCACTGACAAATGAAATTTCGTTATGTTTCAAGGAAAATTAAAGAAATATAAAATTCAGAGGAAAATTTATTTTTATAAACTTAAATACACAGACGACTCTAAATTATGTTGAATTTTGAATTCCAATTTGATTTTTTCACAGTTGATACATTCCACAAAAAAAAACAGTCGTGTAAAAAAGTACTACTTGATGAAAACTATGTGATTGTTTCCATAGCTTTAAAAAGTCGTGAAAGAAACTCATTGAATTAAAAAGATATGTAACTCAAAAATTCCCGAAATGTAAAGGTAATTTTTTTAACCGCGAGTTAAATTAAATGGTAATTAAAATGAAATTTACTTTTATTTCTAGACCGCGTTATTTCAAAATCATTTAATTCAGAATTTGAAACAATTTATTTCTTTAAGCTCGATTCATTATTTAGTTATTATAATGTAAGCTATCAGTTTCCTAATAACGATTCCAAATATCGAGGGTCTATTGTGTTATATTTGTGTTTTTAGTATTCTTTAGGGAAATATTTCCAAATTTACGAAATTCTTCCTTAAGAGATGCTGAAAAAAACTTGTTGAATTTCTTTATAGTATGTAGTACAGTGTTATAAAATATAAATATATATCTAAAAATTTGAACAATTTTGTAGTTTCAATTCAAAACTTTGTAAAGATTTTCATAGTTTTACCATACCACAAAAAGTTTGTATAAATTTTGATTCATATAATATAGAAAGTAAATTTTAGTTATAATATTATTCCTTTAATTATACTTTATAAATTTTCGTTTTTGTTCAAATAAATAATTCTTAAAACAAAATACAATAAATAATTTATATATTATTTTGCCAACAACTTTATAAACATAACCAAAAAGAAGTTCATTAATTATTCATAAAAGAATCTTTTTTTTTTTTGAAATCACCCATAAAAGTCAACTCTGTCAATAATCATTATCCAGATGAAATATAAAACAATTTTTATTCTATATATTTAGTCTAGCCTAGCCCATAAACCTTGACTGAAAATTCATTTCATCAATTAAGAGTGAATTTATTAATAAATTTTATACTATGCGCAGCAGAACTATTTGTTTTATATTAATGGGGTCATGTGAAATTTGCTCAATAACAATTTCCCAAAATAGCCATTTCCCTATTGAGTAATTTCCCTAATAAGTGGTTTCGCCTATAACTATTAAACAATAATTTAAGATAGGACTGCTGATAATATGTCCATTTTGTATTAATCTTTTAAAATAACCTTTTGTATTTGCCACAGGTCAAGATGTTTTTTAGGAAGTACCATAATTTAGTTTGTTAGTCAAGATTTGGACAATCAAATCTCATTTATTCCCTGTTCAGTTTTTAATACATATATCAATAAATTCTTTATATATAAATAAATGTTAAATAGTTTTGCGGAAATAACTCATTATGAAAACTGATTGGAAATTGTTATTGAGGAAATTGTTTTAAGGAAATTATTTAAACGACAAGTTTTCGTTCTCTTATAAAATTTATTTTGGAAGTCCAGCGTTCCTTGTGGCAGAACCTTTATTTACACTATTTATCATCTAATTTAATTTACTCTTCATTACCTTTCCAACGTTGGAACTATCATGCGGCATATCGCATAGTGTTAAATTTTAAAACCTCCAATTACGAAGTCCGATACCGTGAATGCTAATCATCAAATTTAACTTAACTTTAAACGCTACTTGACTAAAAATTAAATTTACTATTATATTCATTGAAGTAAATATCACATTTTTCCGTCAACATTTCTTAGGATTAGCAGGAATACCGCTACGATATTCTGATTATCCAGATGTTTACACTACATGAAATATAGTATCAAGAATTGGTTCTACTATTTCTATATTAGGAATTTTATTTTTCTTATTTATTATTTGAGAAAGTATAGTTACTCAACGTCAGGTAATTTATCCAATTCAATTAAATTCTTCTATTGAATGATATCAAAATAGTCCCACCTGCTGAGCATAGCTATTGCTGAAATTCCAATTTTACCTAATTTCTAATGTGGCATATTATAATTTACTATAATATTAAATAAATGTTTTGAAAAAATTCAGAACTTTCGGTATGACAAAACGCCAAAACGTTAATATAATTCTTGTATTTCACAAAAGTCCTATAAACATTATCACTTTACAAAACTATAATTTCAAAGTTTCGTTAAAATCTCTTGACAATTTTGGTATACCAAAATTATTCCCAATAGTAAAACTAAATCCTTATAATCATTATTATTTTATATACGTATAATAATACTTTCAACATAAATTTTTAAGTTTTTCAATAGTTTTAATTATAAATTCCTCGATTGTTTCAATTTTCAACAAAATATTCCCAAAAGCACCAAAACAAAAAAATTGTTTTTTTTTTCATCATTTTTTCATGGTCAGATTTCAATTATCCTTCCACAAGATTGAATCTCTTTATCTGAAACAATTTATTTAAAAATTTATTATTTTTGGGAATTGAACTAAACCAAAATCAACTACAAAAAAAAAAAAAATCAAATATACATTCAAGAAAATTTTCGCCAAATTAAACGAATTTATTAGCATCCTTTTTGTTTTTTTTTTCTCAGTTCAGTTTTCATAGAATATAACGATAAATATATAAAAAAAAATTACAAAGTTTATTATTATTATGACCACCAGGGGTTGATTGGTTCCATTATTCTCCGTAACATCCAGAACACACAATAGTAAATTTTGTTATCAGAATTATGCTGGGGTGTTAAATAAAATTGATGGTCTGTTAAGAAAAAAAAAGGATATTCACGCCATATATTATTAACATACAAGGACATAATACACATTATTATTTGCGGGTGATGTCTTTAAAAAAAATTACTTTTTGTATTGGCTAAAAATAGTAAATAATAATGGATTTTTAGTAATTTTATATGTTTGTCAATGAAAATGATATGAAAAAAATATATTTCTTCTTTGTTAATATATTATCTTTTTAATAATAATGTTGGTTTTTTTTAAGATATTGTGTAACATCCTTGGATCATTGATTATTAAATAGGTAATATAATTCTCGTTCGGTCAATAAAGACTTTCGTTCAAATATTAGTTGTGGGATGGAAAGAGTAAACGTTTCATTTAACTTTATATATCAAAATTGATAAGATATTTAGGAGTTTGTGATGGAATAAGTTAAGAGGGTCAAATAACTTATACAATTTTAATCAGACATATTAAAAAAAAGGGAAATAAATAATAATGTTTTTATTTCTTCTGGCAAAAATTAGTAATTTATCATTTTCCGATTAAAAAGAAAAAAAAGCAAACATATAAAATGCTGATATATGTAAGAAATTAGAAAAATGTGTATTATTTATATTTTATATAAGGTGATTTAAAATTGGATTATTGGTCAATATATTTTAATTCATAATCAAATACAACCAAATTATAAAACCAATATGATTGTACGATATGCGATATCTTACTATGGATCTGTGTAACTCAAAGTCACATTAACCGCAGATCCAACATTTTCAAAACAAAGTTCATGATCAACGCACTTTCATAGAGATTTAAATATCAAGCTATAGGCGATGGTGAAAGCAGAAAAATTTCTGCTTAACAAGTACATATCAACGTCGACGCTGCCATACTATTAGATAATATAAACAATGCTTGAAAATTTAAACGCAAAATGAAGGAAGTAATTTAAATAACTGAAAGATACAATTCTTCCTACAAATAAATCAGAATTATCTTCAGTGAACCATTTGACAATCTAAAAGTTTATAAGATTTACGATTTCAAAAATAAGCTGATGGTTGGTCAAAGATATCAGTTTTGTGCTACATGCTCTTAAAATATGGAATATTCAAATTCATATTTTTTGCCAGTTATTTAAAATATTTCAAAAAAATTTATCGACAATATCATTTTGGCTAACAGAACTTTATAGGAATAAAAAAATATTGTTTTTGATGAGACCCTTTATTCTAATTCGACAGATTCGAATAGTTTTGAGGCTATTGATTAATGTAAATGAAACACCGAGTTCCGAAAATGAATTAAATCATCAACCAAAGAGGAAAATGTCATAATGAAACAACAATAACGATCCAGTTTGATAAATATTGGACACTTCATATTTTTATGCACTTATTTACTAGTAGGTCTGTTTATAACTCATTCTTTGCATCTGTTATAAAGGCTAGAAATTTTAATCTATCGACATTAGAAACCTAAAATATGTAGTTACTCCCTCGAAATTTTCATTACCACTTTATAAGCTTTTAATTTCCAAAATACATCTTCTTACTAATAGTATAGTTTTCAGATTTCCTATAATTTTAAATATAGTCTTTTACTTAATATCTTCCTTCTGTTATTTTAAATCTCAAGAATTTTGGATGCTTTTAACAGTGGTTAGGTTTAACTTTAATAATAGTTTTCTTATAAACATTGTATTCATATTTTCGTAATCACCTTGTATATAAATAACGATTCGCAATCTTACAAATGATATTGTAATTAAATATATTTAAAGACCTGAAGGATATTATAAGTTAACAATACAATTTCAATGTTTTTTTCTGGGGGACTCTAAATCAAATTATGTATATTAAATTATTTTCTTATCAATAATTGCTTTTTTGGGTATAATAAAAACTTTTACGATTAAACATATTAATACAACTAATAAATGTAATTAAATTTTATGATATCGAACAAATATTTACTCATAGTAACACGAAAATTTTAAGTGTTTTTCGAAATCACATAAATAATATTATGACAGAATTTTAAATACATAATTAATTATATCTCAAAATTAGGAATAAGAAGAGAATCATGATTTAAGATATCGTGTATCAAGGTATCGTTTATATTGTTATTTGGGAACATGTCATACGAATACGATACGTTCGGCGAATAAAAAAAAATTAAGTCATTTATATGCGAGATTGGAAGTTTTGTTTCGGAATTCATTTTTGAAAGGACTCAAAAGGAATAAAAATGGTAATTAAATTGTAAATATTAAATATTAATTATAGTGAATAGTTACAGTATTCTTTCTTTTTCAAATTTAAATTCATGAAATTTTCAGCTAGCCCAGCAATAATTTATACTTGTTTGCATATGCAATACAATTACGCAATATTCATTGCGTAATATACAAATTTGTAATCAACAAAAAGATGGTTTGACAAAATTACTTATATTTTCTGAACTACAAAATACCGTTGTCGTGGACTTTTTTGTAGGTATTTACAGTTATTAAATTACCTTTCTATCAAAATTATATGTTATCGCTGAATATATTAAAATATTGAATTTTAAAGTTGAATAATTTACATCTAATATATTTCAATACATGATAACAACGAGACCAAAGAAGGGAATTTGCAAAACATGTAAAGCAATAAATATTTTCAAGCAAATATTTGTCAGTTAAAACTCAAAGTCTTAATCCAGAAATTTGTCGCTTTGTCGAAGTTAAGAGTTGTCTGTTAAGAAAATGAAGTTGCACCATTTTTTTTCAGCATGCTATATCTGGGTATTATTTGTTTGTGATATGACAGTAACTGAAAACTATTTCTTGCAAATGAAGTAAAATCTAGACCTTTATTTGAAAAATACGATACGATGCCGATCGTATACCATTGTCCCAAATAAAATCTATATTATAATTTTCTTTCGATAGTTGCGATACACCACGTCTTAAGTCATAATTGTCTTCTTCTAGACGACATAAAAGGACAAAAGTTATAATTAATTAAAAAGTTTATTACAATAATAAAAAACTTAATAAATTAATTATTCTTAATGTTCACTAATAAATAAATTCTATAAATAAGATTAACATTTATAATTATAATTAATTAAAGTTCTTGAAAGAAAATTGAAATAATTAACTGAAGAATTACTTTATAATGAATTTTACTTTTATATATTCTTTCCTTTGATTATCCTTTCTTTATTATTGTTTTAAAAATTTCTATTTTGTGTCCTGAAAAATTGCTTTTCATCATAGAAGTGAAAAATATTCCATTGTAATTGTTAAATTAATATTTTCTAAGTTTATATGAGATAATAAATATTCTATATAAAAATATTCAATTTCATGATGATTGTTAACTTGATACTTATGACTATATTGGTAAATATCCTTTTTATAATTCACAAATAAACTTTTCTCGAAATTCATTACAATTCAAATCAATAACATCTGATGACATCCAATAAAAAATCTAATCCAATTTCCATCAAATTTTAAAACAAAAAAGGACAAAGTAGCAAAATTTCAATTTTGCAGTTTTTTGTTGCAATATTTTCATTCATTTTAAGTTTTCAATATTTATAGAGAAACCATAGAAGCATGGCAAGTTCATATTATACATTAAAAGTCACATAAATTTTTAATATTGAATCAATAATAATATTATTAATATTAAAAGATAAAACTAGAGTGTATTCCATTGTGTAAATACGCATATTATAAAGTAATGTCCAGAGATACCGCATTAAGTGAATTGGTGCGCACCGGGGAGTATTGCACAAGAATATATTTTAGCCACCTTTCTAAATATTGAAGATGCCTTCAACAACACCCACATATCATCTATAAAGAATTGGTGTAGAGACTGCACTTAGCCAACAGTGGATCGTTATTATGCTTCAATTGAGAGATATCTAGTCGGAATTCGAAAATTGTAAAATTACTAGGACAGTGAGTAGGGCAAGCCTTACGGTGGGGTGCTACCACATCTACAGTGGCTACTAGTGATAAACAAAATTGTTAGTAAACTTCAAAAGAAAGGAATCAAAGCCATCGCTTATTCTATATTTGTCTACAGAAAGTATTTCTACATAATTAGTGAAATTATGGAAAGAAATTTAAGAAGGGCCAAAATCTGTAAATTAAATGTATAGTGCTATTTTTTCTGATAAGTTAAATATTTTTATGGTTTTATACAATGATCCAACAAACAAAATCTTCGTAAAATTTATTGTGTTTTCGAATTTAGCTTTTAAACTCGTATTCAGAAAGACTTAATAATCCACGAGTACCACTTGAACTTTAAAGCGAAAGAAGTAAATATCAAAAAAGGTTAATATATACGAAGAAAATGTCAAAGGAAAATTGCAGATTATAGGCAATCATTTTCTACGGACTATGTATCCAATTTTATCATTTTGTTGGCCAAATTATTATATCCACCTAAAATATTTAAAAAAAATATAACAAATTTCAATTAAGAAAGGAAGGACTTTTTCATGGAATTTGATAAATTTTTATGGTTTTTATAATTTTGTTTTTTCAAAGAAGTAAAAAAATGTCCCTAAAAAAAACTTATCAAAGAAACCTTTGAAAAAAAATATATTTTTATTAATAAATTTTTTGATTGATTAATATTTTAAATTTACAAAAAAACTAAAAAATAAAAAATAAACATAATTAATTAAAATATTTAAATATATATTTTGTTAAATAATTTACAATATAATAAATATAATAATAAACTAATTTTTGAATCATGTCATTCGATTCATATATCGATCCAAATAATGATACATATAATTCAAATGATAATTATACATTAAGTATTGATTATGAAGCTGTTGATAATTTATATCGTGAATATTTAGCAGCATTAAAAGTAGTTATATTAAATTTAAATGATGTTGATGAAATTAATTTATGTAAAAAATGGTTAGAAATATTTAATAATACACCAAATGAACAAAAAATTGCTAGAAATTGTTTAATATCATTATTATATCAACAAATGAAAAATAATCAAACATTAGGTGAACCATTTATATCAAATTTAAAATCAAATTGTAATTTACAAAATATGTTAAATTCAATGGAAAATACATCAGTATCAGATTTATCATCATCATCAATTAATTATGATTTAATTAATGTTGAACGAAATGACGAAATAATTATTAATAATAATGATGATGATGATTATAAAATTGATTGTTGTTATGATGAACAACCAGTTATTGATAATAATATTAATAATAATAATGATAATAGTAATATTTTATTACAAAAACATAATAATTTACAATCTGAATCAAATTTAAGTATATTAAGTAATATCCGATATGAATTTAATTCAATATATTTAATAATGAAAAAATTAAAAGCTAAAAATAAAATGTTAAAAATTGATAATGAAATTAAAACAAATAAAATTAATGTATTAGAAAAATTTAAAAAAAATAATTCAAAATTATTATGTAATGATATTGGATCACAAATCAATTCAGTTTATACATTTAATAGTTTAGAACAAATAATGATTTTTAATAATAATGAATTAATTAATTTTATTGAAAATTTTATATTTGATATGAAAATGATAACCCAAGTTGATGATCCATTTAAACATATCCAAAATTTAAATATAACATTATTTAGTAATATATTTCAGGATAATGAAAAAATGAAAAATTATGATAATGATTTGAAATGTATTTTAATTGAATTTGCTAAAGAAATTGTATTAAAATCAAAAAAATATAAATCAATTGATAATCATATATTGATAAATAATAAATCAATTCAAACTGATATTATTAAAGATGATAGAAATTTAAAAAGTAAAATTGATCAAATGAAAATATCAAAATATAAACAAATTATAAGAAATTATTCACAATTAATGATTGATCAATATTATAGAAATAATTTTCAACATAAAATTTGTAAAATTAAATTTGCATCAATTATTGGTAATATGATGTTAAAAAATAATTTACGAGGACATGAAGAATTTGATATTTTGATAAGACAAATGGAATTGAAATATAAGAAAATTGTTGAAGATAAACTTTAATAAAAAAATAATAATAAATAAATGATTTATTTTTAAATATTTTATCTTGTTGTACAAAATATAATTATTATTTAAAAATATCTTTTAATATTTTTAGAAGCTAATAATTGTAAGGTTTTACTACAGTATAGTTCTAATAAATTCCAATTAATTGAATTAATAATTACGATTGGATTGGGGTCTTTCTAGTAAGAAAAAATCTAAATCGAATAGCAATAGACCACAATTCTTGGATTTTAGAATCCCTCATAAAAAGATTTCATAGAACACTAATAATAATACCTTTCTGCAATTCAAAATTTAGTATAATAAGAAAGTTTCTCATTGAATAGTGTGAAAAAAAATCGAGGATCACTTGATAATTTAGAAAATATATGTAAATGTAAATATTAATCAATTGCAATTTAGATTCGAAAAATAAATTTTTTAGAGCATAGGTTATTCTAGAGTTGAGAAACATAGATTTTGTCTATCCAACTAATTCATTTAGCCTATCCAACTAATTCATACGAATAATGATATGTGGATCGGAATCATGAATTATTAAAATGCGTGGAGAATCAATAGATTCTTTTTTTTTTACATAATCGAGAGTTCTAAAATTTGGAAATAAGTTGTGCAATACCGAGATATACGAAAACATACATTGAATTATGGTGTAAATAACTACCTCAACGGTATATAAACATATTTTCTTCTACAGAAAACAACCCCCACTTGAAATTAAAAGAATACAAATTATTAGAGACACAGCCTTGATTGGACGTACAAAATGAATGGAAAACTATTGTAATTGAAGTTTTTTTAAAGGATTTAAATTTAAAAAAATTCTAAAACAATTTAACAGCTACCTAACTAAAGAATTTTAAAATATACCTAAAAATCAATACATTTGTCTGCTGAGTATAAAAATTATTATAATAATCCTAATAATTAATTGAATTAATTTTCTATTTACCTTGCATAAATAAAATAATATATTAAAATCAAAAAGAAAAATATTCTCAGTGAAACGACTGACTGACGAATTAAATGGCGGTTATACGATAAAACAATAACCAAATTTATTTAATTAGTTCCATCTGGTGCTGCATAGACGAAACCAAAAATAATGAAACTATGGAAATTGAAACGGAATGTATTTAATATAGGGAACTGAGAAATTGGTACAGAATCGTAAATTAACACATCAATTTCAATTCAATATAATTCAATGCAATTTTGTTTTCAAATTAAAAAACAATTAAAAAATCTAATTTTAATATTTGTATTTCTATTGTAAACCAAAAAAAGTCAATATGTGAAATGTGAACATAATAAAGTTAAGTTGAGATCCGATTTTAATCTGAAAAACCAACAAGAATAAACGTCAATTTGGTTTTTACCATAAAAAGATATTTTCTTTCAATATTTTGAATGCTGTCAATTTATCATGTATATTTTTTTTTTTTGTAATAAAAAAACTTCATCTTCTTCATCTGACTGAAATTTTGCGGAAAACTAATTTCACATTTAAATAACCTTAATTATAATTATCAAATACAATTTACTTATTAAGTTTAATTAGTAAACAATTTTAAAATGTCTCAAACTACAGTAAAAAAGGTAATACATCATTTAAACCTATTTAAATTAAACCTTTATCAAATATGTCATTTTTATATTTTGCGGTTATGTTCTCATTTTAACACGCAACAAGGCTGTGCGTCTCTAATAAGTTGTATTTTTTAATTTCAAAATTGTGAAATTTGAGAATTGATTAGTTTTCTAAAATACTTTGTTAAAGATGGTGGTGTTGACATTAATATATTATTTAGAACCATATTTATTAATTAATTTTATAATTAATTTTTATATTTTTTAGGTCCAAGATTATAAAGATAGTTTAATAAAAAAAGCGGAGAATTTAATTGTTGTTGGATTTCCAGAAAAGATTGTGGAATTAAATGAATTATTAGCAACATCAATGTTTTCTGATCGAAATTTCGATGAAGTACATCAAGATTTAAACATTCCAGTACCAGATGTTATTACAATGTGTAATCATGTCAATGAATCAGTTAATGATGATGAGCAACCGGCTGCTAAACGTGCACGAACTGATACAACAATAACTGGTACAAAAGTAATGGCATTACCATCTGGTTCGGTACCATGTAATCAACCATTATGCGATATGATTAAATTGGTTAAACCAATAATTCGAACATTGGTTGAGGATTGTAAGTTTTAATAAATTTAGTACACATTTATGCTAAAATTCAATAACCAAATAAAAATAAAAAATTCAAGAAAGCTCAGAAAACTAAAAATTTAGTGTAAAATAAATGAAGATTCTGGAAAAAGTTTATAAAATAATGCAAAACAAATTACGTCATATTTGTAATGGTTCCCTCGTTCCCGGTAATCGGAAGCATGAGTAATTTTATAATTTCTGTTAATGTATGCAGAACTTCTGACACAATTTTGTATGAACCATTCGGCACTTGCTAAACTTCGCGATGTAATAATAAACAATTTGATTTCGTTACGGACCCCAAATTCAAAATATTCCGGTATGAATATTCAAAATATAAATTTGTTGTATTTTTTTTTGGTTGAATTTAGAAATTTGTTTTACCTCGTCACCAAAAATACATTTAATCAAATCTTAATACAAATTTTTATTTTATTTTAGCAAATTTATTAAAAATGTGGATTTCATTTATGATACCAAAAATTGAAGATGGTAATAATTTTGGTGTATCCATACAAGAAGATACATTAGCTGAAATACAAGCAGTTGAATCTGAAGCAGCTGCATTTTTTGATCAAATATCACGTTATTTCTTATCAAGAGCTAAAGTTGTATCAAAAGTTGCAAAATATCCACATATCGATGATTATCGTCGGGCAGTTGTTGAATTGGATGAAAAGGAATATTTAAGTTTATGGTTGGTTGTATGTGAAGTAAGAAATCGTTATTCATCATTACATGATATTGTAATAAAAAATATGGAAAAACTTAAAAAACCAAGATCATCGAATACAGAAAGTTTATATTAAAAAAAAAAAAAAAATAACAATAACAACAAAATTTAAAAACATAAAACTCAAAAGTAATTATTTAAATAAACAAATAAAAATAATTAAAATTTATACTTAACTAAAGAAGGCTTTAAAAGTACAGACAAGATTTCCAATTTAAATTAGAATTTATTTTTAAAAATAAAAAATACCGAAATTTTTCCTTACATAATATTTAAATTATTAACTTATAAATCAGGCAACAACAACAAAAAAAAATCACATTTTGACTTAATTTTCTTTATTTAAATAAAAAATAAATTGTTTAAATAAAACTTAATTTAAGATTTAAAATTTTATATTTCGATTATTTGAAAAATTTGTTATTCATTCAGTGACAATTTTGTAAATTCATCTAAAAAATGTAAAAAAAAAAAATATTTATAAATAAATCCACTAAAGATTTGAGTATTGAGTTCTTAAATCAAATAATTCAATTATATTTTTATTAATATACAATTTTTGAGTTCAAAGTGAATTTTCTATATTATTTTGTGAATTTTTAAATTAAATAAAAAATAATTTATAAGGAAATCAAAAAAAAAAAAACGTAAAATTTGTTTTGTAATTTTTATTGTATAAGATTTTATTAAATTTTAGTTAAAAAAAATATATATATATATTTTAAAACGTCCCTTATTTTAAGAATTAATCTTGTTTTGGTATGGTAAAAAAAGAAACATTATAAATTATCCATTAACAAAAATTACTGTCCAAAAATTGGTTAAATAAATTAAAAAATAATTCGTTTAATTTTAAAAATTTAATGTCATCGTCCTTCATTATTCGCAAACTTCAATATTATCAAAATTTACGTAATCGTTTTTTTCGTAATATGTATGGTAAAATCGAGAAAAATTTCCGAACCGATTTACGCATTAATAATTTCCGTATTTTGTACAACTTTTAAATTGAACGGAAATCAACCAGCTCATAATCTCAAAACTTTCATTCATATAAGTTTCTTGCACCCACCAGGAATTTTTATTTTATTTTTCATTCTGTTATTAAATGAATTTAAAAATTTCTTAAAATTAGTTTCTAGCACATTTGCAGTTTTAAATAGAATATTTTTACTGTCATTTAACCAAAATTTCATTATAGTTCATATAGAGAGAACTTGCGCATTACCTAACCGGAAAACATTGTTTGGCTTTGTATATTCTTAAAATTAAAATAGAATTATCACAAATTTTCCTACCACGTGCTCATATTTTGCATCACTACCAACTATATATAATAAAGACGAATCAATTTGGAACTATTCAGATGATAAATTTCATACACCCTCTTTTAATTTAAAATTATTTCTATTAAAATTTGTTGTAGATAAAGTATTTTATGTACAAAATCATTAATTATTCGATAGATAACTAAAATTATTATTATTGTAGAAAAAATCAAAAAATTTCCCAACCATTTACACTAATTCCACAAAAGCCATCTCTGTTCATTGTTTACAATTTTTTCGCTTAGCATTCCAGAAATTGAAATAAAATTTATATCTCGCTCACACATGCCAAGATTTAGATTCAAAGATACACGAAACAAAAACATCAAATCCAAAAAGACCATCGTCGTATCGTGTATACCAAAAGTTATGTTGCTTTTGAATGAATTAATCCAATGGTTTTTTTTTTGTATTCAGTCAGAGTGTGACTGTTGTTCATAACAGATGGATATGAAATTTTTTTTTCGAATTGTCGTGTTGTAGATTGTTTTTATAATAAAAATTATATAGTTATTTTCAAAATTGTGTATACAACATAAATTTAATTTAACGAAATTAACCGAAATTAATTATTTATAATTTTGAATTAAATATAAATTTTAATGTTTTGTAATTTATTCCCGCCAAAACATAAAAAATATAAATAAAATTATTAATAGAATTGAACTTTGTAAATGTAGAAAACAAAGTTTATTTTAAAAAATTATAATTATTTCTCATTATATAAAAAAAGTTCGAAATTAATTTGTTTAGTCTGACATAAAGTAAATAAAATATTTTTAAATTACATTAAATTTATAAATAATTTTAATTTATGTATTTGTACTAAAAGCGATAACAGTTTAGCACTGTAATTATAATTATATGTATTTAAAATTACATGACTTCATAATCGTTGTATCATCAATCGATAGCATAGTTTTTTAGTGTAACTTTATGTAATAACTAATCGAAAAATTTCAAAATTATAAATATATTAATAAAATCCGAAAAATATAAAAAAAATACTTTAAAATTTTTGGCAATGATGTAATTTTAATATTAATACAAAATCCGTAACGAATTTATAATCGATGTAATAATTCTAATTTTGGTATTTTTTTAATAAATTTTAATTTTTAAAATCTTAATTAATTTCTTATTGTCTAAAAAAAAGTGTTTGTTGTGTTTATGATGTCATAATTAAGTTTATATTTTATAGAAGTTTATCATACAGCAAAAAAAAAAAACCGGCATATTTTACCTGTGACATAGTTTACCTAATAAAATATTAATTTATTACAGTATCTATTCAGGTGAAGGTTAATTGATATAAAAAAAAAAATTATAAAAAAATAAACAAAAATAATTAAAAAAAATTGCGGATATAAAAATATAATAAAGTCTAATATTTAACAAAGTTATAAAGTTGTTAATATTGGCCCATTATTTATACAGCTGTTAAGAAATCTTACAAAATTTTGAATTGGGGCTAACGAAAAGAGTGATCTAAAAAGCATAAGTGAATTTTCTTAACAAAAAAAAAAGTTATCTGCCTTTGGAAAAACCAAAGAAAATTTAGTAATTAATTATGTTCAATAGTTTAAAAAATATTAGTTAAAACAAAATAATTATTAACACAAAAAAAAAAAAATGATTATTAATAAATTCAATTTTAATTTTAATAAAATTAATTTTAATAATAGTGCCATGTTTTTTAATTATTTAATATTATTAATATTTAGTTTTTGTTGTTTTGATTTAATTAGTTTAACAAATGCATTTAATTTAGAAAATCGTTTACCAATTATTAAATATGGTAAAAGTGGAACATATTTTGGATATTCAATAGCAACACATATTATTGGCGAAAAAGAACATCCAAAAAATACAAAATGGTAAATTATGCAAAATAAATTAATTATTAATAATAATTTTAATTAAAATATTTTTTTTATTTATTTTGTTAAATAAATAAATAAGCTAACTGCTAAATGTGATGAATCAGAAATTTTGTTAAATTTTAAAGAATTTTATTAGGAGATAAAGTTTTGGAATTTCGGAGAAATAAGATTTAGAAATTTCCTGTAAGATGACTTATTTTTTAGAAGGGTTATCAAATTTAAATTTTTCATATTTTTTTGTTAATTTAATTATTTTGTGTATTTTAAAAAATAAAAATAAATGAGATAGAAAATTAGTATACAATAATTTATGGGATCAATCATCTTTGAATTGGTATTTTTTATATTATGCGATATTACCGAAGATGAATATTCTGGGAGGTTTAAAGATATATGCCTAATTTCAGTGGTCATCAATTTATTATTAATTATTAAAATTAAGACTGTAAATGAATGTAATTCCCTCGATTGCTGTAGTAATGGAATGGATTTTCAACTGCAACTGAGAATTTATAAGTCAACAGTCAAGGTCTATATAGATTAATGGTGCAAAAAAAGTGTTAAAACTTAGTTGTATTATAGATTTTCAACGTTTAATTCTGGAAACGATTAAATTGAAAATTTATTGATTTTATAATCTTTTTTGCACTTCTAAACCTGTCATTTTTGCACTTTTGTTCAAATAACTTTTATTAAGAGAAATTATTTATGAAGAAGGAAAGAATTTTAAAAAATACAGAATACAGATTCGCATTCGAGTAACTAAATCTAGGTAGATCAACTTAACTACCCCCTGGTATATATCCATAGATAATAAGCGATATTATAAGGACAAATTGATGTAGTTATAGTCAAATTAAGTTTTTTTGCATAAAAATTATGATAGTTCTTCTTAGAATTTCTAAATATAAACTTCTAGCAATAATGTTTTCCAATTATTTTCAATATTTCTGAAATTAACATAAATTTTACTTTGAAAATATATAAAATCTATAATTTTATGATTACAATGTTTAATATTTGGTAGAATTGCGATAAGATTGTGAATATTTATCATGATTTTTCTAGTTATTTATAGAAATATGGTAATTTTTGTGAATAATAAAATCAATATTAAAACTTTTATATAAACCCAAATATTTAATGATAAAGAAATATGATTTACGTATTAATTAAATTTTAAATTATTTACACGCATTTCGCATCTTACGTTTCGCATATAGTTAGCATTATCAGAACCAACTTTCTTAATTATTAACCGCCAAACATTTAAACCAAATATTTTTATATAGTTATGAAAAATAAACATTAATCCAAACTTTTATCTCGATTATTTGCAAAATATTAGTAAAATAAAAGTTCAGGATGTTTGTACAATATTTAAATTATGTTTATAAAATAAATATTTATTTAGGTGTTAAATAAATTGATAAATTTTAAAAATATTATTATAATTCTTTAGTTTATTAGTTAAAAAATAAAATTATTGAAAACTATTTTTATTTATATTTTTATTATACCCGGCAATATCGCAATCTAATCAGTATCGGCATAAAAATCAATAATTAAATATTATTGATTCACCAATACCAATTCTCCAATACAGTTGTTATTATTTCTAGATTATTTATTTTTGTATAGTTTACTAATTTTTCAGTAAAGCAAACTATAATAAATATGTAATAGTAAAAATATTATTTAAAATTTTGGCTACGTTTTAGAATCGAAAATTGTATTACCATCTCATATCTGCTAGCATAATAACATATAATTTTTTATCAATAAATATTTAAGTATATGGTTTTATTTAGTATTATCAATATAAGATATCAAAAATAAATACTACACGTAGATATAGACATACGTTATTATTGTAACTATGTCCAGGGCACAGACCGAAAGTATATACAATTATGCTATAATAATTTGGCAAAATGTTTATGCTCTTAATCTTTATTATACAATAATTAATTATTTTTTTCTTTATCGATTGTGTATGGGCCCTATAAATAGTGAGTTACTTATAGTCAGTAATTACATAAAAGGGCAGTGGCCGCACTGATTTGGGATTGGGACATCGATACCTAACTAAAAACCTAATCTATAATTATAAACTTTAATCTTTAGGAAACTTTAGGATGATTTTTAATGACAATTGTACATTTTTGTCAAAGTTTTGTAAATATTTCTTAAGTATGTAGCGGTCACGCTAGTTATGTATGATGTAAAATAAAAAACGTTTCTCCCTTTTTTAGATCTTGTTTATTTAAAATCTCGAATCAGACTGAACTTTTTGTTAGATTTAAATATAATTAGAACTCTACTTGATATTATTTTTATGCTTAGCTTAGTGACAATTATTATCAGAATTTATATATTAGTTTTAAAATAATTATAATTAAATTTAGTAATATGATATTTAAGTAGATAAAGTTTTCTAATTTAAAAATATTAAAATTGTGTGAGAAAATTATTATTATTAAAAATACATAAATTGCAATTATTCATTGTGGGAAAATAATTATTATTATAAATAAGTATATCATGATATAACTCCTCCATCCTAAGAGAAGTCCCATGGGACTGATTGATTTACTCATCTTCATCTTCGGTTGGATAAGTGTGATATTGTTCTGTTTTCGTCCTATGTGCAGGTTTAGGTTTTTCTTTTGATGACGTTTTCTTAATTTTGAATTGTGTTGTTTTGCATAAATAGATAGTCACAATAATAAATATAGTTATTAAAAGGCCACTAGTTGGGATGATCCATGCGTAATATGAATAAGTTGGAATGTTTTTTAATAGTGTACTGCGAATAAATTGTTGTTCCTTTTGAAGTTTGTGTATTTGTTTTAATGATATGTCGTGAAGTTCTAGTTGCTGATCTTGATCTAAAGGAGCTTTAAATGTTTTTATTGATGGTAAAAGGAGAGGCTGTCCAATGATAGTTTCTTCTTTGCTTATGTAAAAATTATTAGGTGTTTGAAAACTGCAATTAATAGGTAACTCAATCAAATAAGACCCTTGAAGAGTAGTTAAATCTGTTTTTGTACAAGTTAATTTTAATTTTGTTTCTTTTGGAAAGACTGCAATATAATATGAAGCTGATATTTCTTCGATCATTTCTTGATGTATCACAACAGGAATTGGTTGGCAAACTGCAGAGTGTGAATTTTGAAGTTGAAGCATTTCATTCACACAGTCTTTTTCTTTCGGTTCTTTGAATGATTGTTTTTGTGTGCAATAGTATATTGTATGGATGTTTCTGCATTCATCATCTTCGTACTGGTAACTATTATTACTAATTATCAGATAGGGTTTGGTAGGAATTAGGACAGTGTTATTTTTATTAGGTATAGGAAAAAGATGGTAGTAGGAAAAAATTTCGGGATACATTATAGGGAAATGGATTATAAAAACAATTCTATCATTAGAGTAATAAGATTCGACTTCAATTATTTCATAATATTTATGAATATTAGAGAAATCATTTCCGAAAAGCAACTCTTTTGTTGTATAAAATGAAAGTAATTTACCAATAATAAATTTTAAATCTTCAATTTTCAAGATACTACCGTGAAATAATTTAAGTCTAGCGAAAGTTATAGCATTATCCAAATTATTTAAAGTATGTAGAATTATATTAATAATTGAGTTAATTTCGTCTAAAGCATTTTTTGTTGCCACATAAGAAATGAATGACTGTTGGTTGTTTGTTTGAAGGTCGTTAAGCTTAGCTGCAATCAAGTTTTCGTTTTGTTTTATTAAAGTTAAAGTATCATTATAATCATCAAGAATTTTAGTTGATAATGAAATTTGTTTGTCTAATGTATTTACAATATTGACTTCATTGGAATGTAGATTTCGGATAGCTTCGTCATAACGTTTTCCATCAGCAGCATCTAAATTTCCTGTTATAGTTTTAAAAATACTTCCGATTCCGTTAAATAATCCTCTTTTTATTCTTTTATTAAAGTGAAATGAATTAAGTTTTTCTTTGACTAGATTAATTTGAAATTGGACTAAATTGTTGAGATTTTGCAATTCATGAATGTAGGATTCGTTACGTTTTTTAATAATTTCTTTTTTGATAGATTGATATTGTTGTGTAATTTTAATTAGCTCATCTTCAATCGGTTTAAGATCAAAATAATGAATAAATGAATGAGAGCTGGCTTTTAGTTTTGCGTTGCCTATTTGAAAAGGTAAAATTCCAGGATTTAAATCCAAATTTGTTAACTTAATTTCACGATTCATCAGGACTACGGGTACGGCAAGCAGAATTCTGTAAAGGAATAGTTTTTTGGTTATTTAACGGTCTTTTTAAATTGTTTTTGTGATAAGTTTTACCAGAAGTTTCAATAGTTATCTTGTTTTCAGAATCAATTAAATGAGGTTTAAAACGTGGATTTATTTTGTTACGAGCTCTGGTTTTATGGTAAGCTAAAGTACCCGGTTCATACGAAATAGGATCTTCTCTATTTTCATTACGGTTTAGTATATAGCTTTGTTTTTGGCTTAAAATATTTTGACTAAGATTCTTATAAATTTCTTTTGCATATTCTTTATGTTGATTTATGTAATTTGAACAAGAGTTTTTATTAACATCTATATTAAAAGGATTATTAGAATCTAAATGACCATTAATGATATCTATGGGACGGTGTTTTGTAGCTGAATGGATAGAGTAATTATACCCAAGAATAGCATATGGCATTTGATCTAGAATATTTAGTTCTTTTTTTGTTTCGTTAATAATTCTTAAGTGCTCTATAATTGTTGAGTGAAATCTTTCTATAGGGCTATTAGAATTTGGATTTAAAGGTGTTATATAGCGAGTATCTATTTTATGTAAAGCAGTAAAATCTTTAATAATGTTATTATTAAGTTCAGTACCATTGTCGAAGGTTATTAACATTGGGGATCCGTGATGAGTCATAAATATAATTAACGCTTTCGCAACATGAATTGCAGTTAATGCATTTAACGGATAAGCTTGTGCGTATTTTGAAAAAACATCTATTATAGTAAGAAATTTCTGATTTTTTATTGTAAAAGTATCGACATGCAAGATTTCGAACGGTTTAGAAGGTGTTGGTGAAAATTCAAATTTTTGGTTTGGAGGATTACGATCGTATTTCATCATTTGGCATAAAGAACAGTTATTAATAAAATTTGATACAGTGCTTCTTATGTTCGGCCAGTAATACTGCTTTTTTATCTGTGATTCTGTTTCGATTATTCCACGATGATTGGTTTTGCCTTTGTGATATAATTTTATTATTTGTTGTTGTGATTCTAGTGTTTTTAAATCTTCTAAAATTTCATTGCAAAGTATTATTTTGAATGCCGAATTAGTAAAAGTTTCTTTAAGTATATTACAAAATCTAGGAATGTATTTCTTTTTATCTAAATTAACTGCAAAAGTTTTATTAAGAGTTGTGAATTCTTTAAAAGTTTTGACTATTTCGTTTTCAAAATTATTCTCAGATATTTCTATAATTGTTCTAGTTTTGGTCCCGAATAAACGAACGATTTTTGGTAATTTAGGAGAGTGAAGGACTAGTTTAAAAAAAAATTGATTTTGAAAAAAATTAATTGGTGTTTCAGAAATATTTAGTTCTAAAATTGGATTTTCTAAGCTTGAGTGAACAGTTTCGTCCTCTTCAGATGGATAGTCTAATTCTGAATCAATATCGTTAATATCGGGGTTTTCAGTAATATTACCTTGGATTGAGTAAGCGTCTGTATTTGATGGCTCATCATTAGTATTAATTTCATTTATTTTAATTCTTGAAAGTGTGTCGGCATTTGCATTAAGCGAACCTTTTTTATATATGATCGAGTAATCAAATTCTTCGAGCTTAAGACGCCATCTCGTAAGTCGAGCATTTGGATCTTTTATTGAAAATAGCCAATGAAGAGGTTTATGGTCTGAATAAATATAGAATTTTTTACCATATAAATATGGACGGAAATATTTTGTAGCCCACACAATACTGAGAAGTTCGCGTTCAATAGTACTATAGTTTTGTTCAGCTTCATTAAGTGTTCGGGAAGCATAACCTATTGGTTTATCTCTACCTAATGGTCCTTGGGATAGGACAGCACCTAAAGCAAATTGGCTTGCGTCAGTTGTCAAATTGAAAGGAACTGAAAAATCTGGATATTGCAAAATTGGTTCGTTTATTAAAAGTTCCTTACAAGATTCAAAGCTTTGGATATATTCAGCGTTATAATCTATTTTTGCACCTTTTTTCAAGCATAGAGTCATTGGTTTAGTTATTTTAGCAAAATCGGGGATAAATTTTCTATAATAGCCCAGTAGCCCTAAAAAGCTTTTAATTTCTCTAGTTGTTTTTGGAATAGGATAGTTATTTATTGCTTTAATTTTGTCGGGATTCGGTTTTATACCTTCTGGTGTAATTATATGACCCAAATAAGAAGTTTCTTTTTTGAGAAATTCCGACTTATCTAATTGTATTTTAAAATTTGATTCACGCAACCGTTGAAATACTTTTTTAAGATTGCATATGTGTTCTTGGAGTGATGTAGAGAAAACGATTATATCATCTAGATAAACTAAACATATGACATTTTGTAGCCCTCTTAAAATGTTGTCCATAACCCTTTGAAATGTAGAAGGAGCATTTTTCAGCCCAAACGGCATCCTTAAAAATTCGTATTTACCATTTTCTACATTAAAAGCGGTTTTTTGTATACTATCAGGATGCATTTGAATTTGATGAAAACCGCTCGCTAGGTCTATGGTAGTAAAGTAATTACATTTACCAAGTTTATCAAGAACATCTGATATGTTGGGTATGGGGTATCGATCGTCAATAGTTTTTTCATTTACATGGCGGTAGTCTACAACAATACGCCATTTCTTTTTACCAGATGCATCTGCTTTTTTTGGTACGATCCAAATAGGAGATGACCAAGGTGAATTACTTGGTCTTATAATATTTTGTTCTAGCATTGTTTGGATTTGCCTTTCAACTTCTGCTTTGTGAACGAATGGATATCGATAATTTTTTTTATGAACAGGTAGTTCATCTTTAGTATTTATTTTATGCTTAACTTGATTAGTAAATGATAATGAATTTTCATCGGTATGAAATATATCTGAATATTTTTTACATATAGAAATTATTTCTGATTTTTCCTCAGAATTTAAATGATCAGTGCGAATCAAATTTTCAATATCATTTTTAACAGTATTTTTACTATTTAATTCTTCACATTTTAAATGGTAGTACTCAAAATTATTAGAAAGTTGAAAACTTTTTATTGGGTATAATAACGTAAAATTTATACTATCTGCCGATTTGTTGTGGATTTCAATATTTGCGAATCCATCTATAGATTTAGTCAAGATTTCTGGTATAAAACAATTTTGAATTATTTGTGAAGGAATTAATATTTCACCGGATTCTGTAGTTACAGGTATTTTTAATTTTGAAATTGTGTTACCAGGAAGTATTTTTTCAACAAGAACATTTGTAGTTGTTGTAAGAAACTGTATAGGAATTTGTGAATTTGAAGTTGACATTTGTAAATTTTGGAAGTCTAATTGAATATTAAGTAATCGAATAAGGTCAATTCCAATTAATCCGTCAAAAACATTATGAAATTTATAAGCATAAAATTTAACATTTATATCTTCATTAAATTCACAAAAAAGTGGAAAGGTAGCAGAAGTTGTATGTTTTGAAGAAGCAAAAGAAGTTGAAACAATAAAGGGATCAGAAATTTTGAATTTAGAGTAATATTTATCGATAATTTCAGGATCAAGAAAGGATTTGGTTGCTCCTGTATCAATTAAAAGTTTTAAAGGGGGATTACTAATCGAAATATAAGGAAGTTGTCTTTTATGGAATGAATTATTAAATTCTATTATGTTTCCGGGGGTTGGATTTGATCCGCGTGAAAATCCTGAAAATTTAAAGCTTCTACATATTCATCTTCGTGATTGTTAAAATTGGTTTCCACAGAGCTTGGAATTTGATCGTATTTTTGTTCAGTATTATAAATTTCTTCAGACCGCATGTTTGACGTATAAGGTCTATTCGTAGCACCAGTTTGCCTAGTGCTAATACTCATAGGAGTGGGTTTGCTTTGATTTGGAAAATTGTTTGGTTTTCTTACACTACGCGATTGTCCAAAAACTTCTTCGTGTGTTGGGTATCTATTAGGTTGTGGGTGGTAGTTAGCAAATTGCGTATTAGATGGTGAGTTAGATTGTAAATTTGAATTTGGTGAAAAATTATTGTTTCGAAAAGCATTAGGGTTTTGATATTTTACCTGATTAGAATAAAAATTTGAATAATGATTTTGTTGAGGATTCAAGTTATTATTTTGTTGTGATTGGTATTGGTAATTTGGATTTCGATTTTGAGTATTGAAAGGAATATTGTTTCTATTCGAAAAATTACGCTTTACATTAATTGTATTTGAGCTTGAATTTGCATTTTGCATATACCTGATGCTATCTTCTTTTTGAATAAAGTTGATCGCTTCAAGCAAAGTTTTAGGCTCTTTAGTACGAACCATTCTGCCGTAAGGTTCTCTTAATCCTGCCAAAAATACCACCAATCCTTGCTCATTATACATATTTTGCTTAAATTTACGTATTTCGATTTGTTTTTCATGAATTGCCAGGTAGTTTGAGATAGTGCTTAATATTTTACGCATTCTATCATAAAATTGATTGGGAGACTCACTGTATTTTTGTCTCATATTATTTAAATCGAAAGACAAACAACTTTCATTTCGTGGGTCACTAAAATTTCTGGTTAATTCAGTTTTAATATCTTCTATATTACTTGCACAGCTAATATTAATAACCTCTCTTGCAGGCCCTTTTAATTTACTAATTATAGTTCGGTAAATTACAACATTTTGATAGTTATTCAAATTCTTGACATCATAAAAATGCAATAGAATACTATCTATACTCTCTAAAAAAAAATTCAGTTCATTAACATTTCCATCAAATTCTGGAATTGTTTCAGCATGAACCTTTAAAAAATTTGGAATTGTACTTTCTTGATCCGGCATTTTCTCTTTATTACTTTTTATTATACCAGTATCTTTTAAATTATTCAAAGAACAAATATTTAAATTTTCCGTAATCAAATCTATATCTAGCTCTAAATTATTGCCGTTTTCACAGAAGGATTTGGATGATTCAGAGGATATAGAGGGAACTGACATTAGATAATAATATAGCTAATAAAAATTTTGTTACTCACAGAAAAACTGTTGAAAACATCACGATCGAAGTTACCAAATTCTGATGAGTTTGTAGAGTCTTGAAGTTTGATTGCTTAGCACTTATTATTTTAGCACTTTTATTAATATTATTGTTTATATTGGAATATTTTTTTATTTATTTTTTTTTTAAAAAACTTTTTTTTTTTGTGTTTATATAAAAATTTATATAAAAATTTATAATATTTTTTTTTTTTATTTATAAACGATTTTGTAAAAAAATTATTTTATATATTTCTTTTTTTTTAAAAAAAATTTAAACATTTATTTTACTTCCACAAAAATTTTATAGTTCGTAAGTTCACTGTGTTCACTTGTTGCCTAACTATCAAAATAGAAAAAGTTCTCTTCGATAGAAAACTTTGCAACAAGATTACCGACTGCGCCAGTTATGTATGATGTAAAATAAAAAACGTTTCTCCTTTTTTTAGATCTTGTTTATTTAAAATCTCGAATCAGACTGAACTTTTTGTTAGATTTAAATATAATTAGAACTCTACTTGATATTATTTTTATGCTTAGCTTAGTGACAATTATTATCAGAATTTATATATTAGTTTTAAAATAATTATAATTAAATTTAGTAATATGATATTTAAGTAGATAAAGTTTTCTAATTTAAAAATATTAAAATTGTGTGAGAAAATTATTATTATTAAAAATACATAAATTGCAATTATTCATTGTGGGAAAATAATTATTATTATAAATAAGTATATCATGATATAACTCGCTACCAACTTAACTGTTTTTTTTGTCCTCTCAATAAATCTCACTTTCAATTAACCACCTTTGTCAATCGTCTGTCTCCTCTTATCACCTGAACCTGATACTATTTTCTACTTTATTCTCTTGTAACTTGTACTAACCCATACTCAATAATAATTGTGATCAATAGTTAAGCGATTGATGAAATTAATCGATTTAATTATTGCGTAATTAAATTATTCAATTAGAATCAGGCAAAGTCTTTAGTCGAGAATTTAAATTCGGAATTTAGAAAAGTAAAATTATAAAGTACAGTCGCGTCAAATAAATATACAAAATCGATTTTATGATATAAAATAATAAATAATAAAATTAATCTTTAAAACTATAAACTAGACATAATTATAAATAAATAAATTAATAATTAAGTTAGAATTAAATTAAATGAATATAATATGTGAAATATTAATAAATAAACAATTTATACTATATATATTGATGTATAGTAACTCAGCTTTTATTGGTATTGGTTATATGTTTCCCTTCCATATATTTCGGGTTGAGTCCTTCTTCAATCAATTACTTATACTACTCCTCTCTGTAGATTGAAATTAGCTTTGCCGGTTTAATAAAAACTGGCTCTATCATTTAAGCTACAGCAATGAAATGAGCTTCAAATTCTAGTGAAAGTGACAAAAAAGTGTTCCATATCATATCAACGTCTGCATTGGTACCACCTTTCAAATATCGTTCCTGATTGTTACTAATGTGAACTGCGATATATCAAATTCTATAATTTAATCTTCCTTTTCTAATTAGTTTCATTTTGTTTCTTATGACATCGAATCTGCACTCTAACCTTCGCTTAGAAACAAAATCCTAATCCAGTTCGTTGTCAGCTGGCATAATAAGTCCTGTAATTTCTTAAAAAAATATAATAAAAGTAGCCTCAACTGTCTTCATCTACACTAATTTTCTAATTACAATTAGTCAGGATTACATAAAAAATATATATATCAGATAAATTTTAAACTCTTAACAACACCAGAAAAAAAAATTATGCTGGTCCAGATCATGCCATCATGTCCTTGAGTTTTGAGAACAACAAGGAAAAAAAAATTATTGGTATTATCTTTTATTTTAAATCTTTACCTTTAAAATTCGAAGAATAAAGGATTTCTAACAATTCGTGCTTGTATATTTTTGTCAGTCATTTAAAATATAATAAATAATAAAAGATTTTTACTATACGGAATAACAGCACCTGTTTTTTTATTTGTTCCTACAAAAAAAAAAACCTGAATATATAAAATTTAATATCTTATGGCTTCAGGTAAAAAATAAATTCTTTTACCTGATGTAAAAAATCTATACAAAAAAATGACCATCATAAAAACCAAAAAACCATCATTATTTCATTGCCAAAGTATAAAATCTTTAAAATCCTTCAAAACTCACGCCTTTTTGCGAAACAAGTTCTTTAGGGGCATAAAAAATGTCCGTTCCATCGGTTATTTCATAAAATGACAATTTATGAGATAAGCAAAAAAAATTTTTTATTTTGTATTTAAAAAACTGAACAGGAAAATTGTACTTGGAATATTTCCATCATAATTATTGAAAAATTCAGTTTTGAACTCCGGTTTACTTCTTTCTATGTTTCTTATCTGTTTTATAGTTCTTTTATATTTTATGGTACGTGTTGTAGTAGTGGTTCACCACAGGATATTTTATTGTATTATAATCAAAATTGCAATTTCTATTGAAGAATTGTGCAAGACAGATGAAAATGGAGCGTAGGTGGATTTTGATAAATTCACGGAATTTGTGCAAAAGTAAAATAAAATGTAACTATATATAAAGAAAAATATGAGTTATGATAATGTTTTGTTAGAAACTGAACGTTTTTTTTAAAATAAATGTTTACAGTCGACATAGATTATAGATTATAAGGTCCGAAATAACAGATAAGCACAAAAAGAAAATGATTTGGGCAACAAACTCACAGGGGTCAAGAAAATTAAATATTTATTAGTCTATATTTTTGTACTTGAAATTTGTTATATTAAATGGCTCTTCATAACTTACACAAATAAAAATAAAAGGTCCTTACCTTAGGCACATTCATAGAAAGTGTAGAAATCCATGCTTGGTTAAAACATGTTATATGCTTCCGCTTATTGAATTAAATCAATATTAATCCGGCCATATTATGGATTTAAAACTAAACATTTAATTGGAAAATACTGTAGAATACTGTCAGACAAACATAGAATCAAACTGTCTATGTAGTCTTTAACAAGCAGTGTAGACACAACACAAGAGAAATAAAACACTTTCAATTAGATGTCGACGCGAACTGTTATTTTTTGATAGAATACAGTATTGATGATGGAGTTTTTAAAACCACCAGGATTCAAAGGGTTAAAGATCTTTTTTCGAACATTCACAGACATTATCATAGTGTAATTGTCAATTTCTACCAAAAGGTCAAAAAGAATAACTCCGAAATTTCCAATATATTTTCTGTGATTGTTTGAGATCATTTTTTGAAGAATTTAGGATAAATTTTTGTAACAAGTTTGAATAACTTTTGTAACTGTTCCCTATCCATAATATCTGGTGTAATTATCTGTCATGTACAAAATCATAAATCATTAATACAAAATGTCATGTTCAGCAAAACACTTTTTTTCATATAAATATAATATTTTTTAGCATCATTAATTCTTCATTTTGCATATTTATATTTATGAGAATTTTTAACACGTAAGTAAACTAAAAAAAAATCAAATGAAGAAATATTATCCATAACAAGTTTTAACAACGACACATTTCTTTTTTCCAGTCTTAAACTATATATCAGAATCAAACTTAACATTTAAAAATATTATTTAGTATCCACTTATAAATTGTCCACAGTTTTAATATAGATTTCACTTAATTTGATTATGCAAAAAAGTGTACAAGATTTTTGAATTTTTCAAAATCAATTTTTCATTTAGCATAATTTATAATTTTTATCCTTGAATCTTTTCCCACAAAAAAAAAAAAAAAAAAACTTATTCGCAGAAAGTCATTAGTAAAAATATAATCGAATTTACAATAATACAATTTTTCCCATGGTATCAAAGAAGCTACTAAGTTAGGGATATCCCAAAATTCGGTGTATGTTATAAAGCAGCGATCAGGAAAATGTTCATTTCACAAGTAGGTGCAAAATTTCATATCTTTAGGACATTATGAATATTTGGTTTTAAAGGAGTGGAATCCACAAAAAATCCCTCGGACGTTGTGTTCTGCAATAAAACGCTACATCATTATTACAGCGTGTCGAACCATTTTACTTCTTTCAGGAACGATATCATCTTGTCCGGATTCAGTTTCCATGCGTCTTCAAAGTTTTTTAGAAAGAAACTATCAAATTTATGTTGTACCGAGATACAATGGCACAGCAAATGTTTCCTTGTTTGCTATATGAATATAATTTATATAATTCAGAAATTTGTAGGCAGCAACTAAAGTTTTACAGGCACTAACTACGCCTATAACTAAACTTAACTGTGTACCGAATTTCATTCAAATTGGATAATAAAATTATTATTATTTAGATATTGTATTTTTACATTCTCAAACCTTGAAAATGTGGAGAAAAATTAATTTGAGCAACATATTTTTTTTCGATCACAATACTTCATAATTGTTCCATAACTCTTCGTAATATCAGTAAAAAGATTTTTTTTTCGCTTTTTACTTTTCAATAAACGTGAAGCCAATAGCAAAATACGATTTCAACCACAAAATAAAAAATATTTTTATATATCCAAAACCTCCAAGTTTTCTGTTGTACTCTACCATTTTCGATGGGTGCTTGCTACCATCTCATTATCAGATTAAATTCTAACAACAGTAAATAATAATTTGCAAGTAAAACCAATATTACGATAGATTTATAGATAGATAGATGCAAAGAAGTGAACCAATTGATCTCTATTATATAAAGAAAGTCAGTTAGAATTTAACCAAAATAATTGATACAGAGTGAACCAATTTCAAGTAAAATGGAACTAAGTCTTTGATTCAGAAATACATCAAAATAGGTCAGAGAATTATTAGTTCATTAATTGTGCATTTTTTTGATAAATTCTTCAAAATTTTCATTATTAGTTGGATGGCAGTTGGAAAAGTTACAAGGTTATTTGCACAGAAATCATTTTATAAATTTTAAAAAGTCTGTTGTCTATAATAAAATCTGATCCAATATATTTATTAGATTCGAAGGTACTGTTTTTTTATCTGTTTTGTTTAATTGATCAAGTTAATAATCAATTACATTTTATTATAAACATGGAAATTATTTTTTAATTCCAAAATTTGAATTTGATTAAATCAATTTAACAAATTTAATCATGTCAAATTGATAAATTTATTATAATTTATTGAATAATTCAAAATATTTCGATTTCAGTTCTGTCCAAATTTGTTATATATATAAAGACTGTCAACAAACCCTTTACATTTTAAATTGATTTTCGCCTGAAAAAATACAATATTCATAATAATAAAAAAAAATTGTATTAAAATTTATGTAGCAATTATTACAAATTTGAAATTTCACCCAAAGGCAGACAAGAATCTGGAATTACTTATGAAAAAATTCATCTTCATGTTTGCCTGAATTACAGTATTTTTTCATTTTTTTTTTTTTTTTTTTTGAGGAAGAATTAATTTACGTTGTGATGTCGATGTCCCTGAAAGAAATTAGCATATTTTTGTTTTTTATGATACTAAGAGGTTAAAAAAAGTATTTTTTACGTTTTGTTTTATAAAAAAATGATTGTAAATTGTCTTACTAATTGGTTTGATGGTTAAATAAATTTTAAGATATCTCAGAAATTCAGGTGCATATAGATACGTACGGTATGTAGAGTTTATATAAATCGTGATGGATTTATTTAAGTGAATTTGAGATTTTTGTAGTAGATATATTCGATCGTTATTTTCGATAATTATATTAATTAACATACATTTATTTTAGTTACATGGTAACATCAGAAATTATTTTAATTATTATTTTCACTCTAATTTAACTGAAGGTTATCTTTGAACTGTGCAATTTTATTAATAACTTCCTAATAAAATTGGGTCAGAAGTATAACGTTATTATTCTTAAATAACACAGTTTCGAATATTGTTCGTTTTTGAAACAAATACAGGAAAGACTGACTATATTTTTGATTAAATAACCTAGCACTAACTTTTTAACATTATGATAAATTAGTTTTAATGTAAAAAACATAAAAAAACTTGTGAAATTCCTAGTAAATTTCTATGTTAATTTGTGGTCAATTTACATATAGAAATAATAAAAAAAATTTGATGTCATAATTCCCTAGAAAACCACTTAATTAAATATGTTAATAGTGTAATAAATCCATAAAAATTAGAACAAAAAAATTTAATTATACTACACCCTTTTATTAACTAATTTACTGTATATAAAAATTCTGTGGATATCCATAAATTTCATCATTGCTAATAAATTACATTTTACATATCATAAACGACGACACTTTTAAAATATTTCTACAATTCACTATATAAATTCTAAATTCTTTTAAAAAAATGTATAAATAAATTAGAAGTGAACAGTTTTTGTCATAGTCAAATATCAAATTCCCTGCAAATAATTAATGTATCCGTAAACTAAACTTATTTAACGATGATGGGAACAATATCGTCAATGTGGTCAAACCAAATTATGTTTGCCTGCCGTGGTGACTGTGGAAGAAGAAATCGGAATTCATTCTGTCCGTGAATAGAATAATCTGTACGAAACTGATCGATTGTTTAATCGGAAAACATCGATGGATTCCGATGGATGCGGCTGTGGGGATTAAACTATAGAATCCACACTCCACAGAAACATCTTGTGTGACTGCGATTGATTGCACGCGTCAGGTTGTAATACTTGCGGCGTGAAGTACTTCACTGCTGGTCGGCCGTTTCAATTCTACTTTTGTAGGGTAAGCAGCATTTTTGATAAGTGCTTAGTTTTTGAAACCTGACATAAGGATCACAATGAATGTATCGCGATATCTCGCAATGAGTGATGACCTCTCTTCTTAACCTAACCTTTCGATGATATAGTGTTCCCATATTCTAATAACCTTCCCTATGAACAAAATATTCTTAATTAGAAAATATATTAGAGAGCATTACTAGAATTTAAACTTTAGAAAACTCTAATATGTGAGGTATCCCAAGGCATTTACTCTACATTAATTTAAAAGGCAATTTCTGTAGTATTCAATTTGCATATTTCTTTTTATATTACGAAAAACAGAGATTCATAGCTGAAGCGTCATAACCTCGATTTACAATTCTTCAATTTACAATTTTTGAATTTCCATCTTTGCTACAATGGTTTTTTTGTTATATTTAATTTCGTGTTGCATGGAGCTAGACGAGGAGACTCCGTAATTATGTCTTGTCAATTTTCTAAACTAATTAATTTCCACAAAAAAAACTCAAATTGATGAAATTCAAAAATGCTTTTTAAAAATAATAAAAATCAAAAAATTTACAAATATAATAAAAATACCACAAAAAATAATTCATCAAAATGAAAAAAATATAACGAAATCTTCTGCAATCAGCAGCGCGCGTTGAAAATATTGTTCATTTTAGTATAGAACTTATTACATAAAAAAAAAATTATAATACTTAAATTTATTATGTTAAACAGATAAATTATTCTTTTTTTTTTTTTGTTAGTTAATTTTATCGAAAAATATGATGATGATAAAATGAATTATTACATGTTAGAAATATCATTTAAATTTTTTATGTTCTTTATATACATCGTCAGTTTTGACTTGACCATCATGGATTCATAAATATGAAAACTTATGTTTTTCTAGTTGTGTGATTACATCACAGTGAAAAATATGATGAATTTTTTTATGTTGTTGAAATATATGTTAAGTGATTAGCTACCATGACGAAATATAGAATAAGTTTTACCATATGACGATTTAATAGATTATAGAGTTTGATATAATATTTAATTAAAAGTTCTGGTAAGCATAGAAATGTTGGGTAAGGAAAGAAGACGTTAACCGAAAATACGAAATGGCAAAATATTAAATACGAATTTGGAAGATATAGGAAAATAGAATTCTCAGTTTCTATTATCAGGTATCAAAAATTCAACTTTAATATCATTTCGTATATAATTTTGACTGATTTTTATTATATTTCAAATGCTAAAAAACGTATTCTCTAATTGGACTAGATCCAACAAAATACCATTCAATATTTTCGTATACAGAAGTTGACCTCATTAATAGAGAAAACTTTTGAATAGTAGCCAACTTTTTTCACATAAAGTTTAAGTCCTCATTTATTAATAAACATTTTTAATTAACAAAACCACGATTTTTACCATACAATTCCAGTTGTGAGCCCTGAATTATTCTATGAGAAACATTGAGGGTAATGAATATACTGATCTACTTGCTAGAAATGCATCAGATACTACCTTTGCCTGTCGTGTACTCTTCAGTAAGTGGTTATTGCAATCAGTAAGTGGTTATCAAAATAAAGGGTAAAACATTAAGAAACAATTCCAGGTTGTTTAGTATCCAAAAAAATCATACAAAATATCCCCAAAACATCGTTCGAACTACTTAATTACAAAGTCAACCAGGTGTAACTCTTGTCCGGCCACTGTCGACTTAACTATCACCTTAACACGTTCACGCCGGCGCTGCTTTTTATATTTCTGTTCATCCGGCGGGGTTGAAAATATTCCAGTAAGGCCACCGGTAGTACACACCGCCAGATGAAAAATTCACATGTGAGCCACCGGTGGTACACGCCGGTTTGAACGTGTTAATAAATGAGACAGACCAATCACTCCGCCAAACAAATCTGTTCCAGACATAAAATCTTTGGCCAAGAGTTTCTAGAACCATGACACTTTATGCATAATACCTGAACAAAAATTCATAATTCAAATATATTGGAATTTCAAAATAATATTGGCCAAGACTATATTACAAAACAAAATAATTAAAGAGCAAAATTTTATAATAATAAAAATTATGTAGGAATTTACTTTTTAAACATATTATTATAAAATAGCTTCCCAAAGTGGGCGTTTTTTAGATTGGGTGTGTGCTTTCGATATGTTCAGACATCAAAAATAGAATTTATTTTATTTGGTCCATCATAAATATGTTATCCTACATAAATTATGTCTACACATTTAGAGCATAACCAATTTATTTAGAGTGAAATGTACCAGAAATGCATGTAGTTTTAGTGTATAAAAAACCAGTCTAATTTTTTTTACCTCGACATTGGAAGGAATTTTTGTATATAGAAAATAATTTGATTAAAATACATTTTATTATTACAACCTTCACGATTTTTAAAAAATTTAAATTACTTCATATTTTTATAGTTTTGGAAAATTTCAATTACTTTTCATAAAAAAAGTTTATATTTTTTCAGTAGCTCAAAATTGTCTGCAAAAAAAAAAAACGTAATTTCATTTAAAAAAAAAATACTTATTTTACATAAATTTTTATGTTCCTCAATTTTATTTAAGTGCATTTACTATTATTTATGAAAACCACAATTTAATGAGCAAGTTCATGATACCATGATTTTCATAAAAACTGTGCTGATTGCTATAAAATCGACAAAAGATTTTCTTGTTGTTATTTTAATTGAACAATTTGACCTATGACTATGAACTTTATAAATATTAATAGTAACCACCTTCGTAAACCTTAAACCTCAAAATATAATATAATTATTATTTATAATTTGCTTCCGTGCAATTTTTTTTGAAGTTGTCTGTCTTTCTTCCTTATTTTTTGTGTCTGATCGCTGAATGGATGATGTAAAAAATCTTGATTGAATAAAACATTAACACAGTACAGCACAAATCAATGAAAGGTTCACTTCTTTATAAGTTTACCTTTTTGGTTTTGTTATTATTATTTTATGTGTCTAAATTATCTTGATTGTTCTTTTCAGTTCAGTCTTTCCATCAGAAGGAAAATTTATATATAGCTTGTCAGTTGTTATAAAGTTATAGCGCGCCCTTAAGACACTTTGTGTTTACAAAATGCTTGAGGCTCTGTCAACTTCTTGAACACTTCAAATAAATAATATTAATAAATTGGGAAAATAAGTTGATGGTTAAAAAATGGAAAAGAATATATTAATAAGAAAGAAATTTATATTAAACAATTGTTGCAAAGGTGCGGCTGCTTCCATAACATTTAAATGTGCAACACTTCAGACGGGATGCATAAGGATTTTTATTTTTCTGTTTTGTTTGTTGGTTTGTGGTTTGTTTAGGGTGCATATACCGATAACCTTAACAATATACGTCTTTTTAATGATTTAACAAATTAGCATTTAAAATAAAGTATCGTTTACATTATATCAGTTTTGTTAGTTTTATCTATTTCTTTTTAGATTGACAATTCCAATAGATCGAAATGACAGATAAAACTGTGACATAATCTGACTATAATTAAAATAATATTAATGTCAAAATTAACTTCATACATTAATTGAGATTTGTTGAATGGTTTGAAGTGAGTTGATTGGTTTAAAGGATAACAAAACCGCTCCACTAACTCAGACTTCGAAGGTCTGTTATACACTTTTTAAGATGGTTTATACTACCCTGGAGTATATTATTCAAATTGACCTTTCTTATGAATGGCAGTAGTCTAGTCTAGACGATCACAATCTCTATGCCAGTCGAAAAATGACGTTCGAAAAATGACGTTCTAAGTGTTGAATTCTTTTATATCTTGAGGTTTCTGTTAACCCTAATATTCTTGCATGCTTCCTGAGTAGAATATGATCAGTAGCTACCTCAGGTATTGATATTAATTGTTGATTAGAATAGATTTAACTAAAATATTACAGATTTTGAAAATTGTTTTATAGTTATTAAGACAAGTGCCATCATTTTTCTGAATGCCAAGAGTTTTATGTCATTTATGATATCATATATGATTTCGCTCTGAAAAACTGGAAATGGCTGTGGTCTGTAGTCTGTACTTATTTGTCGTAAATATGCAAACAGAAATTCAAAACTCTGTCTAATGTAAACTCAGCTTTACAACTTTGTTCAAAATAATATTTCCCTTATTGAAAAATATACAAAATAATATACAAATATAAAATTTTCACAAGTTCTTTTTATGAAATTTTAATATTTATATCCACATTTATGATAATATAACAAAAAAAAATGCAGCTGGGTACACATCATAATAATAATAATAATAACATACAACAAAATGAAAATCTGAAGAATAAGAATAAACCATAAATTACCAGGCCGCCTCTACTATAAGAAAAAATAAACATTCATAAGAATTTTAAATTTAATATATTACATACAAAAATCATATTCTCTGTCAAGTCTGCATTTTTTAAACCAATCATTTTGGTTTTCATTCAAAATAACCAAAAAAAAACCATAAAAAAAAACTTTTTGTTAAACATCAAACTAACAACTCTAAAACATAAACGTAACATCACCAAGAAAACAAAAAAAAAATGTCGCACCTTTTTTCCCTGACAAATATACATTATTCCATTTCCTTTGTAGGCCGTACTGTTGGGAATTCACAGAATAATATAATTTTTTTGTATAATGTGAAGAAAATACGTAGGAATCACCTTTAGGTACCTAACAACCTAATAATATGCTTACTTCAGCGCTTCAGACAACAACTATAGAATTGAACTTTAAAACATATATAAGAATAATAAGTTTTAAAAGTGTGGACACATATTTTTGATATGGTGAACAATTTTTTTTTATTTTAAAGTAGATCGATCATCAAAGATAATAATAATATCTCAACAAAAAAAAAGATATTAATTTCAAGGGTCATGTTAGCCATATTAACAAAAATAAACATATTTAAGAGAATTTTTGGTCTGGGCGCTATTTTCTTACTGTAACATTGTATAGTCTGAAAGAGCCAGCGGTGGTGTTACTAATAAGTCCAAAATAGAATTTCTGAAATGATTAAAATAACAATGAAAATGCAAAATGAAAATTTATAGGTTATTAATATTTATGATTTTTAAAATGTCTATTTCTATAAGTAAAAATGCCGACAATAGAAGAAGAAGTGGTACCAGAGTGGCTGGAGCCATTTTCAAGTTTTTTTTTCCTCTTTATATCTTTTTTTCGATGGTCAATTTTTTAATTGGCACAATACTCTACAAAATTTCATATATATATGTATATATATTACCTTTATGGATAAAAACACTGCGCAGACATTTATAGTCCAATTTAATTTTTACCGATTCTTTATCAATCGAAAAGATTGGCAAAAATGTTATTTCTGTTAATTGGAATCGAATTGAATATTATTATATCTCGCTAAAAATACATGTTTTATGAACATCGAACATGATTTTTTTTCGTTGTTCCTTATTGAGATTTCTGTAGTCTCTCTATACCTAATAATAATATTGTCTGGTATCTTTAAGTTCTTGTTTGGTTTTTAAAATTTATCAAAAAAAAAAAAACGAAATTAACGAACACACTATTTACCATAAAACCCTAATAAAGAATAACAGGGAAAAAGGAAGCGCAGGAGAATCACTGTTACAGTTGTTTCAAGAGATGTAGGGGCTTTTTCTAAGTGTCGCAGTGTCGGTGTAGTTGGATTAATCAAAACTTATGAAATAAAATTGATTACATAGTAAATTTTTATGATATTCTAGAATTAAGCAAATATGTTTCTTATCTTTAAAGGAATCTAGTGGACAAATTGTCAAATCAGTTCTAAATCTTACCGTACTAAGGTATTATTGCAAGTCTCAATCAATTTTAGTAAACATTCATTATGTTTAAATGTTCAATTTGGATATATGGAAGAATACAGCCAGCTAGAGAATGTTTTTAGAACTTCTTTTAATCTCTCCGATTTGGAGGCAAATCATAATTTAGATGAAGTGTAAAAAACTATAAAGGCAGATAAAAATAAATATTTAATATCAGAGACGGACAGACAGACAAATTGACATAATGGGATTATATTTTCTCTCAAATGTACTACCATAAAATTTAAACCAACGAATAAAAAATGATTATAAAAAAATATCCTTGTTAAAAATTTCCGCGAGTATTTATTTATCAACGCTAACTAACTTCGTCTCCTTGGGCTCCCACTCAGATTCGTTGAATTATTTTTGTCTTTTTTTTATATATAAAAAAACAGGGTCATCTGAAGGGTGGACAATATAAGAAAGAAACCATATCATCATTAGATTAATTTTCATAACGAGGAGGGAATTCCTCGTAAATATGGTAAATATTGATAATATTTAGACTTTATTAGGAATTTGTTTGTTTCACTTTACGCATAATTTTTTTCATTCTAATTCTTGTTAATCTGGTTTTTATATGTTGCTATAAAAACAGTCAAGTAACCACACTAATATAATATGGTCCATAATCTTCATTAAATGGAATGCCAATTTGTTATATGGGCAATCATGAATCTTAATAAAAATAAAAATTTTAGCTTAAAAAAGTAATGTCTATTGACAATATATTTCAAATGTGATTCAAAATAAATTTAGATGCGCCAATATCAAGTACGACTTTGATTTTACTCTCCATTTTTCCCAGTTAAGTAAAAATATACAGCAAGCAAAAAAAACAGAAAAAAAGTAGTAGTTGCTTTAATATGATATTACCGATTAAAGAATCAATAAAAATTGTTAGAATTACTTGGCTATGAATAAATATAGAATTGTTTTATCAAACTTCCGCATTTTTATGATGCAATGCAATAAAATCAATCAAATCCAAAAAAAGAAAAACAAAAAAAATCTGAGAGGGTTTAATTTTAAGTTTTTCCCCCGAAAATCTAAATAATTCTTGGAACATAAAATAATATTTAATGATAAAAATGAAATCATTAATGAATTTTATAAATAGAATTTAAATTTGTAATCATTTTTTTATGTATATAATAGACTAAAATAAATTTTTAAAATTACTTAATAACCTGTGGCGCCTGATATTTATGACTCAAAGAAATTATATTTCCGACAGCACATTTTCCTGGTACTATTCTCCTCTAATTGATTCAAGTTTAACCCTTTCAAATTATAAATCTGTACAATCAGCTATTTTAGAATATGTAATTAGAAATGAATAATAAAATTGATTATGTTTTTCATCATATTTTTTGTTTTTTAGCAAACCAATTTGACTGACCCCCCAAACAGACAATTTTGTTTATAAATTTTCTATACATCATAAATTTGCTAAACGTTTTTTGCTAATACCAGTAACGTACGCAGAATGAAGACATTAGGGGGGAAATTGATTCAGTATTTCACTAACAATCGTACTTAGTATAATCGTGGGTGGAAAGATTACACATCACCAGTAACCCCTACATTCGTACGCCACTACGCCTGATACTAATTAAGGAATTGTGAACGAGGATAAATAAACATAAATAAAAAAATTTATGATTATTTTCTTCACATATTTAAAACATGGAAAATTTCTTTTATTAATAAACAGCATTTAATAATAAAAAAATATTTTGTTTATTTAACATTTTGTTTTTAATAATTAAATTTTTTTATTATATTATTTACATTGGAAAGAATTTAAATACTGATTCATCATCAATTTTGTATAGCAAATTATATAAAGAAAATATTGTTTTAAAGTTTTGTGCAAATATTGCACTTTTAATTTAATTGCATTATGAATCAATGTGCGGATTTCTATCTATACAATATTATTTTCAAACTTGCACAAACGGATTCAAGTAGGCACTTTTTAGTCACTCTTTATAGAAAATCATAATTAACATATCGAAAAATCACTTAAAATTATACAAAATAATTTAACATACTCGTATAATAGTGTCTATTGATACAGGCACAGTTGATGTTAAACAAAGTTCATTAGACTCAATTTGAAGACACTTCATTTTTTTAATACCACAACAATCCCAAGTACAACAATTTTTTAGAATATTAAAATAAAAAATTAATATATAAATTCCAATTTATTGCAAATACAATATCAATAATTCAAAATTATTTTTACTATTAAAATCATTATTACCAAGAGAAATATTTTTGATAGTTTGAATTACAAAAATTATTTCTTAAAGATCATCTCGATGTAAATATCAGTTTTATACCACGAACATGCTATAACCAATTACAAAGAGTTATAGAATAATTATTAAGTGTTGTGATCGAAGGAAGGGTCAAACAAAATTACTCAAATTAAAAGATTATATAGTCAAAAAATCATAGTAATTGTTGTACGACTTCAATGGAATTTGACAAACGATTTTGTTCCGAGCTCTAAAGTTTTATGACCATCAAATTTCAAGTCGTCAAAATCAGATTTTTTGTACACATTCGTAAAATTTTCTATTTTTTACAAACTCCAAGTTTTGAGCTATGCCTATGTTTTGCAGATTTTTAAACTATAGTTAAAGAATCTTGCAGAGTGCAACTTAAAATAGTCATTTAAGTCTCAATAATTCTTTTAACTTCATAGTTAAATAAATATATATAAGAAAATTGGTTGTTTGGGTTATCAGTGTTTTTTAAGTGGTTTTGATCAGTCTAGTGGGAATGATGGCCTTTTACGATTATATATAATTTTTCTATACCGTATTTATGTAGTAATGGATCATGAAATTGTTGGTAGGAAATTTATAAAATATTACGAGAAAATAAAATTATATAAAAAATATAGAAAATTAAAGATTGATATCTAAATGGAAATGCAAATATCGAGTTTAGTTAATAAAATGACTTTTTTTGTAATGTGCACTTTATTTTATTAGTAATACATAATATATTTATATTGGTGGATGCATTTATTAATGATATAAATTTAAAATTGCATGTAGAGTAATTATCAAAAGGTAAATTTTAGTTTTACGTATGGACACTGTTAGAAATTGGTATTTAGAATTCAATTAGGGATGGTCAAAATAATTGACACGAACAACTAAATGCTTCAATACTTCGCACTATGTATGTAAAAATAACTTAAATTACGTAATATTTAATAATAATTAGCGACAATTCAAGTAAATTTTTTAATGATCAAATTTGTAGACTAAAAGCTAAGTAAATGAAATAATTTGTATAACATTTGTAAAAAAATTGTAATTTCGTTATAATAACTGACAATTTTCAAGTAATTATATAAAACCAGATTCATAAATATTCATTTGATTCAATTCGGTGAAAATAAAATTGCCAGGAGATATTTATATTCCATTACTAAAACTTATACCGACTTCAAATTATTTGATTATGTATTACAAAATAGAAAAATCAATAATTACGCTTAATATATTTAACTACTTTAATATCCATTCAATTAAAAATATATTATAAAATTATACAGATTTGTAATTAATTGTATATGATGCCATTTCAAATTAAATACAAATATATAATTAATTTTATTTTTTATCTTTTATAAGAAATGCATAAGAAAATAGGCCCCCATTAAAATTATATATTTTCAAAAAGTTCATTTCAATTAATATCAATTTGAAATTCCTTCCCATTTAATCTGTCCGCGCCGATATAAACATAACAAATCCTCAACCTTTCAATCAATTTCTATATAACAAAATATTTATAAGATAGAATTAAATATATTTTTTTCATTTTTTTATATATGTATGTACATTAAATAAAAAATTACCTATAATTACATATTTTATTTAAATTTATTATTTATTTCTTTTTCCATCAAATAAATTATTATTTTTATCATGTCAACTCTTTTTCATATGACATTCTTTCAATCTTTGATTAATAGTATGCAGATATCTTTATTTATTTATACGGTTTTTTTTAATACTAAAGTTACTAACTCACCTGTGCTTCATTCATCTTCACATTTTAGTATTTTTTTTTTTTGTAATATTTTAAAAAAATAACTTGTTACATGAAAAATTCCAAAAAGTCATGTCATATCTTCAAGATCAAAAATATATAATAATAAACAATGAATAAAAAACGATTTTTTTTATTTTCATACACTCGTTTAGAGTTCACCTTCTGTGATGATACACCAGTAACAAAAAAAAAAAAAAAATCTCCATCAGTTTTGAGATGATTTTTCTTTATATATATAAAAAAATTGTAAATACCAAAGTGCAACCAACACGCGAACTTCAAGGTACTTGTCGCACGAATCCATTTCAAGTTATTTATTTTTTTTGTTAACCATTTTAATCTGTTATACTGTCTCCAAAGTTCGAATTGTACCATTTTTTTTGTTGTTATTATTATTGCAGATTTTTCACCACACTTCATAAATTTTTTGACATTAGTCCATAACTGCAATTTTTTTATATATTATCTTTTCTATATAAATAATATAATAAATCTGCATGAAACATGAATTGAAAGAAATCTTCAATTCACGAGGTCGAATTATTATAACTATAGGAAAATCCCTTCTCCGCATACAATTTGACTGCAGATAGAAGGAAAATCTGTTAAAGATATAAAAAAAAATCTTATCAGATTACATTTTTTATAAAAGGTTTTTTTATTTATTTTTTTAACATATCTTTTAATAAAATTTTATTATTATTATTAAAAGATATGTCGTCTAAGGTCTTTAAATTAAAAAAAAAAAAAAAACAGGTTGTTTGTTGTCATCATAATGTCGGTTTATGGAGGAGAAAAAAAAATTATATATAGATATAGCTTATACAACGACGAGCCGGTTCTTTAATAGCCCAGAATAGTAAATATAACAACACCATTATTATTAAGTATAAGAATAATAAAACGAGTATTAATGTCATATTAAGCATGAAGGTAAAATGGTAATGGAGGGAAAGAAGACATTTAGGTGAAGGGAAGCTGAAATTTATGAATTCCAATTTTTTTTAGATGGATTTAATCCAGTCAAAGAAGATTAAATGCAAATTTCAATTGAAAATTTAATCACGAATCAATCGTGAATAACGAAATCATAGTTAAGATTTTTTCCACAAAAATTTGAATATATGTAATGTCTAAGAAGGTATGACAGCTGTCATATGATATACAAATATTTTATTGATAGAAAAGACTAATAAATAATTGATCTGGAAAGGCATAATTTATAATTGTTCATCATAAATCAATGGTTGATGGGAAATATTCAAAATATATTGGTTGAAATATTCGTAATAGGTTGGCAATTTTCAGCAAATACCGAAGCAATAAATTAATCAACAAAAGTAGAATACGCAATGAACTGAATATGATCACTGATTTATCAAATATATTGTTAATATTGATCTCTACTAAATTTGAAGCTTGTCAAAAGAATAAGAAACTTCAAAGTTGGTTTATTGGTTGGTTTAAACCTAAAAGAGGTTTTAAATTCAAGTCAATGGCTGCATAGTTTCTTAAGCATCAACGAACATTTACTTGATATTACCCAGCCATCGTTGAGTTACCCATTAATATTAATATTCTAGGCGATTTATATCTTCCTGTTCCTGACTGACGAATAGAGTGACCATAATGTAGGAGTTCTAATAATTTTATCACTAATTATTTTGATTACAATGTCTGTACTTCAATTAACTTCAATAAAAATTATTTGTTCCCTTTTCCGTCTATCTTTTCTTATGCGGTCCGTAACTATTTCGATAATCAAAATCTTTTTATATGACATTTCCATTATACTTCTTACATTTTCTATTAAATATGTTTCATTTTCGATACCCTTTTCTTAATGTTCTCTACTGCACAACATAAATAGTGTCATCACTATTGATATGATTATGATGAGATCTATAAGAAAAATAGTTTCACATTTTTTATTTATTACATTTGAAAACCAAAACGTCAGAAAAGAAACGGTATGAGAAACTTTTATTTTATTGCACTTTTTCAATTAGTTTAAAAGCAGAGCATAAAATTTTTCTTACCTGTACGTTTATTTTTTATGTTTTTTGAATATGCTTGAATGAAGAATTTAATGAAGACGGATAATCGTATGTCATTTTTTAAGAATATTATATACAAAAAAAAAGAGAGTAATAAATAATTTCATCGTTGTTGTTGATGGATATTTATTTAAATCTTTACGAAATAACTTTTTTTTATAACTTTTACGAGGAGTTATATGGAATAACAATAAAGTGTTGTAATCGAAAGATATCTAGACAAAAAGGTTTTTACTCAAATTAATTTATGTGACGTGTTGGAGGGATGAACATCAAAATATAAGAAAACAAATTCATGTAAAATTATGAAAATACTTGAAAAGTGAATAGAAGGGAACTCATGTCCCGATATGAGCCAAGTTCCCCTATTAAAGTTCCAGAATTATAATACAAAAGAGCAGCGAAGGTGTTTGCTAATGCTGTATTGAATTGGTTACAAGTTCGATTTACAATTGAAACATCTTTGTCACTCTAAGTTGACTAAGCATTAAGTAGGTACCAGTAATAAAAATGCTAAGAGTTGAGACAATTTGATCACAACAAAATTATCACTATATTAAAAAGAAAAGTTTTAACTATGGTTGTAATTAAAGTTTCTTCACTGTAAAGAAACTTATGGTTCGGATCGGAATCCATATAAAAACTTCAGGAAACCTTTATTAAGGACATATGATTTCAAGTTGAATGATCACGTCAGTATCATATAATATACAAAAATCGGAGTTTAATTATACATTTTGTAATTTACTCCGATTTTTGATCTACCCCTAATTTAGCAGCTCTTTACAAATGAGTTGGAATTTAAGATAAATATATGTAACATTGTTAGAAGCATAATATTTTCGACAAACTTGGGTTTTATCTCTTCTTCTTATACGGTTAAGAGTTTTCCTAAGCAGCCTAGACTTTGTCACACAATAATAATAATTCTAGATGGTTTATTATTATAGTATGATAGTTGTGTGACCTGATTTTTTGATTGTACATTCGTTTTGTACTTGGGAGAGAAAGTCTTGGAATTTGTATTTATAATTTTTTAGTAGTAATATTTATTATGTTTTTTCTACTTAAATTATTTGTTATATTTATTTATGGTACGTGTCTACTGTTTATAGTTTTTATTAAATTATATTTAAATTTAATTTTTCTTAATATTTTTGTTCTGCTTTACTGGAATTTATATTTATTTCGTAAATTTCCTTGTAATATTTCTTATTTTTTTATTTAATTAATGTTTGTATTGTACAATATTAAAGAAAATATACAAAATTATTAAGAACTTTTTTGGTTAATGAATAAATATGTTTGTTTAAAGTTTAAATATATGATTATGATATCATAGTTTATTTTAAGTTTTCGCTTTTGAGTCATGTATTAAACAATTATTTTAATAGCTTTTTTTTCTTAAAAAAAAAGAGATCTTTATCTTTTATTTGCTGGCATCATGAAATTTGTCTTTCTTATCGCTGAAATTATAAAATTTTTTTCGGAGTTTTTTACATAAAGTTTTATATTAAGTGTTTAAATTTAATTTTATAAAATTTAATATAAATTTTATTCTTATTAATTATTTTTTAAATATCAAATATTTGAATAAAAGTTATTTTTTATCCAAATCTTTTGGTTATAAAGCTAAGATTGGAACAGATTAGATTTAAGTGTTCTGGTTCGGCTGGCGATCGAAATTTAATTATACTTTTGATTTTAATATCAAAAAATATTCGAATTAACTTTTTCATAAAAATTTAATCAGTAGAATTAAAAATTAATTGAAATTTATTAACTAACTCTTCAATCATATTTTATTATCCCATTCAGTTCGCAAACTATTAATGGGTCTTATAAATATATTTTAAATAAAAACTGTTAACTAGTGAATGAACTAGCGAAAAATGGTCTAAGTATATCAAATATAAAAAGTAGTCGTACGCATAGGTATTTTAAAATATCGAGTACATTTCATCAATTTGTTGTGCATATGTTATATCTAAATGACTTACTTACTTACTTATATTGTTTAAAAGTCACTAGCGCATTTAGCCAACCCCCAAGATTCATTTCCGCAGTCTCGGATGTTAAGTTCTTGAAGTTGCCAATAACTCTAACTTTCCACTGAAGGGATAGTCTGGCCATGCTTTTTTGTTCTACATGGGTTGTATTCAAAATTCAAACACTTTCCTAGAGCTGAAACGTTAATGTTCATCTTGATTATGTGTCCAAACCATCACAATATTTGGATTCTAATGCGGATTGACAACATCAATGTCATCAAATTTATGTGAATGCCTCTATAAATCTAATTCAAAAATATATAATTTCCTATATGCTCTTTCTGCAATCCACAATAAGTTTTGTTGATTTCAATAATAGCAAACTCCGGTATATTCTATAGTACTCGTATACATGTTACGAATTTTTCTTAATTAGTCAGTTCAGTAGCGAAAGGGTTAAATAAATCCGTAAATATAAATATTTTTAATCAAATAAATTAATAAATCTGTATTTATTATGGGGTGTGGGCTGTATTTACTTTATAAATATTTAATCTATACTTAAAAATTATTCAAGTATTCATAATTTTCAATTGAAAAACTACTATGCCTTCCAGGTATGTAAATAAAGTAATAACTTAAAGCACACTTTTCTTTCAATTAAGTAAAATATATCAAATCTGTAGTTATTTACTGTGTACAATTGAGTAAATTTAAAATCCATTAAAGTTTTGCACCAATAAGTTAAGTACACTTTACTTTACCCTCGTCTATTTAATTCCCAAATATTATATTTAAAAGTTTGAAAGTCTTTAATTATTATAAATCATATTTATTTAAGGCGTGCAATATATAGCAAACATTCAGATTATAATAAACGCTTAACATTGATATAGATTTCATTATTTATACAGTAAAATTAAGGGCACCAACAAAATGAAGGGAAATTTGTTACCTTTTTAACCAAAAAATTTATCATTTTATTAATAATGAAATATTGAAAATATTACACCGATTTTCAACACTTTTTTTTTTTTTGTTAATGAAGACATGTTTTGTTAGAGCTCCATCAGCATTTATAATTGTATTGTCCATGAGATAATTCCGAAGGTCTTCTCAACAAAAAAAAACCAAATATTCAAGAGTTGTTAAATTTTCATTGGAAATAATTTCCATTAGAACCTTTATAACAACCACAAAACAAGCAATAAAATGAAAAATGACTTTACAAAATGTCAGAAAGATTAATAGGGCGTAAATATTCTCATTATTATTCTTATTGTTAAAATTATTTTTAATGTACCTAAAAAGTGGAAAAATGCTGTTAATAAAACACCTACGCATTCTGATGGTCTTCTTTATTGTGGTATCCTTTTTTTCCAAGTTTTGGAGTGCTAATTATAAATTCTATATAATATTTATAAAATTAAAGGATGATGATGAAAACTTGATTATATATGGTGCGACTGACTGGCTTTTCAAAACAGATAAGGGCACCGCATTAATAATGAAGATTGATTTAGTTAAGATGAGTTTACATTAGATGAAATTGAAATATGTTAAGGTTTTAGATATTTAATTTATTGACCAAAACCTTTTTGACAACCCAAAATGATTTTATTCGTTAAGAATCTCAAATAGAAACACTTTGAAATCATACATAAACAACATAGGCTCATTTCAATAATATGATCATATTCATTCATATACATCATATCCTAATTTCGCGCAATTTATTCATTCGTATTAGTATTTCAGGCTAATATATTAGGGACAACTTTTACTCTATATCTCAATTTCTTCTACTCCAGAACTGTAAGTTATATAATTCGGAATCTTTAATACATATCAATGGCACTTACCGAATTTTACCATATAGAAACGTGAATCAGCAAAATTCTATTCTGAGTGCTAAATTATATTAAGCTCGGTTAAGAACTACTCTTGATATATCAAATGCTTGGAAACACAAAGAAATATTGCTATTAAAAGTTTTAATTTTACATGATATCATTTCATCTTCACAACATTATAGTATTTATATTAGAGCTAATTCCTCATAATTGACTTTTAACTTTATTTCAAAATCTCACACAATGTAAATATGGCTTTAGTTAATAAATATACATAATCCTTTTAAATGTGAACTCAATAAAAATCCCTAAAGTATTCAATTTCAATATACAAAAACTATACTCCTAGTATTTAACTCCAGACGGGCACCATACAGAGCACACCCTGATATCCAATGTTGTCTATCCTTTTAATCCCATACAACCACACAAAATAATTAAATTAAATTTTAAATTAAATTTTTCATGTTTATTATATTTTACATATAATTTTGATATGAAAAGAAAACTAATTTTAAATTCCAGGATATAAAAACTCATAAAACAAAATTTTTTATTTTTTTTTATTTAAATCGTAATTTTCCTATTCAATTTTGAATTTTTCCTTTTTTGCATAACAAAAGAATCTTAAAATTTATATTCCAAAATAAAAAAAAATATGCCTTTTTAATATTTTCGATTAACAAAAGATACAAAACATAAACCACAAAAGATATTAGAAAGAATTGTGATAAAAATGATCAAAATATAAAAGACGAATTAATACCAACCAATGCCACACACTCAGTTTAAAAAGATCCCGTCTAACAAATGATTTTTTTATTTATTGAGGTAAAAATTACCGAAAAATAACTAATATAAAATTTATGATTGAATTTTAAAGATTTTATTATTGTGGTTATATAAGAGATTTTGTTAAGAGGATACCCTCTGTTTTCATGACCATACTTGAAGTACTCTACAAGACATAAATCGATGAGACACTATTGTTATTTTGGGAATATTTTGAAATAATTTTGTAAAATGAATACATAAATTAAGTTTTGTCAGGTAATTTTTTTGAATAAATCAAAATTTCAGTAATAATTGTAAAATGTGTGAATAAATATGACGTGTCAGAGTAGACGTTTGTATTTGTAGCTAAAAACTGTGTTTATATCCCCAGTAAATTAAACTTGAAATTTTGATAATAGGAAAATGCAAGGGCACACACAGCCATCGAACTATAGCGATCGTCAAAAAGCACTAAGACGAAAACCAGCAAAATATTAGTATTAAATTGGCAAGGATTGGTTTTTTGTGTCGAAAATAATTAATTATAAATTACTAGCATTACATACTCCCCGGGGAAATGCCTTCATCGATAAAATGAAAAATTATAGCAATGTATGAAATATTAATCGGTTACATAGATACAACGAATATTCATTTTTATGTTTATACAAATATAAGCAAGCTAAACGATTGATAGATAGATAACTTTGTCTTTCAGTCAATGGTAGATTTTGCTACCACTCATATACTCATGAAACCAGGCTAAGTTACGCGGTGGAAAGAGGCAGTTTTAGATCCACCTAGTGTTATTCAAGACGCGCATCGTGTCTCTGGGTTGCTTCGTGGCTAGTTGGTTGAGTGTACTAAGGTAAAGCTTTAGAAGGTAGTCCGTTTTTCTTTTTTTCGTAAGACTGGCATATATTCGTAAGACACACGTGAATAGGTTCTTCCATCTTAGTTTGACCAAGGATAGGAAATGAAGGTCTCTTTTTACGGTGTTTATTGGGGGGTCAACTTGCTAGACATGGAGTGGTCAATATCTCGGTTGTAAATCTGTGAAATTAAATTTATTACGCGCCTTTGTAGCACTCTTCTTTTAAGAAATTTTATTACATTGAACTCTAATTTTTCAGAAATCGATAAATAATGACATTTTTAATACGTTACAATTTAACATTAATAAAAATATCCTTTCAACAAACCCCTAAATTTAAATTATACTTTTTTTTTTGATAAAGGTTTCAATAATAAACTTTTTCTTTGTGGTATATATGAAAATCGTAAATATTTTTAAATATAAATTCGTAAAATCTTATTGAATTTTTAATGATATTGGCTCTTTTGTAATATTAATAGCGCGAGGTATATCGATGACAATACTCGACGACCCTTATGCGTTACAGATGATTTTTAACTAGAACTTTTGATCCCTTGAAATTTTATTAATATTTTCAATAAATTGTAATAAAATTATTTAATTTTAATAAAAAACATCAAATTTTCTTTATATGAGGGTTCTCTGATTACAGAAAAACGATTCAATAATAAAAATATAGAAGATAATTTTATAAAAATATTATTAATAAGTAATAATTTAATAATAGAAATATAAATAGAAATTCTAGGGCGTATTAATTTATCGAAAATGATTGATAATAATTATTTTTCTAAATAATAATTTTTATATTTCATATTTTTATCGTTAGAAAACAAAAAACGAGAGATAATCAGAAAAAAGGTTTGGTTGCTAGTGATTTTGTCATAGGCTATTTATAGATATACCAGAAATTTTATACTTTAGCAGAAAATTAGGTTAAACATAATTTTTATTATAAGAATATTTTATGATTTATACTTAATTATTAATAAATATCTAAATAATAATTTCATTTTTCTTTTTCGTTTTCAGGTAAGTTTTTAAAGATTCATGACTGATAGCTATCAATTATTTGATGGACAGTGGAAAGTTGAAGCTTAAAATTAATTATTATAATTAAATTCATCGTAAGTTTTTGAATTTTTCAAATAATAATTATATATCAGCGTAAACAAAAGAAACGAGATATAAATGTTGATTAATGCCTACTTCGCAGCCTTCCCAAGCTAATCTTAACATAATTTATAACAGAATTCAATACTTTTTGTAGAACGATAGAAATTTGCTATCAATAATATAAACATTAAATGCAAAAATCAAAAATTCGACCCTAAAATCCAATATACAAATCAAAACTGGTTCATTTCAAATTCCCAATTAACTAGCAAAAATTCAAAAAAAGCATTTCAATCTCTAAATATCTCTGATCATCATTTTATTCGTTAATGATCTCCTTATTTGAAAAAAAATAATATCCTTCTTAGTTATGAAAACATTACTAGAACTCTATAAACCAAAATGAAAAAAACAAATATAATTCTTGTTCCTTTCTGATATTTTAATCACGTATCCAATTAGTGTCAAAATAAATCTATTTATGGTCATTGTTAAAAATGTATTTTATCGCAAATAAATTCTGTTAACAATATTAAAGAGCGGAAAAGAATTTCAATATTTTTATCCACGCATAGTCCAACCGGAATCACAACAAAAATATCCTTTGGTAAATCAACAAACTATACAATGTATAAAAAAAAATCAGTATATATATTCATTAATGGCCTATTTCACAGTGAGAGCTTAATGTCAAGCTTAAATAAACCGATTATATAGCGTAAGACTGCAACTTAAACTCACTTGGTTTCTCGATCAAAATTTGTCCAATTTAGTTAATTTAGCTAAACCAAAAAATGTGAATTATTGTGAATTGTAATTGAAAATAACGTTATTGAAATAATGAATAAACTAATAATAAAAAGTGTCAAAAGTGAAGATTTAGCACCACGCATCTGCGGCGTTAAACTTCACTTTAAGGAATGTTTATTATTATACAATTGTTGGAAGAATAGTTCAAACAATTTTAATAGTACATGTCCACGTAATAGGAATTTTTTGTGTGATATTAAATATCACACAAGAATTATGATTATAACTAAGCTTCATTAAACTACACTTAACCCTACCAAAGACTTAAGCTCTCACTGTGGAATTGGGCTTTATTGCTGAAAGGTTTTGTGTATCATTTTGATCAACAACAACAAAAATGTTGGTTTTATTTGTACGCAGTTTTGCATTATTCAAAAGATCATCTGAAATGTAAAAAAAAAAAATCCTACGCTAACAACGAAAATGGAAATCATATCCGTACAACAAAACAATTATTTTTATCAGAAAGGATTTTTTTTTATTGTAATTTAAAAATGTGAAAGGAATAAATTTAAATTTGTGCGTACATTTTTACAGGGTGGACACTAAATAGTTGATCGTGTAATAGTTGATCTTAGCCGTTACAGGACCGGTAGATTGTTTGAGATTTTTTTATTTAGCACTTAGTAAAAACAGGCAACTTTTACTTAGAGACCAAAATTTACAGGGGCGACGTATTTTTCAAAATATTTCAACTTTTCAGGCTTGTAATTTCCAGACAACATAGAAATCCGAAATCTTTTATAGGTAATTTTAAATCTGATCACATAATAAACCATACTTGAGCCATTGTGAAGCTATGAGATATGAATCTACTGAAAAATATTCTGTAACCGTATCAAAGAAAGTGGTTCCAATACTATTACAATTAGTGTGGTATACCGTCAATCAACTATTTAATGTCCACCCTGTATATAGAAAAATAAAGGAAATGCAAGATTAAATATTTCTATCATTATTTCTGAATCCTTCTCATTAAAAATGATTATTAGTACTCTAGAGTTGTTTTGGAGTTGATATCAAAAGTTGTAGAATTTTATTTTGAAATGTTTTATAATAAGTTTGATCCATTTTATAAATATCACGGCGTAAGCATTAGACAAGGATTGTATTTAGGTATTAAAATGATTCTGTGTTTTGATATTTTCAATATATTGAAAGAGCTTGGCGTTTAAAATTAGAACTAGAAATTAGTTCAGTTTCATTATGAAAATCGACGTCGAATTTACGTTTTGACTGAAATTCGGTTGTAAAATTCTATTTAGGCGGAATTACTAATTTTAATGATTGTGGATTTCCTTGCTGATGAAGTTTAATTAAATTTTGAAATAGTCCAACCAATAAAAATGAAAATTTGAAACTATAATGAGAAATAAAAATTTATATGATTTCCTATGTGTGATAATGATATACTGAAAACCAGGCAAATTAAACGACTTCGTGCCCAATGCAAATGTGATCTATAATTTTAACTAAATTGTAAAATTGTATTAAGTAAAACTTGTGTTATTTCTACTACTACACCACTGTTTCTTCAATAATTTACGAAAGGACGATCATAAGAGAACGCCAACCAATCAATTTTACATTTTTACAATTAAATTTTTTCTGATTTTATTACATTTTTTTTTTTTTATTTTTTGATATTGTTTTTTTTTCACATTAGGTTTTTTACATTAGTTCTTTGTAATCAATTTTTTTTTCTTAAAGGACTGCTTTCGGTTTCCAGTAGTCGGGAACCAGCATAAAAAAATTGCATTATAAGGAAAAAAAAAAACAAAATTTTAAATTGTAAATTAAATTGAAAAATAAATTCCCAGTAGTCTTAATGGTGTGTCTTATAAATATAATTAATTTTTTTTACAATTTTGTTCTTCTGGTCTCCAATTACCACATACCAAAAAAAAAAAAAACGAAAATACAAATCGAAAAGCATTTCAAATTGCTGACTAAAACTATATATTTAAAAATTTGTTTGGCTATTTCCTCCAGGTTAAAACGGAGCCGCTTATACTTTAAAGATATTGAATGAATTAAAAAATTTAATTTATTTGATCAAATCGCAGAATATAAAATACAAAAATTAACGCTTTGTCAAATTATACAAACCAGTTTTTAATTAACGTAATATTATTAATAAAACAATTTTTCTTAAACGTTTTCTATGGAATTTCCATTTATTTAATTTTTTTGCAAATTGATGTAATTAATTTTTCGGGCGAATTTATGTATAAGAGTTAATTGGAAATATAATTTCGATTTAATAAATAAATATTTATAAAAATATTATTTGTGATTGTTCAGCTGCAAAAAAAAAAACTATATGTAACATGAATCCAGAGGCAATTCAAAGAATTTTGAGAATTTGAATTGATTTGTTTAAATATATACGACAATCGGAAATTGGATAACATTTTTGTTTGATTAAATTCAAGCATTTATAAAATTATTTCGGAAATTGAGTATTCAAGCTGGGTTGATGAATAATTGCAGATTATTTGGAATTTGGGACGTGGAAGTAAATTACATGATATCAAAATTGTATATAAAGTAAAGAAATTAATTCAATATAGAAGTTTTCGTATAACTCGAACTCGATTATGTCAAATAATAACTTCTGAGTGAACCAGTAATCTATATGGGTAAGTTATTTATTCCTCAGGGCGAGCTCAAAGATAAGCCTTCCTTAAAGTGAGGTTTAACTTATTTGATAATTCATATATTATAAATTTATATTTTCATATATTTTTTCATTCACAATTACTCAAATATTTTGATTTAGCTAAACGAAGAGTAAATTTTGATTGAGATTCAAGTTAAGCTAGAGTTTTAGCCCTTACTGTCAAATTGGTCATAAGTAATTAGAAGATTAAATTTTCAAACTGTCATTTTAAATTGGGTAAAATTTATTTTGCAATTATTTTCGTCGTATATATTAACAAAATCCATCCAACTGACCGAACGCGACACTTGAAATTTGGACCAATTTAAAATAACAAAAATCGTATAATTCATATTGTCAAGCAGATTTTGATAACATAAATTTTAATAAAATTATCATTAACAATCACCAGATTGTTACCATTCATTATTAAGATTGTAATTTCTCTTTAATATTAATTTATAAATCCCCTATTATAAATTTAAATGAAAGTAAATAATCATAAATTTTCCAATGATAATGACAAAAAATTTCAATAAACTGAAAGGGATGAGCAAAATATTTCACGCCCGCATTTCTCTATGGTTTGCTTTTAAATATCTTTGTAACGAGTAATGACAATGACATCTGTGCACTGTCATATTATTATATTAATCTATAAAGAAAATTTATATATAATTTCAGTAATTTCACCATCGACATAAAATTCTGAAAAAAAAAATTCAATTGGATTTGCATAAAACATGATCAATAAATAACATCAAAACAATTTATTGTCAAAACTTCAAAGGAAAATTTTGAAAATAAATCAGCCCAAAAAATATTTACATATGTCCTAAAAATTATGTATGGAAAATTGACCGAATGCACAATTGATCAAAAGTAAATTATCCGCGCAGTATAGATCGAATTCATAATTGACTAAAGGTGGAATGGACAATTAAAAGAATGTTAATATACCGGATACGTAAATGATCGAAAACAGAATTGATCGAATACAGAATTAATCGATCATAAATTAAATCAATTATTTACTTAAATCAAATTCATCTTCATATGTAAAAATCAAATGTTCCAGTAAGTTTACCTTTGCTATCTTACTGGTAAGTTAATATTCGTTCAATTGTGCATTCGATCAAATATATTTTTAGTAAATTAGCCGGAAATCCCTAAAAATATTATATGCATTATATAAATTCCATTTAATCTAGTGAACTATAATTCTTTTGCTAAGAATTATCGAACTAACATTTTCTAGTGTTTTCAACAAGCAAAAAAAAAACTTTATATTTAGGTCAAATTTAGTGTGGGTTCATGTTGCGTTTTAATCGGTGTTTAGGGTTTTATATCTATCTATACTCTATGAATGATACTAAAAATATACTATATTGTGCGTAAAGCCTTTTTGTTTTCTATATGTTAAAATAATCTTTTTATCCCAACCCATAAAATTTGGAATACATTAAAAATAAATTTCCAATATTTCGGTCAGATTATTATTTTAACAACATTTTTACAAATGATAAAAAAAAATTATTGTATCCATTTTTTTGTTAGTTTATTGAGCTAAAAACTCTATAAATTAGAGGAGTGCTGAATACTGATATAGATTGTAAAAATATGTTTATTTAGTTGGCAATTTTAACACATTGCCTTGGCAATATTTATGTAAAAAAAGAAAAACAATTCCCGATTCAATGTAGTTTATTGGAGTCTACTTCAGTTTTGGAATTTTTTAAGTTATAATTTGTTGTGGAAATTTGAATAAAATTGAAATTAGATTAGTTGATTTATGTATAACGAAATTTTTAAAATATATAATGAAATTATATTGGAACAAACAATTTAATTTATGATATTATTTACATAGAATGTCATTTATAGATTTTTCTAAGAATTCCATTTGATTATCTGTTTGTAATATCAGAAAACTTCAACGCAAATATAAAATTTACATTAAAATAAACTGTCCGAAAGGTGTAAAATTGTTATATTTTTAGTAAACTTTTCAAAATAACTAAATCGAATATTAACCCCAAGTTAAAACCACATTTTTTTTTTAAATATACGAATTTTGGTGAACGAAACGGAATCGGAATTATATATAAAAACCGCAATAACAATTAAAATTGGTGTGATAATGTGGTCTGTGAAATAATATTGAAAAATTTCATTTGAATTAAAAAAAAAATACCATTTTCCTTGTGGTTGAACAATAAAAACATAATGTTGACATTTTTGCATACGGAATGCATTTTTTGACATTAACGATTAGTGAAATTATTCTGCAGATGGTAAGAATTTGAAAAGTATTAACATTATAACATAAATGCTTCAAATAATTTAATATTTATCATAATTTTGTTTAATATTTCGCTATTGCTCTAAGAAATTAGTAATTATTATCTTATTCAGCTCACTAATTTATAAAGATAATCCTTATCAGGATTCTGCAAATGCATGAAAACAACATGTAGGCAGTCACAATATACAAGTTCTTTTTTTGAATTATCAGCAGTACCTTAATTTCGAACTTACCTAGTTAATTACATCCGCACTACAATTTTAGCTAGGCCGAGAAAAATCGGATTTGTCAACATTTAATCCATCGTTTTCCTAATTTCTTAAAGTAAGATAAGTACTTGATGTGTTTACATAGGTTGCGGCACTGGGTTATACAACCAGACAATACTTATCCCATTACCACCACATCTACAACTTCGAAATTATCATATACGTAAAACTTTTGTACAACAATGGCATTGCATGTATCGGTAGAGGAAGATCAAGGAAATAGTTATGCATAATAAGGGCAAAATTAGAGCCATATACTCCTGAAATTTGTTAATACTGCATATGTTGCGGCTTGCTTCGCATAGCTTCCTTATCAAGTAGGAATAATCTCCATAATAACGTACCTTCTCTATGGCTAACTTTTTTGGTTTTCATCAACAGGAAAATTGCGGATCCGGCAAAATAAGTCGAACCATAACTACCGAATTTATTTCTCTATTATCTGAACTGAATATATCTCCATTTTTATAATTCTTGTCGTAACAACTATAATTAATTACTCATTGATTTTCCCTCCTTTTGAAAATATTTAAATCTAACAATTTCCAAATAATTTATCACTTTTTACATATGCAAAAGCATATAAACTTTGTAAAATCCAATCAGCATTCCATTTTAGATTTCTTATAATTTACTTGTAAAAAATATTTCTATATAGAAAATTTATGTTACATTACATATTGAATAATTTTTTTTTTTTTTTACTAAACTAAACATGTAAAAAAAACATGAACATAATATGTCAATGCATATTTATTTTAACTAAAAACCAAATTGGCATATACCTTCAGTAATCCATTTAAATTTTTGCAAGAATACAACACGGAACTAAGTTTTTTCTACAAAATGATGATTACGAATTTTTCTTTGAACAAACAGCACCACATTTCCAATAATTCTAATACATACTGTGAAAAACTGCAGTAGAGTGATAAAATTAAACCTCCAACTATATAAAAAAAAACCACTAATTGTATACAATGCACACCTCTACTCTATCGACATTTCAAGAAGCACCTTAAATTAACAATTTTAACTGCATTTATATAATACAGAATATTTTTCTTCTATCAAGCGTGTTTTTTTTTTTCAAAAAAAAATTTAGTGAAGCGGGAAATGGCACGTACCTTTTAATAAACTATCAACAACAAAACACAATTGGACAAAAATTGGCTATAGTAAAATCGTACAAAAGACTTCTTGATTTTGTATAAACGTACCAAGATCATGTATGGCCATTAGATATATATATAACAAATAGCGTATAGGAAAGGTGTTAGACACACATTAAGGGTTTCATAAAAATTCTATACACAATTTTTTGAATCAGGAAGCAGTTGCACAAATATAATTTCTAAACTAAAGGAAAACATAATTTAGGTGTGGAAATTTTTATATTTATACAGTTTTTTTGATGTTGTTTATCCCGAAGTACCATGAAATTTTACCTATTTTGTTGATACAGTTTGCAAACAAAGAAGTCGTTAAAAGGATCTATGAGAATTGTGTATAATCATCAACCAAAAAATTTAGTTTATATTTGATTTCAAGGAGCGGTAAGGATAGAAAATTTATTTTTTGTTATTAATTGTCTAGACTCACTAAATTATTATATGAAGAAACGAAAATTAGATAAGAGTCGGGGATTTCTGATTGGCATTATCAAAACTAGTTCAAAACAAAAAAAGGATATTAATCAATTTCTTTGATAGTATTATTTATTATGAATGTTTTTGTTATTGATTTTGTGAAATATTGATGCAAAACTTAATTACTTAACAGTTCAATATGAAATTTAACATCTGAAATTATATTCAAATTGTGGCAGCTGATGTAAATATTCTGCTTGACCATAATTGATCGAAATTTATTATTGATCTTCTTCTTTTGATAGAAAATAAAATTGGCAAATCACAAGTCGTTTTCCATTATTTAATACAAATTTAATTGACACATTGACATTTAACCAGTAATAAAGATTTATACATTTCTATCATGAATCTTTTTTATAAAAACGGCCAATAATTATTGTCGGTTATGGTAAAAGAATGTTTAATTTAAAATGCTTCCAATTCATTTTAAAATTACATACTTTAATAGCTATATCAAAAATTTCATTTATAAATTCAATTTGAATACGCAAGCAACACCTTAAATGCTTAGTGCGAATAAAAATGATTGACATCTGTACTTCTAAATGGCAACATAAATATATCAAGAACAAAAGACTATGTTTTACGAGTGGAAAATACATGGTAGAAAAAAAAACAAGTAAAATGGCATGCTAAACTTTCGTACTAAGAATAAAAAAAAATTATTATACTTTGGCGTGAATTTGGAATTGAACACTTTTAAAACATGGTTTCTGTTTTGTTAAACATTTTTTTTTACTTTTTGCACTTATTTAAGAGCAACAGTTCAATTCATTGTGCTGATGCTGGAGATCTCTTAAAAATAGTGTTGCTACCATTTCAATAAAAATATACTGATTTTTTCTTCCAGAACAGAAAACATCTGCTCCATTGAAAATTGCTATAAAACATTTGTAAAAACAAGAAATTCTTTTCAAAAAAAATTTGTTGTGTTCTTTGAATCGTGATCGGATCATTCATTTTCGCCATTGTGTTTGACACATTAAAAAAAGAATTGCGACGACGACAACGAATTATTATACAAAATATTATAAAAAAACAAAGGGAAATGATTTTTTTTTTATTTGAATATTTTTTGCTAAATTTACAAATATGTCGGAAGTTTAGTGAAGAATTTATGTTTTGAAGGGTCACAATTTCAAAATGATGTACGTACGAATTTAAACAAAAACAAAAATGAAGAAGTAAAATTGAAATTACATTACAAAACATTTGTTAATGTTCTTGAATATTGAACGAATTTGATTTTGGTTAAAGAGCTGTTTCTGCTATATTAGAATGCCACAGTGGCAAAGATTGATGAATTGGCGGATTTTAAAATTTGTACAGACATCAAAAAAATTATCTATTTCTGAGTGAAATTAATAAAATTAAAGAAACGATATTCGAGAATAGAATTTATAATATTAATAGAATTGTTTATAGTTTGAAAAAATAGTTTTTACTAATATTGATAATGGAAATTATTGAATATATAACAGGCTTCAAGGTACGAGAACAGCTTAAAGAAGGTGAAGCTTACAGATTTACATTATAGTTAATGTAAATCGGCATCTCCTTTGGAAAACCCCGACGAATATTACTAGTTCTATTTATTTAATTTTGGTCTCGTCATTATACAATTGCTGTGGTAACAAAACATTGCAGAAGTTTCAATAAAAAATTATTCATAAACGACAAATTTTAGGTTATTTAATGTAGAAATGTACCAACGTATAAATTTAGAACTAATTGCAGCAACATTTTATTGGTGATGGTTTACTATAGGGATCGTAATGTAATTTAATTATATTTACTAATACATAATTTTTAATGTTACAGAGCTATCCATTTATATGCATTCACATATGTGTAACTTAAGCGAGTAGTTTGATTAAATTAGGTCCAAAAAATCCATCAAAAAAGGACATTTATCTTATTGGCAACGGTCTTTGGCCTGCACCAAAGACCTCTAGAGTTTGGAATTTCAAATTTAGGCTGCACTGCCCTTAAAACCAAGAAAGTGAATTTATGTTAATAGGATTATGTACCAGTGACAGAATGGCATAAAATGTATTATATTTAATTATCTACTTTGTAACAGGAAAACATAATTTGAAATTTTGAATCAACTTATTACACTATCCGAAATTGGGAATAGTGTTTATTTGTTGCCTATGACTAATACATTTTTGACTATACCAAAATAAAAGATGTAATCATACCTACAAAAATGTTGACCACATAAACACGTTCCAGCTATTAAATATACGTGCGATATTTTCGATTATGTAAACTCTCTAAATATAGAGTGCAAATTATAGATTTTGCCTTGAAACATTTTTTATAATAATTTATAATATAAATTTATGTTTCCAAAAAAACTTAGATTATATTTCGTAACTATATGAGAGGCGCCCTTTTTACACTATTGAAAAAACTATAAAAATTATTATTTACAAACAATAATTTTTCATGTATAAAACTATAAAAACGTACGTGCTTCACTGGTATTCAAAACACTAGAAAAATATTAAATTTTAAAAAGTTAAATATTTAAATAAAAATGTTATTCAATAATTTAAAATTATGGTTTTGAATGTAAATAGAATTTTTATATGTTTTTATTTAATAAATTAGTTATAAATTCGAAATCAATAAAAATCTTAAATGGAAATATTCTTTATTTTTGAAAGAATGACAAATGACATTTTGGTCCCTTTAAAAACCGCAGGTATTAAATTTTGTAATAATGTAATTCTTACCATGGTTAAATGTAAATTTTGCAGATTAATGTAGGTGGGATTTTAGTTAAATAATGTGATCTAGCCAACAGTTGACATCTTGAAGCTAAAGTATACTCTAATAGTAGGAAGCATTATAGCATCGCGATAATTTTTGATTATTAGATGCTCTTACTTATGGTTCTTCGGAGTTTTAATCAAACTCTGCGAATGGAAAAAAATTATTGGATCAGGCAAGTAGGTTTGACACATGTTCATATCTGACCTATCTACAAAGACGAGCTACGGGAATGCTGCTTCGAGTGAATATGAAGATGAGACGGCAGAACACATACTATTCGAACACGAGGCGGCTCTACGACTCATTGGTAGTTACATGATTACACACTCAGGCAGCAGAGTAGCTGTACTATTATATAGACTGTACTGGTTTGGCTATGGTTAATAGTGTTCCTCCCCGTAAATCAAATATTATGTTACTTGTATATTGAAGTTGTAAACCTGATAACTTTTTCTTTCTATGAAGTTCGGAAAGTAAAAAAAAATCAACAATAATCACAATCATTGAGTGAATACAATTTAGCTAGCCCTTCAGCTACAGGTAACCTAGAAAAATTAAGAAACCCCGCAAAGGGTAAAAACATCTGCATGTAAAACATTTTTTTAAACAAAATTGAAATTATTAAAAAATAAATAAAATTGAATAGATTTATTAAATGAAATAAAAAATCATATCGTTCGTTACAAATTTAAAAATCGTGAGAATTGATTTACATGCGCGCCACAGAGTTAAAGAAACTCTTTAAAGAATAACATCTTAAGACAAATCGCTCCAAAATTTCCCCCAAAAAAAATTAAAGAACATTAATTCCATAACATTTAAAATCATGTTAAATTTTTTTTTAGAAAATAGAAAATATCAATTGTGATTTTTCGCGGTTTGTAGAGAGGACCGTGTACCCAGTTTAATAGTTTTGTGGTTTTTATTGTTGAAATTTAAATATCATCACGACAAATAGTTTTACTATAGCTTCAAATTTGGCTAGAAATAAGGGGGGAACCATAACAAAAATAAATAATGTTGAAAAATTTGAAAATTTCAAGAAGAAAAATTGATAAAATTTGATTTGGTTTTTCGATTGTGGGTGGAGAATTGAAAAGCATAAAACAAAAATGTTTTAAAAGATTTTGAAAAATGATTGACGGATATTAAGAATTGTGGAAAGCTAACCTTTTTTTATTCGAGGAGGAATAAGAAAAATGTAATTATTTATTTTGATTGAAAAGATAATTTTCCAGTTATTGACATGTGTGCACTGTGGAAATTATGTATTTAAGGGTTACCTTCGTCGTAGACAGGAAATGATCTACACTATAGAAGGTGTTTTATAATGAAAATCTGGTAGTTAATAAAATCAATGGAAAAAAAATTTAATATGTTAAAATTATTTGAAAAAAGATTGATTTATGACCAACCTGAGTAGTTCAACATTTATGATATTTACTTTTTTCAACTGAATTTATTTGTATTGTATAACTCCATCCAAAACTCTTTATCTACGATTAGGTAAAAATGTAAATTCATCAGCGTGGGCAAATGTGGAGTACAGTAGTGAATAAAATAGAGTTTCATAATTATTCATACTGCACTATACGAATACGACTACAAGACCGACTCATTTATCAAATATTCAAAATGTAAAGTTTATTTAGCTTGAAGGATCGAAGTCTAAAACGGCTCTAAAACAGTTCTAGACTTGATATATTAGAAAGAAAATGAGTAATTCCTAAACTATTGCAACAGTATTATTGATTCAGTTCAGGGAGTTACACATAGTCAATGCTACAGTAGACCATATAAATAATATGATCTACAACTACTAAACGCTAAATTGAAGCCAGACTTAGAATTTTAGGGTATACTTTAAACGAGACGACGAATATCCCACTAATTAAAATTCTTAGATACGATAAGGAAACTATACACCCCACCAGATTTTGCGTTCATTTATTCTATATAATCAAAGCATATTATAATTCTTTTTACTATTCAGCGTGTTTTTTTTTTTTCAATTTGATGGACTGTATGTAAGTGATCGGTAGTTGTTTGGATGCAATATTCAAGAAATTATATTATTTTTGTAATAAATTAAAGGTCAAAAATAAAATCATTCGAAAACTATTAAAATTTAAAGTCAACTCTAAATTGGTACGTCTTAAAGTGGAAGAATATTTTCAAGATTAAGATTAAAAATACCCTATTTCTATTTATTTTCGGTTATAATTACTATATATGTACATTTTATACAAAAATATAATAACTCAATTATTCCATTTCATATAATAACCATAAAAAAATGCTTATCAAATTTTCCGACCCGCATATTAATTTTACAACAATCCAAAAAAGGATTTTTAATTTCATAATGTTGTAAACAAATAAATCTTTTAACCTCTCTCTCAATTATTATAAAACCCACTTAAAATTAACGGTAAATGTTACCATATTATACCCTCTGGCATCCATATAAAAAATAAAGGATCATTACCACTTGAATATATAAATCTAATAGCGCCCACTTACGCGTGCGTCGTCATATTTATGTCTGCGCTATTACATTAATATAAATTTAAAATATAATTTCTTTCTCTATACCAGTGGTTCTTCACCTGTGGTTCTTCACTAGTGTTTCGCAGGACAACGGTGTTCGTGAACTGGACAATCAGTGAATAATTAAAACACTTATTAATACGAAAAAGCTAAATAATTGTTTATAGTTTTATCGTCTTTACTTGTTCGGTTAGGTTAGGTTTAGATTAAGAATGGGCTACAGACGGTCTTAATCACTGCAACCATATCGTTTATTATTATATCCATTCTAATTATACATCATTGACTGCTGACAAAGCAGTACAGTTGCTTCAATGCCATTCGCCTTGTTTCGGAAGAAACGATAATTTTGCTTTGGAGGTTCGAAGACATTTCGTCTTCATGTTCACAGAACCTACAACACACTTGGTCCGCTGATATTCCAATATTGTGTAGGTGTTTTTTAAGCTTGCAGTGACCTGTAAGGAAATCTATCATTGTTATATTTTGGTGCTATTAATAGCTGGTCCAGTATGACTATTGGATTGTGTTCATTCTTGTAAAATTATAAGTGTTCTGTGATTCTGAAAAGGTTAAGAACCACTGCTCTATACATTAAACATTGTATAAAAAAATGTACTCGTATATTTTTAAGTGAGTTTCATTTTTATTAAGTTGCATAATATTTTCGTGTCTGGTTTGGTATGTTTGTTGCGTTGCGGCAATAATAACAATTAAATTAAATGTTTCTATAGTAACTAAAATTAATTATATGAACACAAAACGATTATAAAAAAACACCAATTTTTCTTTTTTCTTTCTACAAATTTATGTAATTTATAAAAACAAAGAAGTATGCTTGCTATCAATGAATTAAGTGTTCTGCAGTTATAATATTTTACCGGATGCAATTATGTATTTACCCCCGCAAGATAATAATTTTTAAGTTAATTCTATTCCGCATATATATAGTTTTAACTAGATAGTGTATAGTGTGAATGATATAATGTTGAAAATAAGACAGTGCAGTTGATGGAAAGCGGGAGAAAGAAGATAGGGTGTGTATTTGATCAATTAAATAGAAATGATCTTTTCCAATCTGCCACTATAAGTTCAAAGAACCCAAAGACCACTAAACAATCTTATTAGATACTTCCGAAATATAATCGAAAGTTTTGATTGAATTTATCAGAGCTTGATGCCTGATTGCAAAGGGTATGGAATACCTCTAAGTTTATCTCTAAGAAGTATTACTTCCAAGAATGTTTTTCTCCAATGTGCAACTATTAGTTCAAAGACCACAGACTTGAAACAATCTTATTTGCTAGAGACGAACTATGATCGGAAGTGTTAATTGAATTTTTAAGAGCGAGATATCAGCGAGTAATCAATAATTGTTTTAAATTATTTAAAGGATTTCAATGTACAACATTTCTTCTTAACACCGCCACCTAAAATAATTATCTTGTATAGGATGTTAATTTAGTAAATCGTTGTCCCAGCGTCTATAGAAGCTAAGCTAAGGCTATGTTTCTTGGAGAGGTTAGAAACGCATTTATATAAGTATCTCAATAAGTTCAGATTTCCACTCTTTCTTCTTTATCTAATCCGACAAGTCAATATTTTTTTAACATCCCAATCCTTTTACAAATAAAATTTTAATGACTAATGTAGACCAACATGGACTGTTAACAGACTAGTTGTTGCTCGGAGCTTGGGTTTCCTAAGCAATCCATAACTAAAGAATACATTTAAAACTGCAGTTGATTCCATATGCATTCAATTATTTTCATTTTAAATCATTAGTCTCATAAGCTAAGCTTTAATATTTACCGACATTACCAAAACTTTATCTCATTTAAATTATAATTTATTTTGCAACAAATTCATTTAATTTTAAATGCACAATACAAAATTATATATAAAATTAATTTTTCTTATGCTATGCGTAGAGGAAATCAATCAAAATATATTAACTCTAAATAATAATTTGTAATTACTGAATACATAAAATATGCGAACACGCATAATCATTTAAAAGTATAATTAACATTTAAAATTAAATTACATATAAATTGTATTTTTAATTTAAGGGGTTAAATATTTTTAAATTATACGTACACTAATTTCACGTAACATACATTTAGCCATACAAAAATAGCACTTTTTGCTGAAAACATAAGAAGCGTGTGCATCATTTTGTTGATATTCGGTCAGTGAGCCAATGCACCCAACCAATCAATATCACATACAAGAAGCGTGTAGTATATTTTACAAATTTTTAGTTCATTTTAAAGAAAATCACGCGACATTTTTTTTAAAAATAAATAACAAATTAATTCCTGAAATTTATACTAAAATAAATCAATGAATAATTGCCAAAAAAAAATTTGGTTTTTCAGTCGGAAAATTTCAAAAGAAAACATAAATTTTTAAAATTTTTTTACTTATATACAAAAAAAAATTTGTATTTTGCCGGCTTTTTCCTGACTGAATACAAAATAAAATTAAATTTATTATCATTTTTTTTTTGTTGGCGGAAATATAAAAGTCGCACGCATATAACAATGAAAGTTAAAGCGTTTTTTTTTTTGTATTATTTTAAATGATTATTTTGCGCTGGCGTTCATTGGGTGTAATTTAAAAATATAACTTTTTGCTTGCTTGTATGGGCGCAACATTATTTTTATGAGATTTTAAAATATGTATATATAAAAATAAAAACCAAATCAAAATCACGGACTACATTGCGCGCGGTTTGCAGTTGTAGACGTTTTGGTGCCATTTAAGTAATTTTTATTGGAATTCTTAAATAACTTCAACTTTTGAATGTCAGGGTCAAAATTGTTTATAAATGATTTATTATCATAAATATTGTTGTTGTAGTTGTTTTTCTTTTTAGCGTGGTAAATCGTAAATACAATTATTACTGGTGATTTAATTATTATGATGAATGCGGTGAGATAGAAAACTCTGATGACAATATTTTTCTATGAAATTTAAATGTAAAATTTTATGCAAATTTGTTATTATATCAATTAATTTTTATAATAATATTAAAAATTTTGCATTTTTAATTTTTTTTTTTCGAAATCAAACTTGTTTGATTCAGTAGAAAAAAATTGTATGATTTATGTTTGAAAGGCTTTAAAACATGTTTGATTTGAATATTGATATTAAGTAATTGTAATATAATAAATAAATGATTAGATTTTAATGTTGATATTTAAAATAATAAAACTATTAATTCTATTTTATTTAACTATAAAAAATTATCTTAAATATTTTTTAGTATCTGTTTATAACTATCGACTACTTCTGGAAAAAAAAAATATTTTAACAACCATCATTTATTATACTCCCAAACATGTTTGATTTTATTATTTTCTGCAATTACTTTCCATAACTTTGTTTTTTTTGTACATATATATTAAAAATATTCATTTTATTATGTTGCAATTGGTAACATAAAGATTTCTTTGTTAATTGCATATTTTATGTTGATTTTTTTTTTCTTTTTTTTATTCTGTTGCAAGCAAGTCTTTGAATTTTTGTTTTGCCCTGCAGGAACCTAAAATGTTGTGTGGTAGTAGGCGTTTTAAGTTATAATCCTAAAATGAAACTGATTTCTCACCTCCCATTATGACCTCATTTAAAATGAAAAAATAAAAATATTTACAATTTTTATATGCTAAGCTTTTAATCATGCCAGAGGAGACAACAAGAAAAAAAAGAATTAGAAAATTTCCATGGATTTTTTTTTTTGTAGATATGATACTAAACTTAAATGACATTACATATATTTATGTTGTGGGCTACATTCAAAAAAGGAGCATGTCAGTTTTTTCAAAAGAAATTTGGTTTTTGTTAAAGAGTGGATCTAACTAAGATTAATCTCAGTTACTTAATTTTAAAATTCATATTGACGAATTGACGTTAATTTAGATCTATTTGTAGTTAAATCTTTTCTATTTTCATATTTTAGTTGAAAGTTAAGAAACCTAGGAAGTTAAATTCTCAAACGAAACCTTTAAAAGCACGATCACATTTTCGCTTTCTTTCATTTACTTAACTACTTCTAATGCTACTGTATTATATAGTGTAAACCCCTCTTTACTGTTTAGCAAAAAATTACTTGATATTTTAAATTTTTTTGCCAGCATTTCATAAAAATTAAAATTATTATTATTAAATGAATTTGGATGGTGGTAAAAATATTTTGCCTACCTTAATATTAATATTTCCTGAGCATAAAAAAAATCGCCTCAATGTTGTCATTAAAGTAAATACTATGATGCAGTAAATGCTCCTAAAAAAAACTCACGCGTGCGCTTGTCTTTTATGCAAATATATGCAACTAACATAAAAAAAAATAATAATAAAAATTATAAAAACATTTCTTTAGAAATCATAAAAATATATATAAATTTTATATATATACAAACAAATAATACATTTTTATGCTGTGGGTATCAGATATAAAAACGCGATTTCTTATTTAATGAGTTTATAAAACCGACATGTTATAGATGACTTAACCTGTCCTGCCTACGCACTAACTAGTATTTTATTTAAACCAAACATCGAAATACAGATCATCTATATAAAAGTATGTATCTAACTCTATTCGTTGTTCAACATATTTATGCTACATGGTATATTTTATATGCTCGAAAGTATATCTTTAAGATTTTTTACATTCGTATAATTTTATACGTTTTATAATAATTTTTTAACAAGAATTGATTTTTTTTTAGTTTGGAAATTTTAATTTTATTAGTTTTCTTTTTAAAATTGAAATAATATATAAAATTAAATTATGTATAAAAAAATGTTTGTTTGTTAAAATGAAATTTTAACATTTTTAGACGAAATTTTTTTAGTGATTTATATAATTATATAGAAAGTTTGTTAATTTATATTTTAGCATTTAAATAATCATTAAATTAAATTGACTTGTTAGTAATTTATTGCTATGAAAAACGCCTAGTACAAAATACGTTTAGATTTCACTTTGAGTATTATCCATTATACTCCGGAACTATATAGAAAGACTATAGGAGCTTCAAACCAATTCTATTTAAAAATTAAGTCTCTAAGAGTTCTTCCCAGATTAAGGTATCCCAAAAATTTGTTGGTACTTAAGCTTCGAACCATATCAGAATTCTTGATGATATAATTATTGAAATTTCAGTGTCAGAATTTCTTACCAAATGTATATATATTAAAAGATTAGAGTCGCTCTGAACAGTTGTATTAACACAAAGCTGTGCTGGAGTAACCCAAACGCTAAACAATCGAGAAGTATTCTGAATATGACCAAAACCATGCTCACGCTGTACACAGGAATGGTCAGGGGCATTTACTATTACGTAAACATGCCGTGCGACTAAGTCTGTATTGAAGATGACGAAACAATTGAACATCTTTTATGTCACTGTCCTTCTCTGGGGTAATAAAAGATTAAAATGTTTCGGTTTTTATTTTGCAGGAGATTTAATAGAAATAAGCAAGGAAAAATGAGCAACGTTTCGTAGGGGTACAAACGGATCATATGGTCTTGGTACGAAGATTGGCCGATTCCATTCCCCCTTCTCAAACCAACCAACCAACAAAATTTATATTTGAAAAATGTACAAATATTTCTTATAAAGAAAACTTTTAAATTATAATGTCTTGAAAATTATCATATAATTTTCATTGTTTTAATGATGATGTATTTCATTTTAAAAAGGTGTGAATCTAAAGACCAGTTTTCCTTGAAAATTATTAATGGAAATTCTATATTTAATATATCAAAAAACTCATTTGTCATTCATATTATTATATGAAAAACACAAAAAAATTACATTCATACCATAATAATCTATGTAAAATTATGATTAATAGTGAAAAAATGTATCTTTAAAATTTGTATATTAAGTTCGATATATTATGCCAAAATATATTATGTATTTATTTTTACTTGTAAAAGATACAATATCTTTATATGCTGTATATAGTATTAAAAAAATATTTCCATCTGTAGAAATATTTATTAACAATAATTGCAATTTTGAAAATATATTAGCAAGACAAAATCACTTGTGAACCTAAAAGATTATAATAAATATAAAAGAATTTATACTTATTTTTACTAGCTAAAAGCTATAATGGTAGACTTAATTACGAAGTAAGTAACATTTATGTTTTTACAATTTATTACTTTATGGTATTTTAAATATTTACATTTTATTGGATAATTTTATGCGTAAAATTTTATGGAATTTTACATAATTTTCGCAAATAGACAATTATTCACACTTTTAATTAGGACAAATATGGATTATTATTGAAAATGTTAAAAGTTCAAGTGAAATTTATGCTAATGTAAAACATAAATCAGATAACTAAGGATGCATAAAAATAATTGAACCTTGTTTAGTGCATTATTATACCGTAGTTAAATTTTGAAATGGAAATTAACTAGCAGGAATTTTTGTAGATTAATATCATATTTTCTATGAAATTTATAAAATTAACGAGTTAAAAATTATTGGAAATTTAAAGAAGCGTTTTAAAGATTTTATTGATTATGATTATGAGAATATCTCTATTAAAAAAAGTTAGTTGCTTTTTCATAATAAACTATTTTTTATATAACAATTTCTGTGATAAAGATTTCATACTTCTAAGAAAAAATAGTATATAAATTATTAGTAACTACTTTTGTACGAGGCACTACTGTCTATATTACTATTAAGAGATTGAAGCTTACGATCATGTATGATAAAGACATTGCGGTTCTAGATGATGTAAATCACAGTTTGTTAAATAATGAGGATTCTCAATACTCGTAAAGGAAACGACCTAATTCAGTAAGAGTTCAACATACTTCTAATTAAATGTATATTAAAAATTGAATAGGTCAAAATCACATATGAAATAATTTGTCCTGCTGTAATTTATTACCTATATAAAAAACAACCAAAATTTTGCGAAAATGTTAAATGGATCAGTTACAGCTGCAAAGTTCTGCTCTAAAAACTTCCAATTTTTAATAGAAAAATAAATTTAAGTAAACTATAAATAATGAATAAGTCTTAAACCCAAAATATAATTTTCAACTAAAAAAAACGATATATAAATTTAACTTTCATTACTGAATATTTCATATTAATTCAATTTTAGGGTGTGTAATATCTCAATCTAAAATTGGCCTACAAACAAAAAATCCAATTACCCAATAAATATAAATCTGATAAATTTATTACATTAAAACCACACAATTATTCCCCTTCTAATGAAAATAATCAACAAAAATTTTTACACAAAACTAACAAGACCCTATAAAATAATTGGAGTGAAACTATATTAGCCACGATAATCAAAACTAACTGAAATTCTTAATAAATTTCATTTATTATCTAATTTTGTAACCATATTTATTAACATTTTTTGATTCCCTTGAATTTACCAATATTTACTTTAAAATTTTTAAAAACTAGAAGCATAATAGCCCAAGCCTATTATCGCTTGTCTCAATTGAACTAAATTAACTTATTTTTTTGTAAGCCAATTAATTGGTATCAAAAATAAATTAATATTTATTTAATATTAATTTTTTTTTTTAGAAAGGTCAAGTTAAATTTTTAATATTATTTTAACCGGACAGACAAAGTATTATATAGAAAATTATGTTTTAAACCTCCAAGGCACAAGGCTAATACAAAATTTCTTTATATGTAATGTTTTGGTTAAATAAATTGGCATTATCGAGTGAAAAATATTGCGATATAATAAGCGCAAAATCTCGCACCGAATAATTTTTAAATTGATGTGTAATCCTGCCGTTCCATTGTTACATTGATTATACACAGACCATAGTCAGTCCACCCTCTCATAACCTAGAGTATAATTCACATGCAGATTCACAATTTATAATCATTATTTATCCGTAGATTTAATAATAATAAATGGTGGTGTAAAATCTATGTGACTATGTGAGCTCTATCTATATATATAAATATGGCCTATTGTTTGGCCAGACACAAAATATTTTATTGGCCACGATTTTTCTATTTCTCGCGAAAAATATCCATTATGATAATTGAGTTTTTTTTTGTAAGTCTTCGATATATATTGGGGCTCATATAAGGTTAACACGAATCAATGGAAGCTTTATAAAATTTTGAATTGTTATAATGGCTTTAGCAGCCAATATGTTAGTAAAATCGAAAAACTAATTTGTTTAATTTTTAGTTTGCAGCTATGAATAATATTATAATTTTTTTTGATTTACATTATTTACAATTTGTAAGTTTATGTAAAAGGATGTACAAATAAATTTTATGAGCGTTTTATGGAAATATATTCATAATAAATGTTTTAATATTAAATTATTGCCATTAACAAGGATTATTATTATTATTGTATTAGGGAAATTTTGATTTTTCCGATTGTATTATAATTTTATAGTTTTAATAAGAAATTAGGGTGTAAAAATTAGTTATGCAAATAAATTTACTGAAGATTCTATTTATATAAATAGAAATTTATGTAAATTGGAAAATCATTCATATTTATTTTATGTGTCGAGAAAATAATTTCTCGATTATTTCTTTAGTTAGTTTAACAAAATTTATGGCGTTTATCTAGTAGTCAAAAAGTTCATACTTTTTGTGGTGTGTCATGCTGCAATAAAGAAAATATTGCCCAATCTCCATAAATTACACTGGAACATGAGTAAAAAGGCTACAACATTTGAAGTTTTTCATACCATCAAGAAAGTGAGTAGCACAGTCCCATCAAATGAATAGAAAGAAAGCCAGAACAAAGGTTTATCTTACAATGATTGGCTTTCAAAACTCAAAAAAGCACCTACACACAATTGGTCTGTCAGCAGACAACGAGGACAGAACGGTGGAACTTATCAAAATTTCGAAGACTTTGAAAATGTGGTGGCTGTCACTAAAGCAGAATGAAAAAAGTCAAATGGCTACAGTGATTAGGACTGTCTTATGATCCACCCTTCCCTTACATTAAACCTAACAATTTTCCTAAAACGTTTCACCTAACAAATTTGTTTCCAATAAAACTTTACTTTTTAACGGTGGAACTTATCTACACTTCGAAGTCTATATTATCCCTTTATTGAAAACGTGGTAGCTGTATAGACTGCAGTGATTAGGACTGTCTATATGGTCCAGCGTTACATTAAACCTAACAATTTTCCCAAATTATTTTACCCAACAATTTTTTTCCAATAAAACTCTACTTACATAAACAAAAATTAAGTGCAGAATTGCATAATTGAACAATAAAATATTGATCATAATTTTTTAAATATCAAACCTCATTAAATGTCAATTTACAATAAATATTTTTTTTATTCAAATTACAATTTCAACTGAACTTCTATAAGTAATATATACAAGAATTGACAATTTAATATTTTATTCACATGAATATTGCAGATATTTCAATTTACCTAGAACTTGAATGATTACAATCTAGATTTATTTTGTCGCCCGGAAAGTTAAACGTTATTGCTATTTTATGTGCAACAGCATTATAAAATTTAACATAAAAAAAGACATTGCTTTGTAATTCTAATTAACCGAGATTACAAATAATAAAAAACAAATCTATTTAAACATTCAGAACTGCAATTTAGATACTATATCGATATTTTAATCTGGTGGTCATAGTAGCATAAAAGCGTTTTTTATACAGGGGATTAACAATAATATGCAAATTCAACAAAGTAAAATGAAAAATCTTTGACTAAAACTATTTATAAAAAAAATCTATGAAATATTTACATAAATCTAATAGCTCAACGTGCTTTAGTAGCTACATAAAACATAATTCGTGTTGTATAATAACAAACAAAGAGTTGAAAGCAAATATTTATTTATGTAGGCTGTGATCTGAATATTTAAATAATTAAAAATTGATTTTTTTTTAGACCAAAAGAATATTTAAAATGTAAATTCATAAACAAGTTAAATATTTTATATTTTTTATATGACTTGTCAACATTATTAACAGGCTAATAAATCTTATAATTTCAAGTTTATTTACATTTTTAATTGATAGGCAAATAATAATTAATATTTTAATTAAAAAGAAAAAGTTATCGGTGAAATGAAAATGATATACAGAATGACGTTGACGGTACAGTCAAAGCAGACGGTTGTGATTTTAATGAATTTTCTGTATAAAGACGAATTTCAATCAAACTTGATTGGTGATTGCATTCGATTTTTGTTAAACTTCAATTTATTTAATTAATTTTGTATATTCAAAAGTTTACAATAATCTTAAATAATTGTTCTCAATATATAAAAAAAGGTGTGATACGACGACCTATAGACAAACTATTTCATTATCCCTTTCTTTCAATTTTCTTCATATAGTCAAATATTTTTTTTTGGTTTAGTTATATTAAAGATTTTGTACCCCGATATTAAATATATTTTATATAGTAAAAAAATTAGAAAAGGTACGAAATAATTGAAGAAAAATATGTTTTACTATTTTTTTTTAAATAATATTTATTATAAAGATAACAATTATAGATACATAATCAAGAATTCAATCTGTGTACCAAATTTCATTGAAATCGGCTAATAATTACATCCTCCAGAACCTAAATCAAATCTTCTTCGGAAACTAAGATGTTTAATATTAGTTTTTCATGGACCGACTGAAGCTAGCGATTCCAAATTTCAGGAGCACTAATTAGGTCCCAAAATTAACTTGCTTATTGGAATCAGGTAACAATTATTATATGCTCTGAGATCTAGGACACACGATATGTACATAATATAAATAAGAAATTTTAGTGTAGACTTATTCAAATGTAGTGAAAGATCAAAGATGTGAAAGGGTTAAATTGCAACAAAATTTTCAAAATGTTTACATTAAAATACAAATTTATTTTTAGTTAAATTTTTGTGTAAACACAAAATGAAAATCAAATTAAAAGTTAATTAAAAAATTATTTTATAGTTTATTTTTATAATTTTCTTCATCATCATCAGTAAACAAATAACAAATAATAATTTTTAAATTAATGAAAAGTTTGAAAATGATGAAGAAAATTCAAATTAAAATTTCAAGTTTTTATTATTCATTGGAATTTCCACAAAAAGATTCAAAAAGAAAATTGGTCATAAAAGGAAAATATCAAAGATAAAGAAATATTCTAAAAACTTTTCCGGAATATGAAAATCGATATTCTTATAATATTTTTATTGAAGATTGGGAGAGACATAAACGATAGTAAAATATTATACGACAAACATAAAAAAAAAAATCTGTGTCTCGACAAAAATAATGTCTGGGATGCTGAACATGGAAACCATAACATTAAAAGGATAAAAAGTATTCGTCAGTTTTCTTTTATACAAAATAGATACATAAATATTTATGTAAAATTCATCCTAGACCAGAGATAAATGATGGATAAAAGGAAACTTTTTCCTAGTTGTAACAATAATAAATATTTAGAATGTTCTATACTAAAATAATATTTTGTTTGAAGACATTTTGATTGTAAGGATGATACAGGAAAATATTACATTAATAAATACGTTTAAACAACAAAAAAAACAGACACTTCGGCGCGACATTTTATTAATAAAATATTCAAAATGAAATGGAATTAATATTTAGATTCTAACGAGAGGTCATTGAAGCAGTTAAACAATTTGATTCCGGGAATGTTGTAATAAATTCTAGGCAAGTTGGCGACTGTACAATGTTTCGTATTAAGCGGTATACTAAGTTCTCTGCAACTATATACGATTTTCTGTCATTTACGTAACTTTGGCAGAGCTATTGCAATCTGTATACTTCCTATATAGTTGAAGGTATAACATATATTGAAGGTCTAGGACAGAGTATATTTTTCAATTGGTCTTGCTGAAAGTAAATTTTTTAGTGAATTTTATGTCAACACCAATTTTTTGTATCTTACAGACCATTTATTGCCCGATTCTTTAAAATGATTTGAATTTGAAGCATAAACTCAGACATTAAACTAGGTTTATTATAAAAGGGAGTCAATGAACTCTAATGCTAATGACCATATCTGTAGACCTGCAGTACATATGATAAAATAGTAAAGCTATTTCAGTGATACACTTTTTCCACGAGTCCGAAAAAACGATTTTTTGCTTTTAGAGGTTTCGAAGTTGTGTTTAGAAATCACGTTACAGATACATAGTTTATGTTCCCCCATTTCATCCTTTTTAATTTACACAACTGTATGCAGTGAATCCTAGAGTGTATAAATGTTTTTAAAAATTACAGTGTCTTGTAAGGGAGCCAAACAATATTCATTTCGAGGAGCTCTTTTACTATAGCTTTTTCATTCCTGAATTTATTAATTTCTGAACAATTTTCCACATTTATTCCTTATTAGCCTACGCTACAGAACTGTATGCCGTCAGTTCAAGTATGAAAATGGCTTTTAAAAGTTACAGTGCTTTGTAATGGGAGCCAATCATTATTGTTTTGGGTCTTTTCTTATTATTCATTTCAAGAATTTTCGTAATTTATTTCTCCAGACCTTCAAATACAATATTTCCATAATCGCTAAACTTATTATATTACCGAAAATTTATTTTTTGTATATCTAAATTGTTATAATTTGCAACCTTCAAAACTGAAAGTTCAATGTTATCTAAATTTTCAATATCGTAAAACAAAGGATTGTCTGAACACGTTTTATATCTTTTCCCTCCGGAAATATTATTAATACCGAAATATAAATGAATTTTTACACGGCGTTTAAAATGTCATTCAGGGTTTTTTTCGTTATTGTTTGTTTGTTTCAAATATCAAGATATGAAACATATTTTTTATGATATTTTTTGTTTACCAAAAAAAAAATGACTTACTAAACAAAAATTGTCTTGTATAGTCATCAATTTAATTTAAAAATGATTATTTAAAATGTAATAATAATCTAAATTACCTCTTCAAAATAAGTTTTTCACTTTAGACAAATATTAATTTCCATTTTCTTCTTTGGGGAGAGACCGCATCTAAATAATTTAACTGAGGTCTTATTTGTATATTTATTTTTATGAAAAAATATGAAAATTATTTTTAGAGATTAGAAAAAATCTATCTACAATTCAGACAAACCAGATGGTGGTCCTCAAGACAACTAGAGTTTTTAGATTTTTTATGTATTGGCTTTTTATACATTAATCTGGAATGGAATTTACATTATTTTTCAAAGTGCATTTCATCACAAAAATGAAGAACATTAGAAGAAATTCTCTATTTAAAAATTACATTTTTTTTTGTTGGTTGGTTCTATTTCTATTTGATCCGATTACAAAAAGTTTTACAATTTTTGTTATACAAACAAGTTTTTTTTTCGGTAATGTATTTGCCTTCAAAATGTGTGGATTTAAGCATGTTCCGGGCTGGTGAGAGGTCGTCAACTTTATTATAATCATCATAATTTTTATTCTTAATTTTAGTTTTTTTTTATTTTCATTGTCGACAAAGCTTTAAAAACTTCTGGTTGTGATATTATAAACAAATATTGTTTTTGTTGGTTTCAATTTGACCAGTGGTAGAGTGACTTTAGTAATTTGGGGGGTCAAGAAATATTTATTTTCGGAGCTCACTCTCACAATAAATTTTTACCATTCCATAAATTCTAAATATATCAGATTAGATTTTAGATTGACAGATAAAACTTGATTCAAACCAAAAAAACCGCGACACTTGACAAATTCTGTGACGGTTTCTATGAAAAAATTTACTCTTGTGACAATTTTCAACTCTTACACTAATTTTTTTTTGACAGTTCGTTCAATATAAATATTAAAACCAAGAATATTTTATAAATAGTATTTTATAAATGTCGCGTGTCCATTGCGACGGAAAAAATGAAATAGCTCCTTCATAGTGCGGAAATTTCGGAATATTCTGATTGAATAGAATCGACCATACGGTTTTTCGGCAAACTTTAAATCAAGCTTCAAGCTGTAATTCGCTAATTTTTATATTTATATCAAAAATACTTATAGTAAGCGGTAGTGGTGTAGTATTAGCGTGATATATTGTGATGTATTAGGTCGCGGGTTCAACTTCAAACTGAGATATCGATGTTGACTCAGCTTTAGGTTAGGTTAGGTTAAGAAGAGTGCGTGAAGATACAAGGTCAACACAGATCTCGATGGTTATATTGTCGTCCATATGCAAGGTTCAAATATGAAGAGCATAATTTTCTACAAAGGTAGTGTTGAAAGGGCCAACTAACCGTGCAGTACATCACGTCCCATGTATTGATGACTTAGCTTTAATTGATTACCATAGCAATTTAAAAACTATTTTTAGTTTTGTAGAGGAATTGTTTTAAACTAGTTTACCAATTATACAAAACCTTAAGACATTTTATATAAACGTTTTTGACCCCAGTACTTAATTTTTATACTGCACCACTCACTTATGTAAGCAAATTGTTATAAGTTTTGTACACAATCTTATATAATTTAAACTTGAGATTTTTAATTTGATTTATTAATATATTTCTTTTGGTTTTTATTATAACTTCTGGACGTTTGCTTCAAAATTACATTAATAGCTGCCACAATGTTTCTTCTATACAAAACATTAAAATTATGTAAAGAACTATTTATACAAAATGGTTTGTAAGAAAAAACTCTAATGGACTGACGACTACTAGAATTTTTTTATTTTATTGTAGACAAAACATTTGAACAATAAACATACCACAGCAGTGGCATCACAAAAATACTAGCCCGCTGCGTCTAATGTGGTTTTCTCTAAACAGTGGTTATTTTTTCGGTTAGATTTAAAATTAATATTAAAAAAAATTGTTTTTATAAATATAGAAAATATTATAAAACTAATATTTATATAAAAAAATAAAAAATAACTTGTGGTTTTGATGAATTTTTTAATTATATTTTGTAAAATGATCGTCCGATAATGTTTTAGTAAAATAAATTTAATTAGTTTTTGTGGATAAAATATTTAAAAATTTATTGCAAATTATTTGGAGCGATTATGATCGGATTTCGTACTATTCGTACTATTCGTAATAGAGATATAGATACAAATTTTGTGCAGAACAATTTTTTTTATGTAATTGTGATTTTAACACTGGGAAAAATGGTAACGGTTGAATTGAAACCATTGCAATATAATTTCATGAATTTCCTATCATTGAGGGCATTATGCTCTCTAGTGGCCAGAAGAAAATATAACAAGAATTAAGAAGCCAAAATCTTGGAAGATCAACTGTAGACTTTAAGCATTCGAGTGGAATTTGGATTAAACAAATGGACAAACATATTTTAAGTCTTGTTTTATGGATTTATATGAACGTTCTTAACTCCTATTACTTTTTATACTGAACCACTCGCTTATCGCTTATGCAAATTGTAATAAAAAAATGGAGTCATTTTTATATGCAATTTGGACCTACTATTTTTATATGAATACTGAAGAAGCTTTCAATTCAATATGCTAATGGCTTTTAATAATGGATCATTTTTTGTCAGCAAAGTAATGGTCTCAGTAGTTATCATTTTTCACAATCTTATTACAGATTTTATTACTGGTATTTATTTAAAGCTGAGTCAACTTAGAGCTACATCGATGCCTCGTTCTGAAGTTGAAATTTGGACCTAATTATAAACTACCATTACACTACAGCCTCTCTTGTCGAAATATTGGCTCTTGAATGATTTTTTTTTTCCCCATTAACATAGAAGTTTTTGCAGACGACATAAGAATTCTTTACTGTGGAATGTATTTTTTTTATCAACTGATTAAACTCTTCAGTTAGTAGACAGCTCTAGATAGTAATAAAATTATTTATGAGACTATATATGTATTTACATATCCTTTAATGCAGTTGGATTTCAATTTCAACTAACACATGATCTTAAATTACTATTCAAGAAGAGTAAAACAACAAGAATCATAAATTACATAAGAAAACTCAACGTATTAAAATTTATAATTAATCGAAAAGTAAAATAAAAAAAGTTTAATCTTTCAAAATATTGTAATTTATTAACTTACCAAATAAAATTCTGCCGTAAGATTTTCATAAATATTATTTTAAATATAATTCATTAATCTTCCAATAGAACTGGTTCCACCAAAACCTGCTGAAAGTAAAATAATTTTATTCCATATTAATTTAATATTAAAATTTAAAATTGGGAATTTTGTGTAGGAGTATAAAAGGAAATCTTATATAATTTCTCTGAACCTGTACCAACTTTAATTACAAAAAAGAAAATCAAATAAAATTTAAAAGTCATAAAAAAATATTTTATATTTTTTTTATCTTTTATTGGAAATTATGAATAAAGAAATTTTGAACTGAAGCATAACTAAATCCCATAAAATTAATATATGAAAATTTACTTTCCAGACAAATTTTTTTAATGTGTTTCTTTTTTTTTTTTGGTTCACTTGGAAGACAGTTTTCATTTTTAAATTTGTTGGCGTTAAATTTAACCCATAATTTTAATTTCCAGACATTTATAGAATACTGTTGAAATAAAAATATCATTAATTTAAAATGGACCTATAAAATTTATGGTATATAATTAAAAATTTGTAAACAGTAGTCAGAAAGTAGAAAGGAATTTCTTTAATATAATAAAAATATTCGAATCCAATTAATAATTTCATTAATATAATAATCTTATTTAAAATGTAAATCATAATCTTCTTTTTCTATTGTTGCAGTCGTAGGTCAGCTTTATCCTGCTTCACAATAAGCCTACATTTCACTTTGTATCTCGCATTTTATATACAGTTTATTAAGTTTAGTTTTCTGGCATCATTTTAAACGCTATCTTCCAATATCTTTCTCGGTCTGCCTCTCGCTTTTGTTAGTAATGGTTTTTTTTACTATATTTGTTTCGCCCATCTTGGTCTTTGCGATTATATAAATTTCATTACATCCTTATTTTGGGTTAATTGATACAATTCTGTATTATATCTTGTATGATATGCCAATTTTCCCATTTTTACTGCACCGTAAATTTTAACAAGAATTTTCGTTTTTAATATTCTTCAGCATTTGTCAAAGTTCATACTTTACTTCAGACACATACGTGACAGTTGGTCTTATGAGTTTTAATTTTAAATTTTGTTATTCTGGTTAGCAACATTTATTTTCGGCTTCTGTCCTTTCTCTTACGCAACATTGAATATTTTTGTTGTTGTATTATATTGCTTATTTAGAGTTAGCAACTCTTTCAATATTATCCTAGCCGATAGTTATATTTTGAGGTAGTTTATCTTTAGGCCAAGTTTTACAGCTTTCTGTTTTAAAATATTATTGTAATCTCTTGCATTGACTGCTCTTTCATTGTGGTATGATACGATTTAATAAGATTAGTTGAAAATATTAGCTCGTCTGTCGATATTACTTATTACCAATTGCATAACGCAACAAGATATTAAAGATTATGGCTCATAAAGCATCGTCTTGTCTATTTATATTATATTTCTTAGATATTTCACTTTGTATATTTATTAATACTTTATTTATGGAGTATTTCATCGTCATCAGGTCAATATTTGATATTTTTTAGCACCCCCAATGACACGAAAGTCTTTGGGATTTATTTTCAATTGAAGCAGTATAAAGCTTGTTTAAAATCAATAAACACTATGCATATCTACATAATATTCGTAAGTTTGTTCCCTTATTTGTTTCACCAGAACAAATTGATTGATGTTTGACCTTTGGCTCCTCATTGGTATTCACCGATTCCTTCTTCATATATAGTTTTGATTCCTTCGTAAATAATGTCGCATAGAACTTTATGTGTGCAGTTTAGTGTTATTCCTTTGTTATTTTCACACGCCAACATTCCATTTATTCGATATAACTTCCATATTCTATATTCTGAATATTATCTGATGAATTTGTGGTATAGTTGGTTCGCCATCATATGCTTAAATATGGAATACCATTTAATTCACAATCTGAACTATCAAATTTAATTAATTTCAAAACTAATTCCAATTAAATTCCAATTTTTAGTAAAATTTTCTTTCAATAAATTTAATTTTCTTTTAATTTATATTATATAATAACAGAAAAATATTTGTGTATACAATTTCCTTTTTTTTTTAGTTTAATTATAAAGGCGTTAAACCGAATCGTACATAACTATTTTAATTAGTCACGAATTCCCAAATGTTCTGCAACATTCCATATCGTATTTTACATAGAAATGTTAACATTTCGGTCGGTTAACATAATCACTTGTATGCAATGTAGTTAAGAGATAATTGGATATATTTTAGATAAGTAAATATTTATAAAAAAATTTAACTCCAAAAATGGCTTTTTGTATTGGTAAACAAAACGCCAAGTAATTTTTAAAATACATGATAAAATTTTATTAGAAATGTTTATAGTAATGGAAAATTTAATTAAAGGATGTTCAAAGAAATAAAATTTGATTTTAAAATGGTGATAACAAGTGAAAATTCTTGATTTATAAATTATGAGAAAAAATATTTTTAAATTATGGGAAATAATTTGGAAAATTGAAAATTTGAATTGAGAAGTTAAATTAGAAAAAATTCATTTGATATTTTAGAGAGAAAATTCTTTTAAATGTATTAAACCTACAACTTAATCTATATAAGAAAATTAATATTTTTAATTCCAAAACGCTTACAAAGTAATTAATTTGTAAGAAAATAATTTGAAATTGTTTCTTCCGAATTTTCAGTAAAAACTTATACGAAACTTATGAGCCATTTAAGTGTTTTTCTGTCTGTGAACCTATTCTGGTTTTGCCCAGCGAAAATCAAGAAATTTTCCCAATGTTTTTTCCTAATATTCTATATTCTGCTAAAAATTAATTTCCTGGAAATAATTAATTTCGCTCGAATTTTCCTAATTTTTCGGACCTGTATTTCTGGCACTCGAGTAATAATTTCCTATGGGAAAAGTCAATTACTCCTATTCCTTATTCCATGGGAATAATCACAGTTGACAACCACTGGTTATACTGAAATAAACCGGATCGGAATAAGGAATAGGAGTAATAAAAAAAATAATCCTTTAATAAATTAACAACAAGGTGGCAGGATGTTAATATTTATTCAGTATAATTTCTATAATTATTATTTTCAATTTAACAATTTAAATGCTAATTTAGCTAAGCTACTGTATTCATTATTATATTTTACATTACAGTAAACTATATGTAATTTTCATCACAACTAATAATTATAAAATTAATTACACACAAGTTATGTTTCATGCAAACATTTCCGGTTTCTGTATAATGTTTTGCTCGATAAATCGTCTTTAGTATTATAATTGATATGACTAACAAACCAGCAAAAACTATCAGTAACTCAATTTATTTTTTGCTGTTCTTTACATTGACATGTCCAGCCTCTGAAATCCGCCCATTTATAAATTCCTTTAGCTATTTATTTACACATTTTATGAATATATATAAAAAAATTACAAATTCCCTCTTCTTCAATCCATGGATACTTAAATTTCAACTACAATATATAAAATTTTATGCTGTTTTGTATATAAATATAAATTTCAAATTCAATTAACGTTTTTCTTAGTCAGGTAAAAAAAATTTATCAATATATCTTGCCTCTTTGCCAAAAGGATCTGTCACGATTTTAAGCGCCATACGCATTTATAAAAACTAGACATTGCAGAAACAACAAAAAATGTATGTAGAAAATTAAGTATTATAGTCAAGAAATAGTAAACTTTTGGTTTGGTTGGTTCATTAAAACTTAAATTTACTGTCTAACAAAGAAGATAAGACATTTTCTAAAAAGGAAAACATTAATCTGGAAAATGTTACAAAATGTTTGGCCATTTTAAAATTTTTATATTGTAAATAATTTAGAAATTGTTAAATTTTATATACAAGTTTTTTGGTTTGCCAACTGCACATTATAATAAATAAAATTGATTTTCTTGAAATGGGCAAAAGAAAAATCGTATTGCAGTTTAAGAGTGGCATAAAACGGTCATTTTCCATAATAAAAAAATTGACACAAAATTGTATTGAACACAAAATTAGGAGTTTATTTAAATCAGGCATTTTTATTTTCAAATTTGAAGATTTAAGAGTTAAATGGTTCTAGAATGTTTATAAATTTAAGACAGTTGAGCCTATTTGCATGATTGTTCCCATGCCTCCAAATATTTATTTGGTTGTTTAATTCTTCAACGTAATATGCTGGGTAGAAAAAGTAATTCAGAAATGCGAAAAACAGTACTAAAGAGTAATAAGGTAACAGCTGCAGGAAATAGTGATTATAATGATTTTCAAAATTTCGAAGTAAAATTTAAATGTTTTAAGTTATTATACAAAATTCTAAGTCTAAGCCCAATTTTTTTGTATTTTCGCATCCTTCAACTTTCTTACTGAGATATTTAATCTAATACAGCACTTAATATTTTACGATAACACCTTCAAAACCAGCGATCCGAGCTTCCAGATAAAAATTGAATACAATTAAACCTCTTTGCACCATTCTTCATACATCATGCCTCTCAATATTTTGGTTTCCAATTCCGAAATGAGATTTAGAAATGGGAAAAAACTTCTGAAGAGCAACAGTATAAGAATAGATGCCGTTGTCAATAAATTGTTATTGGCAATATCTCATGCCTCCCAATATTTTAGTTTCCAATTCAGAAATGAGATTTATGAGAGCAATAGTATAAGAATAGATGCCATTATCAAATAGATGCCATTAGTAACATAAATATCGTTCTACAAAAATGTGTCTAATTTAGGTTTGAATACGTTAACTCCAAACGGATCTAATCGAAAATTGTCCTATCTTGAAGTTCAACACAAAATATTCAACAATATAAGAACTGACAATTTTAAATTTAATATTTACATTAAATACAGAAATTTTTTATAAATTCTACTAAAAAAAGAAACATATTTATTTAAATAAAATTTATTTATATGTTATTTAACTTTAAATATGTTGTTTAATTCTATTTTGTTACCTTTTTATTTGTAAAATATTTTATCTTAATCATTTCAAATGAAAATTCCATAATATTCTTATAACTATAAAATATTTATGTGAATAAAAAAGGCATGCAAAATATCAATTACCTTACCCAAAAAAAAAAAAATAATAATCATATAAGCATAAATAATGTTATGTAATTTATATAAATCATTAAAAAAAAAACATATTATTTGTATATAATCGCGATTTTCTGGAAATCTTTATTAAATTTACCATATAAAGAAAAATACTGTCAAGATTATTAATGGATTTGCATATTTTATATGTAAAAATTTAGTTATTATTATGATATTAAAAATCACTTGTTTAGCCCATCAACAAACCAAAAAGAAGAATTTTTATAATAAATTTCAGATGTGATGATAAAATGAAGATAAATGAAGATACAATTTTTTTTTTTTTCATTTTTTTAATTAGTTTGTTGAAATTGTTTATTTTAAAATAAAAAATTATAATTATATTCGAATTAAGTATATGAATAAATAAATGCAATTAATTAAAAATAAAAAAAAAATCAATTAAAATAAACATTAAGAAAATTGTACATATTTAAAAAATGCAGTCACTTTTTTACATAATTGCTGGAAAATATGATGATAAATTTAAATTTTTAGAATTTAATTATAGATTTTGAGTTTAAAAGAAAATGTTGTAATAAATTTTAATTAGTTTTTTATTTTTAATTTATTAGAAAGGTGGTTTTAATGCCTCGTCAGTAATTAATAATTTAATTTATTGATTAGGAATTATTGAAAATAATATTAATTATTAGTTAAAAATTAATAAAATAATTAATTTAATTATTTTATCGATTTTTGTAATTAATTATTACTTATATATTTTTAAGTATACTTTTTGTTAAACTATTAGCAAACCGGAATAACGTAAAGTTTCTCTAGTCACCCGGTCATTGTGTGTATGATTGAAGGAAATGAGAAAGCAGATAAACTATCACGTAAATTTGCTACTGATGTCTCTTTAATTTAAAGGTTTACAGTGTATTTTAACCACCAGTGCAAATTATATAAGTAATTGGTATAATAAATATAGAACTTTGAAAAGATAATGCACAGAACGGCCTGTATGTGTATGCAAAAAACGTGCTGGGTATAAAAATCCTAGATAGTTTTGAAAATGAACAACGACCAGATTATATACGGGAATTATCATGGCACTTATGTGATTCTTAGGAAGCATGCAATAAGATTAGTGATATATGGCCGAGGAAAAGATAATGAAATAATTGTTATGGCGTTTCCCCTCAGTTCAAAATAAAAGATTTAGGAAATTTCGGTAGTTTCTTTCTACAAAAAGTTGAAGAAGCGGGTATACTGAATGCGGCCAAAATGATGTTATACATTATTAAAGAATTAGGATGGGTCGACACGATGTGATAATGATGCAGCGTTCGACATTGTACTATCAACGGTCTCACAAATATGCAACGTGGAGTTTCGAAATTCTTCCTCCTTTGAAATCAACCAAATACTGTTTAGTACAAAATATGATCATGTTTTACTTTGTCCGTCTATTCATTTGTCTATCTTTCCGCGCACCTGTTATAATCACACCGGAAGAAGAGCAGTTAGAAGAGCTAGAAACTTCAAACTAAAATTATATTCGAAAGATAAAATTTAATAATTAATCATTCAAGTTTTAGATCCAAAATTCTTAGTACTATTGGTATAATCAATTGCAAAAGTTAATGTGAGCCACTTTAAAAAAAAAACTTATTAGAAGACGATAAGGTCCTACCCAAAGATTAAAATTAATAATTATATCATTGACATTATAGTAATTTAAATTTAATTAATTTCTAAATGACTTTGATTTAAGTATAAATATTATCAATATAAGCTAATAATTTCTCATCACTTTTAAATTTTGAAAATTATTCGAAAAATATAGAGTACTAGTAAAGAATAACTTTTTGGGGGAGACATAAACACCCAAAAGTCTAGATAAATAAACCGACGGTGCGATTATATACCGTGAAATAGCACTGCCAATATTCTACTCAGGAAGCATGGAGATTAGGTTTAACGTAAACCTCAATAGGTGAAGGATGTGAGGAACAGGAGAACAGTAGAACACCTACTCTGTTATTGTTTTGCAGTACGATATAAAAGTTGTAAACACTGGGAACATCACTCCGACTAACTGCGTTCATTGTACAGGTGAATTGGGATTATGTGCTCTAGGGTAGAATACATAATCATTGCGGACCCTAATACAGGTCTAGGTGTATTAGGAATTTTATTAAGCTTTCTTCCCTTCAAACCAAGAAACCAACGAATCATTAATATCCATAAAATATTAGATATCCTTAAGATAATGCAGATATTCTTTAACTTTAAATTGAATCTATGACAATAGGAAACACGCTCAAAACTAAACACGCTCAACGCTCAAAACAAGGAAACGAAATGCATATTTTATATAATAGCAATGTTTTAACAACTGAAACATCACTTTTAATATATATTGGGACCCATCGAAATAGTGTAAGATATTATTAAAATAGCTACAAGGTTTCATGTTCATAGTACAGAAATAATTAGTAGTTATATTTAATTGCACAGGATACTACAATGTATAAAGTGATACAGACAATCTGCTTGGAATTTATCAATTAACTAGCTACTTACAGTAAAGAAAATAATATTTTTCATTACTTTGAAGAAAAATATTCCCTTTTCGATGCAATCATTCTGTGAAAAATCGATATTTAAACGCACCTGTTAATATTAATTTAATCAATTTTTTGTTTTATCATTAGTTTTATAGTGTTTAATATCATCAGTTTTTTATTGCACAATTTATCTCATGAAATTTTATATAATTTGAATAATAATGACTCAGAAAAGAAAAATCTGGTAATAGTTATTTTTAAATTCTTTTAACTTCCAGATCAATTTAATCTTCATTTCAATGGCAAACTATAAAAAAAAAATATTAATGCTCATAACAAAAATTTAGTATCTGTGAGGATAATTTTGTTTTTTTATGATTATTTATTTTTTATAACTTTTTGCTTCCATCATCATTCAATAATGACTTTTTCATAATTTTTTTTAGTGACCATACCATGAAAACAACACGCGGTGTCCGTAACAGTCTATGATTAATATTTAGTTAATGACTTTGGGTATGAAAATAATAACAGAGACCCAATAGTAATTTAAAATGGATGAAAGAATTATGGTTTTTTCTTATATGTTTTAATAAAAAATAAGCTGTAGATTTTTTTTTATGTAATACAGACTAATAAATTAAAAGTAATAGTTTAAAAGCTACTACAGAGCGTCGTAATTCTAAATTACAAGTTGGATTGTGCAATTAGTAATACATATATATAAATTTTAAAGAATGTTCAATGATTAAATTGTTGGTTTTACACTATTTAAAAAAAACAGATGTGTTTT